>ML675603.1:68072664-68274793 GCA_007922155.1 Mesoclemmys tuberculata | reverse complement strand
GAAATAGCTGTGTGTGTTGATTTCTCTTACAAATGTTGACTTTTTAATGTCCTCAGTGGAATCTGACGTTCCACACAAATGGTGGACAACAGAAGTGTCTACGGTGAAAAGGAAATCCCTTTCTGATCATATATTTTAAATAATGGTGTTTTTTCCCTCCTTGCTGGGCCTATATACTGCTAGCTTCCAATAACAATGGAATATATCCTTGAAATTCCACAATTAAATCTCTGTTCCATATAAAAAGGTATATATGCCAAGTAAAGTTTGTTGGTTATTTAAAGTTATTTTTGTTTTTATTATGGCACAGAAAGAACTTTCAGAAATCTACTGCAGTAAGCCTGAGCAAGCAAAACAAAGGATCTAAAAATATTACTTTAGCAATACTGCACTAAGTAATTAAATTAAAAACACCTTCAGCGATATGTCATAAATTGATTGTTAGTTGCATCCAAGAATTAGACTAACTGAATGGATGGCAACCTACATAAATGCAAGATTTTTTTAAAAACCAGGCCAGTATTTTGATAAAAAGGGGGTGAATTAGATAGTCATAAAAGTGAGTCTGCTTGCATTGAAAAGAGCCTGGCCCTGTGGACACAAGTACTGTGCAAATTTCTTTTGTGCATTCTCTGTGAATTTGCTGCAGTCTTAACCCGCAAAACCACACTGAGTGGTGTAAATGGGAGCTTTTTTATTATAGATAAGTTCCCACTAGGGTCTAAGATGAAACCAGTGAACCCATTTCTACTTCTAAAGATTTGAACCCAAATCTCCAGGTGGAAAAGTTTGACACAGCTATCAGGCATCTCCCAGTGTCCTGTAGCTTTGTCTTCCATTTCCTTGCTGTATATTAAAATGCAATATAATGATGCACTTCGAAAGTATTGGGCTATAGAGCATTCCATCTTTAGAAGAAAGGAACAGATTTATTTTAAATCAGAGCCTTGCTGCAATGGAAATGTCACTTAATAAACAAACATTCTCAGAGAGTCTTGAAAAGATTAACTGGAATGAAAACTAATGTTTCCTATTTATCCTAAGGACAGGTACAGCCTGGGGCAGAAGTAGCCTTTTAAGCTTTCCCTCCCACAACAGGATTTTTTTAAGATCAGCTTCCCTTTTCCCACTCACCAAATACTGTACCTGTAATAGCACAGGTACAATGAATTGATAGTGCAAATGCTAGAGCAGACGTCTATACTGCAAAAAATAAAGACCAGGTTAAGTGCTTTTTATAAATCAGGTCCTTTCAAGAAATGTCCTTAGCCTGTGTGCTCAGCTGGCCCACAGCATGCTAATCAGTGTCAAGCGTGATAGTGATTTTTGTGAAGCGCATGCTTTTTCAGTACAGTGAAAGAGGCCATAAAATAGGACACAGTGCTCTGATTCCTAATCTGTCTCATGAAGCATGTGTGAGAATCACTATCCATAGCAATGGCAGGATATACAGTACAAAAGACAGGCATGAAATAAAACTACTTTCTTCCTTATCAATCCTCTGTATCTCAGTGATGGATTAGGCAAAGAGCTGCTCCTGTATTCACCAATCACAGTCTTTCATACACAAAAAAAGTCTTCATTGTTGATACATCTGTGTATGTCCCAAAACTCAATAGTCGCAGGTTTCTTTTTAAACGACCACCTTTCATTTTTGTGCCTGTGACGGAGTGCTCTGCTAACTGCAGGCCTGGTGCCTCCTCCAGGACGTTCTGGGGCATTGCTCACCAGGTCAACAACTCTCCCTATGGTTGCAAGCCATCCCTCCACCTCTGTGTCTTTGTCTACAGCCTCTCTCTGGCTCCAGGAGTTGCTGCAGCCTCTTTGTGACTCAGTCCTTGGGCCAGGTCACTGTCCTGGTTCCCCTCACAGGGTGGAGGAGTCTCTTCTCCCAAACAGACACAGTCAGTTTTCCTATGCGCTGTCCTGCCCCAGCCATTTCCCCAGTGGCTGGTTGGGGATCCCGGGTTTGCCCTCTATTCCAGGTTCTGGCTCAGGGACCCTCTAGTCAGCAGTCAAGGTCTGTTCTACCCCATACTTTGCTGCTTTTCCTTGAGCCCTTTCCTAACTCCTGGCTCTCCCTTCTTCTCAGAAGCAATTGCAACCTATACATCTCTTCAACCTCCAAACATTCCTCCCTCTTCCCAGGAAGTGACTGCAACCTTACCTAGCTCTTTTGTTTCCAGCTTCTTGGCTTATATATGCCCTGCCTGTTTCTGCACGGGTGAGCTTCTTCTAATTAAGACTTCTCTTGCAGTCTTAATTCTCCTCTCCCTTCCCCCCACCATCTAATTGACTAATTGGCCCCGCTGGCCTGGCTTAACCCATTCAAGACAAGTGTGGGGAGGATACCCCATCACAGTGACATAAACATTAACATTTAGCAATTGCAAGGTGTGGTTCATAGCTGTGTCATAGATCTTCAGGTAAAGCAATTTCAGGGAAGAAAGTCAAAATAAAAATGTGTCTCCTTTATTCATAACCTAAAATATATAGTGCTACAGTGTGCCAGAGCTCATTAACTGGGCTGGCTTGCAAATAGCTACAATCAGTGAAAAAGTGGCAACAGTAAAAAAAGAGTCTCATCATACGAGTGTGTGTGAGTTAAATATTTTTCAGCCACCATTTTAAAGAGCTTCTGTCAAGTACTTTATTTTTAATATTTTAATTTGCTCTCATCTGCTTGATTGTAATGCCCTCCTTGAACTTTGCACATACAGTGTGCTTTCTGTTTTGATTTTATCTTTTTCTATTTGGCAAATTATCACATTCTCTTTTCTTTCTTTGGTAATTCTCCTGTATTTCCAACAGAGTGAAAAATTAACAAGGTATTTCGGTTTGATTCCTTACTGGTGCACTGGCATCATAAGTGATGTCAGCCCGGCTCTGGAGTTAAAGTATGTTAGTTAATTTGCATTGCCTTGCTTTCCTCTGCAGCAGGAGAGCAATAAGATATTATGCTATATCTCCAAAATTATCATTACATTACAAACATGATCATCCAAACCTCTATCATCCAAAAATTCCTCTTGCAATACCTGAAACAGGGTCCTGTCCCAATGTCCATTCATTACCATGAAAATGTCCTTAATTGTCCCAACCTCTAGTACCTGAATTAAGTGGAACCAGAGCAAGACCCCTTGCTAAGAGGTAGACAACAAGCATGGTAGGAACTATGAAACCCATTCATAGCTAATATTACAGTCCTTATCATGATTCAAACACAGCCTTGAGTATGAACAGTATAAACATAGTATCCCTAGAAACAACCATACGCAATCAGGAGAATTCAGAATACTGAGTTCTTCTAAGTCACTAAAGAGACCTGCACCCTAGTAAATGGAACTCTCTGTAGAAAGACTGGCCCTCGAAAGATATCTAGGATTATTGGACAACTCCTTTTCAATGTTCTGAAGGGGTGGGGGTGATGAGGAGGAGTTACTGCGTTCCTCAGAAAATTCTATCCCTCTTCTTCTTTCCTTAATCCCCTCCAACCACAAAAAAGGCATTCGGCTCTGAGCAGCCTGTCCCCGTGCTGACTGCCCAGTCAGTTAAACCATACTGTGCAAACGACTTGATCAAGACACTAGGAGGGGTGAGATTCTCAGATCTGTTTAATAAGGGGTGGGTAATAATTTCATCGTAACAGCTGGAGGAGAAAATACCCCAGAGATTCCAATCTATTGGTGTGCAGTATCAATTAGCATCCAGTCTGTAGGGAGGCAACAACAAAGGGGAAATAAAATAATTTGAAAAAATCTGTGGTGAATCCTAGCCATAAAAAAGCTGAGCCCAATATATAAAGGTACATGTTACAAATACAGGCGAACAAAACTTCTTTCTTAGTAGCTTAGAAGATATTTGTGGGGGCAGTTAATTGAACTAGTGACATCTAAAATGATTTAGATAATGAAAGATAATGTCAGCATGAGTTACTGTTTTCAGTCCAGCATAAATGAGAGAACAACAGGGCAGATTCGGTAATGAAAGAAAAACAATCTTCTACCCGATGTCAATTCACTTTTTTTTTTCATTTGGCAAATTATCATCATGTACTGGTACAAAAGCTCCCCCCCACCCCTCCTCCCCAGACAAAGATGCTGTACCGAAGCAAATGAACTTGTGTCATACAGGAAACTATCCAGTTTCGTTCTTAGAGGTGAACAGAGAACTGGGTAAAGATCATGATGTGTTAAATATCTTTATCCCTTCTCTAATGTCTTCTTATCCCTAGATCCTTAGCATGAATGGAGTATTCACTGTATTGACTAAAAGGAGTAGTACAAACTGGTTGCTATAAAGGTGCAGCAGTACATAGCCCTATCATTCATGCAAGAGGCCCAGATCTAGAAGAGGGGGACATCCAAGGTGAAATTCTGGCCTCACTGAAATCAATGGCAAAACTCTAACTGACTCTCTCCTTAGGTCAAAATTTCACTCTTGGGTTCTTGGATTCCTTTGGCAGATATTGATTCAGGAAGGGATGTGCCAATGTCAGCCTTCCTAGTTAACTATATACCTGATCATTTGCAAGGAAAGTTGTTCATTATATACCGGGAGTCTGACTGTTGCAGACTGGGCATTATGTCACTGTGTGTTACTATAAGTTATTGAAATCTGGCATGTTGCACATCATGATGAGATACTGAGGTTATAGAAAATGTTGAAGGTCTGACCATGCAAGTCTTCATCCACCCTAGTGAGCACCTACTCAGGCCACTCTAAAAAACTTACCAGATAAAGTAAGAAACGAATTTGGTAAAACCAAAGTGTTCAGAACAGTCTTCTGAACTGACTGACTCTGACAGAGGCTAGAAGTGTAACTAGACACAGGCAGTGGGTGTGGAAAAAGCATTGCTGAAGGGTACCAGAAAGCTCTGCTCTGACTGGCTTTGTCTTAACTGATGCAAAGGACAGTAGAGATTGCTCTGCACTGAGGACAGTAGATCACAGATTAGGTAGGCACTGCTTGGGTCAGGAAAGGGATAGAGAGTCACCACTGAAACAAAACTAGGATCTTCTAGATAGTATCTGAATGAAGGCCTGTGTGTTCCTAATGGCATTGGGTGTCAGCCTGTTTCTGGCTCACTCTGTGATAATGCTCCTCTGTTTTGAATGCTTGCTGCACTTAAACCTTCTAATCACTTTTCATTAAGAACAGGTTTCTAGGATGGCTTGCTGAGATGCAGCATCTCATTTACCTCAGAAGATAAAAACAGCCACTTTAGTTGAACACTCATAATGCTCAGATCCTAACCATAGAATAATAATGAAGGTGGAGTGTATTATCAACTTACTGATGAGAAACAGTGAGAATTGGCACTCAGGACATGGCCTCACTCTGTCACACTGCTGGCTGATCACAAACGCTAAGTGAAGTGAAATTAAATTGATACAGGTTAGAAATTATATTTCTTTTTGGCAATATTGGATTGAGGAATTCACATCCAAAAATGATTTCTCGCTGAGCTGCAGGGAGGGAAGAAAGCCACTTTCAGATTCTCACAAGTTAACTAAATCAGTAATTAGATACACAAACAAAAGGGAAAAATCTGTATAATGCATAGGCCAATATATTTTTTAACTTAAGGGGCCTAAGTTAAGCATATAAATCCTATTTAGGCAGCTAAATAAAAATGACTTACAGACAGACCTTCAGAAGTGGCCACTGATCTTAGATTGGACATCTCGGGTGTCCAGATCTGATTTGTAGAAGTATAGAGCCACACGTAGCTTCCAGTGACTTCACAGGGATGGAAGATAAGTGCTTCTGAAAATCAGGCCAAGGTTGGACAATCAGATATTGAGGTGCCCAGTATCTGTAGTCGCTTTGGAAAATGTTTGCAGTAATTTTAAGGAGAGCTGAAAACCCATTATTCCCACTGGTATGAATTTAGTTGCCTGAGTCTGGCCTCCCCTATCTGAAAATGTGGGCCATAGCATCTATTTATGAGAGAAAAGGGGAGCTCTTGGTGGCTAAGGACTAGATTGTCCTTAGCCCTAATGCAGCCATTCCCAAGCACCCTGGGGCTTGCAACATTAGGGCTGCCTGCATCTTTGTTTTGAATCCTGTGTGAAGCACTGAGGTTGCACAGAGAACAGAGTGGGGAGGCAGCAGGGAGCAGGAGGAACTGTGACTTCATTCCTGCTGTGCACAGCCTCACAGAGCTCGCTGGCTGCAAGGGGGAAGGTAAGCTGGACCTTTTCAAGGATTGCAGTAAATTGCTTTCTCCTGGAGCAAGAGAGGAGCGGGGCAGAAATAGTGAGTCTGTTGCTTTAAAACAGATTAAACAAAATGACTTTTGCAAGCAGAAAAGTGCTGCACATAACACGCAATTATTGAATAAAATTAAAAAGGTAATAGAGAAATAGACATTTTAAAGCTTTGTTTCAAGCTAGGATAAAAATAGCTTGAAACTTGCTTGAATAGCTTGTCTCATGGAAGGGAGTTCAACTAGCTGGAAACAGAACCTGAGCAAAGGTAACAAGTGCAACTATAATGAAGTGCACAGATGTAAGTGAACTCAAAACTGGACCCCTCCTCCCCGTACAATTCAGAACTTGAACACAAGTTGCAAGTAATTGTATAGGCAAAAATCCAATCTCTCTAACATGAGGGCACTTGGGGAAAGAGGGTCTCTTATGTAAGGCTATAACTTTAAACTGAACACATAAGAAAAGGGCCAGCTAGAAACATGAGTATTGGAGGTACAAGGTTAAATTGCAAGCCCTGAAAAAGCAGTGAAGCTGTGTGATTCTGCACAGATTGCAGTTCAGGCAGAGTACATGCAGAAAGATCAGCCAGAAGGCCATTACAATAACCAAGCCTGGAAATAACCAAGAGATGCACTCGAGTTTTAGCAGCAGCAGTAGTTAAATAAACATGGATTTTAGAGATATTCAGTAAATGAAATAGACATGTCTTCTTAACAGAATAAATAGATGAGTGGAAGGACAAGTCCCAGCCAAAGATTACAGCAAAAGGCTATAAAACAGGGGTGCCAATGAGATGAGATTAGTTTATTTCAAAATAGAAATTTGAGTGCAAGGTCCAAAAGATAAAGGGGCAGATCATCAGTTGGTGTAAATAAGCTACACACATCAGTGAGGTCACAAGCCAGGTCACTAGCAAGGCCACGCCAACCCTACACCTTTGTGCTGGTGTCCAGGAGACCGAGCAAAGGGGAAGCCGGTTTGCATAAGGCAGCTGGAGGAGCAGAAGGCTCAGGATTGTTCTCTATAAAGACGTTAATGGAAAAAAAAATCTTCAGTGTGAATGAAGAATAAATAGATTTAAATTCATAAGACAGACATTCATCATCAAATTTAAACTATTTTGAGATGCAGTGAAACTGGGACATAACTTGGCACGAGTCTATAGATAAGCAGCTATCACTGCGTAGTAATTAGTTTATATCATATAGTTTACTCCCCTTTAACATGTCAGGATTAGGATTGTATGCTCCCTACTTGTTATAGGAATATGTTATATGTTATAGGAATTATTGTCAAGGTCTTCTTTTAGACTGTTAGTTACCAGAGTATATGAATTCCCCTTAAGGTAATTTTGACGTAAGTGTTCATACTTTAATGCATGTGTAATTGTTTGTTTATTCTGTAGACATACACAGTGTGTAGAGGAACTGACTGGTGAGTGACAGTGTAAGTGAAGTTATTTCATACAGTTTACTTTCACTCTATTAGGACGATGTTTGCTTTATCATCAAATCACTGATGCATCCATCAAGCAGCCAGAAGACACAAAGGTCACAGACTTTTATGATGACACTAGTTAAGACATGGTTCTTGAACAAAATCGTGGCGTCTTCCTCTTCCCGAGGCTCCACCAGAGGCTGTGCTGCTGCTTAAACCAGCCATTGCTAAGTGTCATCACTAGCGAAGATGGTAAAGAGCTCTTTGCATATTTGCAAGAGTTCGACTACAACTCTAATTGGAATGGATATTGATTTTTTCAAACCATCTTGTGTGGAATTGAACAGGACAGTTCTGATATTTTCCTGGATCTTCATCACAGGACTGCCAAGATGCAAGTGAGATTTCCTTTTTTGTCTTCACCTTAGGCTTTCCCCAGAGGGTAGGGAGAAAAACACATTCACGTTGCACACCTTGGCGAATACTATGCTGTCTGAGAAGTGATACAGGGTTTTACAAGCCTCTGTTCACAAATGTATCTACCGTTAACCACAAAAAAGTAAAACCTAATGTAACATCATGACAGACGCTGCCCATTGAAGCATTATGAGATTGTTTTAAAGGTTTTCTTTCCTGACATAATGAATAAATTCTAACCTATTGTCAGTACAGACCATTCAGCATCCTTTACTTAAAAGGAACACATGACCCAGATCTCCAGGAGAATCAGAGACGTTGTCAATCCTTTACAGACCTCATCAAAGATGTTTTTGGACTTGAAGCATCAGTGTTTGGGACTCAAAAGACCAGAGCCTCAACTTGTGTCATTTGGTGTAACTCCACTGAAAGCAGTGAGAATCTGGACCTTATATTTCTGTAACAATCATGATAAACAATAAGTGTTATAAAGAACAATTAACTAATGTACCTATTATAGTTTTTTAAATACAGTGATGAATGAAGTGATTGAGGGAAGGAGGATAAAAACCACCCAAACCTTTATTAAAATTTAAAGCAAATTAAAAGCAAAATATTTTTTGGAGGCTTTAAACAGCTTAGCTAACCTTTTTCACCATTTGTTTTTTTGTTTTTATTCCCTGAATCATTGCAGTTCTAGAACCAAGTAATCCATGATATTTGGATATCACTCTACCTTTCTGGGATCTAGCATTTCACAGTCTGGCTCCATAATGAGCATATCTGACATGAAACTGAAAACACTACTGGCCAGCAAAAGAAACTGTTAGTTTGCACACCTAGCCTGCTATTTTCTGAAATTCCTCAGGCCTGGTCTACACTTACCTTCCGGATTCGGCAGCAGTCAACGGGAGATATGCAAGTGACATAAACTTACGTATTTCCCGTCGACTTCACTGCATCTGTTCTGCGTACCATCCACACTGCACTGCACCGACGGGAACAGCGTTCCCATCGACGCAGCACTACATCACTTATGGAGGTCATTTTCCTCTGTCAATTTCTGGATCGACTGAGTGGGTCTACACAGACTTCTCAGTCAATCCAGAGACATTGATCTGATGGCAGTGAATTTGCCGCCATCAGTATATACATAGCCTTATTTGGCTCCATACAACCAGTTGTATTCCAGACTCCACTATCAGGAGAACATGCATTGTGAATTCTGCATGGGTTGTCCATAAAAGTAAAACTGCTGCTCCATGGTTTATAGATGGAGATTGAGGTGCAAGGTTATTTTTTCATGTTCAGTTTCATTTGGAGAATATTATCAGTCTGTCAATGTAACCAAGATTTCACAGAGCTTATCAGAGAACTGCCTTTTAGGGAGAGACACACAACATACATAAACACATTTAATTGTTTTAAACAAAAGTATTTCGTCTACCAAAAAATTCCTACGGCAATCTTATTTTCCGATTTCACAGCCAAGCTTGACAACTGGGTTGCCTTGAATCTTCCACCTTAAAAAATGTTTCTCTATTTTGATAGAGATTAACAAAGTTGGGAACCATATACCTATGTCCTCCTCACCCTTAAATTTGGGGTATTGGGATTCCCTTGGCTCAGATACTATGATGAGGGATAATCTTATGAAAGGATGGATGGTTGGTTGGATGGGACCAAGAGCTGCTCCAAAACCTGATTGAAGAGAGCCTGCAAAACCAAAATCTCTACCATTTCTAATTATTAAATATTCTGGAAGGGTATGGAGGTCAGAGTGTAGCTACGAATTTCTACAAATAGAGGCCAAGCTGTTGTTCTCCACCTGAAGAACATCCATAATCTCCCAGTGTAGACATGCATCACACAAAATGGTTCAAATTCAACCCTGATGTAATGAGTCATAGCTCCATTGAAGTTAATGGAGTTGCAGCCGTTTTACAAAAGGTGTGGATTTGGTTCACTGATTTCAATGGCATTTGCATATGTTTATACCAGCACTGAGTTAGATACAAAGCTTTATCAATGTTTCAGCAAAGAGCCTGATGAGGAGGCGGGAAACACCATTGCCAGTTGCTACAAGAACATTGCTCCCAGAAAATTAAAAACAAAAACAAACACTGAACATGGCATATGCTTTTCTATGCACAGGGGGAAACGGGGATTGTGCTTGATGTGACAGAGTAAAGAGCTGATAGTTCCATCCTCCTCTCTAGCATGGTGTGCTTTTCAGAAAGCTCTTCCATGTCTAAGTACACGGAATAGAAGGGCTTCCCCCCATTCCATTTTACGCACATTGCTGTACCTTGAAACCAGTGCCAAGGCCTGCATCTTTGTTTGGATATGCACTGTACAGTACCTGTGTCATTAGCCATCATTATCACCAGGATTTGAGATTGTCAGTACTTGTCGTCCTAATTCTTGTCTCAGAGGCTTTCCAGAAATGTATTTGATGCCTAATAGCATTCTGTCAGTTCTCATCTTTGTGATTTAAGTATATCAAAAAATTCTGTACAGTACTTGATGAATTATGTACACATGCTTTATATGGCTCAAAGAAGGAAATCCTCAAGCCAGTATATGACCTCTTCTCATACATATGCAAAGAGGTTGAACAGAATTTGGCCAAAGTACAGGACTGGGAATAAAAAGATATGGGTTCCAATCCAGGTCTGAACTATGGCTCATATGGACCTTAAATACCTCTCTGTACTTCAGTTTCACCCTCCATAATATGGCAGTTGTAACACTACCTCTGAGGATTATTGTGTGACTTCAGGAAAATTCTGAGATCCTGAGATAAAAATTATCAGATAAGTGCAAAGTTGATGTTGTCTCATTATTATTTATTTATAATAATTAACATAACCATTTATTTAACTGTGTGATACCTTCTTATATGTAAAGGAAAGGAGCCTAACAGCTTTCACTGTAGTCTGTTCTCCCTAATCTTTAAATACCTCAGTCAAAGCCTCTCTAACACAGGTTTTGACACCCATATTAACATATGACACCATATTGCTTTTGACACCCATATTAACTATTGTAATATATCATAAGAGGGAGGCCACAAGGGAAAGCACCAGTTATGCCATTATGTTCTCTACCCCAGTAAATCCTGTCTGGGATGTATCAGGGCATTGAACTTGGAACCAGATCCAGCCAATGTGTCAAGCTCACCTGATACATTAATTTTTTTCAGGTTATTTCCTGTTTGCTTACAATGTTGGTTTAATGTGGTGTCTTTTGCTCTATTTATCATTATTGAGGGGGCTTGGTTTGCTTTTTTTTTCTTCTAGTATTAAACAGAGCTTCCCCCTCTTCCCTTCCTACAGCAAATCTGGCACTGTAAAGAAACCTACATTGTTGGTGGCAGGTCCTTCTCAAGTGAGTTTATCCTAGGAGATTACAGTACAGAAATTGTCCAAGACAATTGTATGCTGCCTTTAATAACCCAAAATTGACAGATACTCCTATGAAAGTGGTTTCTGCAGTTGGCATTGAAGTTTAAAAGTTTGGACATAAGAGTTCTGGCGATGAATCCTTAGCCCCATAGCTAGCTCTATGTCATGCATGTGGGAAAGAGGTGAAGTGGAGTGCATGCAGGTCTGCCTCCAGCTCAGCAGCTGGCTGCAGCCAGCACAACTTAGAGCAGCCCTGAGGCTCATTTGGCCATTTACAGACAGATTCTGGTTCTTTCGTATGTTGCCTGAATGGCACTGCGAGAATGCGCGCTCTCTCTCTCTCTCCCCTTCCCCCTCCCCTCATAAACAGTGTCACAATGGGGCTGGATCACAAAATCTGTTCCTCGATGCTTTGTGCTAACCTGAATGTAAAGATAATTTTTTAAATTTCTCCATATTGTATGTACTGATTTTGTGTTTAATGAATCCCTGACAAAGCCTCAGATGGTTTTGTGCTAATGACATAGAACAGCAGTCTTCTCTATACCTTGTTGGGTAACCAAGGGCTGTGCAACAGGAGAGTTATATATTCCTCTCTCATGCACAAATCCTGGAGCATAGCTTAAGCAGTCATGCAGGGTTGGAGATATGTCTGGAATCTATTTCTCAGACTATGGAGAGACAACAAAATCACTCATGCTCCAGCCAGAGTTGGCATACTGGCCACAGTGCCTATATTCCCCCCTTGTCCTCCCCACATGTACATTATATTTCTGATGGCCTCCTGGGCCAATGAATGCTTTCATGCTATTATTTATGTTGTTTTATCAGGTGGGAGGAAGTAAGAATTCTTCAGCTGTGTTTTGTATGTTGTAAAATAAGGAAAGCTAAGCAGGAAATGATTTTCAAATTCTGAGATTTTGAAATTTTTCCTATCCCAGATCAGGACAAAAAGTCAAAATTGTGAAAATTTTCACAAATTGAGAATCTGAAAAAAAATTTGGTTTGGGTCAATTAAAACATTATGCTTAGATTTCAACCTTTTTATGTATTTATTTTTACTACAATTATATTAAATTTCAAAATGAAGTCATTCTGTACTAAAAAAACAGAATCTTTTGCTTCAGAATTGTTAAAAAGCTCTTTTTTATCATTTTCAAACCTTTACTTTACAACATTTTTGGAAACAAAAAATTCATCAAAATCGAATCCAGTGAACAGTTTTAGTTTCAACAAGTCAGCATTTTCCAACTAAAAAATTTTTCATTGAAAAATTCTCAAGCTGTTCTCTGTATTTTTTTAGCTGCCCCATTACAATAAACTGTGTATTTGCTGACAATGTAATTGTTTAACTGCTGAAAAATTATTAACCTATGAATTAAAAAAAGGAATTGTGCACCTATTTCCTAGCCCTGAAATTACAAGTCAGGAAAGAGAATATAACACAAGGTAACCACTGTGTTTATCTTACTGTGTTTTCATCAGTAACCACTGACTTTCTTGTTTGTTTGTTTGTTTGTTTTTATTTAGGGACAGATTCTACACCCTTAATCACTTATCAGTTAAATCAAGGGGACCGTTTATGAAGTGAGATATTGACACCTATTATTTATTCACTACCATCAGTGTGCCGGGCACTTTATAGACAAATTGGCAGGGCCCTGTTTCTAGGATCCTACTGTCCAATTAAGACATAACACAGCAAGCAGGGGGAGGTGAGGAGGTCAGGGAGAAATGAGGGTTCACAGCTGTGAATGATTGGAAGATGCTTCTTATTACATATGCATTTTGGGCCAGACCCTCATTTGGTGTAACTTAATGTAGTTCCATTGAGTTCAATGGAGATACATCAATTTAAACCTGCAGAGATTCTGGCCCCTTGTTTCTTCTTCTTTGGATCATTTTAAAAATTAATTTACTATATTAAAATGAAAACGTGATATTACAGTTAAGTGGCTACAGAGACCATTTCTTTCTTCTCCTCTCCAGCAATATAAATAAACAGACAATTATGAGGCCATTGGTTAGAGAGAAACACATGAAAATAAGTAAATGCTTTGTTGTAAATACATTTTCCTTTATACAACAGATAGAAATTTCACCTAACCTATAATACTGAAAAACAGATAATCCCCTTATATGCTGTATTTCATAATTACCTAGTCTCGGACAGATTAGCACAAATTAAATTTTGTGCTTAATATTTCTGGGTTTTGAACGCTCTAATAAGTTTCCCTAAAATCAAATAATTGCTATAAAATATTTTAGGCTAATTGTAGAGTGTGTGAATATAGCAAAAATATCATTACAACCACTTTTACTGAATATCTAGCAACGTGTAATGTACAGCAATCCTATGGTATATTTTTTGTCAATGGCTGGAATGGACATCTGGCCAGGTCAATATGTATGTACATTTTCTATGTGAGAGTATGATAATTAAAACAAAGGTAATACAACCAAAAAGAAGTTTTAATGTTTTAAAAAGCAGGAGGGAGACACATAAATCTATTAATTTTTCAACAAGTCTGAATCCATTGGAGCCTGTCTTTCTTCCTAATAAATTTAGTTGTCAGACTTAGAGTCATTTACTGCCTGATGATGATGGTCTTATACCACTACCCAGGTTAGACTATTTGTCTTAGTATTTTCTTTAGAAGTCTCTAAATGGATTGCAAGATATAATCTACACTTTGAGCAACAGACCCTCCACCAACCAAACCATTCAGTGAATTTTTATCCAGTTATAAAACTTTTCTATGGCTAAAAATAGATTAAAAATAATAATAATAATAATAATAATAAATGGCCTCGGACATAGTTCTACCATCTATAAAGTATTTAGGTATTATGACATTTTAAATCAGATGGGACCATTAATTATGAAGCCATCTCCGGCCAAAATACTACAGCTTGAGGTAGGTAGCTACTCAGCTGTAGAGCTATTTGTCAGGTAGAGAGTCCAGTGACCTTCTTGGTAAGTATTTCAGTTTTCCTAATCAAAGCGGAGCATGGAGACATCACTTTGTAAAGTTAGCAGTAATTCTGGTCCTTACATTCATTGTCTATAATTCTGTGTCATTGTTGTGTCTTTTTTATGACCTTAATTTAAAATCTAAATTAGGTGGCTCAGGAACTCTTGTCCTATTTGATTATACATTAAACCTTTCTTTGGAAATACTTTTTCAGAATGTGCCCCTGCAATTTGTGTTCACTATTTCTGAGCCCACTGCAAGAATGCGGGATGGATGAGGTTTCACACTCAATCCAAATGAAATCAGTTTGGAAGAGGTGCAAGGATAACAGCAACCCTTTTGACATCAACCCATGCCATTTGTTGTTTGGCTTTGCAATCTGGGGATCTGGTTTGTTTCCCAGATGCAACAACCAGGCAGTCAGCAGGCAGCAACAGTCAGAACAGCGCTCTTTGTCTTTCCAATTTGCAGGTAGCCAGGAGGTGGCGACCATTTCTTTTGGATATGGAGCTTGCTGCCATCATACACACCTTGTCGTTCATGCCATTGTCGCTGTTGTAATGTGCTTTGCATAAGGCTACATCTTAAAATCCATTTGGATTCTGAAGCTGGTGCAAAATGCGATAGTCTATGTGTTATGCAGCGTGTCTTGCTGCAAGCTGCATTACACCACTGCTCCGTGTTTTGCATTGGCTGCCTATTTGTTTCTGTGTAGCTTTTAAGTTGTAAACTTTGACCTTCAGAGCCCTGGATGCCCTGGGATTGACTTGTTTCAGAGACCACTGCTCTCTCCATGGCATTCTGCGCTCACTGGAGGTGCCTGTGCCAACAGTGCCCATGGTACAAAAGTAAAGGGGTATTCTCTGGGACAGTCCCTCAACTTTGAAACTCATCCTACCATTTGGTCTGAAATAACCTGAATCATCTTGCTTCTCAGGTATCCCTCAGAGTTCTTTGTTCCTCTTTGTTGTGTGGCACCTGGGGCGGGGGGGGGGCGGGAATTATGAGGCTGGGTAGCAGTAGAATTCTGGCAAGGAAGCTTAAATGCTTTGGTTTCTTTGTGTTGTCAAGTTATTTTGTTTCAGCAGTGATTCAGAGTTTATAAGAGTATATTTGGGGGGTGATTGTCAAGGGTGGCCAGGGCCATGTATGGGCATGTGCTTTCTTTAGAAATGGAAATAAATAAATAAAAATTAAATGTAAATAATAAATATTATTTATTTATATTACAGCAGCGCATAGAGACTCCAATTCAGTTATGGCCCCATTGTGCTAGGCACTGTATAAACCCATAGATAGAAATTGTAACTTCCGGGCCAAGGACTGCCTTTGTGTCCTGTATTGGTAAAGCACATGCCACAACGGGATCCTGATCCCTGGCGGGAGCTCCTCAGAGCTACAGTAATGCAAACAATAACATGAAGAGACAACAGACAGGAGTAGGAAACATTATCATCATCCCCACTTAACAAGTAGAGGCACAGAGAGATTAAGTAACTTGGCCAGGGTCACAGAAGAGCTCTGTGGGAGGACTAGAAATTGAATCCAGGTTCCAGTGTCTCTTTAATGCCTTAACCGTAGGATCATTCTTCCTCCCTAATATATAATGTTTCTCTTGCAACCTCTGGTAGCAGAACTTTGAGCCAGCTCCTGCAGACCCTTACTACTATGAGAAATCCTCTCTATAGTGCATGAGCCTCGGCATCGGCAACAAGGACAACTCACGTGAATGAGAATTTGTAGAATCAAGCCCTCTGTGCCCTGCAATTTACCTTATTGGTATATTTCTTCATTCTCTGCTGGGACAATGTGATCTTCAAGTTGTAATTTATTGTATACAGCCTGCTTGTTTACTAAGCCTCCTTCTCTAAATCTCAATAAATGCACCATATTCATTTGGCTACTTTCATTGCCTTTTCACAAAATGCAGCAGGACTGACTGTACGATCTCATTTCCCTCACAGACACTTCTTAGAGTAGCTCTAACTCAAATGACCTCTACACACAGGCCATTCTGTTTCATCCATTCTCCTGAAGACAGGCAAATACTTCTTATCTTACATTCTGGGCCTCTGCAGCCTTTATCTGTCATGACTCAACACCTTGGATTATTCTTTTATGAGGGATGGAACAGGTCAATTCTCTCTCATTGTTGAAATCTGCATTCCAAAGAGATCTGCACATGGGAGTATTGTTGGAGCGCAGATCAAATGATGGTAATGTGTCCTTTCATAGCGGTTATTTGATTCCCAAATTATTATTTTTTTCTTTATATTGAATTAATAGAGTTCTGTAAAACATCCTTTCATGATATCATATGAATTGCTCTGTCTCCTAGGACTGATCACAAAACCGGCTATTAGCAATAACTTCATCTTATCTGAGAACCATCTTTTTGAAGTCTTCTGATGATTGCTAAATAATCACGTGACCCCACTCTGAGTGCTCCCTGCACAGGGCTGCGTGTAACAGGGCATGTGTCGTCTTCTGCACGCACACACACTCCTGTCATCTTCTGCACACAGACAAGCCACTCGGAGTCTCTGCTTGTAAACACCACTTGTGATTTATTTGCAGGGTTCCTCCTCCACTTTTCCAGCATATATCATCCTCAACCCTCTAGGTCAAGGATAGAAGAGACCACCCTCTGAGATCTCTCTTGGGACTGCCTCTGAGAGCCTGCCTCTCTCACCTTCTCCCTCTTTGGGGCTTCCTTCCAGTGCCTTTGCTACTTTCTGGGCTAATTAGCCTAGTAGCTCTTTCCCGTCTATCAGCTAGGCACAGCTATCATTGTCAGGTTTACTCCCAGGCAACTAGCTAGGGTTGCACGGACGAGAATGCTGGCTTACCTGCTGTTGCCCAGCGCTCTGTCACAGTGCACATGGAGAAGACATTCCAGAAGCCCAGCCACCTTTAAATCCTCCTGCACAAGAGCCCAGCCGTAGCTGAAGGTCTTACACTCCCCCGAGCACGAAGACTGTGTGGGGCTAGGTCCACCAGTGACACTAACCACTGCAAGAGAAACCAGCATGGCCCTGTCCTCCCCAGTGGAGTGCACTGACTGCAGAGGAGAGCACAAGATGCACCCTTTCAATGGATCAATCAGGGATTGTGCTCCCCGCCCCCACCCTCCGTGAACCAAGATCCTGCAGGAGGGATTGGGTCCCCCTGAGACTCGGTGCCTTCTGGAACACCTGCCTTAAGGAGCCTGTGCGTCAATTCATGCTTATAAAGTAAAATTGAGCCACAACTAGAGATCATTATAAATGTGTTTTACTTTTTGCTAGCATGCCTCTTCACAAAGGTCAAGGACAATAGAAACTACGTGTCTCCGTGTTCTCCACATTGATTCAATGCTATTTCTGTGGCTTTTCCAGTTTACTTCTAAGAGAGGACAACATAGAACTTAGAGTCATTGATGGCCATAGAAGGGACCATCATATCATCTGGTCTGACTTCCTGTATATCACAGGCCCTCACCACCACCCAGCACCCATGCACCAAGCGCAACAGCCAAAATTAGACCAAGGTTTTAGAGCCTTCTGTGTCAGCAACTGAGTTGTGGATGCCTAATGGTTGGAGCACGCATCAGGCCTAGTGGTGAAGCAGCCATCACTAGCCAGGGATCAGAGCCAGAGTCAGATGCCAGAGCCAAGGATCAGAGCTGGAGTCAAGAGCTAGGAATTGGAGCCAAGAGTCGGAAGCAGGTTAGCTGGAGTGAGGCAAAACAGAGGCAGAGTTCGGTCCAAGGCAGTGGTAGGACTAGGAACACAAAGGTGCACAAACTGTTGCAGCTGTGGGCGAATGCTTTGAGCAGCTGGCAAACTGCTGTTGCTGCTGCTGGACTTTAGAGCAAACCTGTTTCATCAGTGAGTCAAACAGGGTGTTCCATGAGGTGTAGCTGGGCCACTCAAGTGCTCCTAGAATTCCAGACATTCCACTACTTCTGGGAATGGTGTGGGCCTGCCCCCGCCAGTGTGATGGAGAAGGCTAGGTCAGGCTGGCAGGGGTGGATTGGTGCACTCTGCAAAATGGCGTCCCTCATCCACGATGCAGGACAAAACCACATCCAATTTTGTCTCAGTATCAGCCAGAGGACCAATATTTTAAAACAGGACTGTCCATCTTAAAACCAGTCAAATGACCTGCTTAATCAGGTGGTCTTGTGTGATGCTGCCCAACTGTGCTCATTAAGCTGTCAGGAGCAGAGCAGCTGCAGATGAAGGGCCTTATTCGTGACCTTCAGAAGATTAGACTATCATGTGCCCTAGGGGAGAGACTAGGAGGGGCTGAGATGCATTAATGCCAGAAGACCCTGAAATAGCAGGGAAATAATTAAGTGAGGTATACCCAGATAATCCTGGCAAGTGACCCACACCCACACACTGCAGAGGAAGGCAAAAAAACCCATGATGACTGCAAATCTGACCTGGGGAAAATTCCTTCCTGACTCCAGATCAGTTAGACCCTGAGCATGTGAGCAAGAACCAGCCAGCTAAGGATCTGAGGGGAAAAATGCTCAATGCCACTTCAGAGCCCTGGCCCACCCTGTTCAATGTCCCATCTCCAGCCAGGGCCATCTCTGATGCTTCAGAGGAAGGAGACCAAAAAAAAACAAACAGAATATGCTGGGGGGAAGGGAGATGTGGGGGGAAGGGAGATGTCCCTTTCTGACTCTGAAGGTGTCCAGCTGAAGTTCTGAAGCATGAGCTTTTAGGAACATAAGACTCAAAATGGAAGAGAGCCCCAAGGATACTGAACACTGACCCCTACTACCACAAGCAACCCTGTCCTAAAGTCACACACATACATTTGTCCAGCTCTCTTTCAAAACCAATTAATTTATTTGCTCTCATAATCCCTATTGGGAGACTGTTCTAGAACCTCATTCTTCTGATGGTTAGAAATCTTCCTGAATTTTTAGACTGAATTTGTTCATGGCCAGTTTATATCCATTTGTTCTTTTGCCAATGTTGTCCTTTAGCTTAAATAGCTATTCTTCTTCCCTAGTGATTACCACTCTCCCCCCTCCCCCAATGTATCATATCCCCTTTCACCCTTCTTTTTCTAGGCTAAATAAGCCAAGCTCTTTGAGTCTCCTCTCCTCCATTTCCCAATTATTCTAGTAGCTCTTCTCTGCACCTGTTCCAATCTGAATTCATCTTTCTTTCTGGTTATGGATGACCAGAATTGTACACAAGCATTCCAAATGAGGTCTTATCAATGCCTTGTACAATGGCATTAATTCCTCTCTCTCTCTCTTTCTCTCTCTCTCTCCTGGAAATGCCTTGCCTGATACATCCTAGGATCTCATTTGCTTTTTTGCACAGCCATGCCATATTGGTAGGTCATAGATGTCCTGTGATCAACCCACACACCCAGGTCTATCCCCTCTTCTGTTGCTTCCAACTGATGAACCTCCAGCTTTGTAACAGAAATTCTTATTAGCACCTAAGTGCATCACCTTGCACTTTGTACGATTGACTTTCATCCCATTTCTGCCACTCCAGACTTCAAGTTCATCCAGATCTTCTGTATAATATTCCCATTCTTCTCTGTATTGATGATGCCTCCCAACTTTATATCATCAGCAAATTTCATTTCTTTTTCTACTTTTTGTGCCAAGGTCATTTAATAAAAATATTGAATGAGATTGGTACCAAGACTGATCCTTGAAGAACTCCACTAGTAACGTCCTTCCAGTCTAATTCACCTTTCAGCATAACCTGTTGCCTTCTCCCCTTTAGCCAATTCCTTATCCACCTTACAATTCTTGTACTTATCCCCATCTTTCCTAATTTAACTAATTTCTCATGAGGTTTTATGTCAAATGCTTTACTGAAGTCCATGTATATTAGATCTACTGCATTTCCCTTATCTAAAAAAACCCAGTTATTTTCTTAAAGAAAGAAGTCAGGTTGTTTGGCATGAACTACCTTTGGTATATCCATCTTGTATTACATCCCCATTACCATTTACCTCCATTAATTTAGTTAGTCTTTCCTTCACGTTTTATTCTAAAGCCTGAATTACTACTGAGGTCAGACTAACAGGTCTGTAATTGCCTAGATCTCTTCCCCCCAACCCCCTTTCTTAAATATAAGTATGGCATTAGCTATTCTCCAGTCATATGGTAATACCCCTGAATAGACAGATTTATTAAAAATCCTATCAGACTAGCAATCCATGTACCTGTTCTTTCAGTTTTCTAGGATAGAAATTATTCAGTCCCCCTGATTTGAGTGCAGTAAGCACTTTATGATTTTCTTCCACCTCAGATGTAGTCATTTCCATTTCTGTACACTCATTTCCATCAGCCATCTTGTCTTCATACCCATGTAGTGCAGGGTGTGTGTGTGTGGAATCTATTTTGAGATTCCTTGCTATGTCGTAAAATAATTTTATTTTATTATTTTAACAAAAGGTTCTCATTTCCCTTATATCAGCTAATTGCCATTAAATGGCAAGAGGCAAAGTCTATATCCTGTATTGCAAACCTCCCTCCCACTCTAAGGTCTTGAAATAATATTTTTCACTTCTGTAATAACTTTCTAAATATTAATGAATTTAGCCTCATAACTGTCTGTGAGGCAGGTAAGTATTATTATCCCCATTTTACAGATAAATAAACTGAGGCAAGGAGGGATTAAGGCCAAGATTTTTAAAAGTGACTGGTGATTGGTGCCCAACTTGATACACCTTAAAGGGACCTCATTTTCAGAAAGCACTGAGCATCTGCCCTCTAAAAATCAGGCTCCTTTTAAGAAGTCTCAGATTTGTCATAACTTTTGCAATATGGGTTGAAGTTCAGTTCCTAGGCGAGTACAGGTATTTCAGTTCCAGTTAGAGTCTTGATACACTGATGTTGTTGGGGCGTCATGTAGTGTCCATGTGGTGTTTTGTGGGTTATGCAGTTGTTGTAGTTGGCTCCACTTTTTGGTTTTGTTTTGGAAGGCTGTCATCAGGTTTTTTTGATAGCTCTGGGTTTCTTGCATGATATCCAGATAGGTTTCCTGATTTTTTCCCTTCCTTTCCAGGTGTTTACTAAGCAGCGACCTTTGTCTATACATGGCAGAAAATTCATCAAACTCCAACAATGCCATTTATTCTAATGTCAATATTGGCTTCTATGTCACCAATTTAAAAGCACTTTATTAGCATATGGTGACATTCTTTGCTAGTCGGTGCTCTGTATCTTTTACACATAAAGCTGATTAGCCAAATTCAGTGGCCACATTTAGTCCAACATGGACATTTCTCCATAGTCGAACACTAACTGCATCTGCTGTCTTCACTATATTGTTATAACTCTATGTGAGGTCCTGTATAATTTGTTTTTTCATTTCATCTCTAGTTTACAGTGATTCTTTAAAAACTAGAGAAATTCACACAGAAAAACTGTGTCCAACATTAACTAAGGTTGCTAAGTTCTACCTTAATAACCTAAAATGTCCTAAAATGCTGAAAAAGCTAAAATATAAACAGTTAAGGTCTACAACTTCTATTTCTCTACCTACATCAATATAAAACATGTTAATTCTTACCTATTATTGTCCTCCTTCCGTAACAGGATTCAGTTGTAGATAGAGGGAAAAAGGAGAAAAAAAATAAAAGTAAATGCTCAGTAACTCTACACCTACACATGGTGCAGTATTTCAATACCACAGCAAAATAATGGATAATGAATGAAGTCAGTACAGTTTATCTTGTAAATAAACTGCAACACTACCTTTGTAATCAGTGCGGACCACCTACTGTGCCAATAAAAGTCTGCATATTTAAAAATAATTTTAAAAGATATGCTGTGTATTACACTCAAAAAAAAAATCCATATAAACAAGAATGAGCCTTGAGTTGATCTTGAGACTGGAGAAGTAAAGGATGGAACACATAACCAATAAATTCTGGGGCAATATTGGGACTTTCTTCAGTTGTGATCTCAATGAAAATGGGAGGTAATGAAAAGCCACAGGGGGAGAGGCAATTAGCGAGGGAACAAAATTACCAAAACACTATACAATTTCCTATATAAATTCTGGAAATGGGAGGTTGCGTAGAACATTATTGCTATCTACCTTTCTGAGGAAAGAAAACTTTATTTAAGGGCTCCTTGTTCTCTTCCAAGGATTTTTAGACAAATTCTTTCTGTTTCTCAATTCAAAATGTACCCCTTCTCTGGCCCCACTATTTAGAAAATTGATTCTCTCCTGTGTCAAGATCTAGTTGGTCCCCCTTAGGGAATAAAACACCTGTGGCTGGTCAGTGTCAGCAGCTGACCGAGACTTTCAGGACTCGGATTGTGGCTCTATAAAATGGCAGTGTAGATGCTCAGGCTCAGGCTGGAGCCTCGGCTCTGGGACCCTTCCAAGTGTTTTATTGCAATGTAGACATACCCTCAGAGACCACAGACCAGCTGAGATACGACAAAGCTAATGAAAGGACATACACTAGCAGCAAAATTTCAGAGTGGAGCTGTGCTCATCCCTACCCATCACACACCCTGAAATGCACCCTTCCTCCCCTTCAATGACTCCTTGATAGGGGGAGAGGAGTTGGTTGACATGTGGAGTTTGCTCCTTTAGCTTCACATCAGCTGATAATTCACCTGCTAGGGGAAATCTGAACTAGATGGCTGTAGCCTGGTTGCACCATTTAAGCAGCCAGAACTAGGACACAGAAACTAAGCCTAACTTTTCTTATTTAAGTATGCTGCTTTTACATGTTCATTTGTTAATTGTTTTCCTGATTCCCATTGAATCACAGCGCCAGTGCTCAACTCTAGGTACTCTCCAAGATGTGCACCTGGTTCCAAGATTGCATTCACAGCATTCATTGGCCATCCCATCTCAACCAATTAACGATGGCCAACAGCAGAAATTCTTTAGTTTATTTTAAAATAATTTTTCTTTTGATGGCTTTGGCTCTTTGCAGCTTTCTTTTCAGAAGGAAGAAGAAAATGCCCCTTTTATATTTATAGTGGTTCAGACCACTGGTTTCTCTAACCACTGCCAAGTAAAATATGTGCTGACTTGCTTCGTCCCTCCTCCAACCAGTGACTTCATGTTTCCTGTCTCTGGACCAGTTTCTGAAAATCTTTACTCAGTTCCTACTCTGTCCTGGCTCAGGTAGAACGCTCATTGAATACAACGGGACATCAGTCTTGAATACAATGGGAAATTAGCCTGAATAAGAATAGAATAAAAGCTGAGTAAGGCCTTTAGGATTTGGCAAATGAAGTACAGTGTAGGTTTGGGGATATTTTTTGTAACTGCTGCGGACTATTCGTAATCATCACCATTTTATTTTAAAGGTTTGGTCTTAGATCCACATCTTCATATAGATAGAAAATCATGTCAGTACCTCCTTCTATCCAAGCGTCTCTTCAGTTACAGCCTGCCCCATCAGAAAGATGAGGGAGAAAGGAAATACATGATAAATTAAGGCTTTTATGACATTTATTTTCACGCCAATCATGCACTATTAGGAATACTCTCACAAGCAAAGATAATTTTTATAAATACCCAGGCCTTCAGGAACTACATGATGTGTGTGCAAAGCATATACTTTTCTTTTTTGACATAGAGATTTATATCACTTATTTTATTTTGATTTTTTTTTTATTACATGTGTTTTTTAAACCATCACAAATGAATTTTCGTGGATTGTATTTTCAGAAGAATATTTCTCAAATTTGTCCTTTGTGCAGCAGCTGCTGTTTCCATGCTGTCATTTGTGTTGCTATGGCTGTGCATATGCACCACCAGCAGGTGATTGGTTAGTTCATCATGCTCATGTTATTTGTTGAGGTGTTTCTACGGTGAGTCATGCAATTTGATTTGATTTGATTCCTGTGACTTAGCCCTCCGGCCAGGTCACTTCGAAGTCTCTCCCCTTCCAGGGTAGTCCATGATCAAAAAGCAAGGGGAGGTATGTAAATAAGTGGTGGTAGTAAGAAAGAGGTAAGAGTGGCTCCCTCTCAAGGTACAGCAGGATCTGGCCTTCCCTTCCCTCGGGGCGAGGCCTTCAGGCAGTGGTTGCCTGGGAAGTTCCTTCCATCCCTCAGCCCTTTTCTCAGGAGCTGAGGGTTGAAGCTCTGTTCTCTTCCATGGTGCGCCCACAAGCAAGCTGTTCTGCTGCCCTTTTATCTCCTCCTCCAGCCTGTGCATGTCTTGCAGGTGTGGCAGGGTGGAGCTGGCTGAGCTCAAAGCAGTTCCTTAACCCCCTGTTGTCCAGTGCTAAACTAGCATATTACTCCTATAGGGAGATGCAGTTCAGCTGGGGAATCCAGCCCATAGGGGGAAATAAGGGCATGAGGCAACCAAACTAAAACTCCAATAAAGCATCATTGCAGTATTTCTGAATTTACATGTTGAGTTTTCATCCCAAAATGTCCAGTTTCTTGGTGTTAATTTTTCACTGAAAAGTTGTAATTTTTCACAGATAGCACACACACACATAATTTAGTCAAAAATCTAAATTTCCAGTTTCAACTAAATATTTTCAACTAGTTTCTACAGACTGCTAGCATGTGGCACTCATTGCCACAGGATAACACTGAGGTCAAGAGTATAGCAGGAGTCCAAAAGGGATTAGACACTTACACGGAAAGTGAGAATATTCAGAGTTGTAATAGTTAATGCTAAAAAACAAATGAACATTTTGGAAGGGATATAAACCCTCCAGCTTTAGAAGTTAAGCTAAACTCTAACTATTGGGGATCAGGAGGAAAATTTCTCTAAGGGCAGATATCTCATATCCTACTCCAGGGTTGTTTGCACCTACCTCTTTAACATATGGTACTGGCTACAGCTGGAGGATATTGGATTAGATGGTGGATGGATTTGATCTAGTCTGGCAATTTCTATGTTCCTATAATTGTTCTTTGCCAATTGCCATTGAATGTATAGAGCAGCTCCGTATATCTTTCTGCATCTAGAAAGAGAGTCTCTGGGTCAGTAATCCCAGTAAGAAGCCTGTTCATGTGTGGACAGAGCCCAGTTACATGGGAACAGAGAATGAAGAATATTTGGGTCATTAATAATAAGGGGAAAACATATATTATTTTAAATTCATCAGCTGTGTGGGAAAATGTATAAGAAATCATTACAATGAGGCACTGTCTAGTAAAGATGGAAGGGATAAGAATCCCTGTGAACTTTTAATCAGAGATATAAAGAACATGTTATTAATACAATATAATTGTTTCACTAAATATTTAAAATTTACTTTGTATGCTAAATTTTGGTTTTAATAAATATATTTCCTCTTTATAAATTTGTAACACTTCTGTGGGATTTGTACATAATACAGCATAAACTGTCTCCACAAAAAGAATTTTGTCTTCATCTTCTTGATAACAAATAAGAAAAAGGAAAATAAGGAAAAGTTGGTCAAGATACAGTCATTTCTTTCATTACAATTTATAGATTCATCATAGAGATAAATAATTCAATTATAAATACAACACTTCTTATAAAAATATCTCATTTCCTTTACATATCATTTCATTTAAATATTTTTCTAATTACAGTTGTTACATTCTTGTAAGAAAACATGCTTGTTCCCAATTATATTTATTTATTCAATGTCATTTCATAACAGTTCAGCTCTTTAAAAAAAATTAATTTATATTTTGCAGACTTTAAGCAGATCTCAGGAAGCATCGTTATTACTTTTCAAATTACATTACAGCACTGTGCCAATTTTTGGAGAAAGAGCTGATACAGGAGCGGAAGTTGAACATCCATCAATTCTGTTAACTCCATATATTACTGGAAGATGGACTAGAGACAGTAAATATTTTACAGTAAAACAAAGAGCCAGATCTTGAGCCCATGTTACTATATGTTTGATTTAAAATCCCTGAGTATCTAGCTCAAAATGTCTGTATTTCCTAGGAGTCTTTCTTTTGTCTTACCTTTGCCATATTCTAGAAATGGTTACCAGATCTGTAAGAAACTACTATTCCCTCTCTACCATTCATCTCATTAACATCATCCACACAATGCTGCATTTATCCTTTTTTTTAAACCTTTTCTTTATTATTTAAAATTTTGAAAATCTTGGCCTGTGATTGTGATGGATTCTTGCATACTGGTGCAAGACCAGGAAGGCTCCTTGCTCTCTCTCTCCACCTGCCCATGCATCCATACAAAGCCCAGGCACACTTTGGTCCTTAATAAACTTGTGGCTATCTTTATAGGAAATGCAATAATAGGCCCGCAGATTCCACTGGCAATTCATTTTGAGCAGCTTTTTCGAGATACGTTGCATGTGTACATCTCCACATCATTAAGCTGCGTATGGAAAATAAGTACTTTAAATACTAGCTGGACAGTATCTGACACTGACCAATATTAGTTGGGAAGGTGTCTAGTACAATTAAAAACAAATGAGTAAAAGACTGTAGGCCACATACTCATTTGCTATGGATAAATGGGAATCAGTAGAGCTAAGCTGAGTGTGCCAGCTGAGGATCTGACCATATATTTATATGATTATTAGGGATATGGTGATTATTCTGTTCATATTCAATTCACATAAAAGTCACAGGAGCTATGTCAATTTACACCAGCTGAGGATATTGCCCATTGTTATATATTCTAGATTAAAAGCACTTGGAATCCTGTAGCAATACTGCATAGTACTATTTGCCAAAAGTAAGTACATAATACTTTTAAAAATTAGTGCATGCCTTAACATAGATTTCTATGAAATAATTGCTGCAAATGTCCAATGTATTATCATTGTGCAATAAAACTGATTTCAAAGCTTAATAGAATGTTACATGATTTTGCACAATACTCTTCTCTCTTTTAAATTATTCATATTGGTTATGTGACAAATACTAATAGCCACTATTTGGTATTCAGGAGAATAACAAAAAATGACTATATGTCACATCATTCTACTATATAATATTAATAAAATGGATGAGATGTAAAATGACCTTCATGATGAATGGATATCTGGAGTGTGTTTAAATGTGCTACTATATCAGCAGAGGAAACTTAATTGCAACCTCCCCAACATAACTGCCAATGAACTTCAATCCTATCTGTTAACCCTCTCCTGTTCCATTTAACATAATATGCAGTTACGTACTTATACACACCCCTCTTTATCTTTGGTATGTGCTCGTGAACCAAGACTGTCAACTGTGTTCACACTTTGAGGTGGTTTTGTGCTCTGATTATATATTCACAAATTGAGACCACCCAATAAGGTTTCACTTGTGTCCTCAAAGTAAGTTACTTCTAACCTTGGTCTCCAGAGGCAAAAAGCTGGAATGTTAACATACTTTGCTACCCAGTCTCTATTCAACATCACACTGTGAAACAAACCTTAAATAGACCTGATTCATATTGATAGCATGGACTCCAGGAAGGATTTATTTTCCTATTGTCTATTCCCATTGATGCGGGGGTATTTACATGTGATAATGGACATTAATCATGTAAATCCCTGACTCATCAATGGGAGAATGGACCCTGAAAATTGTTAAATCTGATTTTCCAGAAGATTAGAAACTATCCACACTTGATCACATACTGCTACCCAGAATGCATTTTAAAAAGGGTTATTCTGATTATTCTAGTATAATGGTCTGAATATATTCAGTTATGCAGATCAATGTAGGGAGAGTCAAATATCCTCTATTCCCTGATAATTTCCACTGGAATAACCAGTTAATAATTTCCAAAGCAATGTAATCGTTTTCTTATCTTCCATTTTAATTGCCTTATCACACAAGCTACCACTCAGTTGCAGAAATAATGGTTCAGTTTGGAATCCATGTCCAGTTTCCTTTTGTGGTTTAATCTTCTTCAGTTCCCCAAACAAATCACCAACTGATTTTCTATCCTAGAACAAGTGGATCATATTCAATTAAGCAAACAAGCACAGGGGGTCAACCTACTAAAGAATAACTGTTCCAATTTTATTTTCCACGCCAACTCATTTTAATGGGACTGACACATACCTTTCATCCAGGTGTCATGGAAAAATGCTATTTGTGTATCTCTCTCTCTTTTTAAGCCATTCATTGTATCCTGTCCTTCTCATGGCAATCTATTACTCTAGCAATTATACAGCATTTCTTCTGATCTTCCCTTGTTTATATACTATTCTCAATGTAAAGGGCAGCAGCAGCCACAATAAATTGTATAATCTCAAGAAACTCTTTCTTCAATAGTGTGTCAGGATCACCATTTTCACAAATGTCTGAAGAGAGATATTAAGTGGTCTAACAATATGTCTATTCTGCACTGGAACACTTTGTTCCCGCAAAGACCTGTGAAAAGATATTACATGTTACTTTTGTTGTGCTGTCAAGAGTAGTGTAACTGTGCCATCTGACATTCCACTCCATCAGTGCTCCCTTCTAAAATATTTACCTGGGACTTCAGCTGATCAAACGTGTGCCGTATTAAGGTCTGTGTTGGAACTGAAATATATCGCTTTAAGGGAGGGGGGAGGTGTTGTTGTTGGTCTTGCTGCTTGTAGGCGAGAGGGCTCTATAGAAATGTCTGCGCAAGCAGAGTCAGTAGACAATATGAGTCTGAAAAGAAGCAGGTTAAAGCAAAGAGGGGCGAGTTGTGCCTTTCTGCCTTAAAAAGCAGCCTGCTTCCTTTCTCTCTCTGTTTTTGGGTCCTTGTGTGTTCTGAATACTAAGAAATAAAGTTGTGTTACACTACAACCCTCCAGAAAGAGTATTTATATTTTTATCTCATTTCTCTGTGTGTACACTGTGAGCATGACAAAATGTAGCATCAAAAGTCACAAATGGGAATTATATCTGATCTAATTTGACCTTTTATGTCTACTATAGAAGAAAGTCTGAAGCTATCTTGATTGGAAGGATTGATGGCAGATATTAGGAGTGAAATCTTGGCCACACTGAACTCAAAGGGAGTTTTGCCGTTACTTCAATGCAGCCAGGATTTTACCTGATGTCTTAGGACTCCACTGAGCTATACAAAGCTGGTATCCCTCACTTGTGAGATGCAAATGATGTGATCTGAAAAATATGTTAATCT
Source organism: Mesoclemmys tuberculata (assembly GCA_007922155.1). Lineage (NCBI taxonomy): Eukaryota > Metazoa > Chordata > Testudines > Chelidae > Mesoclemmys > Mesoclemmys tuberculata. The sequence goes on along the minus strand of ML675603.1, from coordinate 68,245,303 downwards.
GAGATATATTTATTGTTGTGGTTAGTTCTGCAATGTCATAAGTGAGCATGATGCTATATTATTATTTATTATTAAAAAATGTGTTCAGCCCTTCTCAGATAAGTACATTTTAGACGCTGCACAAAGAGTGGGAATAACAAACAATAGGATGAGGGCTAAAGACAAGGGAGGACAATGGTTACATGTATATAAATGAGATTAGACTAGATGATCATATAATGCTCCCTTTTAGCCTTAAAATCTATTAATCTATTGCAGACAGGGACCCTTTCAAGTATATGGGCGAAGTTAGTGCTCAAGAAAGCAGGGAACAAGTAGAGCCAGGCATAGTGCAGGCGGATACAACATAAGCTTCCTTCCACAACTCAGCAAATGTACCGCTCAGTCCTTACTCCTGATTGGTACTCTCTGTCTACATGTCTGCCAGGCTGTGCAGAATATAGATCTTTCCTTTTGATTGTCTGGAAGGCACCTAGCACATAGTGGGTGCTTCTACAAACAACAAAATCATCGCTATTATCATGTGAAACATCAAAATACAAACGAGAGCTGATCCCGGGAAGAATTTAGCTAAGTGTATGATGTTTTCAGATTACTGTACATTCATAATGTGTCTACTAAATGATGATTCTGTCTATCTTTATTCTGGATCCATAACAGAATAGTCACTCACAGAGTGCAAACATTGGGTGAAAAGAGGGTGGGGGATGAGGGTTGCAGTAGCAGAATTTTTAAATAGTGAGAAATAAAAAAATAATTAGAGAGCAAATCCTGAAGTTCTTACTGACTATGCAGACCCACCAGCCAATAACCCCAGTGGGGCAAGAGACATAGTGGCTATAGGATTTACCAAAAGACCTGACTCCAACTCTTTGGCTGCTAACTTATGGTAGAAACCACAGAGCAGCTGGACTCAACGGGTAGTGATCAATGGCTCGATGTCTAGTTGGCAGCCAGTAATAAGCGAAGTGCCCCAGGGGTTGGTACTGGGGCCGGTTTTGTTCAACATCTTCATTAATGATCTGGAGGATGGGCTAGATTGCACTCTCAGCAAGTTTGCAGATGACACTAAGCTAGGGGGAGTGGTAGATATCCTGGAAGGTAGGGATAGTGTACAGAGTGACCTAGACAAACTGGAGGATTGGGCCAAAAGAAATCTGATGAGGTTCAACAAGGACAAATGCAGAGTCCCGCACTTAGGACGGAAGAATCCCATGCACAGCTACAGACTGGGGACCGATGGGCTAGGCAGCAGTTCTTCAGAAAAAGACCTGGGGTTACAGTGGATAAGAAGCTGGATATGAGTCAGCAGTGTGCTCTGGCTGCCAAGAAGGCTAATAGCATATTGGGCTGCATTAATAGGAGCATTGCCAGCAGATCGCAGGAAGTGATTATTTCCCTCTATTTGGCATTGGTGAGACCACATTTGGAGTACTGTGTCCAGTTTTGGGTCCCCCACTACAGAAAGGATGTGGACAAGTTGGAAAGAGTCCAGCGGAGGGCAACAAAAATGATTAGCGGGCTGGAGCACAAGTCTTAAGAAGAGAGGCTGAGGGAACTAGGCTTGTTTAGTCTGCAAAAGAGAAGAATGAGGGAGGATTTGATAGCAGCCTTTACTACCTGAAAGGGGGTTCCAGGGAGGATGAAGCTAGGCTGTTCTCAATGGTAGTAGATGATAGAACAAGGAGAAATGGTCTCAAGTTGCAGTGGGGGAGGTCTAGGTTGGATACTAGGAAAAAGTTTTCCACTAGGAGGGTGGTGAAGCACTGGAATGGGTTACCTAGGGAGGTGATGGAATCTCCATCTTTAGAGGTTTTTAAGCTGCGGCTTGACAAAGCCCTGGCTGGGATGATTTAGCTGAGGTTAGTCCTGGACTAGATGGCCTCCTGAGGTCCCTTCCAACTCTAATATTCTATGATTCTATGATTATCAGTGTCTCTATACACACTACTGCTTATGCTCTACAAATGCTAGCATATAACACCAGGTTTACATTACATGCTAATCATACAGTGGTTTGAAACAAACATATAAAAATACTTTTACAAAGCTGCATTTCTGCAGCTTAGTAGAAATCCCATAAATGCAAGATTTTACTTGGTACAAAATTCAGCTGTTTTTGTCATTCCATCTCTGTCCACAGTACAAAGCCTTTATTGACTATTCTAGCTTGGACAAAGAAAGACACCAAAGAAGAGTTCTGCTTTTCTTGTAGACTCCAGTGTTTCTCAGTGCATGACAGATCTGTACTTATATCTTCTTTGGTACAGTGGAAGTCAGGCCTGCTTGGATGTTTGGATGCTATGTTTGGATTAGGCAGATATTCCTTTAATCCATTACTATAATCTTTAATATGCTTCACCCATTTTTAATAAATATTTTTTCGCATACTTTTTCTATCTTTCCACTTTCTCCTGAACACACACACACACGCACAGCCATATTCTTATTTCTGCTCTGACAATGCCAAATAGCCAGAAGGTGGGTGTAACCCAGGAGTGCAGAATTCTGTGATGGAAACTCTCATTCCCATTTATACAGATGGCAAAGGGAGCAGAGCCCTTCCCATCCACACGCTGAAGCCTCTCACTAAATTTCAGCTAGGGTTGCCAAGCCTCCAGGATTGTCCCAGAGTCTCCAGGAATTACAGATTTATCTTTAACTAAAGATTATGTCATGTGTTGAAACTTCCAAGAATATGTCCAACCAAAATTGGCAACCCTAGCTTCAGCCCAGGCAAGCTGGCATGATAGGGCTTGTAGGTGACAGCGCAGGTTCTGCTTTCATTAACTTTGCAGTGAGGATGCAGGCTAAATCACTCGAGTGCTGGTAGTCCTCCAATGCCTTCCCACAATTCCTTCTGCGTGCCCAGGACATAATTTACTGGAAAAGAATCATATAGCAGTTCATCTTCCTGTAGCACAAAGAACCATGGGTTACATCCCAGAGGTCCTAGCAACACACACAGGTGGGCACAGCGCTAGTGAGTACAGAATAAATGGGGTATGGTTTTGCAGTGGTGCTGTTCACACTCGAGCTAGGCTGACCTGGGTGCTCAGACAAAAGTGACAATCACCTGGGCTAGCTCTGCAGTGAAGACAACCTTAGAGTTCCTATGTCACAGGCGTACATTAGAGCAGATTATTGTCTGCTTGAGCTACAGCTGGGGACACCGAAACAGGGACCTGAAACAGGCTCCTTGTTGTCCTCTCTTACTCCCCTCCTCCACGTCCCCATGCTGCATGGAGTTTGGCTTCAGCTGAGAATGGAGCCCATATTTTTTTTAGTCACTTCAGTACAAGGACCAGTGACACCCTATTTTTTACTCACATGAGTGACCCTTACATGAACAGTCGTTACTCATGGGGCAGTCTCACTAAAAGCAGTAGAACCCCATGAGGAAGGCTTGCTCACATGAGTAAAAGTTACAGAATAAGGCCCTAACTTGTTATTGTGCAATCCTTATTGTACCAGCCAACAGCTTAAGAGGAGAATTTTGAATGGAAAGGCCAATACCAGGTTATGTTTCACCATGCAAATTAGCTACAAAATCCCCACACTGCAGAAGAAAGGGAGAGAGCATGAAAAAAGCACGCTAAATTACTCCTGCATTTTCTGTCACTTTAGAGCAGCTTTTATTAGGTTTTTCTGTTGCACAAGGTAAACAGTTTCTGCATAAAAGATATGATTTTAGGCTACCCAAACCAATACAATATTTCTCCCCATATAAAAAAAGATTCTGTTCTTCTTTAGGGGGGAAAACACACCTTTTTATTTCTGGAGCTATTGTTTTATAAATAAAAGGTGCTGATTACACTATGTGTGTACAATACAGATAGAATGTAAAGATCACTGCAGTGATTTGATAGGGATCATTTGTAACTGAAAATCCATTAATGCAGTCTATGGGTGAAGCTAAATGTGCTGAAATGTCAGGATGTGGAATGTCAGAAGAACAGCTTTAAAATAGTTCAACCAAAAATAGCCCATACGGACAATGCAATTTTTTTCTTCATTTATTTATATTACTAACTCCTTGACATATTGTCCCTTGAGTGCCCTCAGAAGAAGGCAGAGTATGTGTCCAATGAAAGGGCACGGTTTGGTACTACGTATATGCAGTGGCACATCACCACAATTTGTTTATGAACATGAAAACACTTAAAAAGGCAAATCTCCCACCCCTATGATGATTGCACTGTGACAGTGAGGAGATTAAATAACTGTCTTTAACGGTTGAAAAATGTGCTGTGTAAATTACAGCTCCCCGAATGCTTTATAGCAACGCTCAGCGAACAATCAGCAAATCCACTGGTAGAACCCCGAAGAAATAAATTAAATGCTGCCTTTGAGTTGACAGGGCCTCACTGAGAGGAAGGTGCAAACACAGGTGTGTAGTTTAATTTAGATTCATTTTAGCTTAGTGCTGGTTAAAATCTACTGACAACCAAGAGTGTCTTAAACAGAAATGGATGTGTTTTTTCAGATTCAATTAACCCTTAGGACACTGGCATTTTCCAAACTGTCACCAAATGAATGCTTAGGAGAAGATGTCTTTGGTCTCCAATGAGTAAATTGATTAAAATACTCAATGGTGTTGTGCATAGGTATTTTTAATAATCTTACCAAAAAAATCTTCTCTCAGTATATATTTGTACACATACTTTAATGTAGCCAAGCACATCTCACAAGATTTCAGAGTATAAACTCTCCTGTATTATTTAAGTATTTTAAAATACAAAATACAAAGCTTCTGGCTGACTGTGCACTTTGTTAGAGAGTGCACATTAGAGACCTGGGTAACTTCAGTCCAGAAATATCTTAATGGTGCTGAAGGGGAGTTATGTTCAGTTTCTCAAGAGAGGGTGAACCTGATACTGCACCAAGAGAGAGACCTATGACCTAAAGGAGAGTAATGATAAGCTCTGCCCAGCACACTCAGTTAGAGAAAAATAATTCTGGAAGATACAATACCTGTTTACTGGGGGGAAAGAATGTTAAAAGAGGCTTTTCATGATGGTCAGCAGCAGGTGTTTGTAAGGATCCTACGAAGCAGAACTTAGATGTTGTGTTGTAAATAGGTTGAAGTTAACTACAAGGGACAAAAGAAACCTCAAGGAAAGGAGGAAAAAAAGCTTTACAGTAAGAACTAGTGTTATATGGAGTGGCTATAGAAAGAAACGAGCGTATTAAGTTTCATTTTTCAATATGCACGGTGAAACTCTATTACAGTGAGAGAAAAAATTCACTATGAGTGAAAGTTCAATGTCTGGATTTGCAATTGGCATCGCAATGCAATGTAAACACTGGGAGCTTTCATTTAGTTTCACTATGGTCAAAAACCTTGCAGTTAATACTCAGGAAAAATTTCCATGGATTGCAATAAAAGTATTAGCTGAAGGCCAGAGCATTACCCCCTTTGTAGAATCCAGGTAAATGCAGTATTGCCAACTCCTGAACTTCAAAAGTCCTGAGGTAGGCCCCCCAAAATCAGGAGATTGGCTTAAAAATCATGTGATTTGAAAAATAATGTTTGTGTTCTTTATTTGCCTTCTGGTCTTTCAGCCATTAGGGATTCACATTTTCAAGCTTTTCACTGCAACAATGAGAGCTAGAAACTTACTGTTTTTTAAAATTAAAAAAATTTTCCCTAATCACATGATTTCAGGAGCTGGAGCTTTATGAAAAATGCCAAATATTAAGAGACTTACAGTAAAATTGAGAGAGTTGGCAAAACTCGAACGTCATTTGTGCAGAAGACCTCCACAGGATCCGTGGAGGGAATGATCTTCCCCCTCAGCTCCTATCCCAGACTGTGGACCAATGGCAGCTACTGGCCCTGTGCTCTTGCTGCATGAGGCCAGTGGATCTATGCAGTTAGAGTGGATCCTACATGGCTGCAGTAAGCTCTGAAGTGCAACGTGTGCCACAATGCACAGCAGGGATAGCATACCCCGTGCAACTTCTGTGTCATCACGCTTCTCCCTCCATGAAATGGTCATGCAATCACTCCCACTGCCTTTTGTACCTTGTATATCTGTACATAGCAAAGCGAGGAGATAGAAGCCAGATACGGCCTTATTAAAGACTGTAGGATATGTCCCTATACATGGGTTCCCCTGTATGCTCAAATATATTTTAAATGGACTTGTATCTTTTCCTTATTAACATTTGTATAATGGAATTTTGTAAAATTTAAATATGAAAGACTCGTATGTGTATGGAAAGAATAAAAGAAGTAAGATAAACATTACTAGTAAGATATAAAAACGAAATATACAGTTGCCTTCAAAACATAAATCCTACCATGCATCTATCTTACCATTAGGAGGAAAGAATGAATGACAGGAAAAGAGAGTTAGAGGAAAGAGGGTCAACAGAGAAGCATTCATGGTTAATTTCCAAATTGCCAGTATATGAAAGGTAATGGCCCCAGATGCGGTGAATGTCTTTTCAGCCTCCTACAATCTAATATATATGACCCTTTCAAAGAAGGAATCATCATTTAATCCATTCTTTTATTATTCTTCTCAGATCAGCTTGTAAGTGTTCCAAGATAGTATTTTTGCCATGAATATGCTGATAACAATCCAAGTGACGTGATCTTTTGATGTTTCTGGCACATTATGTATCAGACATGGTATAAATGAAAGGCTTACACCAATAATAAGTCCTATCCTGCTCTCACTGTAGTCAGTTGGAGTTTTGCCATCACCTTCAATGAGAGCAGGACTGGCCCCGTTATGACTAACTGTATTAGTCACTTTCTTCCTGGAACCTGTAGCTTAAGAACAATTCCAGAATGTTGGTTCATAGTGCTCAATTAAATGCAAACATTGCTTGCCTGGACTGGACTCAAAATGGACCAGAAGATGGACTCTCTGGACAATGGATGGCCCACATACCATAGTATGAGAGACATTGGTCCAGGAGAGTCCTTCTTCTGGTCCATTTTGAGTCTCAGACAGTCGGGGATTTGGGTGTTTGGAGGGAAGATAGTCTGTAAGGGGATTTCTCTTATATGAAGTACACCACAGACTGAAAAGTTACAGAACCAGTCAAGGTCCTAGACCAAAGGTTCCCAACTGGGGGGTTGTGAACAGGTGTTACGGGATTGTAACCAAATCTGCCCTTTCCATGCTGCTAAGTGGGAGAGGAGATGTTTTCAGTTTGACCCTTTCAAAACAGAAGCTTGGAATTCCCATCCTGCGAGAAATTTTGAAATTTCATTTTTGATTCCTGTGTAGAGGCCTGTGTCCGTTCCAATGCATCAGGCCAAGGGGAAGGCCACGTCTTCTTGCTTCTGCATCCCTGTAAAGGCAGGCTTAAAGGGAATTAGTCACCTCTGGGGCCCTGGCCCTCCAGGCAGGGCAGGGCAGCAGACAGCCTCAGGCCCTGCCCTCAGGCAGTGCGGAGCAGCAAACAGTCTATACACTGATGTCCTGATACAGGTAGACAGCAGATGAGCACAAGTCTCCTGGCCTATGGTGGGTAGACAGCCATCACGGTGGGGGTTGGGGAGGGGCAGCCTCAGGAGGACTACAGGGACCCAGTCCCACCCTAGTCTACCAAATCCTACCCAGAGTACTACCAATGGTAGATGGTTCCACCACTGGGTCAGCAGGGATTCCACTGAAACATGCTGACCGGTGCTCCAACACCACGATCAGACTATTGTCTGGTGTCCCCGAGCTACTTCCTATAACCCCCTTGCCATGTACTTCGATTCTATGGGGTTCCTCCATCTCCCCCGGCACATGGCCAACGGCAGTCCCAGCACCAATTCTGTGTTTTTCTCGGTTGGCAGACGTGACAACTCTTCCCAGTCCTCAGTGCTGTAGAGCTCAATCTCGGATGCCAGGCTCAGCAGTGGGCAAGAGGCATAGGCATCTGTCTCTGTGTCTGTCTCCTTCTCCAGCTCCCACCCAATTGAGTGTAGGGCCTGGCCGCCTTTTAAACTTCCTATCCCACCCCTCTGCTTCCAGCAGGGTGGGAGGGGCTGACCTGGCTCTGCCCGCCAGGGAATGGGTGGTGGTTCCTCCATGTCAGTCTCGGAGGAAGGCCATGTCCCCTTGCTAGTTCTGTTTAAGAGTAATTTTTTTATTTAATCTCAGAAGTCCCTGCAGACAGGAATTCCATTTTCTGGCCAGCTCTCATAATGAGTTTGGCTGAGCACAGAACTATGGAAGGGGCCTCAGGATTTGTCCTAATCTTAATGCTAATAAACTTGGTTTAAATAATAAAGAATAAGGTCACACCCTTGCTCAGTGACACTCAGGGAACTATCCCAATTTCTCTCCTACTTACTACCTGCTGTAATTTATTCTCCTATTTATTGGCTTCACTGTGGCTAGATGTCCAAATTTTGAATGCTCTCCATTTGACTCACATAACATCTCAAACCTTGCCATTTAGCTATATTGGTTTACTTCTTGCCTTCCGGGTTCCCTTTTTGTTCATAAGTATGCATGACTTCTGAGACTATATTATTGCCTTCTTCAGTAGCATCCTTGCCAATTAGACTTGGCCCTAAACGTTTGAATGCAGAAGAATTTTTTGGTTTTGATTTACAAGGGGAATGAAAGTCGGCCTTATACTGAAATTCTGGTCGCAGCATGAATGATGGAGGCACGGCTGCCTTTCCATAACAAAGAGCAGCCTTGAAATGACCATGTTTAATTAATTTTATGTTTTGTGAACATGGAAGATAATGCCAAAGAGTAACACACCAATTGTAATAGTTAAAGGGGATGTGTCTTGCAACTTAAAGTCACCTAAAAATATTTGCCCCGGTTCTACATCACGTACACAAGTATAAATCAGGCATAACTCTCCTGAAGTTACTGGACTTAGACTGGTGTAAAAGTGAGAAATTGAGAGAAGAATCACGCCCTCAGTCACCTTCCATGCAGTCAAAGGCTCTACAAAGACCAGGGGGAAAAAAGGGTGTTGACTTTAGGTAGGTCTTTCTAACAGACCTGTAATTGGCTGGACTTCTCTACCCTTTCCCCTCCATACTTGGCCACATATATAACAGTGATAATGTTCTGTCTGCTTGCTGTTCCAAAAGTATTAAAAATGCACAAATTAAGGTCTGTAGTCATATGACATTCTTAAAACAAATTAGATCAGCTTCTTGATGGATGGGTACGTTGGATATTTTTTAGTTTATTACAGTATCTGGGGGAAGGGGACTACAGGATCTGAAAATATGCAAAAACTGAAATAGCACCTTTTTATAAAGGAAAATTCATTCTACCACTTAGAAACAAAAAGAAGCCTGATTTATTTTTAAAACACTGGAATATTAGACAGTTTTAATTTTTAAGAATATTGTATTTATATAGTCAAGATATAATGGCTAAGATTCTATACTGTGGTGTGGCCACTGTGCGCTTCCCAGTAAAAAAAACCCCTAAAACTGACATAAATGCCCATGGAAGGATCGTGCTAGTATAGAGTGATCATCTGCTGGTATAGTGTTGCCAATTTAGGAAGTGTGAAGTGAAAAGGGCATGGCAAAGGTTCTCTTAAACTTGTCTGATCCATTGTATTGATTCTTTGGGGACATTGACAATGGGTGTACATTAGAGCAGTCCTAAGTTGTTCTAACTTATACAGAGGAACCAGATCAGAACACAACAATAGTTAACCCAAATTGATGGTTTGCTGCTATTATATAAATGCTGAATGGGAGCTAAGATGAGTCTTTTCAAAGTAGGAGATGTTGATCCTGTGATATTGTTTTATTATAATGACTTTGATCCTGATCCTGTAGTCCTCCTACTCAGACAAAACTCCCATTGACTTCAATTAAAGTTTTATCTGTTTAAGGACTCCAGAATTAGTCCTTTCATTTTACAGTATTAGGCCTGCATGTGACATGGGAAAGGCGAGCCAAATATTGAAAAGACAAAATTCTCACATAAAGTACAATTATACACAGACCCTTTCCACCAGAATAATATTTTTTTTCCAGGAAAATGATAAAATTTCAACAAATCAGTGGTATCTAGGATTAGAATGGAGTCGTGTCCAGCATAGCTTGTGCACCAAAAGTTAATGGAACTACTCAAACGAAGAAGGATTGGGAGACCTGAGTTCTATGATCAGAGAAGAATGAAATCTTTTCAGGAAAAATGTAAATCTTTCTCACTTGAATTACATATATTTAACACATGCATTTAATATCAGCCCTGCATTCTTAAGAGTAAACATTGTTTATTATTATTATTCTTTGTGCAGTCAAAATTCCCATTTATTTCTGTGGAACTACTTGCCAAAGTAAAGGTTACAGCACTGAGCACATGTTATTTTCCTCCTTATTATACTGGCAAGATTGCTTTTCTGAATGAGATTTAAGATAGGACCTCCGCTCCTACACCAACTGCAGAGAAAAACCAAACAGCACCCACTTATTACAGAGACTGGAACGAAATAGTGTAATTAAGACAGATATATAGAATAAGGTAGGTGGAAAGCTGATGGGAAGTAATGATTATTTCTCAATTTTCAGTGAGTTTGTAGTTTTGAGCAGGAAAAAGGTTTGTTCCAAAGAGGCGCAAGTGAGTGGCTGGGGTAAATTTTGCCTTCTTGTACCCAGTTAGCCTACAAATGATAAACAAGATGCTTTCTAGCTTTACACACACAAACTAGTCTACAGGATGTTTATAATGTTATCAAAGTCACAGTGCAGAAGCTGTCTTACCACCCACTGCATGATGTTGCATTACACAAAACACAGCTCTAATTAGGCTGGGTAATGGATGAAGGGCTGGGAAAGAGGAGGCTCATAAACCACAGCAGGAAACAACAGGGTATCACCATGTGGAGGAGGAACTTCACTTGCCATGATAAAATACTGCAGATTCCACCCTGGAAGGCAAAGAGCCAACCCCTTTGTCTGCTCCATCAAGCACAAGGGAATGCTGCTAGGGAAGCTGAATTCCAGCCGCATAGGCTCCTTTCATTCCCATGTGCAATGCAACACAGGCCCTTGCACTGCAGGTGCAGGGGACGCTAACTCTGGTCCCTGGGAGGTTTCCCTGCTCAAGTGAGCCCAGATTCCCTCGACAGAGAAGTAGTGCAGAGAAGTGGGAGGGGGGAAAGAGGTGGGAAAGGGTGTATCCAGCCACCAGCCCGAGGCACTGCATTCAAACCGCATGACACTGATGATGCTCTAATGGCAGTTTCCTGGAAGGATTTACTAGATCAAGCACACAAACACTTGACCCTGGGAAGAGTGGGGAGGGGGGCAAGGGGAGTTGGGAGGGCACTTGTGGGAGTGTGCGCGTGCGCGTGCTGGGGGGGGGGGGGAGAGACGCCAGTGGCTAAAGCCTTTGCAGGGAATAGGGCTTGTGTGCAAGGATCGCAGCAGCAAGGAGGAGCCTCTGCACAGCACGAGCCCGACTTTAGCAAAGCAACCCAATGGCAGTGGTTGGGAGTGTTTAAAAGAGGGGGGAGACGTACCGATGTCAAGTCTAGGGGGATACGCTTACCAGACTTTGGCTACAAATGCAAAATGATGTTTGCAGAGTTTGTCTGCCATTTCCTAGCCATCTTCTCATGAAAAGCTTTCCTTGTTTGAGGCTCACAGAGATGAAACGAACTAGTGTAGGAGCCCTCCACATTCTGCTCCCGTCATAAGCTTTAATGATAAAATATCAGAAAAATATAATTTTAGACAGAAACTCTTCATCAACTGTAGGGAAGACCTCTTCTATATTTGCTGTCTTCCTGAGTTCACCTTACAACGTCTTTGTTGGTATCTAATCCGGGTTGAATTCAAAAGCCACGAGGGATTTCTCTCTTTTATTTTTTAATAACAAGGATTTTCACACCGAGGCACGAGATTTGTTAAGAAGGCTTATTAACTTCACGCAGGATTTCTGATCATTATCTAAGTCATGTCACATTTCCTGCTACTGTAACCAGAGAGGGATTGCCCCATTTTTCCGTTTAAAAGATTGCTAACAAAACTCGAAAGGGGCACTTGGGATGCTTTGACTTTTTGCGCAGACTGATGCTGTAAGTCCAAAGGCAGTGAGCTAACGACATTTGAATGGCTAGTGAAAAGATCACCCGAACAAATCCATTACCCAGCAATTTATCTTCACGTTTCTTAAAAAAAGAACAAAATGACTTTGTGATTACCGTCCCGGAATTTAAATGTCCGCTTAAAGGGTTGTGCAATATCTCGCACCATCATAAGGTTCTTTTCCTCTGCAAAGACAGTAAATATACTAAAACATCTTCACGTTCCCAGTGTGGACAAGATCCTGCTTCCATTGGAGCCACTGGCCAAACTTCTGTTAACATCAGTGGAGCAAGATCGGGCCCAATATCTGTACTGTCATATGAAATATCCCGTGTTCTTTACGGTAAGGGTCCCGTAGCCTTTTGAAGCAAACTTTCTGTAACTTTCTAGGGACGACCAAAAAATCCTGTGAAACACTGGAAGGAAGCGGTGCTTATTTTATTCAAAGACTAGAAAAGGGGCAATTGTTCTAATTCGTCCTGTTTCTCAGAGATGTGGGGAGGAGCAACTGGAATCACAGGTTGGCTCTGTATATCAAACTTAATTTGCAAATTCCCACTTAAAACAAGGGTCACTTCATTCCATGCCTTTCCGAGGATTGCTGTAGTCATTCGGATTTAGCATTTCCTGCACGGCGGTGGCATGGTACGCCAGTTATTTTTTTGTATAAATTTCATCTTGTATCAGCTGCCGAGAAGCACTGATCTTCATATTTTACACATTCACCAGATATTAAACCCATATTTATTCATATTACACAACTATATTTCAACTGAGGACTTACTATTCCTTAGGAAGGTAAAATGACTCTCAGTACATATCAGGAATATAATACGAGGCTCATGGGTTATAATTCAAATCGTTAACTGTATTTGCCCTAAATATACTTTCGGGAGTTGGGTGGGGAAGGTAATCCTGAAATCATAACGTGTTGTGTTATACCTGCTGATGTTTTGTAATTCTGCAAACGCCTCCTGTTGACAAGTTGTACAGTGTTTATCTCTTATTAGGAATTTGCACCCATCACTAGTAATGTTGAGTCGTCGTGATATATTGATCGTTAGAAATTGAGGCACTGCCAGCCTTCCTCTGTAAGAATTAGTTTTTTAACTAGCTCATTCTTTCAATAAACTTTCGACATATTCTAATGAGATTTTGAAAATCTTCACTCCTGATTTTTTTAAGCTAACACCAGGGTCAACATTTTTAATCAAACTCATTTTAATCATCCTTTTATGAGTTTGAGTTACAACTTTTGCTCCCTCTTAGTTAAATAAATAAATACATACACACACAAACATGTTTGTGAAAATTGGAAGGGGTGGTAGCATCTTTCTGGCCTTGGTTCAAAACGTGTTTTGTCTCCCCAGCCAAGATATGGAATCCATATGCTGTCTTTGAACCTAGCAAATTATGTGTGCTTTTTGTTCCACAATTTCAAGCAATAGTAAAAATCCCATTGGAGCTCATATTCCTATTTGAAAAGATATTTCAATATAAAGTTTTTTACCTATGGCGGCAACCTGAGAAAGAGAATGGCTGCATGCGCCATAAATGTTGCAGGCAACTGAAAAACTCATTACAGTATTGTTATTTTTAATACTGGAAACTCGTGTGATGTTTGTTTAAGCAATTAAATATTGATCGTTCACCATCCCTCTTGTAATCATCCAATATAGTTCCAGGGCCAGATACCTTTAATTGGATTTTGAAAAAATCCAGTGTTCATGACTCTTCCAAACTACAATTCTTTAAAACCTACTTTGTACAACCAACATATATACTGCTTTTGTGACTTGTATTGGCTATTTTCAATGTTAGTGGGTTCCACTATCGACGTGAGCGGAGGGTGTTAATAGCATGAATTTATAAAAATTCTCAAAAATTTTAGGATTTGAGGGGGCGGGAGTAGTGGGAAAGGAAAAAGTAAATCCCTTTCTGCTATTAGCCAATCGGGTTTATAAGTCATGTAACTGAGAGAGAGAGAGAGAGAGAGAGAGGCGACGCCACAGCTATATTTTCTTCTGATAGGAAAAGCAATTATCTTTATGGATGATTAATAGCTCAGTCCCATTCAACCTTTCAGTGTGTTCCTTCTCGCACCACTAGTTTTAATTGTTTTAATTTGACCTTTATTACTGTCTGCCCTTACAATGGAAGCCAACCAGATCGCTGCAGCATTAAACCAAATCCACGTTTCAAACACTAGAGAGAAAGTACTCTTCCTCTTTCAGTTCTCCTCTCTGGCTTTACGGGGGCCGGGGGTGTTGCCTGGGCTACATTTAACTGCATGGTTCAACTGGCAAGGCACAACTAACACCAGCACTAAACCCTAAGACTTGAAACCAGGGACAGGCGTTTTGCATGGTAGCAGCTATTTGTGGTTTTTCATTTTCCTAAAGTGGGGGCAATTTACATCGTCGTAGCCGATTTTTTTTTAAGTGGAAGAGAAAAACCATCTCCTGCTTTGGAGTGGGGTGCGATGGGTAGGAATCGGGACGGTCTCGGGCTGAGTATGTTTAGTCATAATTCTGCCCATATATTAACATCTCCTCGCTCGATTTACCATCCCAGCCGCTTGAAAGAGGTACTAACCACTGGCTGCGTACTGCAAGCTAAAGCCTGTGCGGTATCGCTCCCTCTGCCTGGGTGTTGGTCGCTGTGCCTCTCCTTCTCTTTGTATAACCCTGTCTACCACACAGGGATTTTTTGTAGTGTCCGAATATCAGCACTAACGCTGGCTCAGGTTACGAGCTCTCCTGGAGAGTGTGGGATCGCCTAGCCGTACTCAGAACACGTGTCCCTCTGCAGCAGAAGGCAGCTAGCAGTGGGGAAGATGAACCCACGGTGGGAAGAAGTATTTGCAAAATGCCTCTGGCGTCTCTCCTGAGCTCTGCGCGAGACGAATATTCTCGTGGCTGCACGGCCGGGAGGGGGGAAGGTTGTGTGAAAAGGTGGCTTTAGGCCACCTTTATCCTAGCCTGATCACGGACTAGTTTTACGATGGGCCGGGTCCCTGGGTGTAAAGTAGAGCGTCCCGGAGGGGGGATTTAACCCCCCGAGCTATTCCGGCAGCCGGCGATAGCGGGGTGCAGACACGTCTTGACAGCCCCGCCGTACGCGCTGGCAGCGTGGGTCCGGTGCCGTTACGCTCGGCCCCTGCCCTCTGCCCATTCCCCCCACGGTCAGTTTGCAGCCTGCCTCCTGGGCGGCTTTGCGCCAGCTACCACGTGCCCCGTAGCCGCCCTGAAGCAGGGGAGAAGCCGGGCCTGTCTCTCTCTTTGTATCTCTCTGGCCCGGGGGGCGGGGGCGCCGCACGCGATCCCCCTGAGAGCCCGGGGCTTTCCCCTGCCGCGGCTGCGGGAGGGCCGGGAATGCGGGAGCCGGAATTCACACGCGCGCACACACAGGGGGCTCGTGAGAGCCAGCCGCGCGGGGTCACGTGCCGCCGCCGCCGCCCACTCCCAGCGGCGCGTTCTCGAACGCTGAGCTCTCGGGAGTTCCAAACCCGAACGCGGGGCGGGTCCCCTTTGCCTCTCTACGCCCACGCCTGCCCCCTCCCCCCGCAGGAATCGCCCGGCTCTGCAGGGCAGGGCGCTGCGCTATCACCTGATCGCCGGGCGCGCCGCCCCCCGCCCACGGGGGGGCAATGGTCGTGTCTGGTATATGACACCACGGCCCCCTCCCCTCCGCCTCGTGTCAGCGGCTGCCGGCCGCGGCTGCCCGCCTCCCGGCTGTGCCGCCGCCGGGATGGCAGCCGGTGCAGCCCCACTGCCTCGCTACAGGTGAGCGGGTCAGTCCTTACAGCCGTGCGGGGCGGGCGCGCGGAACCGGGGGACCAGCGGGCTGCTGCGGAGCGACGCGTTATTGCCAAGCCGTCGCGATCTCCGTGGGGTTGCGGCGGGCGGAGGCGGCTGCGCCATGGCCGGTGTAAGTTTGAGCCCTGGTTTTTTCCCCCCCTTTCGTTGGCGGGGCAGAGGGGGGCCAACAATGCACTTGAGCATCAGCCTCCAGCGGCACCCCAGCGTCAGGCACCAGGCTACCAAGAGTCCTCCGTGGAAATATTTTTGGGGGAGGTGGGGCGGGGTATTTAAAAAAAATGGTTTCTCTTCATCAGTTCGCCTCTTTGCAGAACGTGTTGGAGGGAGGCATTTAGGGATGTGAAGATTAAAAACAATTTTTTTTTAATTGGGGGAAGGTTTTAACATTATTTAGAAAACGGTCCTCTCTATATGAGACCGTACACATTAAAAGGTAGACGTAAAGCTAGTGATATCTTTCTGGCGAGTTCTGTTGGTGCTGCTTTACAAAGTGCATGTCTTTCATTTTCTGCTTCCTTCTTAGTGTGTGTGTGGGTTTTTTAAGCATTAGCTCTCTTTTCAAATTCGTGCAAGAAGGAGAAGAATATATGATTTGTTATAGATATCTGTAAAACCAGTGGAGGAAGCAATCCTAGGCAACAGGAAGCATCCTCATATAATAAGCCCAGTGTTGGTCAGTTTGATTTGTCATATGCCACAGAAGTGGATGTCAAATTGTTAAAACGCAGTCTGGAAAGAAAAAGAAATGGGAGTTATCACTAGAGGAAGAAATAAGATGTACTGAAACTCTATTGTGAGTGAAGACGCAAAAGGCAACTAACAATATAGCTCACATCACATCAGGATATGTTATGTGATTTTTGTGAAACTACTCACGTAGCCCATTATGACTGATTTCATTATTTATTTGCCTGGTTGAAAAGGTTCTTAAAAATAAGCAAAAATACTGAGTAGTAAAATGGGTGTGTCAACCACTGACTCTTGTCAAGATTTTCTCATGTGGCTGCTCTGTGTGGACTGAATGTTTCCTGACTCTGAAATGAAGATAGGCATAGCCAGGGCACTTGACTTTTTCCAGCAGATGTCAAGATACTGATACCTGTAGGAAAAACACATTCTGATTTTTTTCAGGACTAGATAACTACACTGAAGGAATGTGTCCTATAGCTAGACACTCATGTTTGCCTCTAAGCAAGCAAATGTATTTTGTGTGTCATCAAGAAGATGTTAATTTAATTTCAAATGACACATAGAGTGTGGAACCCCTGTTAAAACTCCGCACAGAAGCTGGGGCTGGCAAATGGGATCTGAACCTTTAATTCCATTTTTCTGGAAACTAAAATGTGCTAAAAGCCACAGATAGAACAGTTTGTAACGTATTAAATCCACACCTTAATCTCATAAATCTTAGTGGAAAAACAAAACAAAGCAAAATTACATGTGTCCAGTGATGCAGTGTGTAGCAGCTTACAGGCTTTTATGTCATATTTATTTAAATAATAACTAAACACTCTCAAAGTGACATTCAGGGATAGGACACTGAATTGGAGGTTATTTTTTTTAAATGAATGAGTTTATGTATTTCATTTATCATACTTTTAAAATGACAGTTTTAGTCATGTAAGGTTTACTTAGTGGAAAAAGCATGTTCAGTATTTTAGAGATTCATGCATCAGTGAATAACATGAAACACAGATCTGTGATTGTCTTAGTGATAAAGCAGAAACTGTGGTATTTTCAGTGTTAATTTTAAAGCTGTAAAAACTGTTCATTTTGGAGAGATGCTGCCCTTGTGATGGAGTGGGTTATGTGTACCAAATCTGTACCTCTAGAAACCCATGAATAAAATTTGGGCTAAGGCACAAGTCAAGTAAGTTTGATGCAGCTTACTGCTTACTAGACTCCTATCGACCTCAAATATCACACCATTTTGCATGATTGAGAGTCACTGCTCAGAACTTGAGAAGGGCCCATTTCTGGAATACTGGGCATATACAGAATTGTGGTGCATTGGCAGAGCTAGTGAGAGGGGAGAGACAACCTGCCTTATGTCTTACTTGAGCCAGAGCCTTCAATCTTCAACGTTCATGAAACATTTACAAAATTCATATGGAAACCATGTTAAGAAATCAAAACAAAACAGGCCAGTATTCGTTGTCATAATTAATTTAAAGTAATGTTAGTATAATAGCACTTCTCGAAAAGCCCTTCTTTTCTATGCCCTTGTGTGATATATGGGTTCCATATGCATCTAAACATAGTGACTAATGATTGTATATAGCCTTAACTGGCAGTTTATACTTGCAATAGTAAAATTATATGCTTTGGACGCTGGGTACACTCTGGGTAGAATGCTCAGTGTCTGAAAATATATGTCAAAGGGGGAAAATACTCCCCTCTACAAAATATAACTGCAGATGGAATGATTTTGAGATTTTTCTAGAATATAAAAATCCAGCGAAATGTATATGATCACCCAATTCTAGCAACTTCTCATTATAAAACATTAAGCAAAAGCACCCTTCATAATGTTTTTGTGATAATATTTGTGGAAAGCTGTATAAATGTCCATTTCTTCAGAGAGGAGGCTTATTTTCAAGCCTATACTTTTGCAGGAGATGTGGTGTTTGGAATGTGTATGCTCCAGGGTCTGCTTATTTGCACAGTAATTGCTGTGTGAGAATGTTCCAGAGCAGCACCTCCTCAAGTTATCTGGGTAAATATGTGCACTGTGTTGTATGTATGAGCATTCCAGAACACCCACCTACTGCTTGATGACTGTACAAGCTGAATAAACAATCAGTTTTTATCACTGATACAGCAAATCTCATTTTAAGCCAGAAAGGGATAAAGCTTTTGCACTAGATTTTCATGGGGCAGAAGAACCTTGGTAGTACAAGAGGAGCTTGATTTTTCCCTTGTAGTCATTATGCAATAACCAAACTTTAGTTATGGCTTGTTGTGTTTATTTGTGTTTCACAAGGAAACTGCAGAAAACATTTTTGCTAAGCAGTTTATACTGCAAGTGGTTATGCAGGAATATGAAATCAAGTTGCCATCCTGAAAAATGTAAAAATAGTAGTTACATTTGTTGATCCCTTTTTAAACAAGCCCTTTTCTCTTTGTTTCTCTGTTTAGTTCCCTTCTTACTATAAGAATTAAAATACAACACTACTCAGCAGAATAATTCACAAATGCAGTGGAACGGAAAAGTATTCATACAAAATGTTAAATAGACTGGTTGACTTTTTTAAAATGTCCTTTTCTATGTTGACTTAAAAAAAGAGACCGTTATTCAAATAGCACCTTGAATGCATTGCCATCCATACCAACCAGGCATAATATTTACTACTAAAAGGTGTAGAGCAGTGGGGTGGAAGGAGCTAGTCACAAATAATACTGCTTTCTTATTCATTAATATGCCATTTTAAGTATTTCCAACATGTCCCTAAATCACAGTTATTATTTAAGAGGTTAAAATACCTTAAATGTTTTTTCACTTCTGGCAGTTACTCTTCTTTGTCTTATATGCTCTTTGTTAAGATAAGAGTACCAGTGTCAAAAATAAAAGAAGCCCTATTTTTATGCATGAATCTAGCAAAACCAATAAGGTAACTATCTTTACAAATACCTGTGTCCGCACATCTTCAATACAGCTGACATTACTACTGCTTTCTATATTCAAGTCAATGCAGCAGGTAAGTATCAGAAGGTTGCTACGCCTTTTTGTGTATTTCAGTAGATGTAATGATTTATCTAAGTAGACCAACTGATTGCGTCAAAAACTCCCTGAAACATAGCATATTGCAGATATCTTCAGCTGTGACAAGCTGCAAAGCATTATGGGCTATACCCAAAAGTCTCTGCCAGTTTGAATTAGTGAATCAGCTTTTTTTAAATATAACCGACAAAGCATTTTCCCATGTATTCAAATCCTTATTCCACCAACAACCATTTCTTATAAAGGAATGACTTAACTGAAATGTATACTTGTTAATGTTTTGGAGATGTGATGGCCTTTACTGGTACATAGAAAAGGCTGAAAGTAGGTACTGTAGAACCTCACTAATGACTTACTTAATTCTGACAGTTAATGAGTAAGTGAAAAACAAACGCACCAGGACCAGTTAATCAAAAAGTGTAAATTGTTCACTTATTTTGAGAGTTGTTGTTTTCATTTGATAATACTACTTACAATAATGTACTTTATATTTGGTAAAAATAACTAAACACTCCACAGCACCTTAGTATGAAATGCTTCTTGAGAGCTGGGGAAAGTCTGCCACACTTTCATGAATGCTAGCTAATGGTTGATTAATGGTATTCATCATATGTGCCTTGGACTTTCAAAAGCCTATTCCACTGTCTTCAAGAGTGGGGAATGTCTGCTGTCTTCTACAGTACAAATATTTACCTGATGGAGGAGAGGACCATATTTCTATTTTCTGAGAACTTGAATACTGGGTAAAATTAGACACATGTAGTCTGGGCTGCCGCCGCGCCCTTCCCCCCCCCCAAGAGTGGGAGAGTGACAAATTAAATAAAGCTTAAGCCGGGGAGAAAGCAGGCCTTCATTAGAACACCTTTGCCCTGATGATTGCTTTCTGTTTAGTTGAATGAACTAAATGCCACTTCATTTTGACGTCTGTAAACACTTTCTTGCTATCTGCTGCTGTAAGCCAATCTTTCATTTTAAGGAATATGCTGATCCCTAGAAAATTTATTTTAGCCTGACTGAATGTACATATTAAAGACCTCTGGATGAGAAGAAAAATTACCTTAGGGTATTCTTACTTATGAGAGAAATTTCTGGGTCAGCACAGAAAATATTTACTGTTTCTTGACCGAGTATATTTTAAATTTTGTTTGTAGCATGAAGATTAGATTGCTCTATGTTTGTGTGAATAACTTTATTATGACTTGAAACCACTGAGAAACAAAAAGAAAATGACGACTAGATGAAGAATTTAGAAGCACTAACGTTATAGTATATTAATGAATTAAATTAGTTCTCATTGACTTGAATTTTTTAAATCTATTTCTTATCTCTGATTTGTGAAATCCTGATTATTATTTTTTACTACATTTTGAATACATTTGTGATGTATTTTCTCACCATTACAAGAATGAATGCTCCTACGCATATGTAGCATGAATGGGCGGGAGGGGGGGAATCTTCACATTATATATAATCCTCACATAATGAATCACATTATTTTTATTTTAACAAGGTAGTTTTTTTGTTTTGTTTGCTATCATCAGGTAACATGCATCAGCCACATTTTATGGTTTAAAAAAACCCAAACAACTTACTGCTTTGAATAGTTACTTAAAAATCTCACATTTGCTGGGAATTGGTTTCCTAGTTGTGGAGTGGATGGGGAATATTTCATCATTGCAGAAGAAGTCAGCACTCTTTCCCTTCATTGTTTCATTCTTGAGTTTTTTGTTCATGCATGATTTGGTTGTCAAGAGATTTTTGTGGAACTGTGTTCACAGAACATACACACAAACGGTACTGTATGCAGCATATTTAATTAGAAAATTGTAACAGCATTATAATACAATGAAGTAAAGAACATTACAATTCTCAGTCAGCTGGGTGGGGCACAATACACTGTAAGTTTTTTGTCTAATAAAAAAGTCCGAAGCAAAATGATTGTCTACCAGTCAGCACTCCACTTGACCTTTTAAAGACGCACAAAACCAAAGTTAATTAATGTATCTTTCAGTTGCCATGCTATATGTTGGGATTTTGTGCATTACTAGGGGGTCTGACTCTTTCAGCTTTGGTTCGTATCACAGCGTGGCTGGTCAAAGAATTACAAATTCTTTCAAACAATTCATGTTGAAATCACGATTAAACTTTGGGCCAGGTGAAATCCATGTGCACCCCCCCTTAATATTGAGATATAAATAGCTTCATAATGGCTTCCAACTGGTAACAGCAGAGACACAAATGTGTTTGAAATGTGGCTTTTGAAGGCTCCAGTATTATTGGCGCGGCTGGTATTGTTACTAGATAATTATATGAAACATACAACTGTATTGAAATTAAATGTTGACTGATCCGAATCTTAGTTTAATGAGATAATGCAAACTTCTAAGTACAGCATTTATTAAACATCCTCAACAGAGACATGTATTTGAGCTTTTTTTAAAGAAGACGCAAACACTACTTGATCATTATAAATTTTACAGTATTATCAAGGCAGACTATCTAGAGGACACAACTATGATAATCTTTGTCTCTATTAGACTTTTTAAAAATCCTAAATGTAAAAGGTCGGATTGAGTTCCCCAGGTATAACTGTGGTTAAAAGAAGCATTTATGCTTAAAGGATTTTTGCTTAAACTGAATAAAAAGTTCACATAAGGCAGCTTTACAGTTAACTGTGAATTTACTGAAAATTGTGGGAAGGGAGGTGGTTTTGTTTTTTTTTTAAAAATCCATGCCGGGGCTGGGGAGCATGGGATCAGGAAATGCCTGTAGAATAATTGGATTTTTTTAAATGCTTTGCACTGTGATGTTTCGTTAATCATCAA
Organism: Mesoclemmys tuberculata; assembly: GCA_007922155.1. NCBI lineage: Eukaryota > Metazoa > Chordata > Testudines > Chelidae > Mesoclemmys > Mesoclemmys tuberculata. The sequence continues at coordinate 68,222,899 of ML675603.1, read as the reverse complement.
ATGTCCAATTATTTCATTTATAAAAGGAGGGGAAAGAACAACTATTAAATTGTAAGTGACTTCAGAGTGACAGTAGCCATACAGAAGAACCAAGTTCTTTGTTAGTTTCTATAGAAAGTATGAACAGTAGAATTTAAATAACCCTGGAATGTAAACAACCATAAAAGGTCGTCTCTCCCTACTTATCAGCAGAAGTTGAATAGAAGAGTACTATGGTGAAGTCTGTTGTTACTAAGACTGCATTATTCATAATAAACGTTATATGCTATGAAGCATTGTCATAAAACCTGTTGATTGTCAAGGTGAACAATGTACATTTTGTGATGAGGCATTTTTGATTTGGGTTTAATTTATGAGATTTGTATTGGGTGTCCACATCATTACAACAAATTAGTGAGGTTCTTGTTTGGTTGGTTTTTTATAGATAAAATTAAATTGGGGTGAAGCAAAAGGGAAAAATATAGAATATTTAGCTCTTGTATAGTACTTAGGCTTGCTTTAAAGTATTCAAAATCATGATGAAAAGCAAGTATAAATGGTAAATGATACATATTTATAATCCGTGTACTTTAGATCTAGATGAAAAGCAAACAAGTAAAAATCAGCATTTTAAACAGAACTTTAAAAAATTACATAAATCTCTAAGATTTATAAACCTGTAATCAGCATAAATTGTGGAAAAAGGGTGGAATTTGAAAGCCTTTGAAAGAAGCTCTGCCATACAGCTTTACATATGCTAAAACCGTGATGGAGAAAATAAAGTGACCACCTGAAGTTACTTTATATTATATGAAACAGTGGCTCTCCTGAGTTACGTGAAGTGTTTCTGAAAATTAGCATCCCCTGTGTGTTTTGTTTAAGGCACAGATCTATTTGCTGAGTTGTTTATCATATTGTCACTTTGTTATGAACGTGTTTATTTGAAAACATTTTCTGCAGTGCATCTAAAGAAAAAACAAATGGCAATATCTCAGAAAGCGGAAGTTTATACAGCAGAGCTTCGCTTTCACTGGAAGGAAGGATTGGAATTATCTGGACTAATGTAATGTATACCAACTTTCAGCCCAATGAAAGATTTACACTTTGGGGGTCTCTAATCCTGATTGGGTGTTGGGACATGAACACAATAAAAGTAATAAACACAAAACAGTGTGTTTGTTCACATCTTCCTCCAACAGGATTTACTGTGTGACAATAAGATTTTTTTTTGTCCTGTATATAATAGCTTAATTACAATTAAGCTTGTTTTAAAGTTTAGCATCTTTGATAGCAGCATTTTTGTCTGGTTCATCAATCTCTGCCCTTTCCTTCCAGTTTAAGCCCCAGTCCATTACCATTTTAATTCAGCAGCAAACGCAACAACTTGGATTCTTTAAAACCAAAGCATCAGGGCAAGAACCTCAGCTGATGTAAACTGTCATTCCATCTAATGGAGCAATGCTCCAGCAATGCACCTGAGGATCTGGCATGTAGCACTGTGGCAACATTACGTGTATCCTATATATGCTGATTTCATGTAAATTTGGAGTTTACTTCTCTTAGAATGAGAGAGAAAAATAACTCGGAAGTTACAATTAGAAGAACGTGTATTGTTAAGGTCTAATTTTTTCTATTAAATAGGATTAACTTCTACTGAGCCATAGTTAAATATTGAAATTGATAATGTGAAAACAATAGTAACCTGCGTACTCCGGCATCATTCTTATTCACATCAATGCAGGTTTTGCCTGACACTGCAAGATTAGATGCAAATTTGTAATAGCTTGATGAACCATATCCTCAGTTGGTGTAAACTGGCATCGCTTCATTGACTTTATTGGAGTGATATCAGGCTACCCAGCTAGGGATCTGTCCCAATAAATTGTAGGTATTAAGTGTTTTTATCTATATACAATTCCACTTGTCCCAGAATTTAGTAAGTAAGAAATGATTAGATATTTGTTTAATAATTTCCTTATTTTTGATAAAATGTGGGGGTTGGGATTAAATTAGAGCATTTTTTTTCTTTTTTTTTTAAAGAACATTTTTTTGAAGAATTAATCTATTATCTCCCTCTTCCCCCTCCCAAAAAAAAATTAAATTTGGAAAATTTGGACTAGCTTTAGGTTGCAGCGAACTAGCATGGTGTTGCCTAGCAGAGTAATGGGTGTGACTGTTTGGAAATCCTAGGTATTTTAAAACTTTTCTATTGCTTTTAATACTGGCTGAATAATCCTTAAAATCAGTGTTGGAAAAACAAACGTTTAAATAACCTTAATAATGTTTTCCTTGTGAGTGACTGACAAGCCGTTCAGAAAGCTGGAAACTGCTATAACAGTTTCAAAAGGGGTAGTTTAGTTAGTGTCATATGAAGTCATTTTGAAGCAAAATGGCCACCACTTGCTTTAGACTCTCACGCACTTGGTCATTTAAAATTTCAGCCCAAATTCTGCTGTTTCATTAGTGTAAATCTCTGGCATAAGTCCAGCTGTTCATGGGTGGAGCTGAGAGCAAAATTTGGCTTTTTATTTCCAAATACATTTCACTTATACCGAGAAGGCATTGTTCACATTGTAAACTCAGATTGCAGTGATGAGGGAAAGACAAAGCTTACCTTGTAAATATCACTGTGCTGAAGTGATTTTTTTTTATGTAAAATTAACACCCTAGGGTTATATTGCCAAGCTTCATCATTAGATATGCAAACCATCAAAAACCCTTTCAAAACTCTGCTTTGGATTGCCTCCAAAACCACTGCTTCCAAAACTCTGGCTTCACTGGAATTCACGCTGACTTCAGTGGGGGGCAGAGGGGGTTCAGTGGAGCCAGGATTTCACCCAGTGATTGTAATGTGATGGAGTAAAGGAGGGCAAGCCCACTCACACTTAAATTTCTTCTGGTGAATATCTTAAGGGAGCTTTGTTAAGGAGAAAACCAAAATAGTCTGTAAAAGGTCATGTTAATATACTTTTAGCTTAATATTGAACTTTGGGTGAAGCCTGAAAGGCAATAGTATACTCTGAGGGAAGGAAGTTCTGTCTGACCTCAAATGTTATAGGATTAACTTGAGGCTATCAGCAGAAGCCATATTTTGGAGGCATTATAGGATACAATTTTTGGAAAATAAGATGCAGCGGGAGTCCATTCACAGGTCTGTGTGTAAGAAAAGCAGTCTTAAATTTGAGCTTATATTACTAGGAGCCAGTGAAGGTCTGGGTACACTAAAATCCTAGAGTAAGGGTGATTGGGACATCTTAGTATATGCTCAGATGCTACAATAAGGGTGCCATAAAAGTAACGACTGACGTGAAAAGCCTTGACAAACTAGCAAGACAGTGTGAATTGATGAGATAATTCCTGAGGTGATAGTAAAACACTAATCTTATGCCTACAGAAAATCCAGGATTAAAATGCCTTCAAAATTATAAACTTCAGGAGCAGGAAAAATGAAACTATCATCAGAGGACGTTACCAAGGATAACTGAAGAGACATATAGAAGTCAGAACACATTAATAATTTCTTTATCCTGTGCCATATTCAGCTTAGATATATACATGATCCAAATATCAATATCAGGATAAGGGTGCAATTCAGACAGTCATTAGAGGGTCTCCAGAAAATAGACATCTGGGTGATATCAGTGTATTTCCAAAACAAGGTACATGAGCACAGATAATGCTGCCAATAGGAAATGTATGGTGGTCCCCTTAAACAACTTGGGCAATGGTGGAGATGTGGAGACAAGCTTTAGAGTTAAGATGCAGCTATTTGAATCTTCTCAAGCTCCTCTTCTGCCCCCCATCAAAAAAACAAAACAAAAGAAAATAATAAACAAAACCCCTTGTCACTTTAACATGTTAAATGCATCAGAGGATCCAACAACAAACCAAAAATAAAGCTCCAGGTGTCAGGTTCTGTCACAGACATTTAACAGAAAAAACTATAGCTCAGAACAGAGAGAAGAGAATCTGTGTTTAAATTTAAAAATTGCTACTTCTGGCTGGCTTGCATGCCACCTTTACATTGAATGCTTACAATGTTGCAGCCTATCTGCTGCCTCATTCCAGAAAGCAGGACTGTATACCTCAGTAATATTCACTGCTTGTTTTTTGTTTTTAAATAGTTCTTTGATTTTTACTATAAAAGTGCCCTCTTGTTCGGTGGCGGTGGTGGTCCGTTTTTGAAACTCTCTGTAGATTCATTTGGCTCTAGGAAAGGGAGTGTCACCTACTGGTGAAAGCTTGAGACTAGACACTGGGTGCTGAGGCACATCTGTGTGGTTCCGTCACAGATTTCCAGTGTGATCTTGGACACCTACGTAAACTTTTTATGGCTTGGTTTCTCCACCTATAAAATGGGGAATTATATTAAAGGTGTAAGTCCTGTATGGAACCTACAGGGTTATTTGTAAGGATTCATGTATGTAAAGCACTCTGGGGTCCTTAGATGTAAGAACATAGCATTATTATTTATGACCTTTTATCCATACTCCTGTTTAGTCACACTTAGTGCAGCCTTACTCCACTACGTAGCAGAAGGTGCCTTTTCACTTATCTACCCAATCAATGAAGTACTTGCTGTCCACTCCATCCAGGCCACTGAATCGCAATCTCAATTTAAATAACACCTTGACATTTTCTTGCGACTGACTCTGTATAAAGGGCCTAGATGGAGGTTGTAGAGCAGAGACATGTTTCATCATGGGTGCCAGAAACAGGATTTCCTTCCTCTGGAGGAGAGCATGGTGGGTGAGGTAGGGAGGATGGTATGACAGGTACATACTGGGGGTATGTCTACACTAAAAACTTAAGTCGACCTATGTTAGGTCTGTTTACAGCCTCCACTGTAATTACTGCAGTGGCTCATGCCCACACTACCCTTCATGGGTCATTGGTGCACGTCCTCACTAGGAGAGCTTACACTGATCTAAGAAGGGCACTATGGGGAGCTGAGAGCCTGGTCTCTCAGCTCTGCTGGCAGCTCCCTGCCAGGACGCCAACTATCCCACACAGAGCCCTAGGGTATAGTGAATTGGGGTGACTGCCCTGGGCCCCACGCTTCGGGGGGCCCCGTGCTTCGACATCACAAGAGTTGCCTAGTCCCGCCCTAAGATAGAGCAGAAGTACATCTGAAATTGCGACCAAACCCTCCTACTTTTTTTTTTTTTTTTACTGCAGCAAAGATGGTGGATTTTGCATTTCCGGCTCCAATCATGTGGCGCTGGAAGCCAAAAATTCAGGAAGCAACTGGGCCCAAAACACGTGAAAATGACCCATGATGTTACGGGGGGGTCCGCATGGTGTGATTTGCCCTTTACCCCACACCCTCTAGGGATGGCCCTAGGTGGCAGCCTTCTCTCCCTCCTCCCTCCCCCCCCGCCTTGGCTCCCCATGGGGGAAGCTGCGCTGCTTGGGTCTACTCTCCTCTCAGTTCCCCACCAGGGGGAAGCCGCCAAGGCTCCTTGTCCCTGGGGAGTGGGATCCAGCTGCCCGGGCTTGTCACCCTCGCTCCCCACTGGAAGTGGAGTCTAACCACCACGGCTTCCAGCTGGGAGCAGGATCCTTCCGCCCAGCTCTCCTGGGCCATGAAATTGAGAAGAGCTAACAGCCGATGTAAGTAACACAGTGTCTATACAAACACTGTGTTGGCCTAACTGCACTGACATAAGCCCTACGCCTCCTGTGGAAATGGAGTTATGTCCGTATAGTTAGGGCACTTACATCAGTGGGACAAGGCAAGTATCAGGAAAAATTTTATCATTTAAAAATGCTGCTTTTTTATAGCCACCATCTTAGAAATGGTAGCAGCCTTCTTGGGTAAAGAACTGGTTATCAAAATAAACGTTCAATTGTACAGCTTTTCCTTGACACCAAAGCCCATTGAAGTAAATGGGAGTCTTGCAGTTGACTGCAGTGGGCTTTTGGATCAGGCTGCAAATGAACAGGAGATGAAATGTAGCCCTCCATACTGGAGGTAAGAGGGGCTTGGAAATGGCAACCATAGAAATTGGACAGACAAAAGTGAGTGGCGGGGGGAAAGCAGGGGTGAGAGAACTTTTGGTGAATGTTGGGCACAGTGATTAACCTGGTCCATTATATTCAGATGATTCTGGAGGTTGGGCGCTAGTAATAACCGTATCTCTGGCTTTAAAAGACCACCCTGTGTTCTAAGCAAAGTGGTAGGAGTATGGGCTCTTGTTAACTTGCATTATTACATAAGGAGATTATGAAATGGGTGGACAGCTCAGAAGTCCATTGGTAGTTTTCCTACCAAAGCCTATTGCCATGGACAGGCAGCCTTTACATATGGCATTGACATCTACATGAAGAACTTCAGGTGGGCTTCAAAAATGTGCTTCTCAGTACAATTAGTATAATTGTACAAAAGCATAGAGGCTACACATGGAGAAAGGTCTGAAGGATTAAGGCGACTGTCTGAGAAGGCCAAATGGAAAGTGACTTGAGTTCCATGATGGAAGAGTCCCCCTGCGCTCCTACTCCCCCCTCCAAAAAAAGTGGCATGCATCAGAAGACTAATGGACTGACCAAAATCAAGGTGTTTAAAAATTAATATTAGAATCAGTGTGAACATTAGAGATCCAATAAAGTCCACTCCAGGCTTACTAATTGGTATGGATGAGGGGCAACCAGTGCCGATTTTAACTGAGCAATGGACCACCAAATTGGGGTACCAAAAGACACAATAACAATTATAAATTGACAATAAAAAATAATGAACCACACCATTACTACGTCAGGGTTTGTTCCTGCTTCCACAGAAACCTATGTGGGATTTGCCTTTGATTTCAATGGAAGCAGATCAAGCTCTCTGAGCAGAGAAGGACACCTCACAATGAACAAGCAGCAACACAAGCCTAGAAATGGCAGCTGAGGGATGCTGAGCACCTGCAAGTCCTATTCTGTACAATGGGAGTTGTGGGAGCTCCGTAACCTCTCAGGGATCAAGCTCTGGTTGCTTAGTTCTGCAGCACTAACTCACATGAGGAGCCAGTCTGTTTGGATTATCCATTGGAGTATAGGCTACTGGATCAGATGCTTGGAGAATAGCTGATATTGTCCCCTCTGTAACACCAAAGTTGAGCTCCAGAACATAAGCTACGTCTTCTAAACCTTGCAGCCTCCATTGCCCTTTTTAAGTATGACATTTTAATAGTACAAGGAGAAGACGTTGAAGGCTACAGTGAGAAATTCAATGAGACTTAACAAGAACAACAGTGAAATTGGGAGGGAAGGGAATGCAGAACTCAACCAGGGCCCAATAAGAGAGTCATGACACTGGCAAAGAATGTTGCAAAAGTGCAGTGGTAGCAGTATAATAAAGTCTTGGGAATCAAATTACTTCAAGTATCTGACAAGCTGGGAGTGAAACTAAACAAATTCTGCCCTGTCACACCTGTGCCAGCCCAGGGACCTTTCAGAGAGCTCTGGACTTGAGTAGCAGTTGTAGAAATGTAGCCGAGAGCAGAAATTAGTCCAGCGCCATATCCTTTGGCACCTATATTTGTCCCTGGCTGTCTCTTGACAGTCTTCCTTTTACCTCCTGGAACAGGCTGCTAAAATCTGTCCGCAACTCACATTGAACAAGAAGGGGCACCAGTGACTCGGAACCCCTGTATAGCAAGATCTTTTTTCTTTAATCACCAAAATGTCACAGCAGATCTTTGGGTCTCTACATTTTACAGAACATTTTACCTTTAGAACTGGAGGATCCTATGTAGACTTTGTTTAATCTGCTGACTGCACTGTGTGTTTCCTTTCATTGCTCACCTTGTTGCTTTTCTAGTCTCTACTCCACTTTGTTCTGCTGATATTGCTCAGGGCTGCATCCCACCACACTAGTGGTAATAACAGATGGCACAAAATCTTGTGCATTCAACAACTCCCAGAAAACACACAGGTGCAAGTTCAAACTCTTTAGAGAGATTTCTGAAAGCTCAAAAATACAGCCTAATTTTAAGAGCTGTCCTTGATAGATTCCACATGAAGTCCAGTCTTCCAGAAAGATGGACCTGGGACCACTGGAGTGAGGGGCAATAAAGCAGAGAAGTACAGTATGGGTGTGCTTCAACAGGGCTGACAGAAGGGCCCTAGACAAAATCACCTCCCCCTGTTTTGATCCAGGAAACAAAAGGAATCCAAAACTACCAAGCTAAAACCTTATTTGAAAAGTAAGTGGGGAGTGTCACCCCTACAAACTTGGAAAAAGGGCTCACATACCTTCCACAGGGTCGTAAGACCTTGCTGTAATGGAGCTGTTTCTGGAAACGGGGGATGGGAGGGCTGCTGTCTAAAGGTGTTAATTGCAGGCTATCCTTAAGCGCCTTACAGAGCTAAAGAAAAAAAACAACCAAGCCACCACCCCCTTCTTAGGAACTTCTTAAGAGAAGTGGCAGAAGCCATGAGACTTGAGTAATTTAAAACTAGATGGACCAAACCTCCCTAGCATAGAAGATAGAGATTAATACAGGGAACAGTTCTCCATTGGCAGGGCAATGGACATTATTGCTTTACAGGTATCACTTCCCTTTCTCCCCCATTGTGTGTATTTTGTTTTATGTTGTCTTCTTAAAATGTAAACTTTTCAGGTCGAGGTGTGCCTGTAAATTGGTTAGCACACTGTTGCATGCTTTATAAATAACTTTTCTATATCCATTTTCTGTGGGCCAGATGCTCCCTTTTAATGATGTGCAGTGCAGAGTGGAGTACAGGAGAAGCAGCGATGACAGAAAGGGCCTCAAACTGCACAATAGAGAAATAACCTCACCGTGGCATGCTTCCTGCCACAAACCTGGGCAAACCCATCTATGCAAACACTAAACAGTTGTTGGCTTTAAAAAGGGGCAAGTTGGAGACCAGATGCTATGGTAGAGTTCTGTGTTCTGTTCCCTTCTCCCCCAACCTCCTCCCCACACCCCTCTTTAGGGAAGCCTCATTCGCAGAAGGAAGCATGGAAAATCCGGCCATGCACCACCCTGGAGCTGTTTTAATTTCATGTTTTGCCTCTGCATCCTTGGGCTTTATAGGGATCTGATCCAAAGTTCAATAACTTCAGTGAGAGTTTTTCCATTAACTACAATGATTTTTGGGCCGGTCCGAAAGGCTGGGCGCCTGTTCCCTCCACAAGGCCATACAAAGCCCTCCCCTCATAGACTTAGGATTCCTTATAGGTCGATATACGTTTTAATAATTTTTCTGTGGGTGGGGAGAATTAAGCTACTAAGGTGAGAATGCATGTTTAGAAATCCTGGATACTGCAGAAAATGCAGTAGCACACAGATCACCGATTTAGTCACTTAAAAAACTGCACATTAATCATTTCTTAAAATGAAAAGTGCTCATATTATACTGTTGTGCAAAAAAGCCTGTAGCTGTAGATTGGAAAAAGTAGATGTAAGTGCTCCTGCTTTGTATGGACTAAAGGGTGTGGCTCTGGAATCAGTAACAAATGCTGGAAGAAAAAATGCTCTTTGTTCTGCAGTCAGGTGGGTTGACAACTATTCTGACTCCATCTCTGGCATGCGTAATACCCACTGCAATTAAAGAATCCAAAAAGACCAAACATGCTGAAACTGCTGCAAAGACAATCAGCAAAGCAAGTCATCCCAAAATCTATTTAGTCACCATTTTTTATTCTAATCATTGCAACAATATGAAAAAGTCCCCAAGTACGCCACTGTTGACTGAGTCTAGCGTTTTTATTCTGCATTCTGGTATATTGTTTTGAAATAATTTTTCACACCTTTTGAATGGTTGAATGATTAGCTGTGCTCTGCTGCATTGGTGAAACTGAGATTTGAATTTGGCCCTAAACATGTTTGTGTTATATATAGGAAGATTCCCTGGAAATGACTAACTGATTAACAGTGGCATGGAGAAATAAAATAATCTCAAAGGTTAATCCTTTAAGACTCTGACAAAATTGTACTATTTTTATAATTATTTTATTCCATAACCAGAAGGAAGAAAATGAAAATTCTTTCAAACAAATTGTCGTTATGCAAAGCCAAAGAAATAGACAAGTAAAAATATTTTTGTTATCTTTATTATGCTTCCTTGTTAGAGTTGGTCAATTATTCATGTCTGCCCATAGCTTTTGGTTAAGCTACTCAAAGGTTGGTCAATTTCTGTTTAATAAAAGAATCCTTGGGAATAGAGAAACATAGACAGCCACAGTGCAATTGTCAAGGGACAAAAAATCTCTGTGTAAGTGAAAATTATGGAGCTTCTACACTGTTTGCATAAAGCAAGTTTGAACAAATGCATAAGCTATTAAAATGGGAAGTAAGCAGAGCCTCCCTTCTTTCCCTCTCGGAGTAAATTCATATTAAGGATAGAGCCAAGATTTATGCATTTTTATTTTGTGGACAGACATTTTCCTATCTAATTTTCTAAAACTGGCAATTCTTTTTCTGGGTACGAAGGATGGAAATCCTATTGTAAATTTATCTCATGACATTCCCCATAACTGCCTCCTCGCTGGCCTATGTACTTCTAGTGACCAGCCCCTCATTTCTCAGTAAAAAGAATCTTTCAGTTCTGTTGCCCCCTGCAGAGAGCTAATTTTCCAGCAGTCAGGCTCGATCTGGATAAATAATTAGAGAGAGATGAAGACAATCACATCAGTGCTGTCTGTAATTCAGTTAATACAGCCAGACCCCGTGATTTCATTTCTGCGGTGTACTTGCACGCTCCCAAAAGCTGCAGAGGCAAGTGGCAACAAAGCCAATTGGTTACATTTGTCTTGGAAGGATTAATGACACTTTTCATTCATTTGTGGGAAGCAAGCATACAGATGCAGCATGCATCTGCAACATGAGAAAGTGACTCTTGACATGACCCCCTCCCCACTCATGTACACGAAAATCCATAGTGCAATTGCTCTGGTATTATTATTGTTCAAGGTATTTCTTCTGCAGTTTGAGAATTTATGGTGTTTTAAATTGGATAAAAGCGAAATATTAAATACTTTTAGCACAGTAAAACCTGAAATAGTGACATGTTGGCTTTTTAAGTTATTTATGAAAAGCTAAATTTGATGATAGTGTAATGAAGTATGTGGGTGTCACTATAGATCTAAAAAGGTGTGTGTGCGTGTTGCTTTATTGAGTAGATTGTGAAATTGTACATGAGTGTAACTGGTCCTTTTGGAGATGTAAAAGAAATTAAACTACGCTGATAGAGAACCTCTCAGAATACACACGCTGAAGTGCACAATTCTTCCCACATATGTTGCTATCAAAGGGTTAAAAAAAAATCTTCAGTTCACTTTATTCCCGGTGGTAACTCCATAGCATTCATACATGGATCTGATAAAAATAGGTCAATATCTTTTGTGGTGGGTCTCTTGACACTTTGGTGCATGATTGCACTACACCTACCCCGAGGGTAAATGGCCCCTTAGGAAATTCACGCATTAACAAAAACACAGCCTAGGGATACTTTAGGATCACATCCTTTTATTCATCAACTAAATCAAAGTCTTGATGCAGCATACTTTATTGCTGAGTCAGTTTAAGTATACTTTTTATTTGAGATCAGGATAACTTTCTTTTGCTGTAGAAATAAAGAGATCTATGTACTTAGGCATCCAAGTAATGCTTGCATGCCAAGGGTTAATTCTATTCTTTACTTTCTATCAATTATATAGAAAAATGCTCTAGCTAAATTTTTGCAAAACCTCATTAAAAAGAAATCATATATTCAGGAACCGCCTTATGGCAGGAAGTCTTTGTCTGCCTGTTTGCTTTATTGCAGTTGTTTACTGCCATGAATCGATTTTTGGCTACCAAATCAGCGTACTGAGGATGGTAGGGAAAGTGTGGGGGGGGCTCAGTTCTGCAGTTAGAAGGACGAAGGAGCCGGTTGCTGCCTCATGATTTTTTATTTGGAATTTCCATATTATAAAAAGGAAGCGGCTTCTTTTCGATATAATGGAGCCATTAACATCTATTAATAATGCAGACAGGGTAAGTAGCTGGAGTTGGAGCTCCCTGGGGGCCTCGTAAAACAGATGTGCACTATATCTTCCCGGATTTGATAGCTGCTGGGGTCGAGGGGGTCGCTGTGGTTCCCGTTTATTTCCTCTGGCAGCGGTTTTCTAATTTAAGCACCTCTGTCTCCTGGCTACTGTAGCCTGCTGTGATGTGAAGGGGGGTGTTCAGACATTGTCATGCCTGCCTGGTGCCTGAAAAAGGGCACTGGCAGAATCATTAGTGCCTGAGTGCTGCTTATGAGCTGTCGTACTCTTAGCATTTTCTTCCCAGATACATTTGCTGGTGAGGTGGTGGAGCTGGTTCTTTTACCATTGTTGCAGAAAGGTAAGTGTTTTCCCCCTCCTCCTCCTCCTCCTCCTCACTGAGTTCCCGGTTTTCTTTGCATTGAAGACGAGAAATAATTGTGCTTGCAAAGGAGACTGTACTGTATAATTTGACATAAGGTCTTACCGCTGGCTGAAAATGTAGTTGCCATATCCCCTACTTCAAGATTGTGTTCTTCAGTTTTAATTGAATGTATTCACGGTGGCTGTCGTCTTCACAGAGAAAAATCTGTTCTTTCTACAACTGTCCGTCTCTAACTTTTGAACAGCAGACATGCTAAAATAATTTTTAAAAATATATTTAAGCATGTATTCTTCATTATAGTTTGTAGTTCATGTGATGGTAGAACAGTAGTGATAGTGAACCAAGATTTTTTTTTCATTTTCATTGAAAAGCAGGTATAAGAGGCTCCTATCTGTGTTTTCCAGGTTGAGGATTGGTAGCATATGTAAATGGCTATATTTTGTGTTCGATTAGGTTGCTGTATATTGTAGAGAAATACCATAACTTCTCTGAGATGAACACGCAGGATACAGCCCCTATTATTATGCATGTGAATAAATGTTAATCTTTCATTACAAAGGATACTGATTGTACCCGGAGGTGTTATTTCTGCTATGTTTCCTAGAGTATTCGTTTATTCCTCCATCTTAAAGCAAACTACACATACATTTTCAGGGAAATACAAGATACATCAGGTAAAGAGAAATAACAGAGACTTGATCGGGAATGTTTTTAAGTAAAGTGAAAGCCAATCATGTAATTGTACCAGCCCATCTTTTAAAATATGGTTTGGGGGCCTTAAATCTACAAACTTATTTGTGAAAATGTATTAAATTTCAATTAAACTTAAAATGTTGTCACTGATACTCAGTAAATATTTAACATCCTATTACGTTTCTCTCTTCCTCCAATGTATCTAGATACCATATACTATATATTAGCTTGCACATCCTTGCCAGCCAAACCCAATGTGATAGGGGCTCCTCCCAAAAATGGTACCTTATCAATGGTGGATCTTTCTTTTAAATTTATGTTTGAATCAAAAAGGTAATAGTTCAGCTCTCAAGTATTTTTAAAACAGTACATATTTGATTGCATTCTTTTCACAGAAATGTAAATTCCTTTTCTTTTTAATTCTAATAGCTTCTAACATTAAACTGTTGATGTAACATGAATAAGGAAAAAAACTAACTTGTATTTAAAAAAACGAAACTGTAGTTTAAAAACCCTGTGTGTATGTACATACACACTTCCCTTCCTGTCCCATGGTTTGTCTTTTTGTTGTGAATTTTCTTTAATACATTCACAGGTTAGTTGTGGATTCTTTTGTAATATATTGACTATATTTTCCTTTTTTCTCACACAAACCACATAATGCTAGAATCTATTAGAAGTTAATGAAAACAAATGCACGCATTTGAGAAGGATGTAAATGAAACAATAAAATATGCACTGTTTTAAAATGAATGAGAGAGTTGAATTCATCATATTAACTTTTTCATTTGGAGCTAAATTTGAGATTGATTGATCATCATTGATAACGTGCTATTTTTGCTGGGAAAACTTACTGCATTATATATATTATATAAAAATTAAAGCTCAGACAGTTGGGGAATAAAACTGTTAGGAATAAAATAATATAGAACATTTGCCCTTGCCATTATAAGAGAGATCAATAACTTAACTGACAGATTCAGAAGCAAAATTACACACACACACACACACACGGGTGGGGGGGGAAGCATTGATATTGGTATTGTGGTAATTTTATGAAGTCTAGGGTTTCCTATATTTTACATTGGTATAATACCCATATTGCCAGATTTATTTTTTTATTTTTTTATGGAATCAGAGCCTGATTCTGGACCCTTCTGTTGAATGATACCTCTACTCTCGGCGCTGTGCTATTAATTTCAGTGGGATTATCTCAGGAGTAAGGTATTACTCAGCGTGAGCATGAATGGTTGATTATCTAACGTATGTCTTGTTTTTATTTTTTAAAATTTTTTTTAAGTCAAACCTTTGTTTTGTCTGGTGAGAAAGTGGATATTTTGTCCTCATTTGGTTTATCTATGACAAATTGTACATCTAAAATGCATAGGTAATGTAAAAATTAAAAGTATATAATTAGTAGTACTTGTACTGTTTTTTAATATGATTTTATTGTGGAAGACTTTATATGGAAAAAATCACCTTTGTAGACTATCCTAATAACAAAATTTCTTAGTGGCATGAAGATGTCTATGTATTAGGCATCTACAGATATAATGTATACCCTAATACATGGTATGAAAAAAATTATGAATAAAGATACAGGAAATGCTAGCAATAAAGTAGTCCATGTATACCTCCATATTTCTCCAGTTAGCAGAAAATTTTAAAAGGCAAAAAAATAACTAAAACTGGAAATCGAAATGATGTCTACATGAGAAGCCTAGCGACTAAAATGCATTACTAGAAATTTGGCATCCTTGTTCTTTAGGAAACAAAGGAAAGATCCCCTTTCCTTTGTTAATAGCATTTATCACCTTTAACTCATTAGCTGCTGAAGATGGGAGCTAAAATGTTGGAGGCAGTATAGATCTATATCCTTCTATTCACCTGTACATAAATTCTCCAAGGGGTGGGTGTGTATGGGTGTCTAAATTGTATATTATATATTTACGTTTAAAGGCTCGTGTTTGCGCGCACACATACATACCTGTAATATATATTCCATAGGCATAACTCTATCTAACCTCGTTTCAAAGAACGCAGGATTTTTTTCCCCTGTGTAATGTGATTTCATGTCTTGAAAATTAAAAAGTAGATCCATAAAGGAAGTCCATAATATTTAGAAACACATCCTCATCTTTTGATAGACCTGTCTGTAAAATATAAATACTTTGTGAGACATTCAAGGGAAGATTAGCAGAATGGAATGCATTGTGGTATCAGTGAAGCTTGATTGTTTAGTTTGATTGTCCCTGGAAATAAAAAATATCACTGTCATTTACTTAGCTTTCTTTTAAAAGAAAACCTTTCCCCCCTAAATTTTATTTTAAAAGTATTCCTCTCGATAACATGCCCAGAATCATGTTTCAGACTTAAAATACATTTCCTGTTTCGTTAGTTTATATATATGCATATTTAAAAAAAAATAAAGATTTTTCTACATTTATTTTAGCTTTAAAATTATTTTTGTTAAATACTCTGAAGAAAGTATAGGAATAAAGAACAAAACCCTCCTCAAAACTTCATTAGCATTACGTAGCACTCTTGGTCAATTCAGTCTCTGCTTCTTGCAAGTCCACTGAGTTTCACTAGTTTAAAAATTAAAGCATTTTCTCCCTTTAATCCAATTTTAAAGAACTTTGATGTTTCAATTAACATTTCCATATATTGGTTTATTTAACTAGTGTTTAAAAAAATCTTACGTCATGTATTTAGAAGATACAAAATGATCATGGAAACATGTCTTGATATAAAGCACTTATGAATGTATTCCTCTTAAGGGGAATTTATTTTTTTAAGGTGACCTGTACAGGGTATGTTGTAAATGTCTCCTTCATCCTCATTAAATACTAAACAGGATCTTTCTAACAACTGTTGATGATGACCTCCAGTTTAGATATACTGAGGGGGGAAATATCAAATAGCTTTTCCTATAAACATTCACTTTTTTAACAGAAGAAGAAATATTTTGAGACATCAAAAAAGGAAAAGACAAAACTAAATTATTAACTATTAGATAACTTACAAGAAATTGTGAAAACTGCCCTGTTGCAATTGCAGAGAAATGTTCTGTACCAGAGGTCTCTCCCAATTTTGATATCTATAGAAAAGAGAATAGCTGCAGAAAAAACCCTCAAATTTGCTTAATTGTACTAATTGATAGTGGGCAGTGGCAAGGAGAGCAAATACTAACTTCCTCAAAAATAAATTACGTCTGAGCTTCTCTTTGGGGCTGTACCTCAGCTGAACCTATACTCCAATGGTCAAGTTCTGTCCTCAATAGAATGCACAACTTCAGTGGTCTCTAATGGGAATAGTAAGCTTCAGAGGATAGGGAGTTTGTCCCTATCTCAGTTATTCATGCAAGTTAAATTTTAGCGTGGATAGGGGTAGATTTTGGTGTGTATTAGAATTCAGAATGAAAATACACTTAACGGCTATACAATATATGCTTTCTCTGTATGAGTTTCAGCTTGCGAGACTTCCTGAAATACTTTCCTGTCCTTCCACCACCGTCTGAGGGAATGATACAGATCTTAGAGAAGTATAAATATTTCTGGCTACTACATATGCGTAGAAAGAGTGTATGTACACTGGTTCACAATGGATGATGAATTATGATATAAAAGACTGCTATAAACATGCCAAACAGAGAGATGCATACCAGACAGCCACCATTTAAAAAACAAAATTCAGCCTGCCACAGTAATATTCCTTCTTCCCATCCAAATGCTGGACTTTTCTCTTCACAAATAACACTGTGCTCTGTTGCCAGTGGCAGGTTTTGAGTTGTGGCATGTTTTAAATCATCAGGCCTGATAAGGGAGCATTACAGAAATGGTGAAGAAATAGTCACAATGGGACACAGCTCTTGATTCTAGCCCTGGTAGATCCTGACAGCTGATGGTTAAGCTGCAATATTATGCACAGGAAAAATTATTTTTGATGACTTTTAGAGAGTCTCCTTGAGGTCTATATTGTTGGACATGTGAACCCAGAATGATAATGAGGGTGCAGGTAGTGGTGAATAGGTGGTGGAATGCAGGAAATAGAATTAACCAATTTTTATTAAAACATAAACATATCGAAAGCAGTTTTTCTTGACAATGTGACATACATAGACTACTGGCTAGTGTGGTCTGCACAAAGACTTTATTGGCATTCACTTGGGAACACCTGCACATCTGGCTCTATTACTTACGAGGAAATAATGTAGCCATCCCCGACTCATGGTGATTATCCCTCTGTGCCATACCACACCATTCAGTACCTGGGTACCTTTGTGTTTTGTTAGATATAAGTGCACGTGTGTATATATTTTAAACTGTTTGTGCAAAGGGAGTAAAAGATGCAGATATGTTTAAGAATCTGTAACTCTCGATATTTATCAGATACCTTGCACACACAGAAGGGGGATGGGGGAAACAGACAACAGATAATTCTTTGAGTGATTGCCCCTATGTATAATGCACTTCAGGTGACTCATGTTGTCCATACTTCCAGGATCGGACAGTTTTCTTTAGCCGTGTTTCTGTGATCTCCACATAGACTCATAGACTCATAGGTCAGAAGGGACCAATATGATCATCTAGTCTGACCTCCCGCACAAGGCAGGCCACAAAACCCTACCCATACACATTTATAACAACCCCGAACCCATGACCGAGTTGTTGAAATCCTCAACATATGCTCCTGCTTGCCTTTATTCTTTGCCCTGAGGGGATAAGGGGGCTGCTGGACCACCACCATCTTAATTTCGTCTTACCACTTGTGTCCAGGATGGAGCATCAGTGTCTGTGCTAACTTCATCTTTTTGCTGTACATAGTTTTAGAAAAGATTTTTGTAGTCAGTTCTTAGTGAACTTAATTAGGAATTAGTTTTATCAGGATCCATGTGACGTTGCTCTCTCCCCTCCTGCCCCCGACCCACCAATAGTTGTGGGGAGTATGTCAAGGATCTTTGGCCTTGAAAGCTGTGATTGCTGCCACAAGTCCATCCCGCTCACAGACTGTCATCACACCTGTCTGTGCTGCCTGGGGGAAGCACATATCCCTTCTGGCTGCGATATCTGTTGGTTGTTCCCAAGCAGGACTAAACAGTCCAGGGAGTTTCAGCTCCACAAGTTCCTCATGGAGGAAGCCATGAATGTGGGCACAATCTCTGACCAGGAAACCCCCTGTACATTGGCCCGAAGAAGGTAAGACTGGTTCTTCTTCTTCTTTGGTCCCACATGGCTCAAAGACCTCTGCTTTCCCTCAGACTCCAAGGGTATGTCTATACTGCAATTAAAAACCTGCGGCTGTCCCATGCCGGATGACTTGGGCTTGTGGGTTCAGGCTAAGGGGCTGTTTAAATGCAGTTTAGATGTTCAGGGCCATGCTGGACTCTGGGCTTTAGGACCCTGTGAGGTGGGAGGGTCCCAGAGCTTGGGCTGCAGCCCAAGCCTGAACATCTATATTGCAATTAAACAGCCCCTTAGCCCAAGCCCCACAAGCCAGATTTTTTTTTAAAATTGCAATGTAGACATAGTCCAGGAGATTCTGGAGAGCAGAGCCAGAGCAAACAAAGGGCAGGAAGACATAAGTGCTCCCAGAAGGACTCGAGGGAATGTTCCCCATCTAAGCCCTTTAAAAAGGCAGACGTCACTATCCTAAACCAAGTCATCAGCAGCGCTGTGCTCCACAGGGGGACGATACAGTGCTGGGAAGGATTGGACTTGAGATGTAATTGCAGCATCCTCTGCTATCAGGGCTACTTCTTTGGCATCCAAACCAACATCGGTATCGCCAGATCCAGCAGCCTCTACCTCAGTGATTTGAGTCATGAAAATGACTTGGTTGACTCTGACTTGCTACTCAGCTCTGGAAAAACTTCTTCTCCCAGAACTTGAGTCACCTCTCCTTTCCAGACCTCAGCACCTGGCACTGGGACATCAGCTTGTACCAATATCATCATTATAGGGACCTGTCTCCATCTCTGCCCACAAACAAGAGTCGAACCAAACTGTCGCTGGTACCAACAGTGAGCAGAGGCAGGTCACCATTGCCGCCTCTTGTACTGAGGGCTCCCCTCTGGCTCTGGATCAGAATCCTCTGAGTCGGAAAAGGGCTATGACAGACACCTGCTCCCAGACTATGCCCCAAAAGACTGATTGAGGGATTGTGCTCAGACAGAACATCAGGAGTTTCTAAGGTTTCTTAACACTTCTGTACAAGAGCATGTCCCCCTCCCCCATGCCCACTGGTACCCTGCCCCTGGTACCAAGGGGCTATGAGATCCTTCAGTGGCAGTGTTGGGTCCGAGAAGACCCATGGGATTATCACCCAGTAGATGCACCTTGTAGTACAAAGACCCAAGCAGACCTAGGGTTCCCAGGTTAGAAGAGAAGCTTCCTCAACCTCTTCAGGAAACTCAACTCCAGCAGCATGAGGAAGAGGAGCTGGAGGGATCTACACTTGTGACATTGTTCTCTTCCTCCGACAAAGCAATGGAGATTTCACCTTCTCCGCCTCACCCTGATGATCCTAAGGCCTTCCAGGACTTACTTAAGGGTGGCAGAGTTACTACGAATTCCTCAGGAAGAGGTTCAGGAAATACCACACAAACTGCTGGACATTTTGCTTAGCTCAGGCCCAAGCAGGGTGGCTCTTCCTATTAATGAGGCCACCCTTGAACCCACCAGGGCCTGCTGGTGGACACCTGCCATGATTCCACTGGCATCAAGTGAGCTGAGAAGAGGTCAGAGCCTTCAAAAGGGTAGGAATGCTTTGTTTTCTCACCCTCCTCCCAACTTCTTGGTGGCATCTGCAGCCTCTGGGAACAGACAACCCAAATCTACACTGCATGAAAAAGAAGCAACGAGGCTTGACCTCTTTGGCACAAAAGCATATTCCATGGCGTCCTCGTAGTTCCAGGTCTCAAACTGCCAAACTCTGATGGCCAAATACAATTTACCATCTACGACAAGCTGGCCAGCTTCTTTGATGAGGTTCATTAGGACTTTAGAGACTAGTTCAAGGTCCTGATTGACTAAGGAAAGCTGGTAAGGAGATCGATGCTTCAGACTGCCCTTGATGAAGCGGATATGGGGGCAGATCCATCGCCACTGCTCTGGTGATGACATGCTGCTTGTTGTTGTTCTCCTCTTCAGAAATTGCAAAGGAGGTTCAAACAACAGTGAAAGACCTTCCATTTGAGCTCATTGCTCTGTACAGCATTAAAACGGATGTGTCCCTGCACTTGTTGAAGGACTCCCAAGTCACATTGCGATCACTGGATATTTACACACCTGCAATCAAGAGAAAACCCAGTAAGCCACAGTTCAGACACCTAGCCCCACCTGCCTTTTATCACCAGCATTTGTATGAACCACCACACAAGCATCAGAGAATGCACAGAAAAGGTGCCCACAGTCAACTGTCTTCTACCTCCCAACCACCGTCACCCTCAAGATCAGTGCTTTGATGGGAGCTTCCAGAGCCACACACTAACTCCCTCCAGATCTGCACAAGGTATCTGGTCTTTTTCCTCCATTTGGAGGCTGACTTTCTCAGTGCCTAGACAGAAGTCATGACTGATAGATACTGGAGGTCATTATGTTAGGGTACACCATCCAACTATCGTCCCTTTCCGTCCCCCTTTCCTGACCCCTTTTGGGGACTATCTCACACAAGAATCCTAGGGGAGGAAGAAGAGTTGCTCCTCCAGCTGGGAGCAATAGAGTCAGTACCTCCTACAACAAGCAGAGAGGGATTTTACTAGAGTTACTGCCTCATCCCCCAAGAAGAGAGGGGGATAGAGACCCATTCTGGACTCTGGGAACTAAACAAGTTCATCTGCCGCCTAAGGTTCAGAATGGTGACCCTGTCGTCCATTATTCCATTGCTAGATCCAGACTTGTGGTTTACAATCCTCTGTCTCAAAGATGCCTACTTTCATATGGCACACAGAAGATTCCTCAGATATTTGTGGCTGGTCAATAGCACTACCAATACAGAGTTCTCCCCTTTGGACTCTAGATGGCACCAAAAGTGTTCACCAAGGTACTATCAATGGTAGCAACTTATTTTCCTTGGCAGAGGGAAATGGTCTACCCTTATTTAGACAACTGGTTTCTGAAGGGATGATCTTACCAGGATCATGAGAAACAACTGCTATGCTTCTACATCTGATTGAGAGGCTGGACCTCCAGGCAAACCGGAAGAAGTCCACCATGGAGCACTCAGAATCAATAGAATTTATCAGTGCAAGGCTGGACTCAGTCAGGGCTTACTTACTGGAGTACCACTTCCTCTTCATCACTGGGCTCATCCAGCGACTCCGTTTTGAGCCCCAGCAAATCCATACAACCCTGTCTGGCACTTTTGGGCAATATTGTAGCAAACATCTATGTGACCCCATTTGTGAGCCTTCACCTCAGATGTCTACAAACCTGGTTGTAGACTGGGTACACTCCAGACAACAGCAGTCTTGAACCGTTAGTCACAGTTCCCCAGAGAATCTTAGTCTCCCTTATTTGGTGGGGAAACAGATGGAAAGTTTGTGTGAGGATACCATTCAACCCCCACTCCCAGCAAAGATTGTGACAATAGATGTGTTCCTCTTAGGGTGGGGTGCACACAGAGAAACAAGTTGCCTTATTGGGGCCATGACACAGCCTACACTCCCATGTCAATGTGTTGAAGCTGAGAGCCATCACATTAGCCTTCAAACAATTCCTCCCTCACATCCATGGCCAATCAATCCATGTGTTATGGGACAACATGATGGAGGCTTATTATATCAATAAACAAGAAGGTGCATGCTCTTCACAGGTCTGTATGGAAGCCATCACCTTCTTGAACTGGTGCATCTCTATGCAGGTTTCCCTAACCGTCATCCACCTGTCAAGGATCCAGAATGCTCTGGTGGACTTTGAGCAGACATTTCTCCACAGAACACAAGTGGGAGTTGCATGACCAGCTTTTTTGGAAGGTGTTTTGGGTGTAAGTTTTTCCATGCACAGATCCCTTTGCATCCCATGTGAAAAACAAGTGCAAGGGCTTTTGCTCAAGAGGAATTGTGGCTCAAGATCTTTAGGCAATGCATTTCTTATGCAATGGTAAGGAGCTCTGAGATAGGCATTTCTCCCAGTCTGACCTTGAGTGTTAAGGAAAATCAGACAGAGCCAGGTGCAACTCCTCCTTTATAGCACTAGGTTGGACCCAACAATTCTGGTACCCTATGCTTCTATAACTCTCCATCCGACCACCACCATAGGTGGTGGTAGGGCCCCTGGAGCTCCGATCCACTGCTGTGGATTGTTGTCTGGAGTGTACCTGGAGCTCAGAGCCACCATGGGCAGTCTTTTCAATTCAGTTGCCACTGGTGGCCTCTGCAACTCTCTGCCTCTCAGGGTGGCAGGGGGCCCATAGAGCTCTGAGCAGCCGTGGGTGGCAGGGGAACTTTGGGCCATGGGCCCCAGAGAGCGATGGGAAGTTCACAGACCCAGAGCTCCCAGCCCTGGCCCCCAGCCTCTTCAGGGAGTGGGGGGGGGAACCCTGCCCCACTGCTCTCAGCCCACCCCCTCATCCTCACTCAGTCCCATTTTGTCATAGTCACTTATTTTTAGTAAAAGTCAGGGAGAGGTCACAGCTTCCCTGAATTTTTGTTTATTGCCCATGACTTCTCCCTGACTTTTATTAAAAATAATTGTGACAAAATCTTAACCTTGCTTATGGCTGAACATCCTTACAGTTTCACAAGGACAAGGTATTGATTAGGCTACATCATAAGTTTGTTCCAAGGGTGGTGTTGGACTTTCAGATCAACCAGCGTCTCCATCCATCTACCTGTGTTTCTACCCTCACCTCATTCTATCAAAGAGGCGGTCATGTGGCATTCACTGGAGCTGCACAGGGCTCTTGCTTTTTACCTGCAAAGAACAAAATAGCTTTGAGAGTCCCTTAGACTCTTAGCCAGTGGGAGCCTCTGCTGTCCTACGTTCTACAAAAGAGACAATCAGAATGGATCTAAGGGTGCATCTGACTCTACTCAGGGGAGACATTGTTCATCTCAGCTTGAGAACTCACTCAGCTAGAGCTCGGACAGGATCTGTGGCTTCCCTTCGAGACATTTCTGTTACTGCCATCTGCAGAACAGCCCATTGGAGTTCTGCACCCACCTTCACCAGATACTGTACATTGATGCAGCTGGTGCTTCCCTGCAGACCTACCCTGCCTAATCTGTTGTACCATAGGACTACGGACAGCTGACTCCTTATAGAGACACTGCTTATGAGTCACCTGACGTGCACTACACACAGGGACAGTCATTTGGAGAGGTTACTCATAAATTTGACTTCTTCGAGATGTGTTGTCTCTATATGTAGTGCACCATCTGCTTTCCTTCCCTGCTGTTTGATTCCCCCTCTGGGACTGACGGTAGAGAAGGAACTATGGTGGCAGAAGTTCAGCAGCCTCCTTTATTCCCTGAGTGCAAGGTACAAGGAGGTGGGAGCACATGCACGGACCACACAGACACTGCTAAAGAAAAGCCTTTCATCCTGGGCATATGGAATGCATACACAATCTGAAAGGGACAAACATCTTGAAGAACTCAAGTTACTATGAAGTGAGTAATCCCTCCATTTCTGCCCTGTCTTGCCTGGTTGTTTGGTGTGTGTGTGAAGATCTCTTCGCTCTTCGCACAGCAACGGGCAGAATTCCAACAAAACATTTCCTTTAGCACTATGTGGAGGATCCAGTAAATGCACCCAGATGTGTTGTTTGTCCAAATGGACTCATGGACCATGGTATTTAGTTGAGGCAAATTATCAGACTAATTTGGAGTTATGGACAATCAGCACCTTACTAGATTCTTGACATGTAAATTGTTGTAGCTCAGTTGAAGTCAATGGAGCTGTGACAATTTACATCAGCTGACCATCTGTCCTCAAGAATCCAATTCTGGATCCAGTCCTGTAGATCACCCTTAACTCTCTTAGGGGCCAAAGGCACCTCATAGGATTGGCCTCAGCTGCATATTTTGAAAGTTAAATTGATATTTAAAATTAAATTGGCAAAATACTGAAAACCCACTCAGCATGGTGAGGTAGCAGATGAAGAATATTTCACTGCTGAAATATAAGGTTATCAAATGTGTCAAAGGTTCCTTGCTGTCTCCGAGTTAAACTTAACACCATTTTGAATTCATAGAATAAGTGGAGTGCACAGATTTCCATATCAAAAGTGGAGTCAGACTAGAGGGCCTATTAAATACTGTATGTGTTTAGCTTGATTAGGCTAATATTAGCTACCAGCAGCACTTCAGTGACATTGATTGTAACAACGGAAGTGACATTTTTGAATTGCCCATATTTTCAGGCAGCATATTAATATTTGCTTATCCTGCAGGATGTGAAGAAAAATGCAGAGAGGTTGTCAGAACACGGTACATATTCCATCTTTGTACTTTCATTTATATGAATTGTCAGATATCCTGTAATGCATAGAGGCTCTTAAACTGACAGAAAAAAGTATTCTTGTCAATAGACAATACTTGGATGTATTACAATTTTTAAAGAGCATTTTAAAAGTTGCCTTAAATTTGATATTGGTTATGGTATTTACTAAAACAGGAAATAAAACTGCTAACATTGAAATAAAGTATGCAAGACAGTACCTTGATGCAGAAGTCAAAGTATCTATCTAGAAGACAAATACGATAAGAGAAAAGTAAAGAGATTGTAATGGTGGATTAACTGCTCACTACTGTTTAGTTTTCAGATGTATTTTAAAATTACCTTTCTGAATATTCAATATATGTAGAGTCAGTTTTACCTATTACCAAAAGCAGCCTTAGCTTTACACTCCCTAACGTCCCACTTCAGCCACTGCCTCACCAATGTAAGGCTAATACTTAGACTTGTTCTCTTCAAAGTGCTGTACAAACACTTAACTAATTATCATGTCAACACTTTGACATATTATTAGCCCATTTTCCAGATAGGGAAATGGAGACAGAAGAGTTTAAATAAATGATTCTTCTTTACCTGTCGGCAATGTCAGAGTCAGGATTGGTACTCCAGGACTTCCCAGTCTTCTGCTCCAGACCACATCTCTTTTTAGACTAGTAATTTCTGTCTTGGGCCAAAATGTGGTAATAGAAATAATTAATTATGGTCATAACATGGGGAATGTTTTGTAAGTATGCAAATACAGACACTTGTAATTTGCCTGCTGTGCACTTGTATCTTGACTGAATACGCACATACTACTTCACTGAATGTACTTCTTCACTTGAACAAATACATATAATTGTTAGCGACTCAGAGGCAGTGATCACAACTTGCCACTGTTAGCAGCTTTCAGGTTTCTGTATGCATTAGGATTGTCAGATCCAAACGAACAAACCAGAAATTCAGTCTGAGCTCCTCAGTCATTTGCAGAGCTAAAAATATTTGAGAACAAAATGAAGGATTTTAAGAAGAGATTGTTAACCTTCCTGGATGCAATGAACTATAGAGTAAACTGCAGCAATAAACATGGATAGAATTGCCCATCAGATTAAAACATACTGTGGAAGTACTTTCCAGAAGCATCCCCTAAACCAAGAGCAAAAGAATGTAGGCTTTCCTTGTTCTTAAAAAGCATAGTATTTCTTCATTTTTGTATAAACTCCACACGTCTAGCCAGGCAGAAAAAGGAGGTGGCATCAGACTTTTCCAAACCTTAATTGCAGCATATTTGTCTGGCAGAAAGAGCAGCTTTACCACCTTCTGGTTTTGGTAGGTACTTATGGCAGGGTTCTCAACTTCCTACCTGATTTAAGATAGCTAAAACAGGAACTCTGGTTTATTATTCACTTGAACACTGTAATGCATGTAGAAACTGCAATCTCATAACAGCTGGGTAGGTAGCGAACTGTGATAACTGCTCCTGATTCATTAGGAATTGCACACATCCTCTGTTTTTGTTTTTCCATCCTGCCCACCTGTCACGTTTTGTTGTTTAGACTGCAAGCTCTTTGGGGCAGAAGCTGTCATTTTACATACATTCTTATATCATGTAGCACAATGGGGCCTTGACCAGTTTGGCCGCTAGATACTTTTACAGTATAAGTGTTAACAGTTTTGATTCTGCAAAGTCACAGCTTAGGGAAGAAACAAATTAATATGTGCTTTATTTCCCCTCTTCTTACATTTCCTCCAGCAATGATTTGGATTTTTACCAGATCCATTTTAAATAATTTTGAAAGGTGTAAATTGTACTTTCATGATATTATTGGCAATTGCACTGCTTCTGATGTATGCTACTATATTGGACTGTTGCTCGGGTTCATTTCGTATGTTAAGTGCCTTTTCCCACAAAATTGTGGATTTTTTAGGGAAAAAAAGTTTTATTTAAACACTGATTTTCTGTATTCTGTCCTTGTATTTCTTTTCACTGAGTTAGTTTAAATCAAGTATGTCCTAATTCTGTCACTATCCTAAGAATCATATTTTTGAGGCATAGCTTCTAATTTGAAAATACAAATATAATGGGAAAGATTATAAAAGGATTATTCTGGATTTTTGTCTAATGTAACAAGTACCTTTTTTGAGACTAATTACTATACCAAGGTATTTTCCAGTTTAAAGATTTCTTCCCTGTCTCCAGTTCCCTCAGGGAAAACATTACTTGTCTCAATTATTTGGAGGCAAAAAAATAGGGAATACTTTATTTGTAATAGAATCCTTTAAAAAAAATCCCATATCTTTAATGTTGTGGACATGGAGGGATGGGACTACATTGTTTTCATTAGTGTTAGTCCAAGGGAATAACCTGGGATGAGTATCTTGCTGCAGTTTGTCTGCACGTCTAGTCAATGAAATTGCTCTATATAATGTCTTTTCAGTATATTTTAGTTCGCAGTAGTGTTGTTTAAAATGTAATCTTAACCCTTCCTTGTCTGGTGCTAGGTGTAATAACTGATCTTCTAAAAGACTATCAGAAATTACAATAATTTTCTAATTTATGAAATAATTGTTTCATGGACTTGCACAGATAAAAAAGGTGTAATAATATATTCCATTTAGCCTATTCATTTAAATATTATTTTATCTCCACTAACCAGTCAATTTATTCCTCCTTCTAAGGTAAGGCCTCTGGTTTGGAGTTTTTGCAACAAGGGTGCAAAATATATTTTTGTATAAATTTTGTTGAATAGTTGTTACATGGATCCCAAGGTATCTGACTTCATTTTCCACCTGCATGAAAGGACATGTTGTTTTAAAGTTATTTATTCTTTTGAGCATCATTCCCACTGGCAGGATTTCTGGAAATTTACATGATGTCTTGAATCCAAACAAGTAATTTTAATACTGAAATAACTGGGGGTAAGGATGTTTCCAGCATAGTTGAATATTACGTCAGCAGCAGTCACTGCTATTCTGTACCTCTAGACAGTAGATTCACAAATGCTTATTGTTACGTATTTGAATTTCAAGGATTTTGGTTATTAAAGCAAAAATGAAAAAAGGACTGTCCTATTCAGGTCTGCCTGTGTGTGTCCCCAGTATATTCCTGTTGTCAAAATCCTAGCATTCTTTGTTCATTATATAGCTCTGAAATTTATTTGTGAAAATTAGAATCAGATGTATTGTTCTGTAAGCACTTACAGACATATGCTACTCAACAGAGTCAAAAGCTTTCTGTGCCTCTAGAGGGAGTTTTTAAAAGTCCCTGTTCTCATGATCAGGCTGTGTGTATATAATTTAAGGTATAGGTTATTGGACACGTGTTTGATAGAAGAATACCAGGTGCTGGTCTTTCTAGTCTTCAATTTAGAAATTGCCGTAAGCCTCATAGCCAAGATTCTTGCAAATGAAATCTTACTATCTGTATTAATATTAAGGATTTGCATTAAGCAGGAAAAAAAAACTAAGACTTGTTATCCTTTAAAAGGTCTTGAAAAATAAACTGGAGAAATATCCATCTGCACTTAGGCATTTTCTGAGTTTTCACATCATAATTGCTTTTTCAACTTCTTCCACTGAAGCAGGTATGTGTGGCATTTCCCATTCCAGCTATAGCTCCATGAAGACTCTGACCAATCCCATTAAGTGGGCCATCTGCATAATCAGTCATCATGATCCTGTTTAGATATGAGAAAATCCTATAGGTCACAGGGCAACTATGGATCTTGGGAAACAGAAAATAGCCATAGTGCACTACACTCTGACCCCACCCCAGTTTCCTCTCCAGATATAATTCAAAGTCTTAATTCTAAACTGAGCAACATTAGCAAACATTAACGGTTGACACGTGTATGAGTTAAGAGTGTGGTGTGTTTGTGGAGGTGGTAATTAAAGTTTACAAGATATACTACACATTAATCTCCCTTTAAAGTATTTCCTTATCATTAGGAAGCAGAAGGATATAATAGTGAGAAGTTTGTCTGTCAGTGGAATTGTGCTGTGTAGACATTAGAATACAGTTAAGAGGATCTCACAAAAGGACTTAAACGTTATATGGCATGAAAAAAATACTGTATGTACAGTTATTTGTAACTTAAGAGAATAGAGTGTTCCCTAGCCTGTTTCCTGAGTTTATCTTAACACTTACTACATTTCTACAATGTTGGAGTGCCATGTGTCTTATAAGTTTTTTTTTCTTTTTTTTAAAATGAATGGCTTAGTTGTAACTTGTCTGTCCTGAGTGTGCAAGGGGGGAGGGGCAAAGGCTAAGGGAAAGGAAAGACGTTCCAGTGGCTAGGCTGCTCTCCTGAGGCACAGGTGACCCAAGCCTAATTTCCTGCATGCCACAGATTTCTGTATGATTTTGGCCAAGTCATTTAAGGTAGGTCTACACTGCAGCGGGGAGCATGCCTCCTAGCCTCGGCAGACAGACATGTACTAGTTCTGCTTCAGCTAGTATGCTAAAAGTAGCAGTATGGATATGGTGGCAGGGAGGAGCCTGTCTAATCCCCTAAATTCAAGCTTGGGGGGCTAGCCTGAGCTGCCACCACAATGTTCACACAACTGTTCTTGCACACTAGCCCAAGCAGAGCTCATGCGTATCTTTCTACGCAGGCTGGGAGGCACATTCCCACTTGAAGTGCAGCTGTAACCTTAAGGCCAGATTTGTGAAGTATTTAGGTGGCTAAAGAGTCAGATGGGGACCTAGCAACATTTTCAAAAACTCCCTTTGCTCTTCTTTGTGTGATGGACCCTCACGTATTCCACTGAGGGTTACATGCATGTGCTATGCATTCGTAGCTGAATTCCCATGGATTTCAATTGGAGTTAAATGCTTTTAATGATCCCACTTGGTGCCAAACTCCAATTGAAATCAATGGGGTTAGGTACCCAGCAGAATTTTCAACAGCATCTAATTACCTATCTGCATCTTCAGGTGTCTAAAGACCTTTGCTGGTGCTCACTCGCTCTGTCTCCACTCCCCCTCCGTAGAATGGGTTTAACTGACAGAGTGCTGTAAGGACAAAAGATGTTGAAAAATCTTGAGGTGCTCAGGTACTAATACAATGGAAGCCATGCAAGTACATCAGAAAGACAGAGGGCACAGGAAGCCTTCCCAAACTTATCCATACCGGACACAGCCAAAAACTGACATTATCACTCCTGGAGCATAACAATTGGTGTGGCTAGCTAGCACTCCTGGCAGCCATCCATTTCCACTAGGATGTGGAGCCAGCTGGTTTGGCCAAATCAGCCACGCGTGTCTTCCCAGCATCTGCAGGGAGAAAGCACATGCTCCACCATTCAACAGATGATGTAAGGAACACTGTGCAGAGTACAGAGCAATGGTCTGTGTGGCATTAAGGCTGCCTGCCCTGTACAGATAGACTGTCTTTCGGAATGCTCCAGTTCCAAGCTGCTCCCTCGGTGCTGCTCCGAGAAGTTCCAGTGCACACCCAGGCCATCATTAGCCAGGGTGTTTTTTTTTTAAAGCAGCTTCTAAATTTTGCTCCTTCAGTTCCATACGCTCTTTTTCATGCTCAATTCCCCGAATTCTTTTCTATGCTACTTGGTTCTTGCGTATAAATAAGCTTTTATGTGAAGCATTTTAGGCACGGCTTCAGAGATGGAGTGATGACGTCTTGAACATTTGTCTTCCGATTAAAGTTACATTTTAGCTTTGTCTGCCCAGTTTTTATTTTGTTTTTATAAGATGGGTGGGACAAACCCAGTTCTCTATGCACTCTGTATTCTTTTTCTTCACAAAGAGGAAGCCCAATTTCCCACTCTTGTTTTATGTTTTAGGATTCTTTACAGCCACCCACATACACCACCAAAAAAAAGATTTACTGGGCCATATATAAAGCAGTCACTGAAAGATTCTAAAATGCATATGTAGCATGTGAAGATAATTATCCATATAAATACATTTCCTACCAAGACACTCTTCCATAGGTAGTATGTGTAGGTTGCACTAGCTCTTGGAGTTGCTTTGCATTTTGTTCTTCTTCCCATTTGTTCTGTTTTAGAACCACTCTTCAGGATTTCTATTTTAAAATGGATATTCCTTTGTTAACTTTATTAAAGATATTTAATTATACTTCCGTTAAGACTCAGTTACATTGATACAAACAAAAGTGACTGTACTTTTCAAGCTAAGGAAAATTATATATCTACTGCAAAAATATCCAAATAACATTCTTTTGTGAGTGGAAGAATTGCTTGCTGCTCCGTAGGAAAGGAGCAAAAGGAAGAAAGCTGGGTGGTACTTTGTACAACTTTTGCTTAGGCCTGTGTACATTCTGAGGGGACAGTAAGCATCCCTCAAAAAGAGTTTTGCCCATGGTTTGTGGTGGCTGCTGCATTCCAGAGGGGCTCACGTTTTTTAAGGGGCATAGAAAGAGGGAAATACTGTAGATGCATTAACTGGTAAAACATCTCTCTAAATAAATTAAGTTTCAAGAGATGTTGTTTCCCATTAAACTGGATAATTTGAATCCATGTTTTCTGTTGTAGTAGTTGTGACCTTCCTCCTCCTAATCCAAGGTATCAAAGCATGGTTATCTCTTCATGCACCATGCTCCTCATGGCAGGTTGATCCTGATGTTCCTCACTGTTTTAATTCTGAAGCTTCACATTTTTCCTCTGTGAACTCTCAGCAGCCCCACAAATCCATTACTTCATTGTAAGATGTCCATGAACACAGTGCTATACTTTGACTGTCAGAGACAGGAAAATAACTAAATTTCTGCCAGGGAAGCATTGGTGGGGTAAAAAACTACTTTTGTTCTTGCCACTGAAGTCCAAAGGCCAGATTCAGATCTCATTTACATTAGTGTAAATCCATTGAAACCTAACTGTTTCAGATCGGCAATACATATGGTCTGAATAGATTCATGTATCAAGAGAGTCGTTGTCAGGCCTTTATCTGTATCTTTTGAAGTAATCTACTGTCCTGTTGACCCCATTCATAATATACCCAATTTAAAATAAAATCTGTTTCAAAATTGGTAAGGGACACAAGGAGATTGTCACTTGTAGAATTTTATTGTTGTTAACTGGTTTTGTCATTCTTGTTAACTGGATCGTCACTTCATTGTGGTCTTTTTAGGCATGCTTTTGACAGATAATCCTGAGACTAGAATACCACATATGTGAAGGGAAAGTTTCTCACATCACATTCCCAATCTCGTCTGGAAATAGTGATTTACTGAGAAGTCTGGTTTCTGACTGAAGTACTTAAACATATTTGGCTGCATAAAGGAATTCCAAGGATCACTAACATACCTCAAGTGTTGGACAAAACGGATGTTTATAACACTACATACCAGTTATTCAGCTTCTTCTATTTGTAGATTGTTCAACGCTGTAAAAAAGCAAAATTTATTCCTGGTTTTAGTTGGAAAAACTCTGCACCCTTCTCTGATCTGGAACTGGCAAGGGAAATGGCGATCGATATTTATTTGTATACACAGAACGAGTACATATCTGCTAAAGATCTTGGTACAAACATCTGAACTTGAGAACAATAAGAAAATTGGGGATAAATCTCCAGAAAATTTTCTTTCTATTTAAAATGATAAAAATCTTGTCAATTTGGGCCCACTCCCCTTAATCTTGTCTTTGTACGTTTCATATTATGTCAAATGAAACTGTGCTAATTTGACGCAGACTAGCACGCCTACATTTCAAAAGAAACATTCTTCGTATGAATACACTTCATTTACTAAATATTAAGAAGATGCCAAATGATTGATCATGTTTCTAAAGAACATTGTTCATCCAAAACGTTTGAGGGTGTGAAGCCTATGTCAGTCTGTGGCATGGATGTCAATAAAGTAGAAGACAAGAATACACATCTTGTTCAGAGGGCATCTCACTACTGCAAAGCAGACATGTACCATGCATATCATCACATTTTGCAGCATCTGCTACTGTCTTTTGCACCATGACCTCTTGGTGGTCATAAACATGACTTACTTAAGTGATTTAATAGTCACTGAAAATGTTTTCATATGTCTGTTAGAATCCAGTGTTGAATGTAGGTTTGGATTCTCTATTGCTCCCTTAATCTTCCAGCAGAAGCAAATGTTTCTTTTAAAGCTGTTCTTAGTTAGGAAGAAGATAATCATTTTGGGTAACAAAATGACAAGAGCTCTCTATCTGGAGGTAGCCAAAATTTTTCAGACAAATAATTTATTCTGGGGAAAATGCAGTTTTGTTTGATGCAAAACTATTTGTGAATTTGACACACGTTTTTGATCATTCACAAAGTGGCCAAAGAGATTGTGGTGATGTTGACCCCCTTGCCCCCCCCCCCATTTATATAACTTTTATCCCAATGGTTTATACTTTCACCTGGGATGTGGGAAACAGGGATTTGAATCCTTTCTCTGGAATAGACCTGAAATGGACTCTCTTGATTCACTGAAAATGTTAAAAAAAAAAAAAAAAACCAGATTCATTTCAGCCCAAACCATTCCCCCCTTTCCTCCCCCCCGAATTGCCTCCCAACCAAAATATCAGCTATTTCCCTATCAAAGTATAGAAGTCAGAATGAACAAACTGCACTTAAGTGTAAGCTCCGGTAGAGAGCTAGCCATTGGTAGAACAGTGATCATGTATTTCTGGAGTGTGAATCAGTAAACCTTTCTCATAGCCAGATTACCACATAGGAATCCTTGGGAATAAGGAAAAAGCTTTGTAAATTTTTGTAGCCATGATCACATGTCAAGATCTGTTTGAAAATTAAGAGTTAAGCATCAGAATTTTATCCCAAATAAATACATTTAACATGAGTGTCAAATGAGAGAGTATTTGGATGTGGCTTAATAAACTGAAAAACAAATAAAACTGTTCATTTTTTTTTTTTTAGCTTAGTGCAAGGATAATTAACTATGCAACATCCATAATTATTAAGGCCTAGTGATTTTTGTCTTGTCAGTTTCTATCTTCCAGTCAGGTAATGATGAAAATGACAAGTCACAAATACACTGGTGTGTGTGCATGTACACAGTACATGTGAGTTTTTTGTGTACATTCACAAATAAAAGTTAATGAAAGTAACACATTGCATGCATTTTATACAATGACTTAACACCATTAAAAGAACCAAAGCGTTCATCCACTTAATATGGATGAAACAAAATAGGTACAACAAAATGAGAATGCGCAAACATTTTCCTTGCTACTGGAAAATGTTTTTTAAAATGAGGTACTATATCTTCAAATGAATAAGCAATCCACCTATAGGTGCCTATCTGTACTTTAAAAACAAAATATTTTTCACATTAAAAAAAAAATATCTGGCATGTAAGCATAATCCTGAGACGTTTATCCCCTGCGGGACATCATTAAAATGTATGGATGGTCCTTGTTTGTGTTTTATTTTTAAACAAGTATGCTCACTAACATTCTTTGGGAGTGGTGGAGGAAGGAGATCTTTCAGATGGAGCTCCATGATCTTTCTTAAAAGCTACAGAGAAGTCCTGGGATCTTATCTTAATTTTAATGCACAGACAGTGCACGCTGGGCAGATCAGGAACCATATTTAATTTTTTAATCCCCAAAAAGGAGTGTACATAATTGCTTAATAGTTACTGGAGTTGCTCAGTTACTGATGTAAAATAGAAGCAAATCTCATCTTTACATTAGCAGGAATTTCAGCAGTAGTATGATTTGCAACATGTAAATCTGTCTCCTTTCAGGGTCTTGGCTAGTCTCATAATTGAACATGTATTTAGAGCTCTTGTCTGTCATAGGTACACTTTTTTAATATGATGACACTAGAGCATGGATTTTCCATCAGTGTATTTTGTCAAAATGTATAAAACTTTGAGTGAGATTTTACATACCTCTAAAAGCAAAGGGGGGACTATTCCTACCATCCAGGCTCTGGAGCTATTGTTTATTTGAGAGCAACTTTTCATGAAAACTTGACTGGCTCCATAATGTATGGTATAGACCTGTGACCTGCATTCAGTATTTAAATCCCATTAAATATTACACATCTATCCCCATGTTTTTCTTGAGGCCAACAGCCTAATTCTGATCTTCCTTATACTGGTGCAAATTGGTAGTAACCCCATTGAAATCGCTGGTATTAGTGAGGCGTGAAAATGGTATAAAATGAGAGTCTGAATGAGGCCCTAACCTAAATGTGTGTTCTGGTTTCCTCAAAGTAGCAAATGACACCAATCTTGACAAGAGTTCAGAGGCTGACTAAACTAGTTATTGGTGGAGTAGTCAAGAACTTTAAAAACAAAGTTTCAGCAGCATCAGATGTGAAAAGCAAAGATGTGTGAAGGCTTTGCAGCTCTGGCGTAGGATGAAATGCATTTCTGTAGTCTGTCAATTAGTGTGAGACCTCTGGTTTGGAAAACAATTAAACTTTTCTGCCCAGCAAATTTTAGCACAATGGGCCAAATTCAGTCCTGGTGCAACTACAATAAAGTGATTAACTAGTTCCAATTGTTTTCAAGTTTTTTAAAATATATTTAGTGCTGGTGAAAAGTGCCGGACTGAAAGCAATTGGAGGATGCCAGCATTCTCTTCTTACCTATAGAAAAGAGAGCACCAATTCAGGCCTCCTCCATGTCTTCCTTCTATTCTGCCTTGACCCATATCTAAAGAGACAGTTCTGTGAAGAAATGGTAATGCACTCTATGTGCATCCAATCATTGGCCTACCTGCTGAGATTGCCAGCAATAGGGCAGATTACTGCCCGTTGTGACTGGGGCTCCTGCCCACTAACAGAAACTGAACTTGAGACTACCTCAGTTCATGTGTGCTGCTAAACAACTTTCAGAGAGTAAGAACTTTTGGTCATTGACAAGTTACGTCACATATCAACAAATGATTTAGAGATGGACAGCTCTATCTTTTTTTCCAGTTCTTTGGGCCATGCAAACTTCTTTCTCCCATTTCTTAAGGCTAACATAGCAATCTGTTCAAGGAAGCAATAACTCTCTCTTTCTTCCTAGCCATCCCCTTACACCTATTTTTACATGATTTCACACCAAAATATGTCCACCCAATGGAAGTGCATCTCATTCTAATTGGCATCTCTAGAAGCTCTAAATTGGGTCTGAGTTTTATATTTGATGCTGTAATTTAAAAGATACTGACTCGTCTATTAAATAATTAGCATTATAGATCTTAGGATGTTCAGTACATTTTGGTGTCAGTTAGGATTTAAAGGAAATTTTTAAAATAATTGCCTTCAAAAGAACTTCTGGGGCTCTTGTCAAGGTTACGGGAATCTTTCCTTTGTAGATGTGTGTAAATTCCCATTCAAGTAATTAACTTTTGGTGAAATACACTTTTGGAAGATCCACAACCTATCTTCATTGGATCCAGAATAGCTTCCACATGACACATGAAAATTCTTCCAATTAAAAGATTAATAAAGAATATGAAAGGAGTCTGTTTTGCATGTTCTGATATAAAGATTTTTTTTTAAAAATCTGTCAAGGAAAAATAGTAAAAATTTACACCTTTTGGGGGACAGACATTCATAAAGTTAGGGCCCAAGACACATTTTTGAAAACTTGTATCTCATTTACTTACCTGCCAAGATCTGGATTCAGTCTTCTATTTCCCTTACTCAAATTGATGGTGTAATTAAAATGAAAAGCAATGCAGGGAATACAGCTCCCTGCTCAAAGTGTTCATGATGTCAGCTGCTGAAAAACAGAATCTTAAATTTAGGTCTAGACATGAGGAACTAAATTTTAAATATTCTGTGTTAGAACATAAAAATTAAAAGCACTTTTAAAGATGTGTTCTGTAGATGATTTGAGTTCTTTAATAAACATTGAACAGAAGTTTTATAATTCACCTTTAAATATAAATGAATTATTCTCATTTTAGGCTGGTAAGAAGGATCTTTTTTACCATTATAAAAGGGATCTGGGGATACATTTACATAAGATCTTTTAAAGTATATAATCTATGAATCATGTGAGTTTTCATTTTTCACATTTTTAAGCATGATTTAGCTACAGGTGTTGTAATTCTTAAATCTAATTAAAGAATCATCTTTAGTTCTAGCCAGTAAATCAAACTATTGTAGATTGTTTGATTTAAATTTCAGAGATTAACAAATTAAAATCAAAAGGCTATATTCACTCTCATATAAAAGAATTACACTGGCATTTCTTGGTTCTAAGGGCAATAGAAATGCAGAGGTCCAAATCCAGCCGTGTAGCAAACACTCGACGTGCAGGCATCATCTCATATAAAGAAAAGCTACTAAGTATGTCTTGTGCATGATCAATTTTGCCTTTAAGACAGAATGCCAAATTTTGGGCCAGTTCAGTACACCATAGGGTACTATTTGCTGCTCTTCAACAGCAAGAAAGTGCCTAATCAAACTGATGTCAATGTATGCATGAAAAAAGA
Source organism: Mesoclemmys tuberculata (assembly GCA_007922155.1). Classification (NCBI taxonomy): domain Eukaryota; kingdom Metazoa; phylum Chordata; order Testudines; family Chelidae; genus Mesoclemmys; species Mesoclemmys tuberculata. Next base: position 68,186,025 of record ML675603.1, on the reverse strand, counting down.
TGGAAGTTAAAGCAATCTTCTGTCTAGGGGCAATCAATGCTGTGTTTTAGTCAAACTGCAGGCATGATCAGCTTGGAACTGTTGGTGCTACATTCCTTTCTACCTATCCCCTCTTTATACACCTGCCTAAGCACGAGCAGGGTTTAATTCACTATGTGTCTAATCCAGTTTCTACTGACTTCAGTGGGAGCTGGATCGGAGCCTAAGTGCACCCCGTTAGAAACAAAATTAAAAACCCAAAATGCTGGTGTGTGGCTGAGTTATAAGGCAGGGTCTAACTGAACATGCTGAGGACAAAGAGGAAAATGTTGTGTGCGGTTGGGTTTAGTTTTACTAGAGATTGGCTCATGACCTGTTCCCAAATGCAACTTTGCTTCCTTCAGAATATACTTCTTGGGTAGTCTTTAATTAGTGATCATACGGTTCTCAAATAAAACAATATAATAGCACAGAGGGTTTTTTTCTACAACCTTAAATGCACATGTGCAGCATTTTCTAGTAGTGTGTAAAATTGTGCTTATACTCCAGTATAAATGTTTTTATTTTAAATAAAACACAACAGAATTACTAAACTATTCAACTAGGAGTGGTTGCTAGCACTAACCTGCTATATAGGCACTTTGAAAGGAAAAAGATGTTTGGAAACGAAGTGCATTTCCAGATCAGTTCCTTTCTTTCTTCCTGTGTAAACTTGGTCACAGTGAGGATGGGAACATCATAATCACAGGTTCTGCAGCTGCAGAGATGAGGGCCTGATTTCCTCTATACATATGTGCTTCCTCATCTTCCACCAAGTTTGGGTCAAGAAGATAACTTTAATTTCAGTTTCTAAGTTTTATTTGGTATTGAAACGTGCTGGGGATTGTATTTTAGCAGTTAAAATATAACTGATAGCAAAGAAAGAACAAGAAGCAGATGAAATGTGACTATTTTTCCCCTCCTGAGGAAAGTCTCAGGGTGCTTCATGCCACTTTGGAGAAATATGGTGTTCCTAAATTATTCCCTGATATGTCAGGCTCTCTAGGCAAGCTGCCTGTGCTAAAGAAGCTTTTGGGGGAACTGTAAGATAAAACAGACAAGTGCTAATCAGTTCTGGAGTATTAGGAAACTAAAAACGGGAGCTAAAATTGATAGCCTGGAACAAAGAGTAGAAGCTGTGCAATGCAAAATGAACTTGAGACGGAAAGTGAGGATCAAACTCTTAGTTTCTGATATACTGAAGGAAAATAAAATACTGAAATCCTATTTGGAATTTCTCAATATCAGAGCTGGAGAAACCATATGTACAGTATATATCGGGGTTCCCAAAGAAAATGGAAGGAACTGTCCCACATGTCTATTTTCAAGGACTGGCTCCATGCTGTCCTGAAAAAGAATACGATTTATTGTCTGTGCATACAGAATCCTTCTAAGGAAAAAAATGTCTTGGATAAAACAGATTCAAATGTTATTCAAAAAGCAGCTGGAAACAAGTTTTAGAGAACAAGATGCTGTTTAATCCATAAGAGATAATACAAAGTGGGGGGGGAAAAATGTTTACGCTGGTTTAGGAACGTTTTGTAGGATAAATGATTTGATGTGAGTTTCATCTTGTATTCTGCCACATTCTGGAAAATTCTTCTAAGGGCTGAATTAAGTTGCTAATTTGAAGTTTATGAAAAAGCGTCTGGGAATAGAGATGCAGAAGCACCAAGAGATTAAAACTTCCAGGGACAGTGAGTGTGGATAGATTGTGTGCAGTTAGATTATTTGAAATCTTTATAGCTATTTTTCAAACCTCTCCTCATGACTAAGGCCTGGCCTGCATTAGAGAGCTTTGTCAACAAGTCAGCTTTTGTCAACAAGACAGTCCTGGTGTACACACTACAATGACCCTTTTGTCGACAAAACAAAACCACCTCGACAAGAAGCACAGAGCTTTTCGCGATAAAGCATGAGTGTAAACATGGTTGAATGTTCTTGTCACGGTAAATGGCCTCTGGAAATGTCCCCCAATACCAATCCTGACTGCCCTGGACATCTGTTTGCACTCTGCTGCTCTGCAGCCACCCACCCCTTCCCCTTTACAGTCACGGGAAGTTTGAAATTATTATTCCACTTCCTGCTTGGGCGGCATGGAGAGCTTGCATCGCCTCTTCCCAGCTGATCACGGCAGCTCCGTGCAGCAAACGCTCTCCTGCTTGGAGCACACCAGAGCTGCTGGACCTGATCAGCATTTGGGAGGAGTCTGTTGTGCAGCCCCAGCTCCACTCTAGCTGAAGGAACTTAGAAACCTATGGCCAGATTTCTTGTGCCATGGCGGAGAAGGGCTATGAGTGGGGCATGCTGCAGTGCCAAGCTAAAATCCAGGAGCTGCGGCAGGGCTACCATAAACCCAGGGAGGCAAACCGTTGCTCTGGTGCAGGGCCAATGAGCTGCCGCTTCTACAAAGAGCTGGAATCGATCCACCCCCAAGACGCCAGTAGATACCTCCGCGGGCCTTGAGGCCACCAGATAGTGGCCTGAATCCCAACGAAGAGGTCATTTGATGAGAAAGTTGAGCTGGAGGATGACCCAGAGCCGGCGAACAGTTCGGTTGCTGAGGTTGGGAGTCAGGAGGTGCTCTAGACCCCAGAAGGCTACAGCCAGCACCAGCCCTTCAGCTCAGGCGCTCAGGATGCAGGAGAGGGTAAGTGTTTTGAAAGCTGATGCTGCTTGTGTACTGGAGGCATGGGGGTCCTTAGCTTGCCTAAAACATACAGGTGCTTGAAGGGATAGCAATGCACAGGAGTAGCTGTGTTTGCATGTGTTTTCCTGTTCCCTTGCTCATCTAGGCAGTATGGCAGAGAAGCACATCAATGCACATGCAGCATAGGGACCCAATTTGAAGCTGTTCTCGTGGGGATGCATCATAGCATCCTTGCTGACTCTAAGGAGTGAGATATCTGCTTCTATGGCCCTGCCTGTGGAGAATGGTGGCATAATTTGAAATGTTTTCCCCATGTACCTGTATTTATGCCCCAAGTGAGCACCCACCCAGAACCTAGACCTACTTGGGTGGTCCCTGCCCCCCCTGCACCCCCTCTGCAAACTCACCATTCTCAGGCTGATCAAGGAGCTGTTCCCTGTGTAGGGGGACAGCAAGAATGAGATGTGTTTCACAGTGATCCATGTGTATTGTTAGGGCCCTCACGATAATAGTTTTGTTCACTGTTCTTGTTCTTACACAGATGTGACCTTCACAACCAAGCCCCTATGCCGGCGGACCATTTACGACTGATAAGGAAGCGACCCCAGAAAACCAAGGAGGAGATGTTCCAGGAACAACTCCTGTCCTCTGAAGCATCCAAAAGAGAGAAAAGGGCCTGGAGACAATCAATGTCAGAATCTCAGAAGATGGACAGACAGGAATGGAAAGAAAACCAGGAGAGAATTTTAACTGGTCATGAGCACATGATCAAGGCCATGAAGGAGCAGAGTGAGCTTCTAAAGACAGTAGTATCATTGCAGACACAGTTCATGCAAGCTCGGTCCCTCCTTCAGCGGCAAGAGAACTTCTTTCTCTGCACTCCTCCATCTCCCCCTACACATTCCTACCAAAGTCATGGACCATCTCGCTACCCCCTGCAGCTGTCGTAGCTGGCACTGCCCTCTTCTATTCCCCCCCTCTAGGATTTGTTTGTGTTGTGTGCTGTTTTGTGTTTAATAATAAAAGTAAGCTCTCAAAACAAGAAGCACTCTTCATTTATGTGTTGAACGTGATATGTGCACCTACCACCGACACAAATGTACAGCTGTATAGCAGTCATAGAATGTCACAGCCTAGTTTCAAAAAGCACCTGATAGCTGCTCATTGTCAAAATGGGCCCTCAATGCCTCCCTTACGTGTATGCCCCTTGTTGTGCCCTGTAATACACCTGGCATCTGGCTGCTCGTATTCAGATGCCAAGCTATCCGCCTCTGTGGTCCACCCAGGGGCAAACTTCTTGCCCTTAGCTTCACATAAATTATGGAGCACACAGCAGGCTGCTATCACCACAAGAATATTGTCCTAATTTAAAGTCCAGCCTACCATAAAGGCATCTCCAGCGCACCTGGAACTGCCAAACGCACATTCAATAGTCATCACATTCAAACGCTCGTCCTGCTATCCACGTTGCCTGTGTAAGGCTTCGTGAGCCATGGCATTAGTGGGTAGGCTGGATCTCCCAGACTCACTATGGGCATCTCAAAATCCCCTACTGGAATCTTTTCATCTGGAAAAAATCTTTTCGTCTGGAAAAAAAAGTCCCTGCTTATAGCTTCTGGTGACAGGCCAGTGTTCCTGAAGATACAAGCATCATGCACCTTTCCTGACTAACCGGTGTTGATGTCAGTGAAATGCCCACGTGATCCACAAGCGCCTGGAGTACCATAAAGAAGTACCCCTTCTTACTGAGGTACTCTGTTGTGAGATGGTCCGGTGCCAAAATTGGGATGTGTGCGCCATCCATCGCCCCGCCACAGCTAGGGAATCCCATTGCTGCGAATCCATCCACTATTTCATGCACACTGCCCAGAGTCACAGTCCTTCACAGCAGAATGAGATTAATGGCCCTGCACACTTGCGACAGCACAGCTTCAACGGTGGACTTGCTGACTCCACACTGATTAGCTACTGACCGGCAGCAGTCTGTTTCCACACAGCGATTGCCATGTGCTTCCCCGCCAAGAAGGCAGCTCTCATTCTGGCGTCCTTGTGCAGAGTTCCAGGAAAGTGGCTTTTGCACATTCGAAAGTTCTGTAGCCACTGCTCGTCATTCCAGACTTGCATAACGATGTGGTCCCACCACTCTGTGCTTGTCTCACGTGCCCAGAAGCGGTGGTTCACCGTTTGCATTCGCTGTGAATGACAACGGTAATATGATGCTATTTGTCTGCCTGTCACTCAGCAGATCAGACTCCTCGGATTCCTGTTCTGATTCGGAGTGCATGATGTACTGTGCGACCAGCCATAATGTGTTCAGAATGCTGAAAGCAACAGTGGAGAGTACTGCGATATCCATCTTTTCAGATAGAGATGGTGGGCGTGCAGTAAATGACGGGGAGCTGTTGAAAAAATGGCTGGCAGCAATGCAATGAATGACAGCATGGAAATTCAATGCACAATGGGACATTGAGCCAGAACTATGCTGCTCCGCACTTCTCTCTCCCATCCCAGAATTCCTAGCAGCAGGAGCTGCCTAGTCGCCTGGTGGAATAGCTGCCCACGATGCAGTGCTCTCACTGTCGATACTACAGCACCAAGTGTGGATGTGTTTTTGTGACATAATGAATGCTGTGTCGACGGGTGCAAGCGCTTTAATTATAATGCTTTTTTAATCACCGAAAAAACTACCATTGACAAAACTTTCTAGTGTAGACAAGGCCTAGATAGCTAACAATCCTTCCTATCCCAAATCAGTTAAAATATTCACACATGCAAGATAAGATCTCTTTTTGGTTCAATCCAGAGAGAGAGGGAGCAGGGATGGTGAATTTTGTCTCTTCCCTCCAGTGAGAAAGGACAACCAAGACTGAATCAGATTTCCATCTTGGTGTCACAAACCATCGTAGCTGTCCAGATTAAATTCTTCCTTTTCTCCTTTTAGAGTTTTATATGTGATTTCCTACATAGAATAGTGTACAAGAGAGGCTGTTTTTTAAACTTTCCCAAGGACAATGATAGCTATTATAAGGGCAAAACCACACTTATTTCCACTCAAATTCTCAGTCTTCAGTGAGTGAGGACAGAGTAGGAACAAAGCAAAAACTTCAAGATAAAGCCCAGTTTCTGCATGTTATTGGTCTGTTCTCCCAGCAGAAATAATGGATTTCAGCCACTCTCACAGCCGTCACCCTGGTTTCATTGTGTCCTGGGCAGTCCAGTACAATTTCTTGTTATGCTGCAAGGCATCCCGATCGAACATTTTAAATGGACTGCAAAACTAGACCAATCAAACATTACATACTGTGGGAACAAAATTAGCCACTGCATATGAAAACTCTAGTGTGTTCTAATTTTATTACTGTATGGTAATTTGTATGTATTAATCTATGCTAAGTGAAAGTGCAAATTGCTGATAGTCATTATTTCAGTTCATTAGTAACACTGAGCTAGAGTAATTGGTTTTATGGTTATTTTTAACCAATTTATTTTGAAGAGGTAACTCCTGTCAGTGTGTCTCCAGTTGTAGAGTATTACCAACTGAATCTGTGTGCTCTGGTCTTCAACTCGGTGAATTGCATTATGCCCATCCATTGCAGGGGAAATAAAGGAAACAGGGGAGGGGAACTGATCCTGAACTGGTCTGAGTCTTGTTGAAAAAAGTGATCAGTAAAGTCTGATCTTCTGTGAACATGTAACTTGTTCTATTGCAAAGTGAGACCACGTGCACAGAAAAATTGCACTCTTTCTGGCAGTGCTGCTTCAGCATCTAACACCTACCAGTGCACTGACAAGAACATTTATGGCAGAGAAGTCGTATTAAAAATGAAAGCCGTTTAAGCTGACTCATTTCAGTAAGTGAACAAAAATACTGGAACCTTTGATAGGAGCATGCAGAAAAAGCATGTCTTCTGTTTCTGCTTTACTGCCAGTTCAGAGCTGGTGTGCAGTTTTTTCCCAGCTGCTTCTTTTACGTGAGCTGGTTTAGCAAAGGAGTAAAATTTCAGAGTACATTATGGCAGCGCCTAATCGCACTTCAGATCATTTGGCTCATTGCAGATGTTAGGAACATTTCCTGCCTCTCTATGAAAGCAAGTTTGGGAAATGCTTGATTTGTTATGTGCTGCTAACAGTGGGTGAACTGGGGGAAGGCATTTGAGTATGTGGGAATTACACATTAGTTCTTCTTCAAATTATTATGAGAATTTAATAGCACAAGATCTTAGGGAAAAAAATAACCCAAGTACCATTGAGCCATATTATTCCACAGCCCAAATATTCATTCCCAAATATTGGGCCTAACAGATGAGTAACATTTTGTTTGAGGCATGCGCCATAGGAGAAGCCCTCAGTGTGAGGCTCTGGAAAGCCAATTGGTCTCCAGCGTTATTGCACAAGGTGTAAGCATGGCAGAAAAACCCAACAATATATATTGGCAAATACAAATTATGAACCTGGTGGCCTTCAACGAGGGAGGCTTTGTTGTGGAAAAGGTCATTACAGGCCACTGTATACAACTCCTGTTACAAGGACAATATAGACCAAATAGGTGGGCCAATTTTTATTCCTGGACAAGCACTGGCTGTCATGCAGGAAGTCTCCTTAGTGTGCAGGTTTTCTGGCTTCACTCCCACAAATATGATGGCTTTTAGTCCCAACCCTGAGTAAGGCTATATCTCTTGTTCATCTCCCTAGCTATTCTGTCATCTTGCTAACCTTAACTGATAGTGGGAGAAGGGCAAAGTCCTCCCAGTCTGGCATGATAATCCAGTTGGCGTATGTATATGAGTTCATGTCCAAAAACGTAATCTGAATTAAATGATCATAGGTGAATGAAGTGGCCCCTACCCAAGTAACATTAGCAACTCATCTCCTTTTTCTTTTCCTCTTGCTAATGGTTCTGTCCACTGCAACAGCTTTCTGCCCATTATGCCTTTTGAAGCAGTAGCTATACAGTGCTAAGAGTTTTCCCAGGAAAGCTCTGTGCAAACCAGCCCCTTTGTGAGAACCATTGTGTTCTGAGAAATCACATTTTTGATGCCTGGAATGGACAAGCGTGGCTGTGGGCTGCCCCATCTGTTAGCTACTGTTTGCCTCCTAGCCCACAGAGCAATGCTGTGGCTGAAGATCAGCCCACTGAGCAGTTCCCAAACCTGGGCCTGAGATGTAAGAGGCTGTGATATAAGTGAGACAATCAGGGTCGGAATAGAGTGAATGAAGTAGTAGAACCAAGCCTGAGTCAGAGGCCTTTTGATCACTATGCTAAGACCTTTGTCGCCAGGGTTGTCCCGAGCATGTGCTCTCACGCCCAGTCTTAGTCATTGAAGTTTATTTTCTTAACAGGCGTTAACCAAACAGGAAATAGTTTTAACTCAATCTTTGGCCCCAGGCTTCTGGGCCGCCCCTCCCAGCGCCCCAACTCCTGGCAGCCTCCAAGCCTCAGTCCTCTCTGTACTCCTCCTGGAGCAGCAGGTGCAGGACTGCTTCCCTGGCCCCTTACTCCAGGGTCCCACCAGAGGAGCTAACTCTACTGCACTGTGGCTTTCCCTCCCCAGGGCTAAGCCTATCTCAATCCTTCCTAGCAGTCCTTTATAGGCCCCGGGGCTGCCCAGCCCCTTTTATTTGCCTGGACTGGATTCTCCTACTCTGGTCCAGGGGAGATGGGCTCAGTGTATCCACAGGGACCAGCTATCGTGTGACACCTGCCAGGGTGGTTCCAACCCAGAATATGTGTGAAAAAGTTAACCCGGACAGGTTAAACCTAGTATAACCAGGTGAGAAATCTAATGCTGCCTACCCATACACGGAGACTACCGTGGATTTTCTGTTCACGGTGGTCCACCATTGCACTGTCCAGTACTGGCTGTGCACCCAGTTAGACCCCAGACCTCATTTAAAAAGAGAATTTATTGAGCCCTACTTGGGTCAGTGACTGCATCAGGGTGATGGAGCTTTTCATTCTTCCTCAAAGTCCTACAGGCAGAAGGCCCAGAGCATGTCCACATTCACTGGAGCCATGTCCATTGTGGTGTGGAGGATCAGAGCCAGTGTACTGTTAGAGACTAACAAATGCTTTATGCCAACCCTGAATTAGATAACCAGTATTAGGCAAGGGAGAGCACAATCTAAACCAGTGTAGCCTGCAGTGGTTTGTGCAACACCACAATCTTCATCCAGGCTCTGATGCTCCACAGAGATGTTGGGTATAGCATAGGTTGGACTACATTTGATATGGGGAAATCTCATGTAGTGCACAGCAAAAGTCCTGATTCATAGCACTCCTCTCACTAACTGGTAGATCATTGAAGAAGGGGAAAATCTTGTACCCTTGTCACAATCTGGTCTGTGCGAGATGTGCCCTTACTAGGATCTTTCCATGGCAATTAGTATTTGCTCTTTCAATGGTGATGCTGTTGTCATTCCCTCTGTCTTGCTGGTGACTTCCTGTCTTGTTTCTCCCTGCTGCCCAGAGGCTGCTGTCCCACTGGTTGGTCTCCCTTATTACTGGTTCCTTTCTCAGCTTAGTGTGGTGTGTGCTATGATTGTCCTCTTCTGGCCATAAGCAGTGTATGGAATGAAGGTCATCCGTCATCACTGTCTACCCCTCACAAGCCCGAGGACGGTAACGTGGTGAAGCGATGGCCTCTGTCCTGCAAACCTGTAGTCTCACTGGAGTAGTGGTCACTAACCAGAAAGTTGCTAGTAGCCAATATTTTCTAGTCTTGGTGATGGTCACACTTTTTGATGGCAGAAGTAAAGTGTTTTGAGTGGCGTATGACCACACACTCAGCTTGCCGCCTTAGATTGATTATTTGGGTAGCCTGATGCCCAGATGAAGAATTTTGTTGTGGCGGATGTGAAAAATGGGGGAATGCTTGCATCCGTGGCGATGGATGGCCATTAACGTCCAGAGGGGGACAGACTGAGGAGGGCAGTAGGGCCGTCCTCTCGCCCCATCCAACACAATGCTGCAGTTCCAGAGAACCTATGTTAGCAGCATGAAATGCCTCCACATGAAGGAGATTTTTCTTTCTTTGTATTTTACCATTTTCTTAAAACTGGTTCAGTGCCTTTGATTGTCATGTTTGCATGTGCAGTTAGATAAGTAGCTACACATTCTTATAACCGACATAAACTCTGCAGAAGTCATACAGGCATAATTTTCAACCTCAGCTCTTGTTTTTTTCCTGTGTCAGGCCACTAGTATTACTTTAACATGGTTTTATAATTGCATTTAATATGTCACTTACTCTGCATACCTCGTCTGATTTTTTTTTGATGATTAATTTATCTTTGCTGAGTTATTCAGTTGTGTTGATAAGGTGCTTTAATTTTACTGAGTTACAAAACACTAGACTGACTTAGAACAAGAGGGTCAGAAGTAGGATAATTTTGGATTCTAAAATTCTTATTAACTCAAAGCCCTGAAGGCTTCTTCCTTACCACTGTTGTTTTACTTGGGACAGTTTCCTTCCTTGATCACAGCCATTAAAGTCTATCATAAAAAAATTACATTTAGACAATCTATAAAATTCACATGATAGAATAAAGATTCCTTTGGAAATTCAGAAATCCTGTTAAGTAAATAGGGCTCATTTTATTGGGAAACAGGTAAAAGCTGACAAAAAACCTTCCCGTTATCGCCACCATCAAATTGCAAATCCATTTAACCAGCAGCAGTAAAAAGAAGATTTCTGAAGCTAGCTAGCAAAATAGTACTCAGAAAAAAAATCTTTTTCCACGTCGTTCATTTCACCAGAGCCTCTGGAACTACATTTATCATTTTGGCCTAAACAACAGATGTCACTTGTAAGAACAGTTTTAGTTTTTTACCCACTTCAAGTACTGTGTTTCACTACTATACTATAATTTACTTGGAAAGTTAATTGCTCTATTATTTTACAGTGACCTTGAACGTCTTTCATATCTGAAGAAAATGACATTTGGGTTTTCTAATTTAGGAGCACAAAAGAGGTTGAGAGACAGCGTTAGTACCTGATTCACACAGTGAAAAAGTGCTTAGGTTAAATTATAGGCTGCCGAAGCTGGGACCAAAGATAACATTATTAGGCTTTTGCATTAAATATGATTAATGGGACAACAGGGCTATCATTTGGGCCACCTCATGTCTGTATCTTATTTATTTTTATGGTTAGGATTTTGTCATTTTAAATCAAGTGTGTTCATGCATTTTCTCTCTCACACTATTTTGTAGGCGTAAAATTTGCCTTGTATACACTCAAATTTTCTGATAGCATCAAGGTGCACTCTGGCAGAATTTTGGAGGAGGAAGGACTTCCTTTTTTCCTCCCTTCTCCCCACGATTAATGTCTTCAGGGTTCATTCAGGAGAGTATGAGATATTCTTATAGTGGATGATCTTATTTGAGACACATGGAGAGTAGTTACATACAGATCTAGTTGCCATTTCTAGGCTATGAAAAGAATAAGACAAAACAAACGCCTGGTTTTTGAAGGTGCCAAGCACTTCCAGCTCCCTGCGATTTCACTTAGAGCTGCTTTTTAAAAGATTAAACAAAATAGATACTGGGTAGACAATGCAACTGTTGTGATGGATTACTGTAATTCCAGCGCCTCCCAAGGATTATACAAAGTCATGACTTAATCTGACACACAGTTACAGAACTTGCAAAGCCACAGAATCAACTTTTCTCTGCATAGAGCAGAAATGAAGGTTACTCCAGCAGTGGTGACATTCCTGCAAGCCTTTTCCTGAAACACTGCAGTGTATTTAGCACATAGCTGCTTAGAATGCTTCAGTCTGGAAGATCAGAGCTGCTGCTGCTGCACAGAAAAAAGGGAAACTTGTAATACCTACACAGTTTCAGAACAGAGACTGTGGCTGAAAAATGTAGCTGTCAACACCTGCCCCCCAGGGAATCTTTGGCTTTTGCAATTTGGCAAACTGGAATATAAATGGAATATAGATAAAAAAAGTGTGCTTTTCAGGTTTTGGTATGAAGCTAGATGCTAATAATGCTCACGTATGCTTTGAACCTCTGTCCAAGGTCCTGACAGCAATCTGAAGGGGGTAAAAAAGGTAGAACAAGAGGAAAAATAGACAGACTATGAAGTCTGATAAACGATATGAAAATTATTTGCTTAATAAGATGTGCATTTTTTTCTTTGTAATGAGATAGGATATTCTTAGGATATACACACATAAAAATAAATGAACAAGAACACTGACAAATTTTAGCATTCATGTTGAAGACCACGTTCAGCAGTTGCCCCTTAAAGGCACTGCTTGATAAGATTTGTATCCAACCATCATTTGGTATGCTTTGCGTAGTCTTACAATTAAATGGGGTTTTAATAAATTATGTTTACTTGAAAATTTACACTGGTTCCCCCTGTTAAGGCAGCTCAGTAACTTACATCAGTAAGAACCAGTTTGGGCACAAGACTGACTTTTTTCTGTAGCTAGTAAAGTAGAACTATAGTATTTAATACAAAATGTCAGCACACATTCCGTCTTTCCTTTCCTCATAGTGTGGAAAACAAAACATTAACACCTTCCTTAATCTATCTTCATATGTCTGTCATCCAAATAGATACAATATGATTTGAAAAATATGAGCTCCATTTCTCAAGAGCCTTTCTCTTTTGTTAAAAAATACAATATTTTTCTCTTTAGCCAAGCGAGCCATTTTCCCTACAATAAAAAAGCTAATTTCATAGCTTCTGTTTGTAAAATTAATTGTAACCATATAATAACTGTCTGATCTCAACGGATTACCTTGACTAAAGGTATCTCCACAAGTAGTAGTAATGTAGAGGCTCATTGTTCCCCCCGTAACAAGTTTTGTCCTACTATAGAATCTCATTTCTTAGGAGAACAATTTTCAGTATAAACAGGAGATTGGTCTTGGCCTTCTAATCCCTGCACTAAAATGGCTGCTAGTTTGAGGAATAAGTCATTCCTCAGGACTATACGAATGACACTGAGTTAAGGCTATAATTTAATACTGATTTTTAACAGCTGTTTCTTGACTATCCTAAAAGGTTTTCTCACATGCCAACAGCAGTGTGCTTCAGTTCCTACTTTTGGGGGAAATGTCATGTGACTTAAGCATCTGGCCTGTACTTCAGTTACTGTGATGAATGGCACGGATATTTACAGGAATACAGTCCTAGAAAAATGAGTTAAAGTACCTTTTTGTCTGATATTTATGTTACTGCTGCTAACCCTTTGTTCTTACAGATCTGCTCCTCACCTCCACCAGTGCACAGCAAATAACCTTGACCTTTCCCCTCTCAGCAGCGTCACATATACTTCTGTGGGAATTGATTCTCATTCCAGCTGTTCATGTCCAATCCCAGTGACTCCGCAAAGGCTCAGATGGTTTTCCTGGCTCACTTGTACAATTCCACTCACCTGGGGCTAATGTTTTGTTTGCTTTTGGAAAGGGAAATAACATGTTATCGTTACGTTTTTCATTATTATCCCACGCTAACGAATAGGAAAGTAGAGATTTGTATCTGAGATAGTACCGTGTATTATGACAATTTTACAAGACTGCAGTATCATCATGAAAAGGATGTGTCTATGAACCCGGCACAACCCTCCAGTGTATAATTTTCATCCATATTTAGAAGGTGATGGAAACTCCATCTAAACTGAGATGTCACAACAAAACATTGTTGCCAAAAGTTGTACAGAAAGCTGCTGCGTTTTCCACTGCAGGCTGACATGGGATTCTGAACAATATCTGTTGTACAGGGACAAAGTGCTCATGTATTTTCCTTTACCTAGGATCTCTATCAAATCATCAACTTGGGGAATGAGATGTGAACTGAATTTTGAAACCAGTAGCACAAGTAGAGGGATACATATAATTTTGATCCCAAGATGACAGTTGCAATTGGCTCAGTGCTCCCGAAGGTAAGCACTTCTTCCACTTCATTGCCAGGACAGTATCCTGGGGGAATCAGTATAGACTATTGCAAATAAGATGAGCTCATGGAGGACAGCTCCGTCCATGGCTATTAGCCAGATGGGCAGGGATGGCTGTTTGTCAGAAGCTGGGAATGGGCGACAGGATGATCACTTGATGATTACCTGTTCTGTTCATTCCCTCTGAAGCACCTGGCATTGATCACTGTTGGAAGACATTGGTCTGACCCAGTATGGCTGTTCTTATGTTCTTAAGATTGTTGTTTCTCAAATATACTGGGCTCTTAATCAAAATGAGTCTCAAGCATTCCACTACTCATCCAGATAATAAGCTATGGGCAATCTGGCATTTCATCTTTGTGTCTCTGATTTAGTTTTGTTCACTCATCAGCACGTGTAATTCCTCATTTATTTTGACTTCAGCTATTTTGACATTTCTCAGATGGATTAACATTTATCAGGTTTCACTTGTGCCAGGTTTAAATAGTCTTTTAGTCTTAGTATTGGTTTGCAAATTACTTCTGCTATATAAAACTTGTATGATTGTGACTTTCGTGTGTCTGTACGTTCAGTAGTACACACTTGCTGTTACTAATACATAATTACCATCAAGGTCCTAGATCTTGCCATATGCAGAAAGTTTACTATTTATTTTTCTTGTGATGCAGTCTTCTGTATTACTTAAAAAAAAAAAAAGTCTTCAGAATTTATATTTGTCTGTCTGAGCTCATTTTATAGAGCCTAAGACCAGAAGGGACCCATTACATCATCTAGTATGACCTTTATATTTCAGAGGGGTGTGCGTGTGTGTGTGCGTGTTTAAACCTACTCTAATTTTTTTGATCCTTACAATGTTGCTAGACTGTGACACAAAAGGATGTCTAGGGTCTGCGTGTGTGGGTTGGGGGGTTGTATTTGTGTATATGTGTGTGCGCATAAATGAATACATATGATGGGGGGGATGTAAAGCTTTATCACCATAAGTAGCAAGGCCATGAGTGAATTATGCATGTCATTCTATATGAGAGTTTATAAAAGTTTCATATTCCACATCATCCTATCATATACTGTTTATAGGCCACTTAACTGACAGGAAAACTGTTTTACAAATGTTTTAGACCGTTCTGTTATTAGGAGTAATAGCGTAACACTTCGTCTGCAAAGTCAGGTGCCTTGGTATCATGATTTAGGATGCAGACAGAGACAGACTGGTGGATTCCTGTCTCAGGGGAAGAAGAAGGGAATCTAGTGCGTTTCAGTGGAGGTGATTGCTGCGTGCGTGTACACCCCACACACAGATTTGAAGGGGTATAACATTAGAGCATTGACTTCACAAGACACTTAAGCATCTGCCGAACTTTAAGCAGGATTACGCACGTATAAAGTTAGGCACATGCTTAAGTATCTTGCATAATTGGGGCCTAGTTTAACAAACTGAAAATGCCACAGATTTAACTCTTACTATCTCCAGAATCTCATCTAGAAGGATTTAATGTGAGAGTCTTATGCACTTATTTTAAAGTGTTTCCTCTAGCACCTCTCTTTATATATTATCTGCATGCCTGCATTGCTATTCACCAGATATGTCCTCCACATCTATATTTAAGTGTAGGTATAATGCCATTTTACAGCTCCTGTCTCAGTTTAGATATTGGACTAGAAGAGCTTTCAGGTTGTGGGGAATAAGCGTGTTTCACAGCTTGTTTTTTCTTGCTCAGGCTGATATTATATGAGTGCTTTTAATCATGAACCCTGCACAATCACCAGAAATTTCATTTGCTGTTCAGTTTCTGAACATTCTGGTATGTTACATATTTATAAACTTTGCTAGAGCCAAATTGGACTCCTGTCATAATTTGCCCCTTTTTCCATTATTTATAATTTCCTCTTCAGTTAGGTCATGAATTTACCATGCACAAGATACTCAGACACCCACCTTTTGGGAATCTGTTACAAACTGATCAAATGTTTCAAGCAAGTTATCAGATCTCTTTCCTAAGAACCTCTTGAGGTCTTGACTGTCTGCTTAGACATGGCTTTATTTGGTTGGTATAAAAGTACCTACTATCCAAGACGAAATACACTGTTTTTTGGGGGGCAGAAGGGAGATAGATTGACTAACCAACTATTTTGTGTTTGCTCAGGTGGTATCTAGGTTTGCCTGATTCATAGATTTTAATGCCAGAAGGGACCATTAGATCATCTAGTCTGACCTGCGCAACACAAGTAATAGAATTAGACTTAAACTTGGTATTTTCTGCAGTTAGTCTCTCTGCTGGTTTTGTCTTCCAGCTGCTATGCTTGTCATGGGACATCTAGGGAATATCTCACTGATCTAGTATACAAAATCCCACTGAGGATACTGTTGTGATCTGATGGACCTTTCAGTAGGTAAGCAAATAATATATTACCACTGTGAGATATTATCTGGTCTCTGTCACAAGCTGTGTGATCATGTAGTTAAATATTTCTCTGAAGTCCTTATGTCTCCATGACAACAGTTAGTTGATTTTAGGCCAGGATATAGTACAGAGACAGGACTGATGGGGTTGATTGGTTATCTCCTCCTGGTAATGGATGAAGATCTGGGGTTCATGCTGTGGTGGGTTTGGGTTTTTTTTTTTAAGGGATACCATAGTCCATGCTGTTTTGACACTCTTGAGGATCCTAGCAGGTAGGAGGAGTTGCTCAAGTGGGATATCTAAACACATATTTCCATTTTGTCTAACAAGGTCAGTATGCCTGAGTGATTTACTGGGTTAGCTGACAGAGCCTCCGTCTGGATGAGAGTGAGGTAACGCTAGTAGGCTGGGGAAGCACTTGGAAGTTATTTCATCTCCCTTTATTGGCGAGCATACCTGCCATTTCTTATGTGGGTGTGCCGTTTGGCTGTCCTTTTCAATCTGCAGCTGCTGTTGAATGGCTAGGTAGCAGTAGTGGCCAACAGCACTTTTTTCCCCTCAGCTGTGCTTGGCAGGAAAGATCTACCTTTTCCCTTTGGATGCTGCCCTCTGCAGTTATCCCCACTGTAATGCGCTCTACATGGCGCTATGCCCATCTTGACACGTAAATCCGTGCAGATTGCAGTGGCTCACTTCCTTTGCAGCGCATCTCGTAAAGAGCACGTAACGCCAGTGTTCTCTGATCGACTCTAGCTTCCAGTTTGGTTCTGAATGCCGCATCAAGCTGTTAGTTTTGTACTATAAAGCCCTAAAATCATTTGGGACCCCGTTACCTGAGAAACTGCCTTTTTCTTAGGTGATGCTCCTGGAGCGGAAATCATTGATAGGGCTGTTTTAAAACAGAGTAGGTTGGCAACAGGGCATCTCCGTGTGACTCCTCATCTTTGGACTTCCTTTGCCGTACTGGTTGACATAAATAAGAAGAAAACAAAGAAAGAAGAAGTGGGGCCGCTATACGCTGAGGATGGAACAGAGGTTAAGGATAACCTAGGCATGGCCCAATATCTAAATAAGTACTTTGCCTCGGTCTTTAATAAGACTAGTGAGGAGTTTAGGGATGATGGAGGGATGACGAACGGGAATCTGGATGTGGTGGTGGATATTACCGTATCTGAGGTAGAGGCCAAACTTGAACAGCTTGATGGGACAAAATCGGAGGGACCGGACAATCTCCACCCGAGGATATTAAAGGAGCTAGCGCGTGAAATTGCGAGCCCGTTAGCGAGAATTTTTAAGCAATCGGTAAACTCGGGGGTTGTGCCGTACGACTGGAGAATTGCTAACGTAGTTCCTATTTTTAAGAAAGGGAATAAAAGTGATCCGGGTAATTATAGGCCTGTTAGCTTGACGTCTGTCGTGTGTAAGGTCTTGGAAAAAATTTTAAGGGAGAAAGTAGTTAAGGACATGGAGGTCAATGGTAATTGGGACAAATTGCAACATGGATTTACTAAAGGTAGATCGTGCCAAACCAACCTGATCTCCTTCTTTGAGAAGGTGACGGATTACTTAGACAAGGGCAATGCGGTAGATCTAATTTACCTCGACTTCAGTAAGGCGTTTGACACGGTTCCGCATGGGGAACTGTTAGTTAAATTGGAAAAGATGGGGATGAATGTGAAAGTTGTAAGGTGGATAAGGAACTGGTTAAAAGGGAGACTACAGCGTGTCGTGCTGAAGGGTGAACTGTCAGGCTGGAAGGAGGTTACTAGCGGAGTCCCTCAAGGATCGGTTCTTGGACCAACCTTATTTAACCTTTTTATAACTGATCTTGACACACACAGCGAGAATGTGTTAATAAAATTTGCGGATGATACGAAGCTGGGGGGTATTGCTAACACGGAGAAGGACCGGGATGCTATTCAGGAAGATCTGGACTACCTTGTACACTGGAGCAATAGTAATCGGATGAAATATAATAGTGAAAAGTGCAAGGTCATGCACTTAGGGATTAATAATAAGAATTTTACATATACGTTGGGGATGCATCAGTTGGAAACGACGGAGGAGGAGAAGGACCTTGGGGTATTGGTTGATAACAGGATGACTATGAGCCGCCAATGTGATATGGCTGTTAAAAAAGCAAATGCGGTTTTAGGATGCATCAGGCGAGGTATTTCCAGCAAGGAGAAGGAGGTGTTAGTGCCGTTATATACGGCGCTGGTGAGACCCCACCTGGAATATTGTGTGCAGTTCTGGTGTCCCATGTTTAAGAAGGATGAATTCAAACTGGAACAGGTTCAGAGACGGGCTACTAGGATGATCCGAGGAATGGAAAATCTGCCTTATGAAAGGAGACTCAAAGAGCTTGGCTTGTTTAGCCTGGCCAAAAGAAGGCTCCGGGGGGATATGCTTGCTCTATATAAATATATCAGGGGGATTAACGTTAGGGAGGGAGAGGAATTATTTAAGTTTAGTACTAATATAGGCACGAGGACGAATGGGTACAAATTGGATATTAGGAAATTTAGACTAGAAATTAGACGAAGGTTTCTAACCATTAGGGGAGTGAAGTTCTGGAATAGCCTTCCGAGGGAAGTAGTGGGGGCAAATGACTTATCTGGCTTTAAGACTAAGCTTGATAAGTATATGGAGGGGATGTTATGATGGGATAGTTTAATTTGAGCAATTGATTTTGGATTATCGGCAGATAAGTCTGCTCAATGGTCTGTGGGAATGCTGGATGGGATGGGAACTGAGTTACTGCAGAGAAATCTTTTTTGGGTGCTGGCTGGTGAGTCTTGCCTACATGCTCAGGGTTTAGCTGATCGCCATATTTGGGGTCGGGAAGGAATTTTCCTCCGGGGCGGATTGGCAGGGGCCACGGAGGTTTTTCGCCTTCCTCTGCAGCATGGGGCATGAGTCGCTTGCTGGTGGATTCCCTGCAGCTTGAGGTCTTCAAATCTCACTTTTGAGGATTTCAATAACTCAGTCATGGGTTCGGGGTTGTTATAAATGTGTATGGGTAGGGTTTTGTGGCCTGCCTTGTGTGGGAGGTCAGACTAGATGATCATATTGGTCCCTTCTGACCTATGAGTCTATGAGTCTATGAGAGCCAAGATTGCTTGACCTACTGGGCATAGTGCAAGGCCTGTATGTTTTCTGTGGCTTTTAAAATGGAGATGAGTATGGGTGCCTGGGAGAACCATTTTTTGTTAAACCTGACTGGGCGAGGATGGTGTCGATTGATTTATTTTATAAGGTTTGCAGATATTTTTATGGCACATCCACATAGATTAATGAATAGGAATATTTGGGGGGGGGGAACAAACTAACTGAAATAAATATAATCAACTGCAGTGACTGTTACTGGCTTGATCCTGCAGCATGCTGATTCCCTTTTTGAGGTACTGAGTGCTCTCAATTCCTATTAAAGTCAATTATCTCACAGGACTGGGCCTCCTGTCTGCAGGCATTTAGGTGATGCCAGGCTTTTTTTGCAAGTAGCTTGTAATATGGACCATAGTGTTGTGCTAATTTGTCAGTATCACTCTTGGTAGATCACTTGCCCTGATGAGAACAAGTGTACAAGTGCAGTTACACTTTGTCTTCCTTTGATGGGTTTTCAGGGGAAACACACTTTAGTGTCGGATGGCATATTTGGAGACTAGAATGTACACTTCTCCTAGAGTGAAAGGAGATGATGTGTCTCACCGTTCTAGTGAAAAGCACAGGCCTATCAAAGGAAAGCCTATGTCAAGGGCCTCTCTCTTCCTCTGTAGCCATGTCAGCAAGTGATATGTTGAGAAGTTATACAGGGATAAGATGTTCCTAGCACTATATAATCCCAGTCTAGTGTTTGTGACCACAGTGGTGTAACAGATATAATTTAGTTTTAGTAAATTATTGCTGAAAGTCTTTGTGAAAGAATGGAAAGAGCGCAAATGTTTCACTCAGGGAATAGGAAGGAGTTTTAAGGGCAAGTTAACATAGGGTCTGTCAGAACGTGTGCCTAGCATAACCTAGTGTAATATCAAAAAAAGGGGAAGGGATTATTTTTACCAGCAATAAATGGATCTAACTGCCTACTATGAGAGATACTGTACCTCTGCAGTGAGGGATTGCCCACTCATTCCCCTGCATGCAATGTATTCAAGGGATGATCCAATTCTATCCAGTAGAAGCAGACATAATTAGTTTCTGTTAAGCGACTGCTAGACAGAGCCCCTGGGTCCTCTCGCCTAATTGTACCTTGCTTTAATTTAGGGGTTACTGAAATGTAGGTTCCCCCTTCAGTGGATGATCTGGAGCATTATTTATTATTTGTATGTGGTAGCACCTTGAGGCTCCCACTGAGATGGGTCCCCATTGTGCTAGGTGCTGTATATACAAACAGTAAGAGCTAGCCCTTTCCCATAACAGCTGAGTCTAAATAAAGGGGGGGAGGGGAACAAGGCACAGAAAGGTGAAGTGACTTGCAGGAGGTTGTAAAAGCAGGTCAGGGCAGAGCTGGTTCATGCTCCTGACTCCCTCCACATTGAGCCACACTGTACCTCTCTCTCAGCCCTGATTTTTTGAGAGGACCCCAGAGTTCCCCAGGCATATGTATGCTTGTCACTTGGAGTGAATAGTTTCAATAAAAGTGGCCATAAATTGGGCATCATCCCAGCCCTGGTATTTTTGGCCGACTCTTTCTAAGCCGCCTCATTCCTTTCCTTCTGGCAGGACACCAATACTGTTCCAGACATATGGCTTTGACTGAAGTCTTAGAAACTGCTCGTGTGAGTAAAGTTACAAATTGGCGTGTGTCTTTTCTGATCAAGGCCAAGCCCAGAGGGGCTGCAGGCTGATGGTTAGAGTTGGACGGGATTTTTTGGCGCAACTTTTTTTTGTCAGAAAATACTGATTTCTTGAAGCAGAAATGATTTATGGAGATGTATCTGTTTCAATAAAACTTTCTCAGGCCCAAGATTTTGGGAGGGGAAGAAAAAGCAATCCACTCCAGAATAGCTAATAGCCCAATGGTTCGGAAACTCCCCTGGGGTGTGGAAGACTAGATTCAGGTCCTTGCTCTGCTAGAGTTAGACCTGAGCCTGGGTCTCCCATGGGTGTTCCCTTCACCGTTAGGAGACAGTCTGTCTCTCAGTCACTGACCCAATGAATATTTAATTATTTATACATAGTGGAATAGGTCCAACCGGCGACAGAAACAGAAACGCTGACTACATAGTCTGGTGGTTAGGACATTCACTTGGGATGAAGGACGTCCAGATTCATATTCTGTTTTGACTCTGCCAGAGCAGGGGCTTGAAAGTGGGTCTCCCACATGAGTGCCGTAAGCACTAGAACATTGGCTCTTCTGGGGTCGGTCGATCTGTCTGTGTCTCTCACATGGTTTCCTCACATTTTTAAAAGGTCGCTGTTTTATCTTGATGTGGAACAAAAACAAAACTTTGAAAACTTAATTTTTTGCAAAAAAATTCTTATTTTCTGGCCAGCCCTACTGATGATGGATGCTTTTTCCATTGCTTTCCTGCTAGGGTTGGCAGTTCCCTTCAAGTTTTTTCTTCAGCTTCTCTTCAACCTCTATCTATTAAATCTCTTTAGCTTTCTTTTTTGTTGTGATGTCACTCTAGGCTGGCAGTACATGATGAAGTACAAGCAAGACGTGTGTGTTTAATTTGAAGTTCCAGCCCTATTCATCCTCCTCAACCCTGGTCTTTGGACATGGCTGTTAAGAGCTTTTCTTATTTATAGTGTTTTACTGTCCATGGGGTCAAATGTTTCAGGCATTCCCATATATCATAGGCAGCTACTGCATCTCTGTCCATGTGTTTCATGTAGACAGGCATTCTCATAAGATTACCTGAGAAACTGGACAGGAAAACTTTTTTTAAGACATGAAAAGGAGAAAACGGATGGAATACAATTAAAATTCTAATCAGCATCGTGCATGTCTGGGTCATCAGACTTACATACAGGATTGAATGTTATGTGAGGGAAGAAAGTGGGAGGAGGTAGGGAGAGAATAGGTTAAAGAACCATTTGGCAGGAAAATGGAAAGATTCAGAAAACCCGTGTTTTATGACTGTCTGTCAAAAGTAAAGGCTGATATATGCATACAAAGAGATTACAGAATACTTCTCCCTATGCCCAGATTTGCTTTACTGTTTCAGACTCTAGGTTTTTATACAAGGATTAAAATAGCTATTTATTATGTGTTTGCACATTGGGGGTGCTAGCACAGTGGGGGCCTGGTCCATGATTAGGGCTGGTAGGTGCTACGCTAATACAAATAATAAATAATAAAAATTATTGTTCATTTACTGGTTTATTTCTAGAACGGCAACAAGAACTTTTCTTCAGTTGAAGAATGACATATTTATATCTCTCTTCTCATTTCTATGCTGTTCCCTAGTCTAAGGTGGTTTGACCACTTGCTTTTGGAAACTATTTCCTGTCAGTCTTAGTCTACATTATTTCTCCTAAATTATTTAAAGCTATTAAAAATGTATGGCACATGCACCATGCCAAATTTAACAGAAGACTGCTTTTCACTATGTTCCACTAACACAGTCTGCATTGGTCCTGACTTTACATGGTGTTGCACATCCACCATTATTTATTCTCACCTTTTATTCCAGCTGGGAAGCAGGATGATTTCAGATACACTGTACATCAATATCATTCAAAAATCAAAGGACATAGCTAGCTATTGTTCACTCCCCTAGGTCTAGACGTTATATTTCAAATGAGAGCCCATGATCTTTTTTAATTTAAAAGTGGTGTTTCAAATTCCTGTAGTGAGAAATATGTGTAACTTTAAATCTTGTTTCTTATTACCTTATTATCTTGAATGTTTGTTTATCCTCCATCAGATGGAAGAGATCAGCAGTTTCTCCCCTCTCTGGCCCTCCACTGTTCTCTTGTAAAATATACCTTTGCCCTGGGGATCTTTTTGCCATGGCATACCATGATGCTATACCAAACCTCAAGATATTTCAGCCTGTTCCAAAGTCTTGAAGATCCCACTTTCAAAATATATGTGCATGAAAATCAGAAAGGGTGGCAGTGTTATCTGATCTTTTTGATATTTGGATCTTCTTTTGTAATCAAATAGACTAATCCATTTGTGTTAGTAATCATGTAATAAAATGATGTATTAATTACATTGTTAAGTTGGTGTTTATTAGATTGGGTTGATTTATCAATATATGTACACATTGGCATATGTATCAATCATGCAAATATGTATTTCAGAGCTGACGTGACCTCTGAGATGTATGGAAGAGTTGGCAATACTTGATGGTCTCCCACTGAAATTAATAGCCATACTCTTCAGGGATTGTAAAGCTTTGTTATTGCTCCTTACATGGATCAGATGAGCAGGATTTGATCCAGTGTGCAGTAACAACATTTCGATGTTTTGTCTTTCACATATCAAAAGGTATTTTACCATCAGCAGGGCTTAGCACTTGCTTAAATTATGGTGTTCATCTATCTCTTTTTCTGGAAGAAGAAGAAAAATACCTCTTTACTAATTTAAAAAACAACAGTTCAGTACAAAACTCTTGCATGTATTGTTTAGATAAGACAGTAGTACAGTATGAAAATGCAAACACCCAAATATCTCCCGTGTTGAGACTGTTTGCTAAGTTTTATCTAAAAGAGATGCAAATAAGAGTGCGAGCATGTGCTTTTCCCAGCCTGCTCCCAAATACATAGTACACACACCATGTAGGATCCATATTAAACCCCTTCCTGGGTTTTAGTTTTATTAACAGTGATACAACGTAAATTCATCTTCAGTCTTCCCCCAAGGTGTGGCTGCTCCTAGATCCCTCCTTCTGGCTACTCAGCCCACACTCTAGATCCTCTTTCTAAGAGAGCCTTTCCCATCCTACTTATATCAAACTGGTGTAATGAGGCACCTGCCTCAGCAAGTCAGCAAAACCCATGGAATATTCCACAGCAAGATCAACACCTATTAAAATGGTGGTGAGTTTCAGGCAAACACTACTAGCCCGTTTCAAGGAATTTACAATTAAAATAACCGACCCTTATTTACAATACTGTCAGCTGTATAAGGTACCGTAGTGACATGCATTCTCATAAATGTATATTCTAGCTAACGTGTAATGTTGCTTCCATCTGTCATGTTAGAATTGCACCCCAGCCAATGGCAGAACAATACCAAAACACTAATTATATGAGCCGGAGGAGAGGTGCAGATGCAAATCTGCTCTATCAGGATTTATCAGGCATCATTTTGTAATCAATAGTTTATTTATTAAACAATAAAAAATTGTGCCAGTCCCATAACCAAAACAGACCAGGCTCCGCTCAGATGTTTCAGCTGAATCAATGGAAGTAATCATCTGCTTTACATCAAATATTGAATCAGTTCAAGTTCTGGAATGATAAATGACTTTATTATCGATATGGAATCGACTTGAAATCATAACTGAGACTGAGGCTTGGTATCAAGAGCACTCTATATTCCTGTACACTTACGCTCTTATTTTTCCTGTCCACTTCCTTTTCTCCTCCACCCTCCCTTGCCGTGGCTGTATGAATCAAATTAGAGTATTTAATTCTGCAGTGATTGAATCTTGTGCAATTAGCACAAGGTTAATGTAACAGGACAAAAGGAATCCATTGAAAAACAAAATGGAAGCCAGGGGCGATTATTCTGGATTTATACAAGATGAGTATAACTCTCTCCCCTGAATACTATTGCAGGCTGACTATATTCCATCAGTTTGGCTTAGCAGCATCACCAAAAAGTAGGGAGCTATGAAAAGTCAGCCTAAAAAGTTTGTGTCATTCAGTCAAGATATATGATTGCAGTTCAGCCAGGCACTGTTACGTTAGCTCTCTGGCTGTGTCAAAAAGTCTAATGAGACAACATTTAATGTACAAAGAGGGAACATATTTGTCACGTTTCAAACATTTATACTCGAGATGGGGAAAATAAGTTGTGAGGACTTTACCTGTTTCTACTCTAACCTTTATTAAGCCCATCCTCTTTCCCCATACAGGCATCTTTGGCAAGACCCCAAGAGACTTGGACTGTTCATAACTACCTTTAAAAATGCAGTTCAGATGTTTAAAGGTTGAACTTGTTTCAAGGGTTTTTCCACTCCAGGTGTGACTGCTAATGCTGACCTGTCAGGAGGTTGTCAGCAGCGATCAACACGTTGTGGAGTTTAAAAATACTTAGCAATATCTTTACTTTTATTGTTCAAGCTGCAAAAGATACTACATGGGGTTTCTCGGCCATTCCCCTTGCAGATAGTTCACGTTTGTGAGACTACAGGGTGCTGTATATTGTTTATGAAAACAAAACTAAATCAAACCTGGTTTTAACTGGGAAAACTGCTGTCTTTACCCTCTGGAGGGTGAGGCTTAGGCAGGCATGAGTTGTATTTCTCTTTTTCTTCTCTTGATCTTACAGCTGGCCAGGTGTCTGATCAAGAAGTCAGATGGACTTGTGCCAGCTTAGATCATGACTGAATTTAGTCCCTAAAAAATAAAAGGAAAACGCTTTGTTAATTTTCTTTCGTAGGGTATTGACTTCAGGAGTCATCATTCTAACACTGCCGAATGTGTAAAATGGCAAGATGCAGTATCTAAGAGTCTAGGCCCCTCTGGGAATTATTTGAAAATACAGTAAATCACTATCATATTTACTGGGCAGGCAAGGGCTTGGGAAGGATGCTGTTATTCCTAAACCTTTTATAGGGCCTCCTAATTCAACACCCATTGAAGTTAATGGAAAGTCTCCTATTGTCATCAATAAGTTTTTCATCAGGCCCGTGCACAGTACAAACCGAATTTATCACCTGATGAAATGCCACTGAAATTGCATCTAGGATGAACTCGGCCCAAGCTGTGTCCTCAAGAGATCCAGTTGCCCACTCTGGGACTACAGAAGCCATAGGGGTTGTGTGTTGTGTGACGTCCATAATTACATAGCGGGGCTTTAATGGATTAGAGAGCTTAATACCAGAAGTAGCCTTTTCAAAGAAACTATTAGTGCAGAAGGGTATTTATGGGTTTACATGTTATGAGAACCTAGAAATTCTCCATGAGCACAGCATTAATATATTATACCAACATGTCGGCAGTCCCTCATGTATACTGTACCTCCCTTATGTGCAGTGGTTACAGGAACCTATGATATTATTAAAGGGGATATACCCCAAACTAATATCTGTTGTAGTGACAGTACAGTCATTGTGAAGCAGCTTTTGGAGAGTATCATCATCATGTGTGATATGCATGTGCTCTATAAATTTCATATACTTGTGACAATAGACATACAGAGCTAAACTGGTCCCATGGAAGCCAGTGGAGTCACACCAGGGAGAAACTTGGCCGAGGGTATTATAAAATAAATACATTAAACTACAAGTATTTGTGCTTTTTTATCTATTTAATGTGTTATATCCACAGTGCTATATTCTCCACCACTTGCTCTGAATATAGAACAGGAATTATTCCAAGGAACAAGATACAGTACAGTAGAGGATACTTCACAATAGTTCCTGTGCTTAGCTTTTAACTTGGCTTCTGTTTGACTGATTTAATAATAGGAAGGTGAGGAAGCCATCACACACTACAGAAGTGTGTGTGAAAACCTGACTACGGATCCCTCTATTGGATATCTTCCCTCTACCCCATGGCTTACGTTTAAGAAACAGGAGCAAAAATCTAGTTGTTGGCATTAGCAAGGATGAATCCAGTTAGTACTAGTTGGGAAGTTCTGTATTACATTGTGTTGCTGAAATTCAGTCCTGGTAGATTAAAAACAATGTTCGATGAGGGATTTAAAGTGGTAAGAATGTTTGTCTGTTGTCGAGGAACCCAAACTCAGGGGTCCTTACTTACACGTCCATTGCCCAGTGGATGGTCCAAATAAGACAGACAGCAGGTTAGCAAAGTCAAAGTTTATTCCTTAAGTAAGAAGGTGGCCCTATAGCCAGGGTCGACCCTAAGCATACATTTCTAAAAACTTAAATAGTCTTACACAAACAAGTCTTTTATGTCACAGTTTCCATGGCAACGCTTACTAAAAACTTCTTATCTAAGAAATTCCGTAGTCTCACAATTTCAACTCCCCCTATCTAAGTGGCAAGGTTTTCCGCCTCATTCTGTACTTACCGGCGCCCTAGACCCCATAACTATCTTGTTCTTGCTACACATTTTAAGACTAAACATCTACTAAAAAGGCACATTCCATTTCATGCTTTGTCAGCCATCTCTACAGAGTGGATCCCTAGAAAATAGAGACTCCATCTTCTTTTCCCTCCACACTGTACTGTTGCCAGTCTCTGTCACTTCTGATCTCTCCAGTTCAGTATTTGAAGAGAAAATAAAATCATTTTTAAAACAGCTTTCTTACTAATTTTATATGAGGACTTCTCTGTATATCTGCATAGTGATTAAAGCATAGGACTGGCAGTTGAGACCTGGGTTCTACTGGCTCTTCCACTGGTTTGCTGTCTGACCTTGTTCAAGTCACTTAGCTTCACAGTTTTCCCCATCTGTAAAGTGGGGGGATAATCCTTACCTCTCTTTCACACCTTCCTTCCTAAGGATGTTGTAATGATTGCTTGATATTTGTACAGTGCTTTGAACAAAAAGTGATGCACTGCTGTGAAGTTTTGTTATGGAACTAAAACATAGCTTTCCAGGATGGAAGTAGGGACAGGAAGCCGTGGCTCTCAGATGATGGAGTCATATTGGATCAAGTTCAGGAAATACAGGACAGCCCTTTGGCTGGCAGATCAAATGTGCATGCTTTTGTCATAAAGTTTCCTTGAAACTGCTGCATAGATTACATCGACCTAGGTCTCTGACCTCTGGAATGAAAGGTAGGGGCAATTACATACACAAAACACTCATAGATATCAATAATTGTTTATCCAACCTGTTTTCAGCTGTTACAAAAAACACACTGCCAGATGGCATTCTGAATAAATACACTTTTGCACAAGGAGCAACATTTTAAGTGCTCTTTCTGATTTTGCACATGCTGTTTTCCTTAAATCAGATACAGAAGAAGTTCAAATGTTTAATACAAAACAGAAACAATCATTCAGCAGCAAGTGTTTGGTGTAGAAATAGATTGGCATCAATTTCTTCTTCAGTGCTGCGAAGTTGCTAGCCTATCTTAGTAGATCAAATTATTTGATATGTTTTTTTCTTCCCAGTGGTCACCGTATTTCAGTACTATTCTGCTACCCCTTCAACCCCAAATAAATTGCCTGAGAAATCTTCTCTGTGCTTGCAACTGATTTCAGCCGCTTTACTTAGGATTCTAACTACAGGGTTTTCATTGTTCCTTCTTTTGTTTCTGTAGAAAGCTTTTGTACATCTCTAAAACTAATGTAACCAAAAGACTAATCACATACTTAGTGAACTTTACCAGCGTGGACTAAACTCTTGGAGAAAGCTGTCTACGCTTTGTTCGTAAATAAGAGTTGGGATATGTTAGCCAATTCTGGAAGAAGTATGGCCATATTGTATGGGTAAATAAAATATTACAAATAGACATCCTCCCTTGTGAAGCCTTTTGACCTATGCAATACATTTTTTATTTAGCTATTTTAAATTCAAGCCTTTTGATTTCTGTCTTAAACAATTGCAAGTGAGGTTTTCATTTTTTTCTTCCTTGGTGACCTAAACAGGCTTATCCCAGCAAGCTGACACCTTCCTGATATTTCTCATCCCCACAAGACCAGAGTTTATTTCCTGAAATTTTTAGAACGGAGGACGGGATCCTCAGCTGGTGTAAATGGGTTTGATTGGAGCTATGCTGATTTATATCAGCTGAGAATCTGGCCCAGAAATCCATGTAGAGACAAATTAATGAATGAAGGATTTTGCAAAGATATAAAATCCAGACCTTCAAGCATCAGAATGTCTAAGCTCTTATTTTATTCTGCTAGTTAAAGTTGACCTTCATATGATTGGTAAAGATTTTGTAGTTTGCAAGTGCAGTCCTGATTTCCTTGGGTGTATTTTCCACGGCTCTTCACCCTGATAATTTCCTTTTGCTCATTGTTAGCTTCCAGAAAAAAGTCTTTTAACAGAAAATCTCAATCATTGTGCTAGCAATCAAACATATTTTTCACTTGGTAGTGTCGGTACCTTTAGGAGCAGTGGAACTAAAGGAAGCTCAGAATCAAAGAATCTGGCCTCTGTAGGACTGCCATGTGAAGCAAAGCTACTTGAAACAAGCAACAAATGGAAAATGTCCACAGGTAAAAGTTCAGATTGGAATTTGTCAAAGTATCTAATTTACAAAAGGGGAGAGCCACTGTTCACTGCTTTGAAGATAAGATCTCGACTTTTTTTGTGCTAAATTACAGCATTGGGATTAGCATTAAACTGAAGTATTTTTTAATGTTTTGGCATTATGTGTAAATATAGGAAGAAATACCATTATTTTACTCTTGAAAGCTAAAATCATTAATTCCTTTTACATGAATGTTTACAAATATTTGCTTTCCTTCTTCCCTTTGTATAAACATTAATAACATCATTAAAGTTAACTGTAAATACAGGATATACAAATTCTGTAAAGTTGCAAACCTTCCCTCCTCCCCACCTCTGAAACTGCCAAGCACACTCCAACCCAAATCTCCTTTTCACCAGTCCAATCTTTTTATGGGAAAGAGAAAATATATCATTAGCATAACATTATATTCAGATCCCAACGCTTCACACACAGCCAGATGAATCTGTCAAACAGAAAATAAATCTACAGCAGCAGGCACCTGTATTTATGATTTGATCCTATGTGGGGGGATTTTTAGTTGTATGGTTTGTTTGTTTTTTACTAGTTTGGAGGAGAGATGTTAAATATCTGAGCACGAAAATGAATTGTGAAAGAGCATGATGAAAAATGATCAATCTTTTTTACAATACTTGGGTTTCCTCTTTACACAAAAAGGAGAGATTTTCTCCTCGGAGTTGCCATCTTGTTCTACGCTCAGGTTTTAAATGGGATCAGTTTTACACTATTCTAGTTCTCTGGTGTGCATTTGTGCGTGGATATTGATAGGGTTTCAAAATATGTGGGTTGCTTTTTTTTTTAATTATTATTATTAACCGTTGGGGAACTTTTTTTGCGCAAGTCAAATGATCCTATACCTGTGAGAGAACAATCTCTCCCCTCTGAAAAGTGCTGATAGACAGCAATGTGAAAACTGCACAACTATTGACTCTTGGAATTTGTTACTTGTTCAAAAAGTGATACCATAGAGATCCGTCACAGGTCAAAATGTGCTTCCTTTTGTGTGGGATGGATTATGGAGCTTTTACAGAATGAATTTTTTAATAATTTTTGTGGGGTTCAAAACGTGGTGTCGCTTACTGTAGGTACTAGTTAGTATGAAGAATAAGCTTATACCCTCTTGCTCTTGTGAATCAGTTAATTTAAATCTTAATAGTTACTATATTAAAAACCTCTCTGAAAGTTTGGGGCCTAATCCTCAGTTGGTGGAAATTGGCATAGCATCATTTCAGTCAGTGGAGCACTACCTATTTACCCCTGACACTTGACTGTTACTTAACTGTTACAAAGCATAGCATTTTATCTCATCAGAATTATTTAATATTGCATCCTCATGAGACATCATTGGAGCTTCAAGGAATGCATGTTATGGTGCGTTATGGGTTGGAGAGGTGTGCTAGTTTATTTAGTATAAGAATGTCAACTGCAGCCCATACTGTTAACAGAAAGTCTTCGATGGGGAAAGTTGGAACCCAAGCTACATGTACATGTACGCAGAGATGATTTTGAAAGTGGATTCACTGCACAGACCAATTTTAAAGGAGTTGTTAATGTATGAATAATACATGTTCAAGATATACAGCAGTAATATATAACTGCAGTGAGGTACAGAGGCTGCATTTACAATGAAAACTAACTTACTGGGCCAGTCTCCTGCTGGTGTATCATAGCTCCCTTGACTTCAGTGGAATTAGGCTGTTTTATGACAGCAGAAGATCCGGTCCGAGGTCTAATAACTAACACATCTATTAGATCCAATGTATTGCCATTGTATATTAATAATATTTTTAGACTAACATTTTAAAACTGTTACCCCCTTTTCAATCATATGCAAATTTCCTTCAAGAAAATCACTCTTTAATTCCACTCTTTATTTGCAGCACCAAGTCAAATGCTTAATTCTGCCTTCTGTTAAATCATACAACGTTGATCTCACGTAGCTCTTCTGGTCCCAGAAATCTTTAAACTCTTGCTGTCTCCTTCAACAGAGCACAGCCAGAACTTTACTGGTTTGGTGTCAGAAATGCTCAGGACCTTGTAGGATCAAGCCCTAAGAAGAACTAACTTCTCCAAAGGGCTCCTTAATGACTTGTTAGAAGAACTATAACAGACATTCCTGCCTCATCTCAGGACAGGTAGTTTACAAACCAGTATTTTTGCTTGTTGACATTTGTCATCTTACTTAGGTGACCCTGGAATCGGTCATTTCCCCTTGCAGGGTGCCAGAGCTTGGTCTTCAACCTGACCCCGAACATTGAACACCACAATTAAACAGCCCTAGCCCAAGCCCCGGGAGCCTGAGTCAGCTGACACGGGCCAGCTGCAGGTTTTTAGTGGCAGTGTAGACATACCCTTTGTTGCCTCCTATTAGATAGATGAAATGTTGATTCTTTCATAATATTTAATGTGTCTAATTATGACTCTTAAGAGCAAATTGTGATCTAATGCAGAGAGAAATTCATTAGACCATTTGTCTCGAAATACAGTTATCTTGCTGGCATAGAACTGGCCATCTTCTGGTGAAACTGGACCCAACCAATTTAACTAAAGGATAGGTTTGTGCACTTTACTATTGGAATATCAACGTGCAAGACACTCTGCTTTGTAAACTCAGGAGCAAGAGTTTTTCAGCTGGAAACCTGGCTTCTCAAGTCATGGTCTTATTGGAACTACAGGTCAATGTTTTATACCTTTCCCATTGATTTTTAAATATCACATGTTTTACAGTAAATTTGATGTGCAGAGCTATTCAGCATCAGCTTCTCAACACCATTTAGTAATGAATACACTGTTTAAGCAGATGCTTTGGTCCTTCATCTGCATAGCAATAGAAATCTAGGTAGAAATAAAACTATAAGCGCTATCAGTATATGGTACCTTTTAGATCACCTTAAATTGGTTACTTGATTTTTCAGCTTGGGAATGGTTTTGGATCCACAGCTGTTGTTGGATGATCATATTACACTAGGGACCAGAAAT
Source organism: Mesoclemmys tuberculata (assembly GCA_007922155.1). Classification (NCBI taxonomy): domain Eukaryota; kingdom Metazoa; phylum Chordata; order Testudines; family Chelidae; genus Mesoclemmys; species Mesoclemmys tuberculata. Next base: position 68,153,759 of record ML675603.1, on the reverse strand, counting down.
GTCCTTTTCTGTCTGCGCCTGGTTAGGAAGTTGTGACCTATCCTCTTGGACGTGTACCTTGCCACTGTGGTCCATCTCTTCAGGATTATACTGCTGGAATACCCCGTGAATGGGACTGTCCCTGAAAACAGTCCAGAGACTGAAAATATTGCACAGTGAGACAGCTTATGTTGTGAGTGGTATATCTCAGTGGAAGCCCATGACATCAGTGCTGCAGGATCTGCACTGAATGCCTGGTAGATTTTAAGGTGTTGGTTTTCCCAGTAAATATCCTGGATCCTTGCCAGTCTTCTCATACTACATCTGCCAAATGAGATCAGCAGAGGGACCCCCCTCTATAAGAGAATGGTCAGTGGGTATGAAGGCTCTTGGCTGTAGAACACTTGCCCTCCTTCTTGGTCCCAAAATATCCCAGGCTTGTTGACATTGAGGGCATGCTGTAAAAGGTATCTATTGGCTATGGCTGGCTTTTAGGTGGAGTGGGCTGAGTGCATGCAGTTGTGCTATATTAGCTACTGGCTGCTAGGTTAATTTTTCATGCTGCTGGGTGACATTTTGTAGCTGCAGAGATGTTTCAAACCATGAGTAAAATGTCTTTAGAATCATATTCAAGAAAATAAAAAGAGAAGTACAAATCATTAAAATATTTTAATTAAAAGGCAGCTGCAGGGGCTGAACTAGCTTTACTTTTCAGTTTTTGTGGCAAACTAGAACTAGTTAGTGCTTCTAATGCTGTGGGTTAATGTCAACTTTTATAAGACGCTTTCTTTGTGTATTACAGTCTTAAAATAACAAGGAGCCAATGTAGAAGGAAGCAGTATGGCACATGTGTGTGGTAAGAAGTCTGCTACTGAATTGGGATTGCACAGAGATGTACACAACTTATCAGTGCAGGCTGACCAGGAGTAACAGGTACTTGTGTGTACATTAGAGTTACACTTAGAAGAAACTGAGAGCGTGGGCAGCCATTGACACAGAAATGCATTCTGTGTTTCTGAGGAAAGATTCTCTGCCAGAATTCTTACCAGGCCATCAACTTGCAAAACCCTCTCACCTCAGCTTGCGTTCCATCTTATTGAAAGACAGAGCACTATGCTCAGTTCAGGGGCTCAACACTGATCTCTCCGAACTCTCACCTGCATCCCTCCAGGATCAAGCAGTACAGGTATTCTTTACTTTAACATTTTCCCTTGAAATCACTGTGAAAATGAAAATGTAACTGATTTATTGGCACGTGTTCCTTTCAGCAAGAGTTCTACATTACAATGTAGCATGTATGTTTATAGTGGTATTTTAGGGTTCCTTGCATGCCTTTCATCCTATAGAATCCCAGAGCTCTGTAGAGCTATAGGCCCAGATTCAGGAAAGCAACCATGGCCAGGAGCACACTCAAGCACCTGTCAAAGTCCTCTCCTGATTAGGGATGGACTATAGCACATACTTAAGTGCTTTCCTGCATTAGGGACCTATTTTATATAGCACCAATAAAAACCTTTTGGTTCTGGAGGGCAGCAAACAGCTGACACACAATGGAAGAGGGGAAAAGAAAAGACGTCTTCAGAATAACATGCATCAAAAGTCAGTGCATCTAATTTGTCCTAGGTGTAAGAGAATACAACTCCATTGTAATTAATGGAATCCCACCCTCTTAGGAAAGGGATGAATTTGGCTCAGTGTATCTACCTTGAAAGAGAGGTTTGAGTTAATTCTGATTGAATTTGAAGATTTTATTCCAAAGATTATAAACTCCAAGGTTTCAACGAGAAAATAATCTGTCTAGTAGTTCAATATTTGCCATTGTAAATATGCTTTTTAATAAGGGCTGACTTGACAAATAGCCTTATAAATTTTGATCACTTAGGGCAAAATATTTTTAGAACCTGAGCTGCAGTAAAAATAGTACTTTATGGTCCTATAAACTTACATGATGCTTCCTCACTGGCAACTGCATGGACCTACAATGGCAAACTACATCAAGCCCTGAGGAATTAAAAATTATTATATTTATTTGTACGAAGACATGACTGCAGACACGCACGATCTTAAAGATTTTGCCTTTTGTAAAAGATTCATTTTCTTTTTCAGTGCAAATAAGTTATCAATGACCGCCTTTTCTGTCTATGCTTGTCTCCTTCTCTTTCTTAACTGCTTCTCACCTTTTTTTTTTTTGGTTAACTTTTCCTTCTTCCAGTAAAAATGTCTTGTGCAGCATGCAGACATGAATTGATTCAGTTTAAATCTGAATAACACCTTCGCTTTTTTTTTTTTTTTTAAAGGATGCTTATAACAGGGTGGTTCATCCCTTAAGAACTTGTGGGCTAGCCAACCAGGGTTATTGAATGAGCCCCACCTGAGAGAGATCAGGATGATTTCCACCATAAGAGTAGCAGGAAGCTGCCTTATGGAGTTAGTTATGACAGAGAGAGGAAATGTAGTAAGCTCCTGCTACAGATCCCATCTGGAAGCCAGAACCAACAGGCTGAAGAAGGCTGCGCTCCAGATGGATAGCATCTGGGAGTACTGGGCCCAACTCCTGCTAGATACCCGGAGTGGGGGAAGTCTTTGGCGGCCTGGAAGACAGAGGGCTGGAGGCTGAGCTCCAGCCAGGCGAAGCCTAGGAATGCCAGGCCCAGTTTAAAACTGTTGGGAAGACTTTAGTGGTTGTTCTGGACTACCAGCAGGAAGGGAACACTGATTTCTGTTTCTGACAGACTTTCTTGCTAGCCTCAGTAAAACTAGTGAAGCAAAGAGACTATGGAGAAGAATAGCCCAAGCACAGAAGGGGGAATGCTGGATTCCCTTAGTCAAGAGGGAAGGGTTTTGAGCCCAGAAGGTGATGGGGGACTGGGTGTACAAAACGAAATATACTGAATCCTACCCAGAAGGGGTAATTTTGTTTGAGATACTGTGGACTATTCGGTTCTTAAGAGGCCCTGCAGAGAGGGAGAAACAGAGGCAGGGAGTTGCAGAATGACCTCTGGCCATAAGGAGGCGCTCAGGAGGTAGCCAACCCTGTTACAAGGCTGTTTTAGAGACTTAACATCCCCTTTATCAATACATATAACTGATAAAGAGAAACATTGTGAACTGAACAATGCCTATGCGTCATTAGAATTTAAGTGGGGACAGCTGGTTGTACTAAGCTGTTCATAAGCAACTGGCCTCCAGAAGACTGCATTCACGTTGTCTTTTTCTTGGACGCTTTTGCTCTATATGCTAGCAGATTCTATGAAACACAGTATAGCTATTAACCAATGAAATGAATTCTTCAGTTGCCTAGTAACTAATCCAATCCAAGAGGATGTAAAAATAGAATACATACATTTAGAACCTTTAGGCTCAGTGCCAAGCAAAATATTCTCAATTGCAGCAGTCAGGTTTGTGATTTGAATGATTTTTTAAATACAATAGTCTCTATATGTTTTATGTTGACAAATGTTATGTTTTCATGTCTGACTAATTACACATCCAGGTCATAAGGTCATATAGTGTCTGTATTCCTGCACAAGAACATGTATTCATAATTCTAAAAATAATTATAACTCAGATGGGAAAACGGCTTAATTGCTGGCTTCTTTTCAGATTTTAATCTTGTTAAAAAGCCAAAGGCTACATTATAACTTAAACCTAATTATATTGTCGGAAATAATAATAGAGGCATCTGCCTAATTCGCCTAGTTTTTCTATACTTCATTGTAAAGCTCGTGAGAAAAATATTTTGTTTGTATCATAGTTTTTCATGTGAAAATAGTATCCGTATATATGACATCTTCAGAGTGCATATGAGACTGATTTTTGGATTACCGTTAAAGGAATGTTTTTTGTCTTGTTTTAAAATACATTTTAAAAAGTTTGATTATTTGACACTTTTAGGGCCTTGATTCTGTGATCACTGATGCACATGAGTAGCTTTATGTACTTCGACTTCAACAGGATTACTCCCTTGCATGAGTATATGTAGGGTCTGGGTTTGGAAGTTTTCAGAATTTGACAGTAGCACAGTTAGATAAACTTTAAGGCTGCACCTGTAAATCCTTATTTGTCTGAGTAGTGTCACTGTGATCAGTCCTTGCGGACTGCTCATGAAACAGGGCATGCAGTATTGGACTCTGAATTCATGTGAAGCATGTACATTTCAAACGCCTGTTTTTGGCTATCAGAATGAGTACAGCAGAGCGACTTGTGTGCTTGGAGAAACCTGAATTCTGATTTAAATGATCAGTATAACGATGCAGTATGAACAGTTAACGAAGTCTTAGTTAGTCTCTCTCCAATCTTAGTTTATTACTTAGTCTTAGTTAATTACTTAGTCTCTCTCCAATCTTGACCCCCTCTTTACATTTAGCAAGTGTTTTTAAAGTGGGACAAAATGTATCCATGGATTGGTTTCATGTGCTTGGTATGTTCTGCTTGAAGTAGAATAAAGTTTTAGATAAAATGATCAGCAGATTTTTCACTCCACTTCAAGATTATCAGGTTGTGGAGTTCAAAGCTAAATAAAGCAAATAGTGCTTTAAACAGTGTTTTTCATAATGTTTGTATAATAAACTCTTGCTGCTGACAGTTGCTGGATCCACTCTTTTTATATGCTGTAATTGTAAATGCAGCTATCTGAAGTGAATGATAAAGCATGATAAATCTTCATCTCATGCTGAAAGAATCATTGTGCCAGATCTAACAGCATTTCCATTGGAATATCATTTTAATTAGCGTGTATGTCTGAAACCAAGAGAAATAGTCACTCCTACTTATTCTGTTAATGCATGATGCGGTTCATCTCTTGATGGAGCAAAAATTTCCAGCTGACAAGTTTTAATAGTCAGTCCAGACTGGAAATGTATATTTCTGTTTTTAATTTGTTTAATGAATAATTATTGTGTGCTTAGGGCCTATATTTTCTGTGTAAATTTGAGATATATTTTTCAGTTTTTTGGATTATATTTTCAGTGGAGTCTGATGATGTGGTAATATGCTCGCAGCATGCCCAAAGACTCCAGTTTGTCAGAGATCCTCTCTAAACATATGAAATGGCGTTTTCATTCAATTATTACATTATTTGTTGAGCTCTGTCAATTTTATTGACTTAAAACAAAAAAAAGGAGGAAGACGCCATCTTCCCTCAAGCCTGACCAATGCATTATTTAAGCAACGTTTCTTTCAATAGGAGCTTTGGTGTATCAGAATTGATCCCTAGCTGAGACTAATAAAACTGCTTAAATGCATAATACACTTGAGTAATACAAGATGGTCAGGTCTAAAAGTGTGTGTGTGGGTGCTTTTTTTCCTGTCCAAGCCCTTTCCATATAAAGGAGAAACTCTTACCAACAAGTAATGTTACTAGGTAGTTACTGTGTGAGCACCAAGCACCTCACAAAACAAGTAAAGACACAGTCCCTGCCCCAAAGTGTTTGTCTTGATTAGGAAAAGAAAACAAATTTAGCTAATGGGTGTCACCTAAGCCTGACCTAAGCTTGACCGCTTTTCCTAATCAAGAGGAACCCAAAGATTGTACAATCTAAACTTAACATGATGCAACAAATGAAGATTATTAAACAGGAAAGGTGAGGGTGGGAGGAGGACAAAGGGGATAACATCACCTGGTTACTCAGGGATCGGGTACTGAGCCAATAAAGGCAATGTGTGTTGTTCAGACCTTAAGGCCTACAAGTATGTACAAAGGTCAATGCTTTGCTTCTTTTTTATTTTGTTTGTCAGTTACTCCTCCTTCATTTTTTCTAGATCTTACCTTAGAATTCCCTTTTAGGAAAGAAGTGTGAAAACCTCATAAATGTCCACAAGTGAATGAAAACTTGTTCTTAACCTTTTCACATTCCTCTGTGTTTTAATTATGTCAATGTTAATATTTTTTCACATTGTATTCCAATGTTTATAATTCATTTATATACAGTCTGTAGTAACCTTCTGTTTACAAACTGAGCTATACCCTGATATTCTGTCACTCAGATACAGTTATGGATGTCAGTTGCACACAACTTCTCTTACCAGACATATTTATGCATTCTCCCTGAGCATAGGAGGTTGTGCACTCAAGTAGAAGATACCCCCTCCCCTCCTTCTCATTCTTTTAGTACATCTCCTGCAAGATGAGCAGGCTGGTAGCCAAAGCTTTCAAGGCCTGACTCAACTCAACAAAATGTAACATTTTGGATTAAATCCTTCTCACGTTACCCGCATGTATAGTCTTCTTGAAGTTGATCAGTCTGCTCACATTAGTAAAGTGATTTTACAGGATTTGGCTTGTGGTGTGCAACACCATGGATGCCCTGGAAAAAAATCAGCTTCCACAGCCTGGTGTAGAAACAAAATAAATGTTTTGTGTGTGAATGCTTATTTGGGGCTCTTTGATTTAAAAGAGAAAACCAGCTAATTCTCACGCGGTAAGACAAGCGTGAGAAATCATGGCCTCTAATGACACTATTACTCTATTAGGTGTGATTGATTGGTAATTCTATGAAAAGGAAAAGCACCTCTCCAAATTTATCTGATCATGTACCAGTGCTGCAGCTGTAAGAGACATTAGCACAGATAATATCTGCTGACATAGCCTCTAATGGCTTGTTGCAGAATAAAAGTGGCAGGAAAATCCAAGAACAGTAGTTTTTTCAACCAGGCTCCACCAAGGCTTCTAAGCATAGTCTGTCCCTCCCCAAGCTTGGTCCCAACCAGATGTACGTCTCAGGTCCTTTCACCCCTTCGATTAAAGAGGCATTGTTTTTCATCCTATAAATCCCCCCACCTCTGCCTCCATCCATCAGGTTGACGTTTTTTATCTAGTTGGGAGTGTGGGTGGGCAAGCCTAGTGTAATGGCATGAATTGCTCAGTAGTTGATGCTGCTGACAGAGAAGGCCAGCACCAAACTTGTACATCGTGCAAGTCCCACTTGCACCAGATTTTGACTGTTTAGGTGATCCATAGACCTTTGTCCCTCTACACAGTAGCATTTACTAAAATCCTCAAATAGGAATAGGCCTTATGCTGGTTGGTTCGGTGAAATTCACCATGAGACAGAGTGAATAGGGATCGTTGTTGCCTAGATCCTAAACTTGTTTTCTGTGTGACATGTTTGAATTGAGGATGTCTGGCAGCTAGTCTGACCTCAAGCATCTGCTTGAATGTGTGCATTTTTACTAAGTATAAACTATGAAACTGCCTCAGTAAAATATAAATTGAAATAGCACATTTTATCAAAAGTATCAAGTTTAATTAGAAGGCATTGTGTAATACAAGGATTCGTGGCCCACAATGTTCCAGTTCTGGCAATAAGACTGCAGAAGACTGGGGCTGTATCATACACCCAAATCAAGCTGGGTTTGTCAGAGGCCCTCATGGCTCTGGTAGCTAAGGCTGTGAGTCTGTCACAGAGGCGTGGAAGTCACGGATTCTGTGACTCCCAGAGATCTCTGTGAAATTATCCTCTTCAGGTGCAGGGACCTGGGTGCTCTCAGATGCCACAGGTGGCAAGGGTCCCAAAGCTCTCAGCGGGGGGGAAGGGCAGCTCTCAGCCGCAGGCGTGCTCTCAGTTTATAGCCGGTCCTGGCAGGACCCCCCCAGCTGTGAGTTGCCATGGGTGGTGGGGACCTGGTGGCTCCCAGCTGCAGTAGCGGAGACCTTGCTGTTGTCCAGGTGAGCAGGCAGCATGGGGACCCCCTGCCACTCCCAGCCACCACTGATGGCAGGGATCCCATTGCTCCAAACTGCGGCATGGAGCCCTAGGGCTCCCAGTCACTGTGGGCGTCAGGGACCCTGTAGCTCCGAGCTGCCAGCAGCAGCAGGGGTGGCAGGGACCCTCCAGCTGCAGCTTCAAGCCACCCCAGGCAGCAGGGACCCCACAGCTTCTGCAGGCAGCCCTGCAGCCCCCCGGTCACTGCAGGACCACCCTGCCGCCATCATCTGCCATGGACAGTGGAGGGATCCCACAGCCCCAGCTATGGTTGGGGCACCCCACAGCTATCAGCTGCCCAGAGTAGCGGGGGGACTGCAGAGCCCTGAGCTGGGCCCCAGAGCTCCTAGCTACTGCGGGTGCGGGGGGAGCCCTGCAGCCCAGACCCATCACAGGTGCTAGGGGACTCCGCAGCCTCCAGCCTCAGTGGGCAGATCCCACAGCTTCCAGCAGCAGGCGGGGTGGACTCCACAACCCCAAGCCACTGAGGGGGAGCTCGGAACTGCAGCACAGGGGGAACCAGGCTGACTAATTGCTGGACCCACAGTGAGGCTAGGGCTCTCGTGCCTTTGCCTCCACCCCTCTCCACCTTCAGCAATGCCCTCATTCCCCCACTCCATTATTTTCAGTAAGAGTCACAGACCCGTCATGGGCAAGAAACAAAAATTCATGGAACTCCGTGACCTGTCCTTGACTTTTTTTAAAAATAGCCATGACAAAATCTTAATCTTGCTCATATCCTTTAATACCTTTTGGTAGGGTGGGCTAGGGGTCTATGTCATAGCCTTTCCTACATGAATTTGGATTTGGACCTGTGCTTAACTCCTGAATCCAATTGCTTATATTCTCACTCTGTCCCTCACATCACAACAAACGTGACCTCTGATACTTTCAGCCTCTGCAGGGTTGCTAGGCAAGGGAGCCCTTTGTCTCTGTTACTTTTTGATTTGGCTCTTGAGCCCTGAATATAGCTATCCAGGCTTTCTAGAGATACAGCTCTGTTCCATGGATGTTCCACTGATGGTCTGTGCAGGTGATTTTCTTTTGCTTATATCAAAGCCAAAACCCACAATTGCAGCCCTCTTACCATTAATTGAGGAATGTGGATCAGTATCTGGTTACAAAATTCATAATTCTATTGATGATCCTCTGAAACGTGCAGTATTTGGAAATGTGAGCTGGAAGTCATTTATCCTTTTAGTACTTTTCATTTTGTTTCTTTATGAAAATCTAACCAAAATTCATTAAAAAAATATTTGTGGCCAAAAAATAATGCATTGAATTCAAGTAAATTGCAATTAAATCTGTAGCAAGTTATTACCCCTTGTTTCACATCCACCCAAAAGACAACATAGTCACAATTCTTGTATTTATCCTTTTGTGTTATTTGCAGTGAGACTTCTACTTATCTTATTTACAATAAGTTTTCAGAGCTACTCTATGCAAAAGGTAACTTTACTTTGATAGGTTTTATAAACCTATCCTAAATCAGTTATGGTAACTCTACAGTGGTGGAGCTTCTGATCAACGGTATATCTTCTGGGGTCTCTTCATAATCAGTTCTAAAGCAGTTTTCTGGATGACCATGATAACTGTATAATGAAAATACTGAACTTCTAGTGATTAGACTTCTCTCAAATTGTAAATTTTAATGTCACACACACACAGGCTCATACCTTTCTGCCATTATTATGGCCTTTAAAACTCCTCATGGGTCATTTAAGATGTGAGTTCAGTGAGGGTGGTGGCAAGAATGAATGCTTGTTGCTTGAGTTTCCATTTGAGGTAGCCGTGCTGAGGAAAGAAAATACTAGTGAGAACAGATTGTAGTAGATATTCTTCGCTCTTTTAAAGCAAGATGTAGGTGGGTTTTTTTAACAGTATATTACTTGAATATTAAATTCTGAAACATGGGGCCTGATTCACTTACTGTAGTTTAAGCACAGTGTAACCTCTTTGGAAACTTTTGGAGATACACCAGCATAACGTGAGTAATGCAGTGGTGAATCAGGCCCTTGGTGTCTATCTAGGATTTTAATAGTAAGAATGCTAAATCAACAGCTTTCTACGGTACTGGTATTCAAGGACAGTCAGAAAAGACAAGAACTCTCTAACCCCTTGTAAGTCTTAGGACAGAACTCCATAGCACCCTGTAGTGCGAGCAAATATTCTGCCTCGCTGGTTCACTAGCAGGCCATACCATGCTTCTAAAGAGGCATGGTTTACAGGTTTAGGGTCCTGCCTACCAGACTTAGTTAGCAGACTTGCTACTACAGCCACAATACTCTGGTGAGAACATACTTTTTCGTTCCTCTTGCTCTAAGAAACAGCAAAACCTAGTCTCTAGCATGTACCCTTGACGTGCCTTAGGAAGCCTGGCTTTGGCTTTGCCAGGCAAGGTAGGAATTAGCCTTTCTCATGGCCAATTCTTTGTGTGTTTAAATTTATTATTGCTCTTTCATAAAGGGGAGCGAGTTCACTTACTTCCCATTCAGCTGGATCTCTGTGGATCACAGTTCATCCCTAATGAGCGAAGTATGAACATGAACAGGCTTTTAATATGCCTTTTCTGCTTACATGTGTCTTTGAGAGTGAAACAAAGGTGCTAGAGTGAGATCTCAAAATATTTCTGAGCCTGTTTTAAAAGTTATAGCTCATAGACATTAAACTTGGAGGATTCCAAGGAAATTAATGGGCGCAGTGAACAGAGCACACAGTATTGCATGCCTTTCTGATGCCACTCAAAACTAACTGTCAAAATTCCCCATCAAGCAAAATTGAAGCCTAGTAATTATGCACATCTATTAGCTAAGCATCCATTTTGCCTCAGAAATGCTTTGTGACAATGTCTCTTAAAAGAAGCACGAATCTCATCTGGGTGTCTGCTAGATGGCCGCAACACACCTCCCCATGGGAGATCCCTCTGATAACATTATATTAAAGACAGGGATCGTTTTTAACTGGTATCACACAAGCAAAGATGCCTATTATAATTTTTACAGCCAGTGTTAACAAAAGCTGCTTGCACAAAAGAAAATGCAATGTTAACATTTCAGGAAGCTGTTTGGCATGGACTCTCTGTCATTTCTGCTGAACTATTGCTTCTTGTGAGCTTCACTTCATTCCTGGACATTTGTTTGTACATTTCTAGTATATTTTGTCAGATGAATCGTTAGATGCTGATTAAATGCTAGGCAGTTTTTCTATCGTTTGCAACCAACAGATTAGTGCTATAATAAATATTCATTTGAGGTGCACAATATGTGTAGTACATGCCTTTAAAAAATGCACATAAATGGTCAACAAGTTTGAAAAAGAACCAAGAGAACAACTGGAGACAGAGGATATTATAACTCTTTATTGGTAATTATGCTGAAAGCAAAAAACATGACTCCTTCCAAATCATGTCTTCCAGACCTAGATTACTTTGCATTTTGAATTAGTACAGTTAGCCAGGCCCATCCTTTTCCAGTCAAGAGGCCAGCTGGATTTAAGGCTCAGTTTAATGCAGGGGTCTCCAAACATTTTTGGTCTACACCCCACTTATCTGGTCCAATCCCTTCTCCCCCTCCCCCTGGGGGCTGGTAGCAGGGTTGGGAGCTGGGGTTCAGGAGTGGGGCTGGAGCAGAGTGGGGTAGGGTGATGCTCCCTTCCTACTCTAAATGTGGGAGCTGGGCCAGGCCCCGCCACGCTTCCCTGAATGTTCTTCCACATACCCCTAGGGGGGGCGCGTGCCCCACAGTTTGGGGACCACTTATTTAATGGTTGTGGTACAACTGACCCTATATCACCCTGTGTCAAGTTTCTGAAATATGACTTCTTTGATTCTGTTTTCTCACTGGCCCGGTAACAAATCTGCTTGCACTGTAAAAGAGGAAAAAGGTCTTGTCTGAAAAAATGTTGTTGTTGTTTGGAAAGTTTTGCGATATACATGAAATATCTTGCATACTTATTCCTAGGACATTTTTAAAAAAAGATTGTAGTCTATTAGGGATATAATTTAAAAATTTTATGCTAGTCATGATTAATATCCGGATTCAACAGAACTGAATAATTTTGCTAATTGTTGTCATCTTGTCTGCATGCAGTATCTGAGTGCTCTGTAGCGGCTGTGAAGAAAAGTTTTATTTTTACTGTTGGAAGTGGCTTAACAAATGGCTTGCTCTTCTTATTGATTAGAAAGAAGCAAACTCTATTAATCTAATAATGAGTGGCAAAGATTTTTTTCTCTCTCTTCTCTGCTCCCTCCCCACCTCCCCCCCATTTTCTAATGCACATTTTGAATCATAGGTGTGATTACTGGTGAATCATGGGTGTGGTTAAAAGAAAGAATATTCTTTTTTCCATATAAGGCTCTCACCTATTCCAAAAACAGCTTCCCTCATACTTCAGATGTTAAAAAGTACTATGGATTGCATAGCGTTGCTCCTAAGTATTTCGGTTTTTGTAATTTTTGAATGTATATTCTCATTTACTGGCTGATATCTCTGGCTGGATCAGAAGTGGGGTAGGTAGGCACATAACACTGAGATGCAGTTGGAGAATGGACCTGCAACCTTCCTGCTTTTGCAATCCTAACAGCTCTAGCACCTGATCCTGTGAAGTGCTGAGTGTTTTCAATTCCCATTAAAATCTCCCTCTCAGAAGCAACTATAGCACCTAGCAAGATAAGGCTTCTTAACTGAGCAGAGATTGTCAATGATATAGAATCATAGAACCATAGGGTTTAGAAGGGACCACAAAGGTCATCAAGGCCCTTTCTACGCTTACCTTGGAGATTCAGAGGCAGTCGACAGGAGTTACGCAAGCTATGCAGAAAACGTGTGTAACTCCTGTCGACTTCTCTGCTTCTGTTCCTGCGCTCTGTCCTCAGTGCACTGTGCTGACGGGAACTGCGTTCGGTTGACGCAGCTCTATGCCACTTGACAAGGTGGTTTTAATATATCGATTTCTGGATCGACTGAGCGGGTCTTCACTGACCACTCAGTCGATCCAGAGAAATCAATCTGACAGTGCCGAATTTGCCGCCATCAGTGAAGACAGAGCTGTAGTCTAACCTCCCCCACCAAGATGCAGGATTTGTTGTGTCTAAACTATCCAGCCTCCTTTTGAAAACCTCCAGTGAAGGAGCCTCCACAACCTCCCTAGGCAGTCTGTTCCATTGTCCTACTGTTATTACAGTCAGAAAGATTTTTCTGAGATTTAATCCAAATCTGCTGTGCTGTAGTTTGAACCCATTGCCTCTTGTCCTGCCCTCTGTGGCAAGAGAGAACAATTTTTCTCCATCTCTTTATGGCAGCCTTTTAAGTATTTGAAGACTGGTATCACATCCCTTCCTTAATCTCCTCTTTTCCAAACTAAACACATCCAGTTCTCTCAGCCTTTGCTCATAAGGCTTGTGTTCCGTCCCTTTAATCATCTTTATTGCTCTCCTCTGGATCGCTTCCAGTTTTTCTACGTTCTTTATATACATTTTGGTGAGTTCCAGAGGGGTAGCTGTGTTAGTCTGTTTTTAGCAAAACAACAAGAGTCCTGTGGCACCTTAAAGACTAACAAATTTATTTGGGCATAAGCTTTCGTACCACAGGACTCTCATTGTTTCTCTATACATTGGTGACCAAAATTGGACATCGTACTCCATCTGAGGCCTAACCAGAAGCAAGCAGAATGGTAAAATCACTTTCTGTGATTTACATGCTGTGCCTTTGTTAATACAACTTAAATTTGGGGGGCGGGGGGTGTTGGCATAACAACATTGCATTGCAGACTCATGTTGTGGTTGTGATCCACCACGACTTCCAGATCCTTCTCAGCAGTGCTGTATTTGCGCATTTGGTTTTTCTTCTCTAAGTGTAGTACTTTGCATTTGTAGTACTTTTTTGAATTTCATTTTGTGATCTATAACCCAGTTCTCCAATTTATCAAGGTCCCTCTGAATTTTAGCTTTATCCTTCCCTTCCCAATCCCCAGTTTAGTGTCATCTGCATATTTGATCAGTATGTTCTCTATTCCTACATCCAGGTCATTAATAAAGATGTTAAACAACACTGGACCCAGAACAAATCAAGTGTGGAACATCACCTCTTTCCAATCTGACATCATTCCATTAATAGTTACGCTTTGTGTGTGATTGCTTAACCAGTTCTGTAGCCACTTAATGGTAGTTCCACCAAGCCTGCATTTCTCCAGCTTACTTATCAGAATGTCATGTGGAACTGTGTCAAAAGCCTTGCTGAAGTCCAGATATATTCTGTCCACTGCATTCACGCCATCCACCAAACCAGTTATCCTGTCAAAGAAGGAAATCAAGCTGGTTTGGCATGATTCGTTCTTAGTAAATCCATGCTGGCTGCTAGTGATGATCCCTTCATCCTCCAGGTATTCACAAATTGAATGTTTTATATATTGCTTTAGTAGCTTCCCAAGTATCAAGGTCAGGTTGACTGGTCTATAGTTCGCCAGCTCCTCCTTTTCTCTCTTTTTAAAGATGCGCACTATGTTAGCCCTTCTCCTGTCTTCTGGGACCTCTCTTGGTTTTATGGTGATATGGATAAACATTCAGTAGTGACCTGTTTGAGAGGTCTTACCCATTATTAAAGTTGCACAGTAACATAGTAATCCAAAAGATTTGAACTCTGGAGGTAGAAGGCTAATGTGCTAACCTACTGTGCCACTTTGTTGTTCGTCTTTTGTTTTGTCTCATCATTCCGGGTTAGTGGCTCTTGTTCTTCATCTCCAATGGCTCCTGTTGAGTGCATCATGTAAGCTGACACTGACCTTCCTCGTGTCCTCCTTCAGCACTTTGAACCATCTTTTTTTCTAGGTCTTCCTCATGGTCACTTGTCCTTTGACTACTAGATCTTTTATTCTTTGACCAACATATCCCATCTTATTGTCTCACATGACGGAACCAAGTCATTAGATAGCCCCCACCACAGAAAAGCTGAGGGACTATTTGCATCATGTCTCATACCACTTCATTGCATAGCCTATCAGTTCTCATCTTACTCACCATCCACCTGAGCATTCTCAATCAATGGCCAGCATTCTGACCCATATATCGTGGCTGGCCTAATCATGGTCTTACATACATTTTGCTCTTTAATTTACTTAGTATATTCTTATCATAGAGAACTCCTGTCTGCTTGGTGAAAATGGAGGAAATAGAGTCCATTCAACACCTAAAATCCGTGTCCACATTGCTATCGTAGCTCGACACTGAACCAAGGTATTTTAATTGTTGCACAGATTTTAACTCTTACCTAGTTTTAGTGGCTATTGTCCCTCTCAACAAAGCATTGTATGCATTTAGTCTTTTGTTGGCTGATTTGTAAACCATTTTCTTCTAATGCAGCCCTCCATCATTCTAGGTTCCTTTCCAGTTTGTATTTATCTTTGCAACACTACATAATGTACTCAACATAATGTTGTCTGTTATAAATTATGAATTCTTTCATTTTGGGTATTAGTGTGATTTTTGGTTCTTATTCCTTTAAACATTCCTGTTAATCCCCATCCCATCAAAAAAAAAAAAGCAGCTCAGGGCATATAATGCTTTGTTTTGTATTTTGGCAATTAATTGCACTTCGTTGTCACCACAGAATTGGAAGAAAATACAACATAGCTATCTTATTTCACTCCTGTGAAAGCTCCTGCTTTCTTGCCCGCTTTTGCACTCACCTTCAGTACTCACAATGCACTGCAAGGTCAACATTAAAGGAAATCTTTATTTTAAGACTATTAAAATGATGCTAGCCTTAGTCTGTGGGCTCTATGATAGAAAAATGGGTGTCTGGCATGGTTGGTAAGACTGTGATGAGTGAGTGCAATTCATGTGTGACACTCATTTAAGGCAGGGAGGAACTGGCTCTAATATGGATTTCAATTTATTATGGCAATGGGGAGAACAGATCATGTCTCAATGTTCAGTGCATGGAACAGTTATTAATTACAACTGAGAAATGGCTGGTATTTGTATTTACCCTCCAGACTTCAGAAAAGTGC
The DNA here is from genome assembly GCA_007922155.1 of Mesoclemmys tuberculata. Lineage (NCBI taxonomy): Eukaryota > Metazoa > Chordata > Testudines > Chelidae > Mesoclemmys > Mesoclemmys tuberculata. The sequence goes on along the minus strand of ML675603.1, from coordinate 68,138,073 downwards.
AGGTTAGGGAAAGGGATCACAAAAGCCTAATAAAGGTGTATAGCCTAGGGATAGGTGTACTGGTCTGAATAAAACAATAATTCCTCCTATTCTTTTCCTTAAGTTCATTCAGAACTTGAACTGACATTTTAATGGGTTAACTTTATCTTTTACCATATCTGTGCTCCCCAGCACTTGTGGGATCCAGCCAGAAAAGTCAAAATGCGCCAAGGAAATCTTGAAATTCTGAAACTTCCAGCATAGTTTTGCAGCCCAACATGTTTGAGTAGGCACCAAAACTCTTGAGTAAGCTAGGCATTTGTAGGTCTGCCCATCCCTATTAAAGTTCACAGCCCAAAGAAGAAGTGCCTGGTGATGGCATAGAATAAAAACCGTAGACAGATGCTTTTTATTGAAATGCTGCACCTTTAAGTTTGCATCTGAGGTTCTTATTGTAGAGCTCAGAAACCAAAAAAGACCATAGAGCAGAGATGAGATATTCCATACCCTTGGAGTGATATAGACATAAGTTTGTTGAGAACTGTGTTGGGAACTAGAAGATGCCCATACATGTCATAGCTGTGAAAATGTCCTTTCATGTGTAAAGGAAGTGTGTTTAATGTTCGGCAGTTCTTGATTTGTTTAAATTGATTCCTCTTTCCCTACACCATCAGCATTAACTATTTATAGATTATATAAAACTAGGTACACTGGCTTTCTCCCATCCCTTACCTTTCCACGACCCCCTGCGGTCGCCTCCCACACGCAGAGTGGAATGTCAGACACCGCTGTCATGCCTCTTGAGGAATGCAAGCCAACTTCAGCAAGGCCGCACAAGGACTTAGATGATTTTCTTCACGTGATATATGGATGAGATTTAAAGGAGTTTATTAGCTCAACATTACCATCTCTCTGAGATGCTGAGGTTGGGGAGGATGGGAGAGAAGAGCCATAGAGCAGGCTCCTTAATGATATTCTAGAACAGTCTGTCATTTCAGTTTGTGTCTGCATCAACAGTCTAAAGATAGTGCCACTGTTGTCTGATTGGACACAGTTGCAAAGAGCCTGCTGCATAGGGAGCTGATTAATAGATGCAGAAAGATTCAGATCAGTGACTTCTCCCTCCTCCCCCCACTTGATTTTTTAGTAATAATTTCTCTAAACCATAAACAGGCAATCTTGCAGTGTGCTATAGATTTCTATGAAGAAAGTCAACTTGTGTATATGCAAGTAGTCTCTGACAAAGGCTGTAAAATGGAGGTGGTAGGATTCAATTATTCCTCCAAAAATAAAGAGAGGAAAAGCAGCCTTCTTTAACAGAGAGATCCAAATAATGTGAATATTTCAAACTTATTTCTCTAAAAATGCTTATTTTTCCAAGATTAGAATATATTGGGTTTTTATCATCTAGAAAGTGGAATGGCAATAATAAAAATATATCGTCCTAGAATTTTAAAGCATTTTGAAAGAGTTAATAGTTGCTTCCTGTAACTGTTTGACAGTCTGATAATATGAACAAAAAAGCCACAGCTATTCAGACATGAAAGTGTGTTACAGGCCTCACTTATCTGAATGCAGATGTTTGTACAAATGTGAATAGTGTGCACCATATATAGAATTTGTTAGTCATTTTTTGAATATTACCATTTCTCAGTTATTGTAAATTGCCAAGTCAGTTTCCCAAAATGAAAACTGCTCTCATCAGAGAAAAATTCAGTGCTTTAGAATATTTCATTTTATCTACATTAGACATTGAGCTCCAAGTCTGTAAAACAGGCCATGGAGAGAGAGCGAGTTCTGCAGTGAATCATAAGTCCTTGTTTTGCTGGTGGATCTGACGTGTATCAGTTTTATATTCAGTAAGAGATTCTTTGTAGCACTCTTAAATCAAAATAACAGTGTCATTGTAGACTAACTTGTGTGTGTATTACAGGCATACGTTTGGGCTAAAATATGTATGGGGACTAATTGCAACGGTAAAAGTACTAGAGCTAACAAAGTAGTATTGTTCCGACTTGTATCCTAGTGATTGTTGAACACTGCTTGCTTTTTCTGAGAATTAATATTAAGTTAGTGTTCTGCATTTGATCCTGTTTGCTTACTGGTTTTTGATCATCATCGCAACTTCTGCCTTCCATCAAAATTACAGCAACTTTACACGTGCACACGCACACCACAAGAGGGGAAGAAGTTATCCTGTATTACGTGGAAGATATAGCAGTTCTCACATTTGCTTGTAGTTTGAAAGAATTTTTTCCCAAGCCCAAAATTTTAAGTTTCCATAAATAGTACAATGTAGACTTCTTGATACTAAATATTATTGGTCTGATATGGGGTGGAGGGGAATCTTCTACTGGTAAGATGAATGTTGTGTATGTTCAGTGGAGTCAGGTAGAATTAAGTCAGATTTCACTATCTAAACTTATTAATACTTACCAAAGGAGTGAAGAATTTGCAACAGCTAAAGAAATTAGCAAGACTAGAGAGTATATTGTGATCGTTTGGGGTTGTTTTGTTGAAATAGATTAGAACAAACCCAGACCTTTGAATCTTTCCCTGATGAGGAAAAGAACTTCTATTGGTGCATTTAAAAATAATCCTGAATTCCCCAGTGTTAATTATCAACATTCATTGCAAAATGAATTTTCCGACAATGAATCAGCTCACTAAAAAAAGCATCTTGCTGTATATATAGCATGTACCAGTCTTCATTAAAGGATCAGCTGATTATCATTCTGCTACTTGCTTTTATTTTCTTCTCCTACTCCCTCTGTTATATTTGCATGCAGTCAATCGATCGAGAGAAGATGTTCTGCCTTTACAAGATTAATTACAAACATAGGGATGCGATGTCTAGCCTGTATGTATGATTGATCTTATAGGAGGAAATGCAATAGGAAACTAATGCTTCCTTTTATCCAGTAAGCAAAGTTCAAAGATGTTTACATTCTGCTAGGTAAGCACAGCTGTCTAAAGACGTGAAGATGGATGGACTGTTCTGTCAGCACAAAATCACACCAAGGTAACGCTAAGCCATCTCTGTGGGCTGCTCTATAGCCATGAGGCTGTAGGGTCAGAATTGCTAATTTAGCAAATAGCTTAATTGTTTCACATTTTAATTAGTATTAAGATGCATGCCAAGTGGATCCATTACAAAAGGCTGGGAAATGAAATGTATTTGATTGATGCTGTCCTGCACTCGGTCAGAGGGTGGAGAGATTTTGGTTATGCTATTTTCAAGGGGGCCATTAAAACATGGCATTTCAGAAACTCAAGTTTTCTGAAGATGGGCTTGTGTGACATCAAAAAGCAATACATTATCTGTCATCTAAAATTAGTGGCATGCAGTTGCAGAAATAGCTGCAGTATAAAAATGCTAATTTTTTATGTATAAAATAAGTAACTTCTAATGTTAGTTTTGTATCAGGTAAGCCTTGAACAGACTTCTTTTATTCTTGGGTGTATGCTGGAGTAACTCTGTGAAAGGTGAAAGATCCAACTCAGCCTCTTCCCTCACAGTATTTTAAATTATTTCCGAGTCTTAAAATAAATTTTATAATTAATTTATATTAAGTTGGCTTAGCACCAGATCTCTACTCAGAAGCTTCTTCCACTTGGGATCAATTTATCAGAAGCAAAAAGAAATAAGAGAATGGGGTCAGGAGGATGTATCATGTTGTGTAATGGTTTGATAAACAAGTCTTGTGTGAGAGACAAGGTGGGTCAGGTAATATCTTTGATTGAACCAATATCCGTTGGTGAGAGAGCTGAAGAAGAGCTCTGTGTAAGCCTGACAGCTTCTCTTTCTCTCTCTCCAACAGAGGCAACAGAAGTTGGTCCAGTACAATATATCACCTCGCCCACCTTGTCTCGCTAATATCCTGGAATCTACGTGGCTACAACAACACTGCATACAATTCTAGTCTGGGATAGTTAAATCATTCAGCTCTTAGTGTACGTTTATGTGGAATTCTGAAATTAGGGTTTGGAGAAGTACTAGTGTACTTTTTCTAAGTATGTGTGTAGATATACACACACACGCACCAGGCTCGCAATGAGAGAGAAGACTGTTCCTTTGTTAAAATTAAGAAATTAGCATAATAAATATGGTGTGATGAAAGAAGGGGAGTTCCCTTTGTTCACTGCTTACTATTCATAGACAGGTAACGTGCGTAGTGGAGTCAAGATCAGAATTCTTTCTTTTTTCTTTTTTTTAAATCTATGTAGTATGTTCTAGTATGTGGTATGTTCTACTGATGCAGAAATTAACAAGAGATGCTGAACAATTGCTTTGTGAGAACACCACTGAGGACCTGGTGGTGTGGGTTTTTTGTTTGGGGGGGTGCTAACGTGCAAATTCTACCTGATAAATATGGATGTCTGCTGGTTAGCAATCAGTTTACCAGGCATGACAAAGGTTATCACAAGAATTGATGTGCCTCTTCTAATAATTAATGTTAATGACGCCAGTAAACAAGACAACAAAGAACTGCTAATGAGACAGACTTTACTCATTTGTTTAATCTGTTAATAAAATAATAGGCAATAAATACATTGCTATTCAGCCATCTTCAAGTCCTTAATGGATGGGAGAGTGTTTTAAAAGAGATTTGAGCTGATTTTTTAAATTTTTTTTTTTACACTTGTATTTAGTATATTCAGTTGACTGGGTAGATGGGGCATCTGAAAGAGTTTGGAGATCTGTATAATTAAGTGCCTTGACATTCTGTGTCTGAAGGACATTGGCACATGTCCAAATACTATGTTCTGCTTGCAAGCCATTTAATTGAAACCATATTAAAAAAAAACTTGGCAAAAACCTTATGTGAGGTTTTTCACTATTGGATTGACCAGACAGGGCAACAAAGCTGATGAAACTGGATTAGCAAAATTGTATTGTTGGATATTATAGGTTGTGTGACATGTACTACAGCAAAGGAATTTGGCAGGATTAACTTGCAGAGAACAAAGATATAACAGACAAGAGAACTGAATTAATATACTGCTATGACCAAAGCAGGAAAATCTATTTGCATGGAATACTAACAAGACTAAAACTTTGGCTAGTGGAAATCTAGTTGCTGTCCTTAGTCCTGCAGTTTTCCAGTCTACATACCTGTTTCATTACAAACAAGTAAGTTTAATGTAGAAAAATGCTTCATGTGGGTTGGTTGGTTTGTTTAAAAAAAAAGCTTCTTAAATTATTGGCAGGGTTTTCTAATTTCCTTACAAACAGAAAAGGACTTATTTTTCTACTTTTAGTGGCCAGCTTACTCTCTCACACCAGTGTAAACCCAGAGTAACTCCATTATCTTCAATTGATTTCTCATAGGCTACTCTGAGGCTGGGTCTACACTGACGGTGGCAAATTCGCTGCCGTCAGTTCGATGTATCTGGATCGACTGAGCGGTCTGTGTAGACCCGCTCAGTCGATCCAGCAATTGACGTAGGAAAAACACCCCGGTAAGTGGCGTAGCGCTGCGTCCACTCAGTGCTGTAGACGTGGCTATTCAGTACAGGCCATTTGAAATGTATTCGAGAGACGGTGGGTGAGGAAATATCCTTTATTGGACCAACTTCTGTTGGTGAGAGAGAGAAGTTTTTCAGCTTACACACCAACAGAAGTTAGTCCAATAACGAATATTACCTCACCCACCTTGTTTCTAATATCCTAGGACCAAGAGTGCACACAACTAGTTGAAATGTATGTAAATTGTACATTTATCTGCATGTAAGATCTAGCCCTAGGTGCAACCCTATGGGAATTTTTAGAAGGATGTGGTGCAAACGAAGATGGAAACAGCTATAGCTATATTACCTACCAATAAATAGCTGAGTAATTCATATTAAGTAACAGAGAGGGAAAGTCTTGGATTATGTGTAATTCACTTCTCAGTGAATGTAGTACTATTACTCACCAAAAAGTCTTTTAAACTGACTTCCTCCAAAGCGCAAGTGATGCATACAATGAAATAATTTAAAAAAAAGAAGCTGACAAATGGTGTGGATTGTATGGGAAGCGTCTGAAGATTTAAATAACCTTAAAAAGTACATATCAGTTTTTTCCCCACAAACTGTATTAGTGCCAGACTTTAGTGCTCCCCTGAAACAGAGAACGTATAAAGGGTTTGGCATTATTTTGTGCTCTGTTGAATGCCACAACAGGGAAAGGGAAATAGTTCACCTTCAGTCAGAACCGTCACGTCACCAGTTGATCAATACAAACTAAAATATGAATTCAGCTTCCAGACTCCTTTTCTAAGGTGAAGGTTATGTACAGATATTGGTAAAATATACATAGACTTCTTTCAGAGTGGTCTGATGTACTGAAACACTAGAAATGTTCTATTTAAATCAAATCTTTTAATGCAACATGGGGAGATTTTATACACATACATGCACACACGTGTCAAGAAATTCAGCTACAGTTCCCACAGCAACTATACAAGAGAACTTGGTTCTTTGGAATAGTCTGTTGTTACACATGGGAATAGCTTTTCTGCATAGGGACCAAATCTGGCCGCTTCTCCCCTGCACGTGTTGGGAGAAGGCTGTGGGGAGGTTATGCATGTGACTCAGCATCTCAATCACCTCCCTCTTATGGAGTTTCCTTTGAGCTAAAGGGTGGAGGGTCTACTCATTTTTTGGAAAAGGCCATGGGGCTTGCCCCCAAATCTGTCTTATCTCAGGAGATCTGCTAGAGACAAGGGATTTCTGCCTAGGCTTCTTACCTTCACACAGCTGCCGAGTCCCTTAGTTTGCTGTAGTCCCTGCATGTCTACAAGAAATGTTATCCCAGGAACTCTTGTCAGTTTAGTCACTATCACTAGCTTTCCTTATGGGTGTGGGGGGCTGGGAATCTGGCAGAGAGCTGCTGGTTCTGCTCCTTCCCAAGACGTTGTGCCTTACTCTTGATGAATCCGCATGGATAATGGGGGAGCATGCTACCTCTTTTTGAAGTGAAAGGCATTCAAACAGTCTCCCTGGCATACCATCCCTAATAAGGGGATGTAAAAAGACTTCAGCCACACTTTAATATAACTCCAAAGAAAGCTGGTTGATTCAAGAGCAGGCTATACTGTGTTTTCATTAATTACTGTCCCCACAAAAGTCACATGGAAAAAAAAGTCAGGTTATGGACTGATGCCAAAAATAATCCATCCTTTCATTTTTCTTCAGACCAATAATCGGACACACGTGAAGTTCTGAATGAGTGGCCACATAGATGCCTGAGTTCTCTGGCTCATGGACTGTATTTTTATTTTGTACAGCGCCTAGCATAATGAAGTCCTGGTCCATGACTGGGACTCCTGGATGCTATGATAATACAAATAATAAACAATGTCATAAACACTACCTGAGTGGTCTCAACATTCAGTTATTTCTGTTCACCTGTAAACTTGGAAACACATGGAACTAAAGCTGAGTCCATTTCTTCTGTGTCACTGCAATATGGTGCTGAACTGCTATGCTATCTGAGATACTTCTGTAACTTTCAGGGTGCAGTAGTTTGTACAGCCATTACCATCAGTTCATGGAGATGCAGAAGCCAGGGATTCTTTTAATAGCGTGAAAATTACAGAATCCGTAACTTCCAGTATGACTTTTAACAAACGTGTATTTAAGGATAATGGGTTGGATGTTGCCCTCAGCTTCTGCAGGTAAATATGGGACAAAGAGCAGCATGGAGAGAAGCAGAAGATTTGTAACTTGCTCTTTTCTGGTCTTGCAAGAGCCTCTCTCTAATACAGCATGGAGGGGCATTTGGGGAGAGGAGAACTAGAGCAGCCACTGCGCATGTCATGCTGCCCACCAAACCCAGCGAAGTCCTAGGGATAAATCCCCAGAGAAATTGATGCAGCTTTATGTAGCACCCATTCAGTGCCTTCTGCCTTGGAGATATGGAGATGGTGCAGGCCTGGAGGGAGTGAGAACTAATAGTAACAATGACTGCTGAGGGAGCCATGCTGTCGGAAGAGAAGATCCTCTGAAGATTTTGGCCAAGATCCTCACCAGTATTTAGGCACCTAACTCCTATTCAAATCAGTGGGAGTTAGGTACCTAAATACCTTTGAGTATCTGTGTGGAAAAAAATCTTCTTTTGTGAATCATGGGGCTTTGCAGGGTATCTGGGGTTACATCCCCTGCCTAAAGCTTGTAAGTCTCTATGGCTTGAGAGGAGAATGAAGGAAGGGAATGATCTAGTGTAATATAAAAGGTGAGAAGCCAGCTTTACACCATTACCTGTGTAGTATTAAATTTGTTTAAAAATAAGTAAAATATTAACACTGCCCCAGTCATTTTTATTTGGAGAAATATTTAACATTTTATCATTAAAATAATCAGGCCGTGCTACAGGCCTGTCATTGTCTGATCTAACCAGATTTCTTTTGTTGTCTAGATGGTAGCTGTGAGGAACACAGACAGGCAACATCAACAGCTGGGAAAGAGCCGTCTGTTAAAGAATATGCAGCCTGGAGGCCCACCCATGTCATTCTATATGGTTGGGTAAAGCAGCTGGTGTTGTGAATCAGGCCGTCGCCAATCCAAGAACGGCTACTTCACAACACCAGGGTTGTACCCTACCAAAGTCAACAGCCTGGAAGGCACCATATAGAAAAAGAAGATTCCTGACACTTCAGAATGTTGAATGTATCCTCAATTCCTATGTCTGGTCCCTAAAGTAAGCTTGACCTGTAAGGTAGAGCATTTATCCGGCGGACATTTAACACTTCCATAAGGTATACTGCAGCTATATTAATTATTATAACATTAAGGGTAAGGAAGCTGTTATCAAGAGAATGAAAATATTAAGGCGAAGAGCCCCACTATCTTCTTGGTGAGGTGTACTTCGGCAATTTGCAGTACTTGCTCATGTACTGTTTCTTGTTATAGACGGAATTGTGCCTAGTTGTTCTCTGTAACTTACTGTATTTGTCATAAAAGAAAACAAACTTTTCCTTATCCCTCACAATCTTACGTGTGTTGTCTGCAAATAAAAGAAGCATCCTCTAATAACACAGCATGGTTGTCTAGAATTAGTACCACAGGCACCTAGCTGCTATTTCTCAAATGGAGGATTGAATTCACCTTACTCAGGAAACCACCAACAAATGTGCTCCATTTCCTACATGAATGCAGCGAGCACAAAATATCTACCCTACCTCTGAATTATCCTGTCCTTGGAGAGAAATATGTAGGCGGTCATGGGGCAAAACCCTAACTAAGGAACATATAGAGAGAAAAAATCTAAGATGCTGTCAGTCGTGAGAGTAGTGTAGCAGTTAAATGGTTTCCACTGGAAGCTGTGAAGTCAGGGCGTACTAATGGGTGTCAACAACGATTAGATTATGACATACAATCTAATACATTAAAGTGATGTCAGTTTGGAGCTCTGAAGGTCTTGGAGTTTTTTCACGGATTGTGTTTTCCTCCCCCTCCATTCCCAACCCTGTCTATAGATTCTTTTGCATAGGATAGTACTTTTTCTGCATAAAAAGTTATTCAAAATTTGAAAGATTTAGACAAATTGTCATGATCCTAGCACAAAAAAAGCAGAGTTCACTTCAAACGATTCCAGAGACACATGCCCATAGCCTACTCTTGCTTTACACAACTCTAAATGTAATGAGCCAGATTCTTAACAGCTGCTGTAACAGGGCATAGACCTAGTACATTCACTTGAGCTATTTCAATTTACAAGAGCCGAGGGGCTGCTCTGGTATAACTGCTCTGAGTAACCTTTATATTTCACTCCTTTTAAAAAGAAAAAAGTGGCCCTCAAAAGGGACAGCAGGGGCACTTGTGCCTTTTTGTTACTTTATGAATGAGAGCTAAAGATCTGAAATGTTTCTCTCACAGAAGTTGGGGAGGGGGAGCTGAGAAGGGGGCGTTTCTGTTGATTTTTTACATGAGACATTCAGGTTTGCTCCGTTGTGGAAAACTCTGCTGACTAAAGAACAAGCGAAATTATGAAATCAGCAGAAACTGAAAACTGAGCAATTGCGAAGGAAGGGGATTAGATTATTTTAAATGCCTGTTTTGTTTGTTAACTCCAGGGCCTAATGAACACTTTGAAAAATAGGTCTTTTTTACAACTGTTTGCAGCACCATTACCTGCCAGTTGATATGTGGGACTTCATCATAAATAGAAGCCCCCACTAAGTCCTTGCCGTAATCACAACCAATCATCTCATTAAGAACTGAATACTTCGAATAGCAGAAGTAGAAAGGGCAAAATAAAGACAAAGAGCAGCTAAAGAAAATTAGCACAAACTAAAGTGGGATTTTCAAAAGTATTCAGTGTTAGCCCAATTCCAATTCTGTTGAAGCTAGTGGTTAAAGGACTTCAACAGGAGCAGCGTTATGCCAAAGTTGGATTCTTCTGACAACCCCATCCTGGATGCATAATTTCTGGTAATGGAGCAGGGATGGGGGTTAGCAGTGGAAAGCTGAACAAAAGCAGGAGGGGCTTGGCCCACTGGATCACAGATAATGTTCCCCATGTGGATCAGCATGAAGAAAGGCATGGAAATGTGAGCACGAGGAAACAAAAGGGCTCAGTAAGGCAAGAAGCATTGGGAGTGCCTAGAACACAGAGTTTATCTCCAATGCAGTATGAACACAGTTCCTCACAACGTCCAAACTGTGTGTGTTACAATCAGCCAAAACATGTGGTACGGATTGTAACACTGGCAAACCAGGTGCCAGCTCTTGCCAAGGCTATAGGCCTCAGCTGAGCACTGACAAATTCATTGCTGGAAACCAGGCTGTTTCACCTGTGTTAGTATGCCTAAGATAAATATCGATCTTACAATGAAGTGTTTAGACTTTATGAAATGCTTGTAAATTGCAGCATGCATTAATCTCACTTAGCTTATGCTCTGAGGTAATATTGAAGCATTTGCTTTATAGCTATAAAAAATTTTTGCTCTGGAACTGTGAACCTAATGAGGGATCCTCTGCTGCTCATCAAGGGCCACTGTGGGACATCACCATACAAAGACTTTATTGGCCCTTCATGCCCATGAAACAGCGACATGCAAAAGGACTCATCCCAGCAGCTTGAAGTTAGGATGAAAGAAAGCATAGTAGCTGACAAGAAAATGTTTCATCTCTTTTGCTGTTTAGACCCTCATAGGGCTGGAGCTACAAAACAGAAGCAAAGAGCCCCGGGGGTCAGCCTGGATTAGCCCTAAAAGACATTGACAAATTGCTGCAACTGTCACCTTTTGTAACCATAAACTGTAACTCATTTCTGTGTATTTGCCCACTTTAACCTGTAAATAACGCTCTAATTTTTTTCCTAGTTAATAAATATTTAGTTAGTTTATTACAGGATTGGCTACCAGTATTGTCTTTGATGTGCAATCTAAGGTACAAATTGACCTGGGGTAAGTGACTGGTCCCTTGGGACAGGAAGTAGGGATGAATCTTTATGAGCATTGGTGGATAGCAACCAACTATCATTGAGTCCAGCTTGCCTGGGTGGCAAGAGAAACTGGAATGGCCAAGGATACTGACTGACTCCGTGGTAAGACTGTTATAGTGATTTAGGGTTGGTGAATTCTTAATTATAGAACACACAACCAGTTTGGGGTCTCTGCTCTGCTTTTTGACAGTCTGCCCTGAGGATGGCACTCATGGTCGTGAGCCATTTCAGACAATGTAGTACAGATCAAATAATTCTGTCCAGGTGATATTCTTACTTACATAACCATGAATTTCCTTCATGGCAGAATTCCTACAACCAATGGCATTAAAATAATAAATACAGGACATACAGGAAATTTGTCCAATATAATAGAGGAGGACAAGCTATGAACACTGCTCTTGTTCACTGATTAGTTGAAAAAAAGAATTGTGTGGCTTGGGAACCAGCACCTTGACCTTTTTAAAATTTATTTTAATACTTGACATCTATGCTTCTCTCAACGTTGCAATGTTTATTTTATAGGTTAAAATATTGAAAATGTTTAAACATTGTGAACACGTTCTATACGCAGAATTCCCTAAAATATACAAATGTGTTGATTCACATGAACAGCTGTTAATATATAGAGTTAATCAGCCTGTCATCTTTTATTATGAACTGGATACCTGTTTGACTTTGTCAGTTTTTGTCTTCAAGAATCCAATTTTGAAATTAAATAATGCTAATGTTCCCTGAGAGATAAATTCATACTAGAATATCACTGTTTTTCTCTAAATATGTTATGAAGAAGAATTGTGGGAATGACTTCTGTAATCTATTTTCCGTTCATTTATTAAAAACCTTATTGGGAGTGTCACTTCACATGTGACCTTTGGTACATTTATTGTACCTATCTATTTTTAATCCATCATATTTTATGCTATTTGAAATGATTTCCAAGGGAATTATTATATACATATGGTGGTTCTTCGAGTACTTGCTCATATCGATTCCAATGTAGGTGTGCGCATGCCATGTGCACTGCCACTGGAAGGCTTTTCCCCTCCTGGTATCCATTTGGTTTGTTCTGGTGCCTCATGGAGTCATGCCCTCATGGAGCCATATTAAGGGTGCTGCCGCCCCTCCGCCCCCTAAGTTCCTTCTTACCTTCCATGTGTGTTGCTGGAACATCTGGTTGCTCAAGTTGCATCTGCAAGTACTTTCTCCAGTGGACTTCTTTCTGTTATCTGGTAAATGGTTAAGAAAACAGTGTTTGTGTATATATTAGTTCTAGTAAGTTTAGGGTAGGACTTCTCTTATCAGGGTCGTTTTCTCCCCTGGGGACCAGGGCATGCCTCTGTCTCCAGGATTTAAGTCATGTGGGTCTTGCCATAAGCCTGTGCCCAGGAGTGACCTCCACTCAACTTGCCTAACGTGTCAGGGAGAATTCCACCAAAGAGACTGCTGCAGGGAATTTCGTCCCCAAACAAAGAAAGAAAGGGACCGAGGCTTAAGTTCCTCCTTCTGGAGGTGGCTCTGTGCCCTCATGCGGACTGAGTCAGGCCGATCCTGCTCCCAGCACCTCTGCCTTGGTGTGGAGTGCACCGATATCCCTGAAGGAAACTCCAATGCCGAGAAAAGACTTTTCTGCCAATGACTCAGCACCATCAAGGCTCCCCTGTGCTGAGGAGGTCTGCTCAAGGTGGTCTTTGGCACTGATCCCAATCCCCAGTGCCATGCAAAAAGCAGTGGAAGGTGGACAGGGATGCTGCCGTACACCGAGACCAGCCGGACATAAGCGTCTGGCAGAATGCGGTCTGTGCTGGGCCACTTGAGGGCTGCAGGGGCCAGCACAGTGCTATTGACTCTGACCCTAGAGAAAGGTCCGTTGAGTCCGGTGCTTCTGGCCTCTTCTCTACCGGTGGTTCTGCCTTCCACGCCGGAGGTGGTGAGGCAGCCAAGGAGCTGCTTTCCCTCCTGGCACCGCTATGTCCCACCAAGCGGGAATGGATGCCAGACACGTGAGTGGCGGCAGCACCAAAACACGAGGTGCCATCAAGAGGGAAGCCAGCCATGATACTGCACCAGTCACCTCCCTCCCGGCACTGTCCGGCATTCAAGGGTGAACATGGGCCAGAGTTTCCCTCCCATGTCCTGGTCTGCGGAGGGACAGGACAGGGTCCTGTACCAGTCAGGGCATCCTCTTCTTCTGAGGAGATGGTGGCAGGGACCTCCATGACACTCATACTTGATGACAGCAGGGCTCACCAAGAACTATTAAGGCGGGTGGCCTAAAACCTGGGGATCCTGGTGGAGGCCGTCTCAGAGACCTCCCGCGCCCTGGCTCCTGCAGGCCCATTCCAAGTATACTCACCCTCCAGGGGCTCATTAGTGGTCACTGCTACAAATGTGCATGAGAGACAGGGCCAACACGGGCCCACTCCTAAGGCCAAGGATGCTAAGAAGCTGGACCTCTTCGGTCGGAAGACATTCCACCAGGGGGCTCCAGCTTCACATTTCGAATCGACAGGCACTCCTTAGCTGATATGATTTTAACTCTTGGGGAGCCATGACAAAATTTACTGAGCTTCTCCCGCAAGAGCCCAGGACCAAATTTTCAACTCTAGTTGAAAAAGGCAAGGCTGTGGCAAAAGTTTCATTGCAGGCCACACTAGATGTGGCTGATTCAGTGGCACAAACCATGGTATCAGCCCTGGCAATGAGGAGGAGCTCACGGCTTCAGACCTCGGGCCTTCCTTATGAGGTACAGCAAACTGTACAGGACCTCCCCTTTGAGGGCACAGCCCTCTTTTCCAGGCACACTGACTCAAACCTCCACAGTTTGAAGACTTGAGGGTCACCTAGGACTCCACACCCCAACCCCTCAGAGGAAGAATTACAAACCACAATCCCTGCCTTGCTTCCACCAATAACAGCCCAGGCAGGCCTATAGCAGGAGATGTGGCAGGCGCTATAGGAGAAGACCTCCTCCTTTGTCCACCCAAGGGCCTGGGCATGCAAGGCAGTCATGAAGGTTGCACCAAAGGGCAATGCATCAGTTCACAATCTGGATCCATTTCCCTTATGTTTTTTGGACCACTTATCCCACTTCCATCAGACATGGGCCCAGATTACTTCAGATCACTGGTTACTACTCACAATAGGACTCTGGGATACTCCCTACAGTTCAGTTTTTCCGCTCCTTCCCACCTTTACTCCCTGTCCCTCGTCAGTGACACTTTCTTACAAGCAGCTTCTAATCCCAGAGGTGTGAATGCTTCTTCAAGTGGGAGCAATAGAGGAGGTCCCTCTGGAGTTAAAGGGCAATGGGTTCTAATCCCGAAAGTCAAGGGCGGGCTCAGACCCATCCTGGATCTGCAAAACCTGAAGAAACTGAAGTTCCACATTGTCTCCATTATCTCTTTTTTGGCTCCAGGTCAGCGGTGTGCTGAAAGACGCATACGTTCACATCTCATTCTTCTGAGCCACAGGAAATTCCTATGGTTCATGGTGAACCAGGTCCACTACCAGTTTACTGTCCTCCCCTTCGGCCTGTCAGCAGCCCTTCACGTGTTCACCAAGTGCATGGCAGTCATCGCAGCTTTCCTGAACAAGCAAAGGGTACAGGTTTACCCCTACCTTGACGACTGACTGATCAAGGGCCACATCAGGGCACAGGTGGAATCAGACATAAGCTTGATATGGACAACTTTTGACAAGTTAGATGTCTTAATAAATGCACAGAAGACAACTCTCTCACTTATTCAGAGGATAGAGTTCATTGGCTCTGGCTTGGACTGCCTCTTTCTGCTGGAGTCCTGATTCCGGGCAATAGGCTTCATTATAGAGGGTCTCAGAAGCTATCCTACCACCACTGCAAGACATTGCCTGAAGCTCTGGGGTCATATAGCTGCCTGCATGTACATCGTGCAACATGTAAGACTGAGGCTCAGATGTCTCCACTCCCAGCTAGCCTCAGTGTATTGACCAGGCTGAAAACACTTAAACATGGTGGTCACACTTCCTTCCTCAGTGACCAATGCCCTCCTGAATCCACAGTCTGCTTGCACAGGGGTCCCTTACTCTAGGCCATATCCTTCACTGTCCCTAGTTACAGACGCATTGGCGATGGGCTGGGAGGCACATCTAGGAAGGCTCGGGACCCAAGGCCTCTGGTCTGAGGCACAGCTCTCATGACACATCAATGTCAGAGAGCTTCGAGCGGTGTGACTGGCCTGCCAAACCTTCCAAAATATGTGTCGGTCATGATGGACAACATGACAGCAATGTTTTATATAAAAGGAGGAGCACGCTTCTCTCCCCTGTACCAGGAGTCCTCCAACTGTGAGAATTCTGTATAGCCCACCCAGTACATCTCGAGGCCTCCTGTCTTCTGGGATCTGAGAATGAGCTGGCGGATCGTTTCAACTGGTCCTTATCTAACCATGAGTGGTCCATTAGCCCAAACATTGTGAACAGAGTCTTCCAATTATTGGGAAATCACCATACAGACTTGTTCACAGCAAGACACAACAGGAAGTGTCTGTAGTTCTGCTCCTTCCTGAACCACAGCCCAGGCTTGGTCACAGATGCTTTCCTTTTCCCTGGGAAAGGCCATTTTTTCTTTGCATTCCTGCCAGTTTCACTCATACACAAGGTATTGCTGAAGGTCAGGAGGGAAGGGACTTCCATGAGCTTGATAGCCCCAGCCTGGCTATGTCAGCATTGGTTCACCACCCTTCTGGATCTTTTGGTAGAGACTCCAATCAGCCTACCCATTCTCCCAGATCTGATTACTCAGGATCATGGTCACCTTCAGCATCCAAACCTTGAGTCCCTACATCTCACAGCATGGAATCTCCATGGCTAACTCCTCTGGAGTTAACATGTTCTGGACCCATTAGAGAGGTCCTCCCTGGCAGCGGAAAACCATCCTCTAGGGCCACGTACCTGGCCAAGAGGAAGAGGGTCTCAATTTAGTTGATGCAGAAAGGTATTTCACCCATGCAGTCATTCATTTCCTTTCATCCTGGACTACTTGTTACACCTAAAACAACAAGGGCTCTGGGTGTCCTCAATAAAGGTCCACTTGGCTGTGATTTTGGTGTTTCAACCCTGGGTCATTGGCCAATTGGTCTTTGCAAACCCAATTGTCAGCCAATTTTCTCAAGTGTCTGACCAGTCTGTATTCTGAGATGCAACAACAAATCCCCCTGGGTTCTCAATCTAGTCCTATCAAGACTCATGGGGCCCCCACTTGAGCCCTTAGTGACATATCTCTGCTCTACTTGTCCTGAAAGATAGGCATCCTGGTAGACATCACATTGGTCAGAAGGGTCTCTGAGATCAAGGCCCTCACATCCAAGCCCCCATACACAGTCTTCTTCAAGGACAAAATCCAACTGCGTCCTCACACAGCCTTCTTTCCAAAGGTGGTCTCGCAATTCTACATGATCCAAGACATATTCCTCCTGGTCTTCTACCCAAAGCCACATGCCAACAATTTCATTCACAGGATGTCAGGTGTCACTGCCGTCTACATTGAAAGGACAAAATCATTTAGAAAGACCACTCCGCTTTTTGTAGCGATAGTGAACAGAATGAAAGACCTTCCCGTCTCATCCCTGAGAATTTCATCATAGATCATGTCCTGTATCCACACATACTATGATCTGTTGAAGATGCCTGCTCCTGCCCTGACAGTACATTTCACAAGGGCGCAAGCATCTTTGGCAGCATTCCTGATCCAGGACAACTGCAGGGCTGCAACATGGTCTTCAAGCCACACCTTTGCTTCATACTACACCATTACTCAACAAGTCAGAGTTGATGCTGCATTTGGCAGAGTGATGCTGCAGTCTACATGCCAATGAACTCTGATCCCTCCAACTGCTTGGGTGTCACTACATTGGAATCAAAATGAGCAAGCACTCAAAGAAGAAAAATTGGTTACTAACCTTTTGTAACTGTTCTTTGAGATGTGTTGCTCATGTCCATTCCAAGACACCCCTCCTTGCCTGCCCCTCTGTCAGAGTTAGCTGGCAAAAAGGAACTGAGGGGGTGGAGGGTCGGCAGGACCCTAAATACAGTGCCATGAGGGCACGACTCCAGGGGCACCAGAACCAACTTAACAGATATCACTAGGGGAAAAATCTTCCATCAGTGCTGCACGTGGTGCATGCACACCTACATTGGAATGGACATGAGCAACCCATCTCGAAGAACAACAGTTATGAAAGGTTAGTAACCGTTTTTAATACAGTATTACTACTAAAAATTTAAACACTTCTCACTGAGAAATCTGACTGTGTCATTTTACCAACTGGTCATCCTCTTGCCAACATTATCATCATTTGCTACATACAGTAGAAAATCCCCATCCAAACATTTAGGTACTTAAGGGTTGAATCTAACATGTGATATAATAAACATGGAATGTACGGGATAACAAATACAGATTTTTAAATTGTTAGCATTACTCTTAAATAAGCAGCAGCAGTTCTTCTTAATTTCAACAGAAGCTATGGCTGCCCAATTCCCCTAAAAAAAAAAAAAAAAACCAGACCTGATTGTGTTTCCAAATGGGTATCTAAATGCAGAGGCATCCAAAATTAGTGCACACTTTAAAAAAATTTGAGGCTTAGCCTCGCTAATGCTTGAGTTCTCATCTGTAAAATGGGGATGCTACTATTTAAATTTCTCTTAGTTGTTTAGAGGCTTAATTTATTAATCCTCATAAAATCACTTTGAGATTGTTGGCGGAAAACCTTGTAGCAGGGCAAAGTATTTAATACAGACCTGAAATGCTGTACTGTAATCTCTTGTGATCTTATGAAAAGGGGTTTATTCTGAAGGCACCTTTCATACTTAAACAACTAATTTTTCACCCTTGGATCTTGGAAATCCACAGCTGCTGGAAACTGTTGGTTATGTTTTCTCAATGTATTCAATATGTATTATTGCTGTGCTTCATTTATTTAGAACGGATGCCTCTGTTTTCATCCTGGTCTGCCACACAGCATCTTAGAAAGCAGATTCTTGTAAAATTCTCTCTTTTTTTCCCCAACACACAGGAGCAGAGCTGATAGGCCCATCAGGAATAAGCCTCTCTTATGATATGTGTTTGCACGCACACTGGTTTGTTATTGGAGGGTTATTTATGAAAAGGGGCATTAATGGATGTTTCTTTCTTTCATCAGGCCTGAATGTCTACATTTGCAAACAAAAAGTGTGAAATTAAAATGACTTTCCAAACAGATACAATACTAGAGAACAAATAGGTGGGTCTGGAATTTTGTACCCATGAGCCTTGACCAAGCCCTAAGTTATATAAGAGCATCTCAACAGGAGGAAAAAATATGGACGCAATCTTTAGTCATCTTAACACAATAAGCAAAAGATGACAGTGAGAAAAAGAGCTTTTTATTTCACCACTACAGTTTTAAAAGGCAAAGGAGGGTTATGATAGATGGATCAGATTAAATAACCTGCAAAATCCATATTTATTCTGACACATGTTCCCAGTGCTTGGTACTTTAAAATCACTTCTCTCTGACGTACCCTTCATGCAGTACACAGTACAAGACAATCTTTGGGAATGAATGGTAAATGATATAGTTGAAAATAAAATTTGGGATGGTATTTTGAGCAGGAAATTCCTTGTGCTGCTTGGCTTAACCCGGGATTGGAAGGGGCTGCCAGAAAATTGATCACATTAAATACAAATATAAAGGAATGTAACAAAAACCACAAGATCAGAAGCGTGTCACAAACAAAGAGAAAGTACTTTCTATAAAGCTGTGCTTAGACAGTTAATAGCACACTATGAACAATTATGTTGCTGTAGGAGAAAGAGACGGGGGACATTTGTCCCTGGGATACCCATTGGGAATAGAATTCATATGTCATTTCAGATTTTAATTTACATACAATTCTAATTTATATATAAATTATTACGGCTCAATTATCACCCTCCAATTTAACATGCATGATTAATGCATTACAATCTCTCCTCCCTGTATAAAATGACCATTAGTGATAATGTAAAATACATGTACTCAGAGAAA
Source organism: Mesoclemmys tuberculata (assembly GCA_007922155.1). NCBI lineage: Eukaryota > Metazoa > Chordata > Testudines > Chelidae > Mesoclemmys > Mesoclemmys tuberculata. The sequence goes on along the minus strand of ML675603.1, from coordinate 68,118,615 downwards.
TAGATACACACAAATGGATAGCCATACCTGCAGGTACTTATGCACATTTATAGAGAATATGCATTACATAAGCAGCTCTCAGCCATACAGGTAGACATGTCCTGTCGCTTGTCAATTGTGCAGTGAAGTCACAGTGCAAATGAGTGGGCAAGACTGCCATACAATAAAGCTAAGTAGTCATCCTGTACAATTTTTGATCTAGCCAATATTCTCAAAACAGACTCCAGAGAACATACACATACATTATAAAATCACTGAAAAGGCCAATTATGTGATATCAAAAGCTTTTTTCTGGCTAATTGCCTTATAATAAAGTTTTCTTTGACAAAATAGACGTTACGTTTGTGCTTTAACATAATTAGCTGCACGTATCCCAATGCTTCAGTAATGAATTTTCACGCTGCATTGGATCAAAGATATAGACCCCCAAACATAAGTTAGGGGAAGGCTGCACCAATGTTTGTTACATTTGTAAATTCATACACGCATACCATTTTGAAAATGTACACCAAGAACTTGCTTTACCACTGTAACTCTAGTTTTACACTGGAATAACATCGTTCATTTCACTGGGCTGTGTGGATTCCGCCTCTCCTATGTACAAACATAATAGTGCAGTACAGCTTTGGTGTCGGCATGTTCATTTCAATGGAGTTATGTCAGTGTAAAAGTGGAGTAATAGAGGTGTGAATCAGGCTCCAAAAAGTTTTTTGCTGAAAATAAATCATACTTTGCATGTTGTTAATGGATGAAGTAACTAGAGTAGCTTTATACCGTAATGATGAAATGAATAACAAAATATGTTAAATGCACAAGGGCAAATCATATTTACAATAGTCTCATGATGGGCTGGCCCACACCCCTATTAAAAGATTTAGTGGCTTTGAAACAAACTAATTGGCCTGTACTTCCATAGTTTCAAGAAACGTACTTTTGTTGACTAACAAAGGCTATGAAATCACAACACAGAAAAAGGCCAGTCACAGCAACTTTGTATATGGTGCAGCACTAGCCTCGTATACCCACCTCACTGGGTTCCAGGAAGCAGATTCCCTGCAGCCAGAAGTTTCTGCTGGGTGTAACAGAAAGAAGGGGCTGAGTCTCTGGCCAGATCGGTGCTAGTCCCAGCTACTATTGAGCACTGCTCTCAATGCCAACAGCTGGGAATTGCCAAAGCATGTCATACCCCAATCCCAGCCCATCCCCTAGAACTGTACACTGGGATTATATGAGGTGGTGGACAGAAATCACCTATGCTGCTCTGTGCCCAGTGGGAACTCCTCTCCAGCAAGGGAATCCCAAACTAGAGCAGTCTGGCAGGCTAGCTACACCCTGTGGTGCCCCTGAGGAGCACAAAAGAGCAAAGCAGGGCAGCCACTTCAGAGCCAGGTGACTATTTTCTGAGTTGGTGGGGGGGGGAGAGGGGGGTCTATGATTCTGCAATTTAAAATGTCAGAACTGGAGGAATAACCACCTAAAGATGGGATTTAGCTCTACTTAACAGTTTCAGAGATTAATTCTTCAGTAAATGTCAAGCTGCTTCTTCCCTGTGACGCACGTTCTATGCCAGGGATTCCCACAACAAACATTTTGGTAGCCTCGGAGGGCAGCCACCAACTCTTGCTGCTCTTGCTCTGACAAACCTGTCTCTCAGTCCCTGCCGCCTGCTGCCCACCACCAAGGGCCCGCCCCAGGGAAGATGAGTCAGGAATTCACCAACTGCCTCTGTAGCCCGAGGCTCTCCATGCCCTGGCCGGACGGGAGCTGCTCAGGGGAGCGGCCCAGCAACCGAACAGCACAGCTGTCTCCACTGACAAGCGCTGCCTCTGGCACTGCATACGCCAGCCCCACGTTTTCAGAGGTGTTGCCCAGAGCTGCCGAGGAGGCTGCGCAGAACAGGGCAGTGACCCTTGCTGCCGATGCCAGCACAAACACCAAGGTGGCACCAGGGCCCAAGCATGTTTTCAGGCCCAGTACAAACTTGTGACAGGGGCCCCCTCCCACACACACATACCCATGGGGGTCAGAGCCTGAGCCAGAACCCCCCGCCCCCAGGGCCTCCAGTAAAGTGTACCCTCCCCGCCCCCGCCCCCCATGTGGGGGCCCTAGGTGGCGCAGCTCACTATTCGGGAGCAACAGCGAGGTGCTGCAGGAAGGAGGCGCGTCTTTGCTGCCCCCATTGCTGCCCATGCTTTGGAGGCTGTCATGGCTGTGTTTGAGAAATACTGTTCTATACTCAACCCTGAAATTTTTTTCTTCCTGTCACTGCATTTTATATAATTTTGGTGATGGTCTCCCTGCCCTGTGTACTCTAGAGCAGTCAACACGTCTGGCCGTAAACAGGGACCACACTGACTGTTTTTAAACAGCTGAAAATGTCACATCATTTTTTTTATTTTTTTTTTAAAAAGCGCTACAGTTGGATTTTATATTCCCTGAGAGTCGGTGGGTGTTACAGAAACATGGTGGATGAGCACCCTGGTTAGGACACAGAGATAAGTTATTATTGCCCTTCATGGTGCACCATTCTTTTCCAGGAGCATTTTAGGAATTTTTTGAGATTTGCATTCTTGTGGTTAAAGAAGCAGATTCGGCTCATAGCCATTATTGTCAGAAAATGCCTTTGCACACTGGTTTTTGAAGTCTTGAAACAGGTGGGAAGCCATTAATAGATTTAAGGGGATTAGGTCTAACCAAGGTGGTACCTCCTAGTGGATTTGGAGCCGTAAAAATGGAGCTTAGCTGGGAACATGAATATTTCCATTTGGTACCTCCCCTGCATTATTTTTATTATTCATATAACAGTAGCACCTAGAGGCCCTAATCAAGATCAGGGGATCCATTGTGCTAGGCAACCTACTTACACATAGTAGCAGACTGTCCAGGCCCCTGAAGAGCTTACAATTGAAATAGAAGAAAAAAAAAAGGTTGGAGCAGAAACAGAGCCAGAGAGTGAAGTGATCCACTAAAGGTCACACAGCAGGTTAGTAGAAGAGCTGGGAATAGAACACCAGTCTCCAGAGTCCTAGTTCAGCGCCTTACACACTAGACTACTCTTCACTCACAGATCTGAGCCTTTAGGTCTGCTCTGATTTCCATCTCTAGGGCATAGGCTGAATGCCTGGTTCCGTTTATTTATAAAGAGGTGCTCTCTTTGCATAGAATAGGAATTAAAGTACAAATTTAGCCCTTCTGATAACCACTTCCCAAAAGGTTCCGTCTCTTCCAGCTAGGACCACAGTACTTCACCTTCTGTCATCATAGACTGGTTTGGTACCCAGAGACTGAAAAACATTCATGACTGTAGAGGACCTGCTTTAAAGAGCTGAAAAGGTTTAAATCTCAGGGTTCAGGGCAGTAGCCATGAACTGCTTGTCTTGTGACAGCTTGGAATGGAGGACTAAGTTCTGCCATTAGACAAGGAAGTTGTCATGTTGAAAAGAAGAACAGAAGAGAACAGAACAGAAAAGAAGAAGGGCCTCTTGTCCCTCTTGCATCCTTCTGCCTTCTATGAGGTAGAAGCAATTGCAGAGGTCTGACGTGTCAAGGTTTGAGAATTGAATAGTTTTGACAGCGCTCTGGCCATTTATGCCAACTGTAGCAACTGGTCTATTCCGGCACCAGTGACTAAGCAGTGAGTCTGCCTCACAACATTTTGGTGGAGCTTGAAAATTAGAGGACTCTTCTTCTTAAAGGGGGGGGGTAAATTCCATTTACCAGGTTTCCAATCTAACCCTAGCCATTCCAGAAGCTTTCCCCGGAGGGGTCCCACTGTTGGTTTACCAAACTGGAAATCTCACGGCTAGTTTGAATACAAAGCCCCACCCTGCCCAGCTGGGTTGCTTGTTCATCCTGTCATGGAAGATAGAGAGGCAGGTGGAATTGATGGAGGATGCAGTGCTGGATGCAGAGATGACCTGTACCTACTGATGGGGGAAGGGGGGGAGGGTAGAGTGAGGGCAGTAGCTTCAGCAGATGTTAATAAGCATGCTCAGCACACGCCAAGCAGAAAATCTGCGGGGAGGCACATGACCCCGTGTGTGTCATCCCCCCTGTCCACCCCCCCCCCGAGTGTCGCCTCTGGCTGGATGCCAGAATGTTAGAGATGGTGGGTGCCTACTCTGTGTGAGCATCAGGTGACGCAATCAGTTATTGAGGGGAATGTTATGAGGGAAATAGCAATTTTTATCTATTGAGGACTGACATAGTGCACTCACCCCGCACTAGACAGGGAAGTGTTAACTTCTCATTGTGGGTGGAGGAAGCCACGCCCACAAGTCCTACTGGGCATGCCTCAGGTGCAATGCGAGTATAAGAGGAGGCAGCCTGCTTCAGTCCAGACTGACTAGGTGAGAGGAAGGATATCCATTGCAGGCTCCAGCCTAGGAGTGGTGGCAGCCCCAGAGAGCAAGGGTCAGAGGTGCCGAAACCCTGGCAGACATCTCCTACCAACAGATGCCCTGCTGTTTGGAGCCACCAGGAAATACCCAGGCCAAGGAAGCTGGAGACCCCCATGAAGACCAGACTACAATCAGAGGTAGGAAGTGGTTTAGAGGAGGGACTAGCTACTATCCCAGAGTAAGGCAGTGTGTTTTGGATGGTGATGGACACGCATGCTGCTGCCAGGGCCCTGGGCTGGGACCCAGTGAAGTAGGGAGAGCCCAGGTCTCCCTACCCTGGCTGCCACCCACCCCAGCTGATGGCTCACCACCCTGTGGCCTCTGCCCTTCAGGGCCACCCTGTGGACCCTTGCTACCAGGCCTGCCTGCCCTGCAGTCAGGGTCACCATATTGATTCCAGCCCCTAGGCCTAAACACCCTGCAGATCAGGACAGTCCTATCAACTTGAGACCTAGGCTCTCACAAGTTGAGGTAGTGGAGAGACCTGAGGATGGGGTGCACTCACCCAAACCCCATCACACAGACTTTGACCACCAAGTTTTTGGCACAGGGATCTGCTTTTTCTCTCTGAAAGCCATTTTAAAAGGTAAGATGAGCTACCCTCAGATAGAAATGTAATGGGGATTGATTCAGAAACTGATAAAGGGCAGGACAGTCTTCTGAAAGAGACATGACCTTTTTCCACATGCCAAATAGATCTATTCCTTACCAAATGGCAAAAAGAGTAGTGCTTTTGCACTGACAACATACAAGGCTATTACATGACTTTTTAAAATTAAAAAATACGGGTTACCATAGTAACAGTCACGTGACTTAGTACTTGTTCTAACTCAGAGATACATTACTGAGGACTGTCTTGATATAAAAATACCTGCATGTCATAGGAACTCTTGTACTTCATCAGAATGTTTCTGGGAGGTAGGGAAAGGAGTGGACACCTGTCTTGTATAATCCTGCTAGATTTCCCCTTTATTTCAATTTTGCATGTCTAATTTAGTATTTTATCATTCCATGCAAACTATTTTTTCTTGAAAAGTTCCAGAGGAATAGCTGTGTTAGTCTGTATACAGCAAAAACAATGAGTCCTGTAGCACCTTAAAGACTAACAAATTTCTGCAGGCATAAGCACACACACCTCTTATGTGTGGTTTCCACTTCATACATATGACGAAGTGGGTTGCATCGCACGAAAGTTTATGCCTGCAGAAACTTGTTAGTCTTTAAGGTGCTACAGGACACTCGGGGTGGGGGTGCAGGTGCGAGAAACATAACAATGGGGAGGGTAAGTGCTAAGAAAGTCAATTCACTTAGGGTAGATGAGGCCTATTCACAGCCATTGCTTAGAAGGTGAGAATGTGTGAACAGTGACAACTACTTCTTGTAATGAGAGAACCATTCCATGTCCCTATTCAGACCCAGTCTGATTGTGTCAAGTTTGCATATGAGTTCCAGCTCTGCAGTTTCTCACTGAAGTCTGTTTTTGAAGATTTATTGTTGAAGTATGGTGACTTTCAAGTCAGCTACAGAGTGTTCTGGGAAATTGAAGTGCTCTCCTACTGGCTTATGGATGTTCCCATTTTTTATATCTGATTTGTGTCCATTTATCCTTTTGAATAAGGACAGTCTGGTTTGGCCAATGTACATGGCAGAGGGGCATTTTGGCACATAATGGCATATATTACATTAGTAGATGTGCAGGTGAATGAGCTGTTTAGGACCTGTGATGGTGTCACTAGAGTCAATGTGCGGGGAGAGCTGGCAGCAGGGTTGTTTGTTGTTTGGTGTACGGTTGCTGGTATTTGCTTCAGGTTGAGATGCTGTCTATAAACAAGGATAGCCTGCCTCCCACGGCTTGAGTGAGGGATCATCTTCTAGGCTAGGTTGTAGATCCTTAATGATTTGGTGGAGAGATTTTAGCTGGGGGCTGTGCTTTTTTTTTCTTGCTGTGCCTGGCAATTGCAAAATAGTGCATACTGTTAATGTAGTCAGACAGCCCATTGCAGCTCATAACTGGTAAATAGTGGGAATAAACGGTGTTTTCTCCATAATGATTTTTGGTCTCTGATCAATTGGTTTCTCTATAGCCTGCAGTATTTCCATGTCCTTGCATTCATATGTCTGTGCTATTGGAAAAAACCTTCCTGCTTATTACTTGGGTAAATCCATAGTTAAGTTTTTAGTTCAACAGGCCAATTTAGTAGTTGCCTAGTCAAAGTATGAGAAATGAAACTGATTGGCCCCAGTCATTCACTCTCCCAAGCTGAGAGTGCTGAGGCAGCAGTATTGTTTGGTCCATCTTGAGATAGTATTGTCAGTTGTCAGAGAAGTTACCTAGAATTCCTGCTAAACAAGCATGGAGCTACATTAATATGTTCCAGAGGAACAGAAGGTGGTCACAACCCAAGGCTTTGTTTGAACGTAGTGTGTGCTTGGAGATGCTTTACAAACAAGTAAGAACACATAGTGTCTGCATTAAGAAGCTTCCAATCCAGTTTGGACACAGATAAAACCTATCAAGCACAAACACTATGCTGAAAGCTGGCATGCATTAATGACAATGTGAGAACATAGCAGTGCTAATTGTTGAAAGTACATTCAGAGGAAGAATTTGAAAGAAGGGAGTGGCAGAGGTTGTTTCTCTCATGAGACAATGTGGAGAGCAACACAGAAAAAGAGAAGATTTTTATGGGTTTACACAGAAAAATAGGAGACCCCAGAGCTCAAATGGTGGGGGGGTAAAGTGCAATGGTCTTCACATAGGTGGGGAAGAGCTTAAGTGAAGTACTAAAAAATCGATGCCACTCACTAAGGATTGTACAGATGTTCAAAATACAATGACAGCTGGGCTCTGCTTGTCTCATCAGGGCTGACTCTTCCTCCATGGGGTTCAGATATCCCCATGGGCTGGACTACATAAAAGCATAGATACAACAGGCTTCTGCTGAGGCCCTGGCTCACAGAGTCATGTGATCACAATTGTATCTAAACTTTAATTTAAAAAAAAAAATTGTACGTCCTCAGCCCTCATGGTTGCAGAGAAAAGCTTCAAAACATGACATAACTGTGAGGCAGTGATGTCTGCCTGAGTCAGCACACAGGCCTCATCCAAGAGAGGTGCAACATATCCTGGAGCCAGGCAGGAAGCAACCTGGTTCCATACCCATCACTCAAGCAGACCAGGCTCCCATTGCTGTGGAGGCAGCATGGGCTGCTCAATGAGGAGGCTTGGGTGCACCACTGGACTCTGTGGGATTGGCTTCCCCATGGTTGGATTCACATGATCCCTTGCCTGTTGATTCCATGGGTCAGACTGCGCTGCATGTGCTTGTATCTTCCTTGAGTCATCACGTGGCATCAAAATGAGCCGTCACTTGCCGTAGATTGTGTAGCTTGTCGTCTTATGCTCATCCTTCTCCTTATGTACCTGTTTTGATCAGCAGTGAAATAACCGATGATGTTGATGTTTAAATCGTCCTAATGAGGGATGAGTAAATGCCCTCATTGAGATGAAAGGGGTAGTTCACATCTCTCATGGCTCACATGTTTTAGGCTGTCTGCAAATTCCAGAAGATGTTTTGGTTACATTTGGGTCACATTTTCAAAATATTCTTTGCAACCATACAAGTTAGCTGCTTACTTTTTAATGAAAGTTGAGATTCTGGAGAACAAGACAGCAGGCTGGAAAAAAAATGGTAGGTGACCTGGGTCAATTTTGAACATCACACCAGCAAAGAGAGTGCTCACATGGGCAATTGCATAATGAGCCCTATTCCTATTACGCTGCCAGGCCATGTGAAGCAGTACCCCCAAAGCATGACTTTTTGCATGACTTTTTATAACTGATGTTGCTTTTGATTGGTACCAGATGAAAATGAAGGCTTGGAGGCTGCAGGGTTCCTGTCAGGAAGGACACACTGAGATGAATAGTATTTCCTCAAATAGACTTTCAAGTCAGATTTTGTTTTATGTGATCTGTAGGGGTACATGAGGCTGCTCTTTCTTTACCAGAAAAGCCCCAGAGCTATGGGGATTTCAGTAAAAAGCATTCAAAGGCCCTGCCCTTACAACCCATAGCCATAATTATCATTCCTAGGCATTAGCAGCTTTTCCCAAAGCTTCTGTCCTTCAAAAAGATGTTTACATTATCAGGTACAGAGTGCTACCATTTGCTGTTCTACTTATATAGGTATGCATGATTTAAAAAAAAACCCAAAACATCTGTGTAACCATCACTCTTGACTACAGTCCCAGAATTCAAATGGTGGCTGTGCTCTGGGAATGATATGGCAATACAGCAAGGTACATGGGATACACTTCACAAGTAAGCAGCAACACTGGTGGTGTGATACAGGAGCGATGAGAAGAGAGAATGAACTTGCCTCAGTCATACAGCTCAGGGTTACAGAAAGTTAATCACCATGCCAACATGACAAGGGTTAGTAGCCACTGAGTCTAATGGCTTCTGTTACAGGAGGTTTCAGGAACTCGCCCACAATACACATCTAAATAGTGAATTCATTCCATAAATGTGTGCTCTGTGTAAGCACTTTCTCAGGCCTGCATGTATCTGGAAAGCTGGTAAACTAACAGTCACACTGTGTAGATTTACTGGACCCAGTATTCTGCTGTGGTATGGCCACTTTGCTGTCCTTAACAGTGGATTGTGCCTAGAATCCATTGGCAAACAGCCTACTTTTCTTAAAGGACTCAAAGTCCTTATGTGTCTGAATGCACTGTAGTACCATCTATTTAGAGGTGCATTCGCAGCTGTGGCTAGTAGATATGGAGCGGGTTTGGGAGGGTGGAGGGGGCTGAGGAACCAGAAGGAAGTTTGAGAAGCCTTGATGGTGGCTACTGCCAGGAGTCAAGGAAGCCAAAGATAGTGAAGCCTACAGGACCAGAGGCAATGTCCTGAGCCAGGAGGGAAGGTGGGAACCCAGAGCTAGTGAAGCATGATGTGTCAGGGGTAAAGAGCCCTGAGCCAGGAGGAAGCTGGAGGGAGTGACACCTAAGAGCCAGAGGTGTATGTGTCCGCACTAGAGTTCAGGGACTTGTGGTGTGGGCTTGAGTCATGTATGTTAAGAAAATCAACCCCAAGAAGGTGGCATGACGTTTGTGGTAGTTCCAGGGAGTTGGGGGACTGAGTTGTGACCCCTGTAGGTTGGCCAACCCATTGCCAGGGGTTGCGTCCAGGAGGCTGGACTATTCCATGTGGTGGAGAGTACAGGCAGGCAATCATCTTGAGGGACAGGGAGAAGAATGGCTGTGGTGGTATGAAGGAGGTATTACACCTCTTAAAGACAACTTGGCAACTGCAGGTGAAGCTCTTGGAAAACCAAAGATGAATGCAGCTCCTCCCACAAGAAATTCTGTGTATATTTAAAAAAAAATAGCTCTGGGGCCCTGTGTTCAATATTCTGCATGGAGATTAATCCTGGAGGTCCCCACATGGGAAGGGTCTGACTAGACTAAGGGCTGTCATGGCCTTTGAGAAGATGGCTGCCCTCTGTGTGGGGTATCAAATAGCTTGTTAGGGGTGCCCGTGGTCGGGCCTTGTTAAGCATTTTTGCTCCCAGGAAGAGAACAGCTTAGCAGGTGTTCTACAGTCTTGAAGTAGAGTATTTGGGAGAATCTTGGGGTGCTGGTTGCCAGGACATAGACTTTAGATAGACAGCAGTCAGGTGAAGATAGTTAGGATGGCTGGGTACAATGGAGTTGTCTGCCTAAAGACCTCAGCAGAGACCCTGAGGGTTCTCTGCCCAAGAAGTGAAGCGATGAGACTGGGCAGTGTCATTTTGAGAAGGTAGTAGCAGAAAGGGCACTTCAACAGCAGTTGGGTCCAGATCTCATTCTTTAGCCTACGAGAGCAGGGATTTCTGCGGCTGGCCCAGGATTGACAGCAAGAGAGTACTACTGGCCTACCAGACTGAAGGAGGAATGGAGAGAGAGTGAGAAAGTGGAGTAGGTGGAGCCTCTGAGTTCAAGTTGTCAGGTGAGGGTGAGATTTGACCCTCGGACAAGAGCAAAAGATCATAGACAGAGCCCTTCTGCTGGGAAGATGCTTGAGGTGGTGGGAGGGCCTTGTTGGCTGACAATGGGAGGACCAAAAACCGCCCCAGTTGGGCAATTGAGAAATCAAAGCAGATGGAAGGCAAGTGGCCCATGGAATGTAAGTAAACTCCCCAAAGGGGTGGTGGAAGACTATCTGGGAATAGTGGGAGAACATGTGAGCCCCATTAGGGATAAATAAAGCCCACTGGGAGGAAAGGTGGGCTTTATGGTGGGGGGGGGAGAGGAAGAATGTCTGATGTTTAAACAGGTGCACCCTGGTTAGCCCAGATTAGGGAGCAGGGTAGCACCTGCAGCTAGTGGGAGATCACAGGCTTTGGGAAAGTTAAGATGGCTGAGGAACCAGGCAGAAGCCCAGGAGGCCAAAAGCAGGGAGGCCTGCGTGGCAGAGACAGACTACCCTGAACCAAGAGAGATCCTGCGAAGCCAGAGGTGAAGCCTGAGGGGCCACAAGCAGAGATTCCTGACCCCAGAGGAAGCCAGAGAGGCTGGGGGAACAAAGCTTAAGGATCAGGGGCATTGAAGCCTGGAGGGCCAGAGGTGTATCTGTCTGAACTGGAATTTGGGGACCTGAGATGTGGGTTAGAGTAATCTAGATTAAGAAAAGGGGCCATGAAGCTCATGCTGTGGCTCCTGAGAGCAAGGGACTGAGGGCTGCCAGGGGCGCCTCCTGTGCAGTTGGACTACTAGAAGCACAAAGCTGGCCTATTGGGCATAGGCAATGGAGCTGGGTGGGTTACCTGGGCCATGGCCCAACTGCTTTCTGGCTGGGCCAAACCTGAGTGGTGCTGCCACCCCACGCTCAAGGTCTGTGCCACTCACTCAGATTTGAAAGGGGTAGGTGTAGAGGCTCATGGGCCAGAGAGGTCAGACTGCTGGGAGGGGGTGGTGCCTGACAGAAGAGGCAGGTCAGAGGGGAAAATCTATGACCTGCCTCATGTTGGTGCAATGCAGCCCTTGAAGCATGGCCAAGGTGTCCTTTACAGTACACAGGCTCCAGCTGCTGTATTGGCCTTTTGTGGCAGCTGGCACAACTTAGAGCGTTCTTCAGGCTGGAAACCAGCTGAGTGCTCAGCTTGCCTAGGGTCACAGCCTAAAACAGAAAACTTTGAACCCCTGCTCCCAAAGTGCCCCATGCAGCTCTTGCCCAGAATTGAGGCTTAGGGCACAGATTGAAAACATGAATCCAGTCACTCTCTGAATCCACAGCAAATCACTCTCCATCCCATCCTGCTACAGAAAGGATCATGATAGTGGAGATTAGTGGAAATGTGAAAACCCCTATTATAAATTTTACTTTATTTTTAGGTTTTTTAAACCAGAATTGCATAGCTCCGTGCAAAACATCTTCTCCCTATTGTGACTACCTAAGTGCAATCATGGTTGTCTCTTCTAGTTACATGGGTAGGCTAAGCCAAACGGGGGCCTGGCATATGATTTTGTAGTTTGCACAGCAAAGTTGTTTCAAATCTGAAGTGAATCAATGTAACTCCACATCTAAAGCTGCATGCCTATTCAGATAGACTGATATTTTGCTTTCATTTGCACAGAAGATTGGAGTCAACTGCATCTCACACTTAGAGCTGGTCAGAAAATGATAAATTTTTTTCCTCTGAAATTTAAACAATTAAAAAAATTCATTAAATTTTATTTTAGGTTTTCACTGAAAAAAAAAAAGGATTTTGGCAACCCAATTATTGAACCCAAGCCAATAAACTGAACCTTTTCCATTTAAAATTGAAATTTAGAGGACTCTTTTTAAGAAACCCTAAACACTTTCAACAAAAATGGATTCTTTTCTCTCCAAAAACTTGCATTCAGTTCAAAAGCTATTTTCTCTTGAATAAAAGGTTGGTGGAATTTTTTTCTACCAACTCTAATCATAATCTGAGTGCTTCCTAGTTGCTGAAAGGAGGACAACAGTATTCAGCCTCAGAAATAGCTTTTTTTTTTTTTTTAACCCACATGGATCCCAGAGTGCAAACCCCAGTGTCAGTAAATATGCCTAATGCTGTGTTGCAGCAGCAAAAGCTATTCATCCACTGCCACTCTAAGAGGTCCAGAATCGACTGTCCACTCCTCTGTGATACCCTTCAAGAAGGTGGGGCCAGTACAGGAGAGGACAGAGGCCAGCATCCTGTTTTCAGGACCTCCAAGGATAGCCCCAGCCAGACTTTAAAATTTTCTCCCAGTGGAACTCCCAGATGAGAGATTCAGAGGGGTAGCTGCATTAGCCTGCATACAGCAAAAAACCGAGAGTCCTGAAGCACTTTAAAAACAAATTTAACTTCTGCAGGCATCAGCTTTCGTGGGCTGTAACCCACTTCATCAAGTGCTATGGGACTTTCTTTCTTTGGCCAAATGAGAGAGACTGTAGTATTGCTTATCTCACTCTGGAGTGAATATCCCCTCTGAGTACCTGCTCATGTTGGGCTAGAAGAGTGCAAATTACACTGCCCTGTATCCATTGCATGAATTTGGCCCACAATGCAATTCAAAATGTGAGTTATCTGGTTACCATTAATACCTATATGGTGATGATCATTGCCTAAATTTTTTAAACCCATAGTGCTATAAATTATTTGTAATACAGAGCTTTGAAAGTACAACACGGTAGATAAATGTTAACTTATTAACTATTTTCATAACGTATTTCCCAATCAGTGGCATAAACATCAAGTTACTATATAAATGTGACTTTATACTGCACCCATGGATTTCATATTATACATATTCTAACTACAGTACACTTATGGACAGGGAAAAAATACAACAGAACTTAAATGAACAAGGTGGAATAGGGAAGGGGAAAATGACAAAACGCAAGGTTTCCAACAGCAACTGAATACCAAAAAAACCTGCTGGGGTTTAGATCTGTCTATATTTTGGAGGCTGTATTTAGGAAGGAAAAAAATTAACAGAGGCTGAAAAGGACTTGCCTGGACAAGTGATGGATGGTTATATGCATATGGATTCATCCAGTTCCCATTAAAGGCAGCAGCAGTTCCAGTAATTTTAATCGTGGCTGAACTGGAACTAGTCAGAAATAATTAACCATTCCAAGCAGTTTTGGAATGGTGATAGTACAATATTATCTTCTCACATTCACAAATCCGTGCCACAGTCGAAGAGGAAGGTTACCCAGCTTTTTTCTAGCCAACAGTAGCACAGTGGCGAAAGTACAGTATGCCAGAATGGAGGGGTCACTTCTTGGCAGAAGCGTGTTTCTTGGTTCGTCTGCCAGACAGTGGGCAGAGTGCAAGCGAGAGCAGCAGTTTAGGGGCATGTGGGGAAAGGGACAAAGATTGTAGGGGTAGGAGTAGCAGCTCTGGGGAGGTTAGCTGGCCACCGCTTGGCAGGAAGGGCAGTGTGTTTTGGGCATCTCCCAGCCCTGTGAGGGTGCCTGGGTTTTGCTAGTATTTAGGGGCAGAATAAGCATGTGAGATGTGGGAGCACTAGTGCAGCCCAGGCCCCTGCTGCACAGAGACTGCTTCAACAGCAGACAAGCCAGCCCCATGGCAGGAACGTATGAGCATCAGCTCAGGATGGAGGGAGGTTGTTCAGGCTGAGGTGTCCTCGGGCAACTTCTGTGCTGACTCAGTTGCCCACAGAGGCACACGGCAGCTCATGGCACACTGGGAGCAGAGAGGAGGGAGTCGGACCCACACAGTGAGCAGGGGAGAGGAATAGGGTGGCGTCTGGGGTGGAGCAGGGGTGGAATGTGGGCAGGGCCTGTGGAGGAAGAGGCAGGACAGGGAGTTGCGCTCCCCAAGGGGAAGCATCACCTACTACCCATGACACCATCTAACACTGCTCACAACAGGTCTAGATGCCTACTCGATTAAAAGTCTGGGGTCCCGGTAGACTGCCTATGCTAAACAAGGAATCCCACTTTTGCTGACTCTGGTGGAACTGAAATGGTGGTATCAATGGTGGGAAATTTTAAGGGGGGGGAGTTGTAGGTAGACAATGCACCTATGACTCCACAGATTCCATGTTTTGAACTCTTGGCAGCACCAAACACACAGCAATAGACTCACCAGTCACTATGGCAAAGACTAGCTGACATATTCAGCTCTGTGTCAAAAAGGTAAAAAAAGCAGCAAAAACCGCACTGTCTCAGATACCAGAAGGCAGGAGCATTACATGATTGTGAACATACTATATGACGGGCAGAGAACAGTCAAGCATGTGTAATTGAGGTCAGCAAGAGATAGAGACAGCACATAATTGTCACTTCTTTATTAGGACCTTTCAATGGTAGCAATAATGTCAGCTGAATGCACAATACTTTCAACAAAGCAGTAATGATAAGCCTAGGAGATGGAACTGAAAATTTTTTTTTTTTTAAAGAAAGAAAAAAATAAAGAACTGACTCTCAGAGGCGTTTATTCACCAGAACTTAGTGTCTTTCAATTTTAAAAAAAATGTGAGCAGTTTCTTCTCTGCTTAGGTATGGACTATTGTCAAAGGTTTATTTTTATTTTATTTTTACAATGATAGCAAATGCCCAACCTTTACTTTATTTTCCTCTTAGTCACTCAGATAAGAACTTGGGAAGGGAATTAAAAAATACATGCAATTCTGACAAGGAACTTACTAGAATTGAAACTCTCCAGACTTAAGTGTCCCTTCTTGGCAAGATATAGGGTGTCCAGTTCCATGCTAACATATATTCATGCAACCCTAATTGGGCTCAATGGACATTTTAAATTATATCCTTCCCACTTATGTGCTCTCCCAAACTGGGATGCTTTTGTGATTTTAAACATGTGCTTAAGTCCTGAATCAAGGCTACTGTATTGAGAACATGGTTTCCTTTTGTTATTTACTATTCCTCTTTCTCCTTTGTATCAGAGTGACAGGGGTGTTTAAACTTTGGTATATTTGTTTTCTTTTCAGATATAGCATTCTAATGAATAACATTATTGCCCACTTCATGCTCATCCTTTCTAGATGGAGACTTTTTGTTTTATTTACTATTTGGCAAAATATTTTGTGGTAAAGGTTAATATTGGATGTCTGTTCTTCATTGCTTATTTTGATTCTCTCTCGTACTTTTTATTAGCATTGTTGGTCCTGCAAAAACCCTTACAGACATGGTAAGTCCCAGTGAGAATTACTCACACGAGTATGGGCCTGCAATATTAGAAACTAAATTATTAAATGCAAACTTAAAATACATGTTTAAATTTTCTTTTAACAGCTTCTCCTTGTTGCATCTTGCAGTTAATCTAGTGATAACACATTTCTAACCCTTCAACACTTTCTTATAAGGATTTCTAAGGTACTTCTTGTTTGTATGCTGCCTAGCACTGTGGGGTCCTGGTCCATGACTAGAGCTTCTGACCCTACCACAATACAAATAGCAAATAATCATTGTCTGAGCACCTCACAAAACATTAATGAACTATGATGCAGACATGGCCTCCATTTTACAGATAGGGGAACTGAGCTGCAAAAGTAGTAAGTGACTGCTGGCAATGCCATGAACAGAAACTAGATCTTCCAACATCTAGACCCTGTGCCTTATCCCCAAGATCCAATTTTTAGCCAGTTACACAGCTTGAGTTTTATGTCCCTCACTAAATGTCATTTGTCATTCACCACTGCAAAGCAGACACAGACAAATGAAAGGTTCAGAGATCAGAAAAATAAACAGGAAAGGATTATTGATGTCAACCAAAATGCTCAGATATTCCATAACATGAAGGTGAAAATCACAAGTTACATCAGAAATTATGCTTCGAGATGATCCCAAATGAGAACCTTGGAGCAGAATGAAGCTGAACTCGAAAGTTTGGATTCAGATCCAGTTTCAAATCTGGACTTTGCCTGAGGTCCAGCTCCATCAGCACTGCTTAAGTGAAGATGGAAACAATAAAGCCAGGCTCGAGCCCAGCATTGAAAGACAGCCTGGGCCACCAGCTATAGCAGCAGTCTGAAGTCATTAGCATTACTCAAGAGCGGGAGGCGGCAATATAAGCAAACACAGCAAGCGATGAAGGAATACCCCAGGGTGACCAGCTCCTCCAGTGGTCTGCTGCTGCCACCATTTAACAGGAGGGGGAGCCAGTCAAAGTAAGTACCACTCCCACTCGCCCAAGCCAGCACTACTTCTGGTGTTAGTTTGAGGGGAGACCGTTATGGACACCAGGGTGATATCTGAATTGCTGACGCTGATACCACTGTAAGACTCCACCCCTCTTCACTAACATCCCCGCCCTTGCTAGCTGCTGAGCCAGGTGTTAGGTTCTTTTATATACACACCCAGTCCTATTTGACATGCCGGCAGTGGTTTGGTGCTTTCTGTCAGAGTGCCTTTATTAATGGGAGACCTGGAAATGGGCGGGGAGTTAGGCAAGAACTCTAAGTGCTTTTCTGGATCAGGGGGCGAGTTCTAAGCCCTTTCCAGGATTGAGCCCTCAAACTATTGTTTATGCATGAAATTTACTTCAGTTTCTGAGACTGGATGGGAACGTTGGGATGTCCCTCCCTTCAGAAGGATGCCCAAAGGAGCATGTGGGGGGAGCCTGAGGAAGTAATGCTGTTATAAACCAACAATAG
This sequence comes from Mesoclemmys tuberculata, assembly GCA_007922155.1. Classification (NCBI taxonomy): domain Eukaryota; kingdom Metazoa; phylum Chordata; order Testudines; family Chelidae; genus Mesoclemmys; species Mesoclemmys tuberculata. The sequence goes on along the minus strand of ML675603.1, from coordinate 68,101,579 downwards.
CACAGAAATGTAATGGGTAACAAAAAGAAAAAGGTCAGGCCCTGGCCCCTCTTTGTTTGATCCTGTTAAGTGTGGCTGACACCTGTGTGAAATGGTGTCGGAGCGGGGGGGAGGGAGGGAAGCAAATGTAAACAAGTGAGAGATCCTAGTGGCACAGAAAACAGGAAAGTTGTAAGGTGGTGGTTTTATTTTCTTCATCCTAGAGTAGAATGAGGGAGTGAGAGAAATGGGAGGATCACCCAGACTGTCACATGGGGGCTGCTTTTGTTATGCCCACTTATCCTGCTCTCAAGTCCATGTTTCAATGGCTGTGACCATCAGTAGTGAAGTCATGCTGTATCTCATAGTAATTCCAAATGTTAAATTCTGTTCTGGTAAAACCAGTTTAACGAAACTCACAGGATAACTGGACAATGTGTAAAGTAGGTAGGTATTACAATGAGGAGCTTCAGGAAAAAGAGAAAGGTAGCACTTGTTGGATAGAAATGGAGAACACTAACATTTGTAGTCAATTGGAAAACTTCTATAAAAATTCTGATATAAATTGATAGGTCATGAGCGACATTCCACATAAGACTTATGGGTCCAGCCACACATGACAGTCCACAAATCTGTCATTTTACAAAGATTTCAAACAACTTCATTTGGAATACGCCTATGAATGCACAGTAAGCCACAGGGGAACACTGGCATAGATGAAATGGAAGCATATGGTTCAGTTTGTGACACTTCTCAGTATAGAAACAATATAGATAGAACAAATGTGCTAATAAACAAGGCTTCTAAAACTTAGTCTTCTCCATTTCATGAATACATTACCTGCTTTCTTTAAGGGCCACCACATAATTTTCATAACTCATTTAGAACAAAAGAATCTGATCTGGAAGCTTTCAAAAACACTCTCCAGATTGAAATAAAAATAAATCACTTTTTAGCATATTAATCAGGCTCCTGATTAAAAAGTTCTAGCAGAATATTAACCATAAATGTTGCTAATTTTAGCATAGCTAATTTTACCTAGGAACAACCACATGGAAGTATTCATCTAATAAATTCCATCAAGGAAAGGATGAGCTCGATTAATGTTGATTTAGGGAAGTAACACCATGACTTTTGTTTTTCATTTGGTTGGATGGCTTGTTTTTTTTATAGTGCATTTCCTGTTGCACACCACCATTACACATTAAGATAATGCTTAAACTGAGCAGGTGTATTTTGGATGAGATGTAAACCAAAGGTTCTGACCCTTTGTGGTCATTAAAGATTTCATGAATGACATTTGTTGCAAGAGTAGACATGCTAACTTCAGTGGCATGTCTAAATTAAATGAAATCTCATTCAGATACTTAAATTCCTCTTCAGTTTCAGTGAGAGATGTAGTTCAGGCATATGGCTTTGGTGGGGAAAATTCTTCCTGATTGTGTGGATTTGAGAGCACTCCTGGTATTGTGTGTGTTCGAGTTGTTTGATGGTGTTAATCAGAAACAGAGCTTGTCTTTAACATACAAACTATTTCTATTTAGCCAGAGTAGAACACAATAAGCAGATGTTATCTGCCTCACCTTCCAAGATGGAGGATCCCTTTGGCTTCTGCAACCATACGCCACATTCTTGCACAACAGCTGCTCCACTGGCAGTGGAGAATCAGGTCCAGTTTCCATAATGGAGGGAGAGCAGCTTTACATAATAACTGACAGAAATAATCCCCAAATTCAGAGAAACTTAAAATGTTCATAGCTCTGATGTTGGAATATTTCCAGATTGCACTCTGGAGTTCATAGAGGTGAGAAAGCATAACCTGGTATTACAGAGGAGCCTCTGCCAGATGGGAATTGGGTTAGTGGTGGCACATAGCCTCAGTTTAGATAAGATTCTATGTCTTCACTGATGGTGGCAAATTTGCCGCTGTCAGATCAATTTCTCTGGATCAACTGAGTGGTCAGTGAAGACCCACTCAGGCAACCCAGAAATTGACATATCAAGACCACCTTCTCAAGTGGTGTGGTTCAGTGGAGATGGCGCACAGGAGTTACACAAGTTTTTTGTGTAGCTTGCGTAACTCCCATCGACTGCCACCGAATCTTGGGGTAACTGTAGACAGGGCCTTAGACTTTGCTGGGCAGCAATTTCTAGAACAGCTGTAATAAAACGGTTATGGAATTTGTTAGCAGAAGAGGACCATTTGGTGATGGACTCTCAGAAGGTCATTGTCTATCTGAGGTCTCAGGAGGGTTTTGTGTTAGTGCAGAAACAGACGCTCTGAGAAGATCCCTCTTATTTAAGGGGGATCTTTAGGTGATGACTGATCAGCACAGAGGCTATTCCAAGCCCCATTTCTACTCCTGCTGCAAACCTAATGGGGTGTGACCAAGTCTTACTGTGGGTGGATTCCCAGCTCTGGCTTTGTCCTGCCCCCTTTGTCATTTAAACTGTTGTAATTTAAAAGGAAGAATCAGATTTTCCAAAACACACCATCTTTTCTAAGACAGCCTTTGACACCTTGCCCTGAGTCTGGCTCTGGGCCATGGATCTGCAAGACACTTAGTCTGAGGACTCAGGATACATTTTTCTGCAGAATCTTCATTCTGAAGTGGATGGGGTTTTGTTCTTTTTCTTTTATGGTTACTTATTGTTTCTCTTTGTATAGCACTTGTAAGACGGAAACTACTCAAAGTACTTAATATTATTGTTCCTTAATGCGCAGAACAGTGACTAATACTATTGCATACTGTCATGCAAAAGCCCTTGGGACAAAAATTCAAACATTTAAAATATACTGTGTTGCTCTGTTTTTGGCAGAATTATCTGGTACTTGCCTGGAGCTGTATTGCTTAGCTTTTTATGGTCCCATATGAGCTTTCTACTGCCATCTTGATCAAGGCAGAGGATGTCAGTTTGCAGGGCTTTCAGTATGAAGAATCAGTGGATGAAAAGGACTTTATAGTTCTTGCAGTCCAGCCCCCTGCATCAGTGTAAGATTGTTTCAATTGTACCAACAGTATCCCTGACAGTTAACTTTCAAGTCTAGCCTTGGATATTTTCAGTACTGGTGATTCCACAGCTCCCTTTAATAGCCTGTTCCATTGTCTAATTGCTCATCAGATTAAAAACTATCCTAATTAATTAATTTTCTGTTTGCTTGGGCACTCATACTGTTAACAAGTTTGCACTATGTATATGGCTAGAGATGCATGTCATTCCTTCTCACCCTATTCCCTGGCCAAAAGGGCTGCTTGTTTAGAATGATCTAGTTTATTTGCAATGTATTTAAGTGGAAGGTATTCCTAAAGGAAACCTACATATGAAACATTGCTGCAGTAACATAGGCCGGTTTCCCAGTCTAAACTGCTGCAGACAGGCTCTTGTGGATTCTGCTAATGTAAGGGAATCCTTGGCATGTCTTGAACTGGCCTAGCGAATTTTACATCTATCCTTCCCATTCCCCACTCTGTCACAGTGAGAGTGGGCATTTCAGGGGCAGATATGAGAGGTCTGGCAATCCTGATCAGCAAAACCTTCAAGAACATGCCGCAGTTGGCATGCCTTAAGGGCTGCTTTAACTTGCGCCAAGAACCAAAGGATCTAGTTTGCTCTATTTTGAGAGAGCTGCTAATTGCATTTAAATAAATAACCTCTACAATTTTTTAAAAGTGCTGTACATTAATAACTACTTTGAATTCTCTTACATGTTTTGTCTAATGGATTCTAAATCTCTTGTTAGTGGCTTATATATATAAAGGTGCTTATTGTAAAGTATTTGGAATCTATTGTTTCCTCTAAGGTTTCTTTAAGTTGTCTGTGACAGAACATAAGTCTTCCATGCAACTTTATTTGGTGTATGCCATTTGCAGATAGGATGTAGAAATACCACCTCAATTAGGTTCATCATATACAGCAAATGTACTTATTTGCTTTTCTTAATATGATTTGTAGAGCATGAATTCTTAATCTTACTCTGGGGCAAGTATGTTGTAGTAAAGAATGATTCAGGTTGGATGGGACCTCTTGTGGGTCATCTAGTCATTCTCCCAGTATTTCTCCAAACTGATTACAGCAATTGTAGCTAATGGTCTTCAGTTCTAAAAGTGACTAAACAAATCTATGGAAAAATAAGTCATTAGCAGGTTACACACTAGAGCTGACATACAATGCATCAAGTATATACCAAATACTGAAGAAAACAAATATAAATGCCAGTTCAGAAGTCAAAACTTCCAAACTGCATGCATTTTTCTTCCACAAGCCACATTACCTACATCATGAATTAATACACATTTGCCATGCATATTAATTTTGCATAACTTCTGTTTGAGCAAAACTAAACCCCTACAACAAAAAAACTTATTTGATGCACACTAGAAAATCAGTTATGATTCAAATCACACCAGTGTCTTGACCAATGCACTGCAATCAGCCAACAGTAACTACTGTAATGGACCCTAAAAGAGTCAGTGCTGTCTGCCCAGCAGGGCTGAGCTGCTTTAGCATGGGGTCTCAGCCCAGGATACTTTCAAGGGCAGCTGAGTAACCTTTCCATCAACCAAAGAGATTGCTTTGCATGGATGGGGAAAGACTGGAAATAAAGGGGAGAAATCTTGCATGAGAGCTGGAGGCAGAAGTGGCAGAATGGGTGCTCCTAGAATCCAGCCTGGGAAAGCAAAGGCAAGGCTGGAGATTGGTGTGTATATATAATAAGCTTCCCCCCTGGGGGAAGGAAAGACTAATAAGGTGTGCCTGGATCTAGGGCCTGCATCAGGTGCCAGATTTGGAGATTCCACACTGCTAGAGACTGAAACATGCCAAGGCTGAGTGACTTGAGGATCAAAGAGAAGAGAAATCTGCAGCACAGAAAAGCATTAGGTTCCTGATCTGGGAAGGATCATGCCTAAAGATCTGGAGGTGTATCCAGTTTAATGGAGCAGAGCTGATCTAAAAGTGTTAACTACTGTCTTCAGTCTGTTATCAGAACTTAAGTTGTGCCTTGTTTTTTTACTATTTAAAGTTGGGTTTTTTAGTATGACCCCTGCAGGCAATTACCCAACATCCTAACTGTCCCATGCCTTTTGCCATACCTCAACCAAATTGGGAGTAAAGTTAATTTGTATGGCCTCTATGCAAGTGTTGTTTTAATGAACTCCTCATATGTCCTTTTGGCACTAGTAACTGGAGCATCTCTTGCTTTGCAGTATGGTTGTCTTGGATAACTCACACATCTCTCTGCACCATTGCTACTGCAACATTAGGTGCATTCCTATCTGGGACATAAGGAGGTCAATTACACAGTGAGAGGTGGGGCCATGGCAAGCATGGACTTTATGCATCTTCAGGACTCAGAACCTCATCAAAACTAAACAGGCCATGTTTCACAGGCCCAAACTAGTGAACCAAATACTCGTGGCTTGAGGTCTATCTTGCCATACCAGACAGCATCATCAGCTATAGTCTTTTTTTTTTTCTAAAAAAAGACCTTGAAGATAAGTACACTTCTGCATCTTGGAATGGGCATTTTCTTATAATTTAGCATGACTGCTACAGTTATTCAATGTGCAACATTTAACTTTTGCAAATTATGCTTTTGAAACTTCCTAATCTTATGGCAGATATAGTTCTTTAAAGTGAAGAACAAACTGGTTGTAAGGGGCTGCTCTTTTCTTTCTTTAGTGACTCTGAAGATAACACTGACTCCCAACATGTACTGGATACCGGCACAAGAGTCACCTATGTTACATGATGTCAATATACAATACAAGGTGAAATTGTGGTCCTTCCCTTATGCAACTGCACAACAGAAGTGAGGATGTAAGGACTCTCCTCCCTCTCTGTGCTGCCAGAATTGCACTTGTGCTTGGAAGAGTACAGGTGCTGCCACTGGGATGCTCCCTCCCAGAAGCTGATTGATTGAAAGAAGACAGGGAGTAGGTGGACCTATGGCTTTGATGCCGCCACATGCTAATCAGCAGAGCTGACTGGCTGTTCAGATTGCTTTCCTTGGGGAAGTGCAATGCCACACTACCTTCTGGGTCTAAATGCCACAATCTAGCCCACAAATATGGATAAAATCATGGCCACTTGACCATCTCTCATGCTGCCTGAGCTAAAGTTTTCACTGGAAGCACCCTGTTGGCAAGAATGAACTGAATGTCATTTGGACAATGGAAGTGAAGTGATAAAAGACATGAAAAGGAGAATTAAAGAACACACAGGCTCTGAAACCATTAGAAGCTATAACCTCCTGCTGTGCTTGAAGAAGGCCTTCAGCCACAGCATGTTCTTTCAGTCATGACCTAAAAAAATAGACATGGCTGCTAACTGCACATACTAAGTAGTAGATGTAGGCAGCAAAGAGGAGCTTGGGGTAATGGAAGATAGGAATGAGAAGAGAGGTCACAGAATAAGTAACTGGATGCAGACACATTGTGCAGAGCATCAAAATGAGAAGTTGCTATTGGGCAATACATTCATTGCAAAGATATAATGTTAGAGGCCACAGGTGACCAAATGGATTGCTTTTAGGGTAAAAGAACTCAAGTGATGCTTAAAGCACTGTTCTAATAAAATAAAAACTTCAAGCAACCATAGGTTGTCACACGTGCAACAGAAAATAGGAGGATTCATGCTGGAAAGGTCTCGGACCTCTCCATGGACGCAGTTAGCTTGAAGTTTCTGACAACAGAATTGCAGCATGAATATCAGATTCGTTAGTTGGCAAATAGTTTTGTATAAAACTAACTACAATTATATACAGCTGTAGGGGCTACTCACACTCCTACTTAGGGTGACTAGATATCCCGATTTTTATAGGGACAGCAAGGCTTTGATGTATAAAGGTGCCTATTACCCTCCCACCCCCATCCTGACTTTTCATACTTGCTGTCTGGTCACTCTACTCCCACTGGAGTTGGTTGCAGCATCAGGCTAGTAATGGATACAAGTACAGCCATTTTACATTTTCTTGTAGCTGTCAGTGCCCGTTATGGTAAAAAACAAAGTTTCTTTTAGATTATAAAGCAAAGCCTGAAAAGACTTCAGCTATTCTTTGATTAATGGTATGTGATCAAGTCCTTTTATGAAGAGGGAAGTATTTCCCTGCTATATGTATAATTCCAATGTTATAAATGCATTTGCTTATACTGTTGCCTAAATCACCATATGATGCTTAATTTTAACAGGAGATTTTGGTCAATGGATTGTTCACCTCCAGCATAAATAATGCATTGTGTTGGGTCTCAAATCATCCACAGTGAACTAATCTATTTGATTAAATAAAAGCAGCATTAATACAGTCCTGGTAACTCAAAAGTGCCTGTAAATGAATCACTTACACTAATAGCTAGGTAACTTGAATGACATATACACAATACCTGAAATTGCAAGCCTGGCTAGTTTAAAAAACAAACCCAGAGTTTTGACTCCCCAGAACAGTAGACTTGCAGAAGTACATCAGAGGAGTGTCAGTGCAAGCTTTAAAAAAAGAAGTAGATGATAACATGGCTTACACACCTCTAGCTGACTTTGATCCTATGGAGAAAAATGCATAGGTAGCACTTGACCTATGAAGCAGCTGAAGATGAGGAAGAATGCAAATTGGATGAAGGTTACATAAAGCAGAGTGCAGTTTTAGTAATGAGTGGCCTGCGCAAATTGTGATCATCTCTCAACAGGTAGCTGCAGCTAATTCCACAGCACATCTGTGCACTGAAAGCAACTGTAGGAAATGCCTCACTTTGCTAAACTGCACAACTAGCAAAAGGCATCAGCAGCTCTTCTGAGCAGAAGTGGACTGCTCTTTCCTTCATTTACCTGGCAGATAACTCAACCTACAAAAGCAGCTGTGGCTGACTCATGTGGATGCATAGTTGAATCAACTAGTAAAGCATCCACAGCTGATGTCCACATTTACTGATAAGCCAAGCTTGAGTTGTGGCCTCCATCTGTCTCACAGCAACCCGATATCCACCAGCAGAATGTGTAGGTAGGAGCAAAAGCTGTGCTATGCAAAAATACTTTTCCAATATATCTGTGCCTCATGAAGGATAAACTTATCAGCATAAGTTTAGAGAGCATTTTTCTATGATCTTACAGAGGATTAGTGAGTCTTACTAGAAGCAAGGTATTTGCAAGGAGCCGGTAACTCTTGTGTTTGGAATTAATTGTCAAAAAAGCATAAACATGCAGGCACAGCTAACCACTGCTGCTCTCCTAGCCTGTGCATTCAATGCTGGTAACATGAAAAACTAAAAAAAAGCAAGTGGCCATCACAGAAGCCCATTCTGACAAATCACTGTTAAACACATTACAAACACCGGGCAGAAGCGATGGTCTGGCAACATTCCTAGACAAACCATTTTCCATTCCGAGGGAAAGCTGCATCAGGCTGCAGTTACGGGTCAGGTAAATGAGGAGACCACCACATCCATATGAATTGTAGAACTTGCTGTCTCTATTACTCAGTGCCCTATTTTTAGGGGAGCTATTCTGTCATTGTCACAATTTCTGCACTGATAGTACAAGGAAACTCCATGCTGTGTTGGTCTCATTAACATCTACTTGAACATTAATATAGCCAACATCACAAGGGGCATATTGTTCAGCAAGTGAACTACACCCAGTTGAAAACATTTTGACTGTACATTACTAAGTTGTAATTCCAGCAAAGCCACGTCTTACGCAATCATCTCTTAGCCATATATCAATGCCATGTTCAACTTGAACATCCCCTTTAATTGTAGTCCATGGATGGTCACAATCTTATCTATAGGGGGTGAAATAAACTTGTGGTGGGATTTGAAAATAATAATCAGGCCATGGTGTTCATCGCATTTGTCCGTGCAGATATCCATTATGTGAAAGACCATCACCTCCTGTGATACTGTAGCATCCTACTAACTGCATTTCAGAAGTCTGACTGAAGAAAATACAGGCAGGGGAAATGCAAGTAGACTCAGATATTGCTTTGGTGAGGCCAGATATTCTGTTCAGAACTTCCTATCAACCAATACAGACAATTTACCAATTTGACACCAGAAGCTTAATAGACTATAAAATCTGTTATGCAGCCAAAGTGAGCGGAATGATGTTCTGCAGTGGTTGCTACCCCTCCGTGCACAACTTCCACAAAAATGCAAAGCCCAACATGCAGCCCAGTTTAATTAAAACGCTACTCCAGTCACAAGTTCAGCAGCTACGTGACATCCTCTCTTCACCTACTGTCACACTCCCTTCCCCAGGTACACGCAGGTCATGTCTCTTGCAGTCAGTACACATAGCCAATCTTTATCTTCCTCTATTCCTTTCAGGGCAGATTCAAATATTAACAACACTTGTCCACCACCAATATAATAAAAGGTGACCCCTACAGCTTTTGAAATCCCTGAGACCTCAGCAACACCCAGAATCCTGAGCCAATAGGAACACATCATGTACGTTTCTAAATGCCACAAAGTTTGTAAGGTCATTAATTGTGCAAGCCCACTACACAACATTGCCACAGACAAAAAACTGTCCTCAGCTGATGCGGCACTAGGTGGCAATATGGACACCACAGATGATCCTACACAGGATGTTCAATTTCTGAATATTGAGAATGATGCGCTCTGATTATCAGCAATTGCTTTAGTTGCCAATATCATAATAGACACCCTGCTTTGGTACGGACAGTCATTGGAATATGTGAAAGGCAACAGCTTGTTTTTATTTCTGAGAATATCACTGATCTTTAATATAATGGCTAACTCAATTATTACTGGTTTTAGGCCCTCTGTCCCTCAGCGAGTTAGGACAAACCCACTGAGCAGAACGTTAACTTTGTGGCAGGCTCCCTCCTGAAAGTAAACAGTATTTAGACCAGCAACTAAAATCGTGGAAATAGTGCATTCGTGCAGGAGTCACAAGAACCTGGTATTCTGATGGTACAAGGAGACAAGACTCTAGACAGTTAGGGATAGTTATATGGGATATATCGTTGGTCTGGAGGAGCAGTTGGACAGCTTTATTTTTATGGGAAGATACAATGAACAGTATTACTTTCAAAATTCACAGACCAAGAATGCTAAAAATTCTCATTGGAAAGGTGTCAATGGTAGAGTTTGAGAAAGGTGGGACTTCTTGACAAAAGGAAAGAGGTTTTCTTGGTGGAGATTATGGGCTACATTATGATGTTGGAAAGGGATTTTCTGGTGGGGAGAGACAATAGGGGAGAGGGATCCATGGAGTGGGTTTGAAAGAGAAGTTCTTCTGAGAAAAAGGCAACAGCTGTCTTGGATTCTAATTCCTCTTAGTGACAAAGCAGTGGTGTCCTACTAAGAAATGATTTGTAGCAGGTTTCTCTTTAGTTGGGGGAAGGATCTATGGTCTAGAATCTATAGAATTTATGCCAAGAAAGTGTTTCAGTTTGCAGGGTATAACAGAAACAGATAATGAGGCAGCTGCTCACTTAATGCTTGTTACCTTGCACCTGGTCTCTTTGAACTGAATGCTCAAAAGGAGTTAGGCTTCTAACTTCTATATAGACTCATAACTTCCATGAAATCAATGGAAGTTAGGAGCCTACCTGCTTTTTAGCATCCATGCTTTGTTACTTTTGACTTTGGAAACAAAATGTTGGCACTGAGTATGAGACTAATAGATGGAAGCTGAGAAAGTGAATAGGGCTTTTACCTCCCAGCAGAATCTGCAGGGACCCAAACTTCGGCAGGTTAAATCCATCTGATCCCATCACTCTGCAAGAGGAGAAGGCAAAATGTTTCTTTTAAATCAGGATTTTTCGACCTTTGAGGTCAGGACCCAAAATTGGGGCACCAGAATGTTTCAAGGTGTTGCATGGCAGTCCCATGGGGCTGGCTGGCTCGCCTCCCTGCTCCAGGTATTGCAACCTCTGGCATTCCGGCACCACTCAGGTTTAGCCCATTCATTGTGATGACAGGTGCCCAGGTAGACCAAATGTTAGTGGCATGGCAACCCCATGAGCCAGGTCAAAATTACTTTCACACAAATACGGTCCACTCCAGGGGAGTGGGGTCAAACCTGAGCAGCACTGCAACCCCGGAGGTGCAACACCCAGAATGGAAAGCCAAGCCCAGCCAACCCCACAGTACAGGAGCTGCAGGAACCACCACTGTGGGGTGAGTACCGGGCAGGACCCAACCCCTCTATGGGGTCAGGATTCAACCAAAACCACACCAGGGCCTCCATCCCCAGACTATTTACTGGGTCGTCCCAGGTCATAAACATTTACAAATGGGTCCTGAGCCCAAAAAGGGTGAGAACTGCTGTTTTAGAGGCTGGCCAAGATGGGGAAAGGAACAGGACTTACAAGGGGGAGGATACTGGGATGGTAAAACACAAAAACCTTGCCTTCAAACTACCATATTGCAGCCTATCAAAAGGAATAGTTGAAATGGTTAAGGACTGTGCTGAATTAGAGAGAGGTTCTGGAACGGGTGGACAGGGGTTTGGAAAGGGAAAACCATGCTCAGGTTTCTCAGTAATCATGAGAGCTAGTGATACCGGCCTCTGTCATATGACAAGGGGTATTAAACATTTTGTAACCCAGACCTGTGTCATGTGACTGGGTCCAGGAAAATAAATTTGCTCTGTTACCAGCATTTCTCTGTGCCAGTCAGTATTTTATTAGGGACATGGTGGTAATAATGGTGTCCGCATGCAGGATGATTCTTTGACCGTGTTAGAGGCCAAAAGCTCAGCCTCAGGGTTGCCTAGTGCAGCCTGTATGCTGTAAAGAATGATTGTCAGTTCGAGATGTTCTGGAATTGAGGTATAAAACAGGTTCAATGCAGAGAGATCACAAGGGAATATTGTTGATTCCTTGTACTTATTAATCGTATCTGGTTAGGAATTTGGAGATGAACTACCAAGGGAGAGACATAAGGGCAAATGATAGCTTTGAAAAAAAAAAGGCCTTAAAGGAGTGTCTAGTAATACCCAAGTTGACTACAAAACAGGTGGCAGAGTTAAGATCTCAATTCATATTAACAGAATTGAAAGACCATCTCTGACAGAGCCGTCCCCTAGGAACGCCAGGTTGGGGGTGACTTGAGCTTTGAATAGGTGCGACCTTTCGTTTCCGTTTTAGTATGAAGGCGTCGGTGTAATTAACTCAAAGGAGTGGCCCAATTGTTTAGAATACAATGGTTAGCACTAGCAGAGACAGAGACAAATGGAGAAAATATAGTTTGGGTACAGAGAAAAGGCAGAAGGAAAAGGAGAGAGAAGAACTGGATAAGACCCTGAAAGGATCACTGGAAAAGTTCATTGTTTTAAAAAATGTTTCGGCTAATCAGGAAAATGCTGAATTAATGGACACCAGCAAATGTACCTCAGCTGAGGAAGAGGACATTACTGCAAAATGTACACAGGTTAAAGAAATATCTAATACTGCCAATGCTATTTCCACTAAAGAAATGTATGATCAACAAATTGGCCAGGTTTACTCGACAGCAAGATGATAGACATTTTAGTTGAGCCGACCTGTGAAAATAACTGGTAGTGACTGTCTTTCCAAAGAATGAGAGTCGACACTTTTCAGAAGACTTATACACGGAATTTGCCAAATGGAGAAAGGGTTGAAAGAAATTGGCTGATGTACTCGAAGAAAGCTGATGCAGCTTTTTGCTTCTGCTGCCAATTGTATGGCTCAAAAACGACACACAAATTAGTAAAGGAAGGCTGCAATGACTGGAAGCATCTCCATGATAGATTGTGATCTCACAAATTATCTAATGAGCATATTCAAAATGCAACAAAATGGACTGAAAAAAAGAAGATTCTCTGCAATTACGACAATAGATGAGTATGTACAGACAAAAATAAACAAGGAGAAACATTGGCAATCAATGTTGACCCATATTATAGCAGTTGTGCAATACCTAGCTAAGCATAACTCAGCATTTCGTGGAACAAATGCAAAACTTTATGAACATAATGGCAACTTTCTGGGATTAATTGAGATGATAGCTAAATTCGATCCTATAATGCAAGAACGCATCTGACACATCAAAAATGAGGAAATCATTATCATTATCATTGGACCTTGTATTCAAAATGAGCTAATCTCAATGATGGTGCTTCAGATCAAGAAAAACTTCACTGACAAGGTGAAGACTGCAAAAGACTTATTTTTGACTGCACTCCTGATCTGAGTCACCAAGAGCAGATATCCCTTGTGCTTTGTTATGTTGACATAACTGCTAAGCGAAGGTAAGGGTGAATTTTGACTTTGTTCGGTTCAAGACAAAAGTGGACAAGGAGTGTCAGATTCTCTCAGCTGCGCTGGATGGACTTGTCCTCCATATTACTGATTGTAGGGGGCAGGGATATGACAATGGAACAAATACGAAGGGCCAGAAATGAGGCATACAGGCACACATCCTTCAACTTAACTGCCAAGCCTTTTTTACTCCATGTGGCTTCCACAACTTAACTCTGGTATTGGGATATATGGCAACATGTAGTTCTAAAGCCATGACATTTTTTGGAGTTGTACAGCGAATTTACAACGTGTTTACAGCTTTAACCAATAGATGGCAAATACTGAGAGCAAATGCTCCCTCTTTAACTCCAAAGCTGTTGTCAGACACTAAGTGGGAGTGTCAAGTAAAGAGTGTAAAGGCAATGTGTTCGAGTGCTTGCTCATGTCTATTCCACTCTAGGTGTGTGCGTGCCAGCATGCACAGTTGCTGGAACTTTTTTCCCTTTAGCAGTACCTGTAGGGCGGGCTCTGGCGCCCTCTGATGTTGCATGCTCATGCTGTGGTGTAAAAGGGGCCACCAGCCCTGTGCACTCTCAGCTCCAGTGACGGTTGCTGGAACTCCCTTCTTGCTTGCGTCTGTAAGGAATCATGTTGTAGATGAGCTGTTCCCTTCTTTGTTTTGTTAGTAAGTTTCACTTAGTTAATCTTAGGTAATTCGTGTAAATAGTTTTAGTGTAGATAGTTAAGGGCTCTTGCCTGCGATTAGGGCATGCCCCAATCCCTGGTTTAAACCCTTCAATGCCTCACCAGGGCTGAAAGTGGCCAGTTCCCCGCCAAGGAAACCACCGTAGACTCTGGCCACCATGAGGAGTTCGGTCCATCTAACCATGCTGTCGATGCCTGAGGCATTTCAGGCAGCAAGGAACCTTATGGCCTTGCCTGTGCCTCTGACACCGGGATCCTCAGTACTGGATAAAGACAAGCTACTGGCCTCCAGGGGAAGCTGGCAATGGGACTGCCACAGTGGCCACATCACTCACCTGGTTCACCAAGGTCCTCGATACCACAGTCACCAGCACAGAGGAGATCTCCGCGTCCCCGGCCTCGCTGTTCAAGGTGAAGATCGGACAACCACCAGTCACACTCATGACACCACCGTTCCTTTACCTGCTGGTACTGGTTACCACCATCTTGGCACCGGTTGGGGGATTCATGGTGTTGGTCTGACCTCCATAACGGTTTCCAGAGAGGCACTAATCGATTCTGCACCAACCAGCAAGTTCCGGACACCAGTCTCCTTCTATGCACAATTACTCTCTGGCATTGGGAAGAGCTTGATTGGAGGAGTCAGCAGACTCTGACTTGATCATCAGTGTCAGTATCAGAACATTTTGTGATGCTTAAAACATGTTGAAACAGTGAGTAAATCTTTCAGCTAAGTTTAGATTCAGGATGCCGGGGGTCAGGAAGGCAGTGATGATTCTTGTTTATTGCTTAACCAATAAACTTTTTATTCTACAATAAACAGCTCCACAACAAGCAGCTCTGCAATAAACAATGATAGCAAAAGGCAGGAGAACTCTGTGCAGGAAAGGACAAAGTACACCACCCAGGACTCTTGCATTCGTGATTTCTCCAGATCAACGCATGGCTGCCAGCTTGTGACACCAGGGTGCCCGGTTTTGGAATTCCCCGAAGAAGTTACAACACAGACACAACAAAGAGCAATTACTTAATGCTTACAAAAAACTATGTAAAAATACATCATGTTGGCCAAATTGTTTGCTGTTTGCCTTAATTCCAGGAGACAGGAGAGAGCCGCTCCGAGTGATCAGTTCACAGCAAAGCAGGCTGGGGAGAATGCGTCAGCCGCTGAATCCAACAGGGAATTTGCGGCGTTTGGGGGGGGGGGGTGATTCCGATTCATCTCTGGATCCTGCTACCTGAGTTTTAACTTTTATAATTTCCCCCTGGTAGCAGAAGCCCAGTCCCTATTGGCTGTTCCATGCCGCACGACCTATTAAGGTCATGCCTTGGCTTTCAGCAAACCAGGTGCTTTTGCCTTGCCAGGCAGCTGCTGCTGATGCTACATCCCCTTATTAGGTGACAGGTACGTGTGGGTTGTGTGGCTCATGCTGCTGAGGCAACCCTCCCGAGGCTGCTTCTTTACCCGCGCGGGGGGAGGCGGCCAATATGAGTGTGTCTGCAAATAAAGTTGAGTGTCTGTGGTCCGAATGAGATCCTTCCCTACCCATCCAGTAACTGCCTGGCCTAACACTTGCTGCATGACAGCTAATTTTTGATAGTGTTAAGTATATTGTTTATTGAATGATAGTGTTAAGTATATTTATTAACTTAATTCAATAATTTCTGTATTCCACCTACCTCTGTGTTTCCCTTTTACTGTAACTACTCACTTCTAAATACACATTTTTCTGTTTTTTGAAGTATTGCTGCTTGTATATCTTTTCTCAATTGCAGGGCTGTATTTGTGTCAAGAGAAAGCAAGCTAGTTGCAGCTCTCTAGAAATTCCTTTAGAGCAGACCACAACAGTGATTATTCGAATAAAATATCAGGCCTGGAGATTCTCCGGCATCACATTTTTTAAATAGTCTAGTAACTGCTGTATCCGACCTGACACTTCTGCACTTGACAGCATGGAGATTGGCTAGCTGAACGAGAATGAGCGAGAATGCCCCTCATAGGTCCAGGAGGTTTTAAAAGGTAGCAGAAAACCTTTGACTAGAGCATCCTACTTTGCAAAGTGGCACAGATTCTCCCTGTGGGGTCACAAGCATACACTTTGCCCAAGGCAGACCTCGACACAGACAGTTCTGGATTATCTGCTGTCTCTTAAACATCAAAGTTTAGCAATTTCTTCTGTAAGAGTCCATCTTGCAGCTCTCTCAGCATTTCACCCTCTGGTTCAAGGGAGCTTGATCTTCTCCCACTACATGACAGGCAGGTTTCTTAAAGGCTTAGAGAGGCTCTTCCCCCAAGTATGGGACTCTTCACCCCCAGCACAGGATCTAAATCTAGTGTTTGGTGCAACTGACAGCGCCCCCTCTTTGAGCCTTTAGCAACCTGCTCCCTGATGCTCCTGTCGTGGAAGGTAGCTTTTTTTAGTGGCTATCACCTCAGTGCACAGAGTTTCTGTGTTGCGGCCCTTGACCTCAGAGCCACCATATGCCATCTTCTACAAAGACAAGGGCCAACTGTGGTCACACTCGGTATTCCTGCCTAAAGTAGTTTCCCAATTCCACATTAACCAGGATGTTTTCCTGCCAGTATTTTACCTTAAGCCACACAATTCAACTGAGGAGTATAGATGGCACACCCTGGATATTAGATGGGCTTTGGCCTTCTATATTGAGGACTAGGCCTTTTCACAGGACTTCCTAGCTCTTTGTCGCCCTAACTGACAGAATGAAAGGTTCTCCGGTTTCATCTCAGAGGCTTTCTGCATGCATATTGTCCTGTGTGACTGTGCTACGAGTGGGCAGGAGTGTTGCCCCCTATCACAGCTCATTCTAGCCGAGCTCAAGCCTCGTCAGTGGCTTTTCTGGTGCAAGTTCAGGTGCAGGACATATGTAAAGCAGCTACCTGGTCATCAGTACACACCTTTATGTCCCACTATGCTATAGTGCAGCAAGTTCGAGGTGACGTCAGCTTTGGCAGAGTAGTTCTGCAGACAGCGCATCCATGAAACCTGAGCCCACCTCCGATGGCACTGTTGGTGAGTCACCTAGAATGGAATCGACACGAGCAAGCACTCGAAGAAGAAAAACCAGTTGCTTACCTGTAGTAACTGTTGTTCTTCAAGATGTGTTGCTCATGTCTATTCCATGACATGCCCTCCATGCCCACCATCAGAGTTGACATCAAAAAGGAACTGAAAGGATGCAGGGCCGCTGGCCCCTCTTACTCCGAGGCATAAGCACATGATGCCAGAGGATGCCGGAACCAGTCTTACGGGTACTGCTAAAGGGGAAAAAGTTCTGGTAAGCGTGCACATCGGTGCGCACATAGCTAGAATGGAATGAACATTAGCAACACATCTTGAACAACAGTTACTACAGGTAAGCAACTGTTTTTCACCTGACAAGTGATATTAGGTACACCTTGCTTAAAGTTGCTGAACAATGTGACTCAAAACTTAAAAGTGAGGCTGAGTCCTTAGCCAACTATGAACTTGAAAATTTTTAATTTCTGTTTGCAATGGTTGTGTGGCACGACGTCATGTTTGCTGTAAATACTGTGAGCAAGACACTTTAATCCAGGGAAATGCAGCTTGATGCAGCTATCACATGCATCAAAAAACTCATTGACTTTCTGTGGAAATACAGGAACACTGGATTTACCTCAGCCAAGGCCACAGCAACAGAAATAGCAGCTGAAATGGACGTTGAACCTAAATGCAGAGAATGTGTGAAATGAAAGAGGTGAGGAGGAGCTGGAGAACTCATCCGAGAAAGTATTTGAAACCAATTACTTTCTGGTCATTGTGGATAAGGCGCTCATGTCACTGACCACACGATTCAAACAAATGCAAGGATACGCCAACAATTTTGGTTTTCTGTGTGATGTGAAGAAACTCAGCGAAATGACAGAAGATGACATGAGAAAGCAGTGCATGGAATTGGGCCTTGCATTGTCTGATGGAGAATCTCACAATATCGACGGTCAGAGCTTCGGGTGCTATGAGAATTAATTCCTGAAGGAACTACTACTGCACTTGAAGCCCTTCAGTTTCTTAAAACACTCGACAGTTCCTTCCCAAACACAGCAATAGCGGACAGGATTTTGCTGACAATCCCAGTCCCACTGGCTTCAGGGGAAAGAAGTTTTTCCAAATAAAAAATGATAAAGAACTACCTGAGGACAACTATGTCTCAGGATAGGCTGGGTGGAGTGACAATTCTGTCCATGGAGAAGGAAGTAGCATTTAACCTGGATTACCACATTCTGATGGAGTTTGCTGCAAGGAAGGCGGATTTCAGAATGTAGGCGGTACAACACTGATCGTGATTGAGTTTTGGTTTCTTTTTTAATTTGAACTTCATTATAATTACTGGAAGTACAATATAATATAACCACATTGTAATTATACAGCTGGGCGCTATCAATATTTAACCTGCACGCTGCAGCTGTCCTTGACGTTCACTGTAACCTGATCTCACCTGTATAAAAATGTTAATCTGCTCTGGGTCCCTAGGGACGGCCCTGATCTCTGCCTTGCAGGAATGGGTCGCTCTGGACAAGGTGGCCCAGTGAATGACTTGTACCAAATTTTCCCTTGTTTGCCAGAGTTTTAACAGCTTTAATCAGGGTCTGGATAGTCACAACAAAGTTACGTTTTAATTGGGGATTTGTACCCTGTTGGGCAAAGCTCGGGGGAGGGAGAACGGGCCAGGCCCTCCCTGGATAATTGAAGGCCCCTCACCTTGCTCAGTATGAATGATAAAATCCTGGCCAGAAGCAGGTGCTAGATGAGATTAGGAAGGTTATGGCTATCCCAGGGACCAAAGTGAAACATTTTGTCATGAGACACATGATGATTTTTAAAACTTGGTGCCTTTATTGAATGATTGTGGATTATATACTTGTCCCAATCAATGGCTGATAGAGGAAGTGGCCTATTTAATTACTGTCAGGACAAGATGGGAGAGTCCCTTTCTTTATGGGTTTGCAGTACATCCTCTGATAGGGCATTTAGCAAGATAGACAGAGATGGAGGTGCAGTCTGTTCAGACCACAGATCAACTGTCTAAATAGGAAAGGCAGCAGGTTCCCCTGGTTCCCCTGGGTCTTTACAAATGACAAGTCCGTGCTGGTCATGACCGAGCCTAACCCTGATTTGCATAAGAGCAAAGCTATTCGGTTTGGTATCAACTGCCAACTTGCTTTCCACTGCTTGGCAGGCTTGCAGATTGTACAAGGTATTAGATGGGAACCGACCTGAGAGGAGGGACAGCAAGTGATGGAAATATGGAGTGTTTCCCAGAGGATGGACATTTTAAATTAATGCTTGCTTCCTCTCTCCCTTCACATGGGACAAGTGCCACCTACTGAGCAAATACAGCCTTCATGAAGGGTTGCCACTTTTTATGGAGCTTGCAGGTGAAGAAACTGCACTCCTTGGTGAGAAGAACATTAGCATTCATCTCCAAGGAGCACAGATGTGAGAGATTTGGTTCCCTCTGACTTTTACCCATTTTTATTTAGAAAAGTTACAACAGCTGTTTGAGTCTCAATGGCAACAACAGTCACTGGGCCTTACGAGGCAAGTGACATCTTCTCAGCTACAGCCTAAGTGACAGCAAAAAAGGAGAGACTGGAAGAAGCCAAGGAATTTGATAAAATAGACAACAGTCTAAGGGAGTTAGTGGTTCATCTTTTTCCTCATCTAAATCTTACACCGCACTGGGTGTGGGATGGTGGCATTTGTATTTCTGTGTGGGGCAGGTCCCATCAGAACCATGGATGTGGCTTTCACTGTGGAAAGACGTGAGAGTGAGGAGGGCTAGCAAGTGTGACAGGGAAAGAGAGAGACCTCTAGAGGGGAGGACAATATACAAATACATTCCAGCTTGGGGAATGTGATGGAAAGAGTTATCGGACATTCCTAGATGATTTGTTACCTGCTGATAGTATGCACATCAGGTGTAAACAAGGGGACTGACCTTGGAATCTTTTAGTGGGGCTACTATGGGTCTTTTGGCTGATTTAGGATGCCCATGGCTGGGGATTAAGCGTAGAGTAGGCAAGAGCCTCTTTCTTTCCCTTCCCTTCTTTTTGGAGCCTATGTTGAATGGCTGTTTTGCTGTTATGGTTTGAGGGAACTGTTCCGCATTCTGTGCCAAAGGGCATGGAGGGAAGGTGAATGAATGAAAGCTGGAATAGAGAGAAGTGCTGGAGTTCTTTTACGAGTCTTCAGGTTGCTTGAGGTTATGGGAGAAGGCAACCAATATTACATTTGAACACCCAGACTACTTTTCCTCATCTGGGTTCTGTAGCCTGTGTGGCAAACTGCCAGCCTCCCCCTGGTGGGTCTTGCACTTTACCTTTGCTTGTGGGCTAGGGCGCCCCCAGCTACCTCATCTCCCCCTGGCTTTAGAGGAGCTCTGTCTCCTGGCCTGGGTGGGACACTTCTCCTCCAGCTGCTCCACACCTTCTGGCATTTATTCCCTCCACCTCCTTTAGGGAAGGCAGGGTTTAAATACCCCTGGCCCCGCCCTTCATTGGGTCCAGGTGTCTTTAATTGCCCTGCTGTGCTTTCTCTTCTGCCTACAAGGCAGAGGGATTTTAACCTTTCAGGCCCTCATACCGGCCCCAGCACACCCTTTTAAAGCCATCCAGCCTGACTTTATCCCACCTGTGAGACTTCTTGCATCCCTTTGGGAGCACTAAAGTAGTTTCTGAGTTTTGTCACTCCTGCAGGTGTCTTTAAGAAGAGGCTGATGCTTAAATGTAGTCCAGAGTAGCTCACACTTCTTAAGAGGTGAAGGAGAGTCCCTTGTTCTACATGCAATATTCGGAAATAGCACCTGCCTGAATCTCTCGTTAGGAGAAGTGCCACAATAATTGTATTATTCATAATAATTCTCCTTTTCTGGCTATGAGAGTACAACACATGTCAGCAGGACTGACACAGATGTCTTATCCTGGAGCTTTAGTATAGTCACCAGTGGGGTGGCAGTATTTGTTAAGATTTCTTTATTTAGTGGAAACAAGTTTTAATGCTTTGTTCTGTTTTTCCCTCACCTTTGTCTGCTTATAGGTGGGGAGCAGCCAGACTGGGGTTTCTTTTGTGTAATCTGGTTGCATGGCTTTTTTAGCAGCAAACCATAGTGGTGTCCAAAGTGCTTTCTGAAACTAAGCTGACTTAAAGTACTGTAAACCCACTGCCCATTTTATGTAAGCTCTTTTCTCACATTCTGATGTACTTACCTATAGTGTGGATCTCCTGGCTATATGGAAAGAGAGGGGTGGATGGCTAATTTCAGATATTGCTGTGTTGGATAGGAAGAGTCATGGAGGGCTTCTGGACTACAGAGGTGGTTTGGGTTTCTATTGTATGGGTACTTGATGTCAGGATTGTATGTTTGCTCTTTGTTTTGGATTATACTGACTGTAAGATGAATGAATAAAAACAATGTGGTAGTGTCTTTTTGTAAGGTGAATCAGTCCATTAAAAATCACATTAAATTAGTACACATTCATTTCATGAGAGCCACCAAAAAGCCAGCAGAGGGCAAATACTTTCACCTTTACTACTTCAAATCCAGGGCAAGACAATAATGACAAAGTATTTGCTGGCTTTACTGTGTTATATTAAGTGAGAGGCACCTATTTGACAGTCTTTCTGAAAAACTCCTAGTGAAAAGGATATTTGTTATAAATGCTAGTTTGAACTTTAGTTTACTATATTGGACATTGGTTCCAATTTGAAATGTATTAATCTCTCTGAATAACAGCTGGACGGACATCTTATTTGTTTTATCATCAGTCTATCTGCATGATTCCCTAGTTAGCTAGGAAAGAATACAAAATTTACTTATTTGGTAAGGATGTTGGCTGACTTATCCATCTGTGAGCAAAGAATGTTTTTCTTAGCTTGCTTAACTAAATGAATCTTGGTTCACTTGTTTGCAGCTGAAGACAAATTAGGCTGATTACGTAGGAAAGGACATACAGTACAGCTAGGAATTACACCAAGTAGGGTATTTAGGATGAATGAAATGAATAGTCAACAATAGCTTCAAATGTCTCAGAACCATGCATGGGCCCACATGATCTTACAATATTTTTAAGCAGTTTCAAAATATTTTAGTGTTTTTGTGTGTGGGCTTAAATGCCAGTTTGTTGCTGTTTTGTGTGTATGGAGATTTAAAGACAAAGATACATATGCACTTTTTCATTTTGATATTGGAAGCTTCATATGAAAAACAGCGTATCAGTAAACCACTGAACAGTCCAGGAATTATTTCCACTTTGTCATTAGACTTCCCAGTGCATGTATTACTGAGGCAAGTAATAATAATGTTACATTCCCCTGTTTGTTTTATTTCCAATGTCTCTTTTTTAGATTCTTTGCAGTGTATATATATCTTAAGTGAGGTGCAAGTATTTGGCATACAGTATTTACATTTCTTGATATTGGTATGTGGGAGTGATTAGGGTATCCATAAATATTAGTGTTTAAAATGTTTTCAGCATGTTGTGCCCACTAGCATAAAATTAACAATGAGATAATCTTCTCTTTTTTAAAAATCATGCACCAAAACACTAGAGGTAATATATTGAATATAATAAATACATTAAAACAGTAAGACATTACTTCATACCAATTGAGACCTTTTGTCCTAATCTATTTACTGAAATCTGTGGCTTGAAGACTACATAAGACACTATTACAGAGTGTATCTGTGTTTAATTTTCAGAGTTCATATTATAAAGTGAAGTTTAGAAACATGCACAATATCGATAAAAATGTAACAAAGCTGTGGTGTCACATGCTATTAACACTAAGTATATTATATATGGTTACTGCTCAATAATACCCAAAACTTCTAGAGATATGTCTAATAAGAAGTAGATTTAACTTGCTATATCCCCTAAAAATGAAAGGTCTCCATCTGAGCTTCTAAGAGAAGAAACTTAGGAACAATTCAGTATTGAATTCGACTTTGGTCACATCCTTATCTAAAATGCCTCACTTCTAATTGTGTGCCCTGTTCTTTCTAAATCAAAATTTACAAACCTATTGCCTGATTTTTGTAAGCCGACCACCCTGAACTCTTATTGAAGTCAATGTGAATTCAGGGCACCGGATGCATATCAGGATCAGATCCACAGTGACATGAAAATACCTGTGTCTCCAGCATGCTGTTTTAAGCTCAATTGAAAATGATAAAAAGACTACGATTTTCTGGTAGCTGGACA
Source organism: Mesoclemmys tuberculata (assembly GCA_007922155.1). Taxonomy (NCBI): domain Eukaryota; kingdom Metazoa; phylum Chordata; order Testudines; family Chelidae; genus Mesoclemmys; species Mesoclemmys tuberculata. The sequence goes on along the minus strand of ML675603.1, from coordinate 68,078,426 downwards.
CCTGACCATCTATGACATGGGCTGGCCAAAGTTCTGCTGTGGAAAATGTTGCTGTTATATTAATTTAATGTGGACATTTATGAAACCAGCAAACACACACATTTTTTGGGCAAATGGCCAAAAAAAATGTATTTATAATACTTTTTCAGATTCACTTTATGGTGATCAGGTTGTATCACTTTCCAGGGAGTAGAATATCATGTTGAAATCCCTTGCATTTCATCTAAGACTGTATCATGCTTTGCCCCTTTGGTGAATTAGCTGTTCCACGTTTTCAAACTTTCTAGCTTCACCTTTTCAAACTTTTCAATATTGTGGACATCTTAACAAAATATTGTCTCATTTACCATTTGCAAGTGTGTGGAACAACTTCCATGCTGTTTGTGATTATGTACATCTCTGGGGCAAGTAAAACTGCATACAGGGAAAGTCCTAATAGGAAAGTGTGTATTTTTTCCTGCCTTTGTTGTGTCAAGTGTTTTGAAAAAGAGTTAACACACTGCCTACTTCACATGATCAGTTCATTTTCCTCTCCCCTCTATTCTGGTCTTTTCTTTCCCTCTCCCTCTCATCACCTTGTCTTTTTAAGGTCATCATCACTGTAGTAACCAAGCACCTCACAATCATTAGTGTATTTATCCTCACAACACCCCTGGGAGGTAGGGAAATACAATACTATTATCCCCTTTTTGCTGACAGGGAACTGAGGCACAGCAAGAATAAGTGATTTGTCCAAGGTGTCACAGGATGTGTGTGGCAGAGTGGGAATTGAGCCTAGTTCACAACATTAATAAAAGGCATCCTTCCACCCTTTCATGTGTTTTTCTAATGAATCATAGAAAAATGTCAGGGAAAAGCAATACCAGGCTATGCTTTCATGCCAATTAGTTCTCTTCACACACACCCCCCGACATTTCCTAACTGCCTTTTTCGCATTCTTCTGCCGCTGACGGTTAGCTGCTCTTGTTCCACTAGTGGCTCTGGTCCCTGACATTAGTTCCTGTGTTTTCTCCTCCTTTTATGTAGCAGCAACTGCCCAGAATAGAGACAGATAGGGAAGAGCAACTGCCAGTCTATTACCAGCTGCTTTTACAAATATCCAGGCTTAACACAGAGATCAACACTTTGCAGGCACGAGCAAGTGGTCTGTGCACTCCCAGTGCTCCACAGACCACAGTTCGGGAATTATTGATCTAACTCAGCTGCTGAGGTGTGAATTCAATTGCACTGTTGAGGGAAAAAATGGATTGAAACTTTTCTTTTAAAAAAAGAATACAGGTTGCCATAAAAATAAAGGGTCCTTTAGCTTATTTCAGAAAGAAAATAAAGTGTAAAATTATTTTAAACACTTCTGTATGCTTGACTACAAAAAATGAGGAAAAAATGTATAGGGCCAAATCAACATTTATTTTGAGATAATTGGGAGCTTGGCTGAGTAAGAAATAAGTAAGGACATCATTTGGCTCTTGGGTTATAACAGATATTTCCTTATTTTATTAAATATTGATGGGTACTCATGAATATAAATTAGCAATTTCTTTGGGTCTATTGATTTTATTGTATTATGGCATGATAAAATTCATGTTTTACTATATGTACTTCCTGTGATTTATTGAAAGACCATGAATTGATCAATCATGGTGAAAGCAAGATAAATTATCATAATTATATTGGTTATTTCATTTTATACAATTGTTGAAGCTTATGATACATACCAAGTTAAGATGATCAGTTACATACAACACCTAAATACCCAAATCCCACTTGAAAAAACTCTTTCCAAACATACACATTACGTATGTTTCAATAAAAGCAATATAAATAGACACTTAGGCTAATCCTAACATTAAAAAATATACAATACCTGCCATCTCAATAATCAACACTCCTCTGACAATGGACAGCTTTGACTTTTTTCTACTTATGATTCAGTACCATGTTTAAAATAACTTTGCATCTGTTGGTGAATCCATCTTCTGACGATTCCATTATACCAACATTTAATGACAATATATATCAACATACTGTATGACCACTAATATACATTACACAGTGCACATATTATATTATCAATAGATTCAGAAGGCTTTTTTCTGAATCCTGATATTATATGGTTTTGATACTTTACTAGTTTAATATTAGATTTTTATATAAAAGGTTGTTTAAGAATATCATATCCATTTTAGAGTATTTAGGTAAATATTACAAGTATTTAAAGGAAAAACACAATACATATTAGTTTTCCATGCAGCTTTCTGCAGAACAAACAGTCCACCTCAACAATCTATCTTAATAATAAGGGCAATAGCTATCATAAGCCTGGGTGCTCTGTTTATAATAATAAAAAAAAAAAGTTTGTTGGTGACCTGCAGCTTGTGTTCTATTGAGATGTATTTAAGTTCAATACTTTATACACTAGGGTAACTAATACTATTTAGGACTTAACATTAAAAATTAAACCACTTAAGAAACATTCACTAGCTAATCTTCACAACATCCATATGAGGTATAGAAAGTAGTATTGCCATAATTTTGTAGATGGGGAAATTTAAGTGATTTGCCTAAATCACACAATGAGACAAACCAATAGAGTAACACACATGCTAGGGTTTTTTTAATTGTACGTTTGCTATTCCTTCTCTTATTAACATAATCAATATTATGTGAAATCGTGTCAGAGACCTGTGTCTTTAAGGGAGTGTGCAGTTCTGAAGCGTAGTGTGAATGTCAGGAAGTTCCTCACCTTCTCTGACTAGATTGAAGCTACTTACTGAACTGTCAATCAAGTTCAGGGAGCATATAAGGAGATGGAGGTGTTACATGTGCAGACAGCTCTGAGGAACTCTACCTGGAGCAGATCCAGCCACAAATTGGTTCTAAATGTGTTTTATTTGTATTAGTGTCTTCAAGAAAATTCCAGGTTATATGCCACCAATACTTTGCTTTGTTTGTATAATGGAATCATGGTAAAGGCTGACCAAACTAGCATTCATCTAAAATTAAACAAGTGTCTGTGTAGTGGAATATCAGTCTGAACCCAGCAACATTGTTACCATTTTACATTAGTTGTGTGTGAACTTTTCCATGTATAAAAAAGACTAACATTAAAAATCAAAGGACAGGATTTTCAAAGCTCACATTCTGCAGCTAAATAGCTAGACAGATGCACAATAGTTTTAAAGATGTTTAAGCACTTAACTGTTTATAAAATCTGATCATATAATTTTATATCCGGACAGTAAGTGTGATGGTGAAGTCAGAAACTAAGCAGATAGGGTACCTAACTGGGATTTTCTAAAGGGTCTATGGAGACCACATACGTCCTAAGAAACACAGTTTGATTAGGCTGTCTGGACTTCCCATGCTGTTTGTGGTTAATTTCCTGCACTCCTTGTGGATGCTGTAGAGCTAACAACGTTGGTAAGTGCAGATTGATGATAAGAATCATATGACAGAGGTGGACAGCACCAACTGCCAAAGAGCTCAGATACTATGTAATGGGGGGGGAATGGAAGTAAGTATCTAGATAGAAAGAAACATGATTGATCCTCTGGAGGATTGGCTCATTCTTAAATTTGCAGGTGTGCTATGTAAAACATGGAGAAAGATCAAAGGCAGAATTCATACCTATTTGTAATAAATTACACGCACTGTGGGCCACATTGTGGTCATCTGTGGGGCAAAGGAATTGGTCACCAAACGACTGATGAGCCAAGTAAAAAGGTATAGCCTTTATATGGTATAACAGAATATACCGCATGTCTGGGTATGTAATCCTGACTGTATATGAAATGTGTGATCTTTCCCCTTGCTGCTCCTGAGGCGCCCTACTGTTCTAGTAAACATCAGTTCCTAGCACTTATTCTGCTCCCTTTTTGACCTGATATTCAGCTCTGATATGAGTGAGAGCGCTCATGGTTGTCAACTCCCTCTCCCATCCCTCCTCTATGTGGCAACATCCTGAATCTCCAGTAATAAGACCAAGCAGACATACAGACCGTGACTGGTGTCCACACAGCATGTTTCAAAGTCCCATTTCTGTGGGTAATGATGTTGCAACAGTTTATCTATTTTATCCCTACAGAATCATGCAGGTGTAGCCTGATTTTGGGTGTTTTAGTTATTTGAATGGGGTTATAGGCTCGCCAATTGAGCTGATCAGAAGATAATGAGGTTCTTGTCCCAGAACCAGGCTCCAGAAGTGTTTATAGGGACCCTGGGGTGCACAACAGAAAAGTTCTTACTGATGGTAAAATTTGTATAATTTTATAAGCTTTTATTAAGATAACATAACATGGTAGACAAATGACTGATAGAGAAAATGAACAATCTAATGGATAATACAATCTTAATTTTAGAGACCCATATGATATATATATTTCTACAATATGCTTTGGATTAATATACTTACACCCTTCCCTGATGACCTGGTTGAGAGAGAGATGTCTGGTTCCTCAGCTCTTGAGTAGGGGGTGGAGTAGGCAATGCTCGAGAGCTAAGAACTATAAGACTAAGACTAACACTACAAATAATACTAAGTATAAATGAAGACCAAAATCTTAACACTAACTAAAAGAAGTTTCAAGCAGGAGTAGCTGATGATTGATTGTCCCAAGTAGCATGAACTGCCTCTTCTTATACCCTGAAAATATGGGTCCTCCTTCTAAGTCCAAACTTGGCTCTATCACCCCCTCAATTATTAGGGTACTCATTCTATAGGCTGACAGGTTCATGCCTATTAATGACATATCCACATCCTTTCCAGATGGTACCAGATAGTTCATCTATCTCACCTTTATTATATCTGGCCCTTTGTGAGTTCTGTGGGTACTTGCAAAGTTTCCTTGGGGCATAACTTGTGACAGCCCCCCTGTTTTGATGCCTCCTGACTTATATAGGGTAAAGGTTATGACCATATATGTCTTATCCTTTTACTTGTCATCACTTATCTAAGCCAAAGGTCCCAAATATACATATACTAACTGCGTAGCTTTCATACAGGATATGGCCTGTAGGGTACCTTGCATTACAGCTAAAATAGTTTTATATAAATCTATAACTCTATTATAATAAAACAACCATACTTAAGTCTATAAGCAAAGATACACATATATATGCAAGCAAGCAAGCTAGTTCTATGGGCTATACAGGCAGTAGCAGCCTAGTCTGCACTGGCCAGCACTAGGTAGGCCATCAAGAGACAATCAGCATCAAGTCCAGAAGAGGGTACACAGACCCTGAGGAGGTTTTAAAAAGGAAGATGATTAGGAAGGGTATGAAAATCTGGCTTCTCACTCCCTGAGCCCTCCCCTGAACAGTCCCATCCTCTTGGACGAGACCATACGGAGTCTGGGAGAGGTCAAAGCCCTCCCCACCAGTCACCAACACCTGCCCCGCAACTGCCTTCATCCGAAAGGAGAACTACTAACATGTTGTTCCAACCAGGCAGGGACCAACACCTCCTTTACCTGTTATATTTTTCCTATTGCACATTATAAGAATATTGTTTATGTAATAAGATATAGGTAGTCAGTACTTTCCTATGTGAGGTTTATTTTACACTAACGTACTTAACTATGGCTTGGGTCTCCTTGCCACACTGGAGGGATGTTGGATGGACAGTCTGAGATGTTGCCTTATTTCCTTTGGATGGGAAGAGTCAAAGGTTTTCTGACGCATAGGGGAGTTTTGAGGTTTTCATTGTATGGATACTTCTTGATGTCCCATGTTTAAGAAGGATGAATTCAAACTGGAACAGGTTC
>ML675603.1:67996522-68067664 GCA_007922155.1 Mesoclemmys tuberculata | reverse complement strand
TCATATTGGTCCCTTCTGACCTATGAGTCTATGAGTCTATGTCACATGTTGCCTGGAGTGTGTGTTAGTACTTTGTTTGGGGTGGGGCTTTTTGTTTGTTTGTTTGGTTTTGGGGGGGGGGGAGAAAGGGGGATTACTGACTGGGTGGTGTATCAATACAAAAAGTCAACAATATGACCACATCCTTTTGTAAGGTGCACCCTTAACCATTAAGAATTTGACTAAATCCACAAATTCATCTCAAGTTAGCCACCAAACAGCCAGTAAATGGCAAAAAAAATTGTCACCCTAATCTGTCCTGAATTTGAAATAGTAAAGGTGAAAGTAGGTACCATTGTCTTCAGCAGCAAATGAACCAGATTGCAAAGCAAATATTCTAGTACATATCTTACCCACAGGAAATTATTTCTATTTCTTTAAGATAATTTTATCATGGGCAGCATTAAAAAAAAATCTCCCAAGGTTAGCAAAGATGTGCACCCTGGGACACCTTATACTCTCCATTATTTTTTCCTCATATAGGGAGTGAAAAACTAGATTTTCACTGATGTGGGACAGGGTTTGAGTCTAAATTCCAATATTCACCTTTCTTATTATCCATAAAAGCATCTTAATGAGGGTGTCCCCATGTATGGAAATGGGAGGCTCTGGTGGGAAGGGAATGAGTAATTTGGTGACAATTTATATTTTCTGTAATAAAATAATTTGACATCATAGTATTACTAGTATTATCTGTTTCTCTCTCACTGTGAAATAGAGAAACCAAGACCCTAGAATTCAAGATACAAATCTATTTGGAAAACTACGTAGTACAGTTTAGAGTGATCAGTTCAACCCAGATGTAATATTTTCCAACCCTCCATTGCACATATACTTTAAGAGGAAGGTCACACCAGGACTAGAACACAGGAGAGCCTGTCCCCTTCACTCCCCCTGTAACTCATTTAGCTCTACTAGAACTAGTTTTTCATATCACAAATACTTCTATTTTTATTTCCTCTGTGCTACCATGTTTGGTACAGTTTAATATAAATATTGGTACTAAGAATGTACCCTTCATCCATGCACAGTTCAAGAACAAGCAAACCATCTGGGATGAAGTAAGACCCAAAGTTTTGGGGGAAGAGTAGGTTTCCAATGAATTTAGTTAACTTGTTGATCACATTTTTTTTCCATTTTATACATATCTTCATTTCCTCATTCTGTCCAAGTGAAAATGGAAGTTCTGTTCTATCAAAGTGGGTAAGACATCTTGTGACTTTTTCCAGTCAAATTTTACAGGCTCAATAAGTTCAGATAAACATCTAAATGGTTGATTCCTACCTAGATGGTTGATAAACCATCTAAATTGCTAGATAAACATCTAAATGGTAGGTTTGGTGGTTAGATTTGAATCAATCATTCTCCACAGTTTTCCCACAGTGTCCCATTTCTTCCCAATTCAAAAGCTAGAAAATATAAAAGTGAGTCAAATCAGTATAAAGGCATTAGTTATCATAGTACAAAACATGAATCAAAAGTTGAACGTATACCATCCTCCAATATTTTGAATCTGAAACTTTCCAAAGCTCAAATTCTTAAACCTGCTGTTCTACAAGGGCTGTGGAAAACCTGATCTCTGAGCAGAAGCAGATAATGAGAGGCAGTTCCAGAAGCTGCTTTAGCAGGTGTTTCCTGCTGAAACTGGGAGGGTCTGGAATCTAAATCTCATTTTGAAAGTTTCTAACCCCAGGGATAATATTCAGTATCACTGCCACTCTTATTGCCATCTGCACTAGAATTTAACTCAAACTGAACTTGATAGCACTTGATCCTACTGAGCGAGCCCAATTGTTTGCAGTCTTGCACAAATGTGTGAATGGCAGCCTTTGGCGAAGCAACTGCTGAGTCTGCTCCCATCAAAGGGTTTGTGAGTGATCCTTGCCCTGCTGACTTCATCCTTAATTGGCCTACACTGTGGTGAGCAATTAAAAATAAATAGTAGCTTGCTGAGCTGCTGTAAGGGAAATTCTGCAACTCTGGGCATGAGCATTCCTATGTAAGTCCACTGCATATGTCATACACTGATAATAGCAAAATGGAATATAAAACTGAGAACGATTGTTCTGAATAAGCTCCAGGGAGAAAATGTACTAATGGGCAATGGTGATCATGGTAATACATGGCAATTACCTTTCTTTCAAAAGATTCACTGGGAGAAGTGGTGTGCAACAATTAAATTTTATTTCCTGTCATTTTATAAAGTGTGAGAATGTGAATGATTTCCAATTATTTGCAAGCTATTTGATAGTCCAGCAATTTCATTTTTTACATAATCGTCAGTTTCTCAAAGCACAAAAAATTTGAATTTTCCTATCTGATTGTGAAAACTGAGGTTTGCCCAACTGAAATTCAGAATGTCAAGTTCTGAAATACTCATTTTTTAAACAAAAATCACGTTTTGAGTGAAAATGGGTCCCCGAATTGCATCACCACAATCATCTGTTAATCCACCATAAATGGATATTTTAAAGCTGTGCAATAACTACCCCAATTGTCAACATCAAGGAATATTTTTTGAGTACAAGTCTAATGTTAATGAGATGTTGGTATCTTGACCTCATACAAAGAAGTTCTGACAATCTCTATCAATTATAGGGCTAAAATCCTGTTGGTTTTCACTGACCGTCCATTTCATGAACCGTTGAACACCCCAGCACCTCCACAATTTGCATAGGTGGGACTGGTTCAAATTCACCTCAGCAGGATTGGGTCTCACTTGATTCATCCTGGTTCCAGTCTGAAAGTAGTCAATTTCATTTAGAAATTAGATGGAAAATTCTTGGTTGATGCTTTATTTGGGAAGAGACAGCCCATTTTACCATACTGTGTATTCACAATCAGCAAAGCTCATAGTTATATACATTATCACTGTATCTTGCTGCTTTTGATGTAAGGCACTCCCACATTACCTCTGTTTGAATTATTGGGCACTGTTGGGGACTGTTGATAATGCTATGGTTGTGCGAAAGGGGGAAAAAACTGTGAAATGAAAATATGCAGAAAGTGTCCTTTTTGTTCTTATTTGTTATTTGTTCTACAATTAGGCTAAGAAAGGCCTTATGTGAATAATACCCTAAGTAATTTGTGACGTTATTTTTAAAGAGCTTGGCATCTTTGGAAAATGCCACTACTCTCTTTAAGCAGGTGTAATGAGCATGGAATAGATTTAGTGCAGCGATGTGCACTGCTGACTGTGTACACGTACAAACATTGAGCACACTGTAGGCTATTCGAGGAGCTGACCTCAAGATGCAGGAGCAACCGAATTTCTGAAGTAGATTTCATCTGAGGACGGGAAGTGAATTATATAAACTGGCTTCCTACACAGAAATCTCTTGGGCCCTAGTTCAGTACACTACTTAGCATGTTTTTAAGTCCCACTTATTGTATATGCTTAATTGCTTTGCTGAACTGGGACCTTTATGTACAAATACATAGACGTCAAATTCCCTATGTATCCCATCCACAGTCCATTTCCCCCAAAACTGAGGGACTACCAAGGCAGTATGATGCTGTGGAGGCAATGCAGATACCTTCCATATCCTTCCTACACAAGAGTGGAGCATTAACATGATCCATAGTCCTTCAGCAAAAAATGCCACATGGTCAATAGACCTTTTTTATTGAGTCATTTATACATGATAGGATTCTTTACAAAAAAAATGTGAAGGCTTTATATTCCAAGTCTGTATAAAATGATTCCTGGAAGAAAAACAGCAAAGCTGCAAAGGACTAATGATTTACTGATGATCATGAAGTCCTATGTATTACTAATGGAAGAACAAGGCTGTAGCTTGGCTATATTTTTGCAGTTAATTAAATGTAGTTAAGGAAATGAAAATGTCCTGAAAAGTAAACAACATTGTATTAACCTTGTTATGTTGTTTGTGAGAATAAGAATTAAGGTGGGAATTTTTTTAAATGTGGTAAACCTCCTTTTTATAACCATAAATGTTTTATCACCAGATACCATTCCCACCAAGTTCTGTGGTTAAAGGAATTTTTAGGGATTTTCTTTATGGAATATAACGAAATTACTAAATGTGATCTTTTTAAAATAAATACATATAGACTTGCAGTGCCCTTGACACACATTTAAAATACAATTCGTAGGCACCCTAAAGCATACTAGTTGACTCACTGAACAAAGAAAAGATGTGGTCTCTGTCCAAAAGAGCTTATCATCATCTCAATAGACAAGATGTACAAAGGACATGGGAAGGAGTTACAAATATAGGAAAACTTCTACAATGATGTTAGGCATACTAATTTTTTTGTTTTGTTTTTAATATTAGACTCCTTCCTCTTCCCATCTATCTAGTGCCCTAGACTCTATCTAAAAAGATTAAAGAAGTCAGAGGAAAAGAGTCTCATTCATCGATAGCTAAGAGTTTCTTTTGGGTAAATTCTTTCAGTATATAGTTGGATTATACTGGTAAAAGTAGTAAATCTAATATATTAAACGATATTCTTGAATGAGTAGATTTAATTTGTAGCATGGCTACAATATATGCCACAATTCAATCAAAATATAACTAGAGACTTTTTTCACATTAGACACTCAAGAACAAAGTTTCTACCCATCAAGTGATAATACACTATTATTTCTACTTATTTACATAGCACTAAAAGTATATTAGATATTTATACAATAATTATGGACCATTAATATAATGCAGCATTCAAACATTAAGAAAATACAATACAAAATAGTCATGCAGATGAATTACAGATTTATACAGGCACAATGAAATGACAAGAGAAAAAACAGAATATTAAGACTGCATGTTATATACAAATAGAATGTGTTTGTATAATTATGTGTGGTATAGATAGATACACACCAAGCTAAATAATTGTCAAATTATACTGTCCTTCGGATGCCTGAACACTTCCTTTTTAATAATGTACATATATTCTCAGTGCCTTAGAACTTTTACATCACAAACTGCTAGACAAATATTGATACAACGAAGAACAAATAGTGTGACAAATAGTGACAAATATTTGTGACAAATAGTGTGACACACCATTTGTCACAACAAATATTGTGACAATGGTGTGACAAATATTGATACAATGAAGAACAAATAGTGTGATTAATTTTTCATGCAGTTTCCTTATACATGACCACCAGCGCAGCACCATCTAGTGGGATACAAACAAAACCTAACTACATACTTAGACACCGCACTAAGTGGCCTGTCCGAATCAGTGCTACATTAGCCAAGAGTCAGGCTAAGCAACCTATTTTAAATTTTAAAATTTTAAATGTGATAGCCATGAACTGGATGATTGTTTTGGAAGTGCCATGAGAAAGGACATACACAACATGCGTGTACAAGTAAATGTACTCTGATGAATTCATCTGAAAAAACAAAGTAGGTCGGGCTGTGGATGAGAGAACTCATGTCAATGATAGTAACAGTGGAAAACTAGCCAGTGTTTAGTAGTATGGAGGAGACCGTTAGTGGTGGGATTTATATCTTGCTACAGAATTTAAAAGAAATCTACAGGCAATCCAAATATTTTGGAAAGTGCTTAGTCAATTAGCCAATATTTAAAGATTGTATATAACAAAACCCTTGAATCAGCAGCCACTCCAAAAATATTGGGAAACATTATTAATATTTGTTAACATTTATATTGCAGTAGCGCCTCACAGCCTCAACCAGGTTAGGCCCCATTGTGCTAAGCACTGCACATACACATATAAAATGACAGTCCCTGTTGCAAAGAGCTCAGTCTAGAAGGTGTAACCCGTCCGTGCCCAGGGTAGCCCACTGATAATGCCAGGGTCAGGGCAGGCTGTAAAAGTAGAGCAAATTCTCCCAGCACTGGTGGGTGACACTGTAGTCAGACTTCCCAACCAGCCACAAACAGTGCTTCTGATTCCCCCTCACTGGTTATCAAGAAGCCACTGTGTAAATACACACAGCCCCCTTTACTGCATTTCAGTCTCTGGCTCCCCAAACTGACACTAGGTCCAGTAAAGAGACCAGTTGTTTAAACTCTATGCTCTTTACTAAAAGATTCCCTCTGATCCCAAAGGATCAGCCACAGTACCAGTTCACTATAAGTTTGGATCTTACCCAAAATACCACGCTGCCAGCCAATCCTTTAGTAACTAGAACTAAAGGTTTATTAATAAAAGAAAAACAAACAATAAGAGAAGTGTTAAAGGCTCAAAGCAATCAGATCATACAAATGATTTAAAAGTCCATATACATCAGGTTTCTAGAACAATTGTGGAGTTGTATAGTTCCTGTGGTATACATCCAGTACCTGGATGGGTCTAAGTCCTTCAGTTCAGTTGCAAAGTGTGTTGATCCAGAGGTGTGTCCGCAGCTGTACAGGAACAAGGAACAAGACAAAAGACAAAATGGTTTCTGTGGTTTGATCTTATATACCCTCTGTTGCTGGCCATGTGGCTTGTGGAACTTTACAGGAACCAAAATGGAGTCCATTGTCACATGGGCCAATCCTGGTAACTCTTCAGGTATGCCTTTAGTTTCCTAGGCCTTTGGCTTCTGTAAAGGTCTTGATGGGCCATTAAGTGGGCTATTGTCCTGCGGCCTCTCTATCTGGGGTGTGTCTTCTACAGCACAGTTTGAAATACAGGGATATCAAAGATCTCCATAACTTTCTTCACATATATCACACATGAACACAAATATTACCTTTTTACTCAGCACATTATAACCTTTCTAACAGCACCTGACATGGTATATCTCACATGAATTACTATGATGTTGACATACTGATGTCAAATAACACAAATGCCCCCCCTCCCAATCCAGTCCACATGACAGAAGGCCAATATGAAAATGAGAAAAGCAGGTTGGGGTGTGGGCAGGCAAGACAGGGTAACAAATTATAGCCTGTGCATTCTAGTGAATACTGTTACAATGTACATTATTCCTTTTGGGTGCCATATATATGCACCTCTGTCTTTATAATTACAAAGCTCCAGAGAGGAATCTTCTCTTTTTAACCTGGACCCTGTATTAACTCTCCTTAGTTTGAAACCAGGCCCAGTGCAATGGAGGGAGGAAGGAGTATGGGGGGTAGCAAGAGGTGAGGGACAGTGTTGGGTGATAATGCTACACACTTGGGTCCGAGACATTCAGGTTTATTAATTCAAACCTTTATTTTTATCAAAAGCATTCCTTATGATTACAGTTACTATTAAAGAAAGAAACAACAGACACAGGAAAAAAAAGCAATGGCCAAATAACTTCTCCTGGAGCATGGGGGAGGAGGGGTCACAATGGATTTTTCCTATGATACTCTAAATACCCCTTACAATTTCCCACATACTATACACATCCAAATGACATATTCATTAGTTCTATTCCAATCACCATGAAGTATCATGAACACTAAATAATTTACATAACTCATACAACAAACATGCACGGAGTTCAGTCTGCAATAACTTTGGCTGTCCAAGCTATTTTCATGTTATTTCTCTTTTCTGATTGGTCTTTTATCACAGATTACACATATTTGTTCAAGCATGGCCAGGTCTCCTTGACTTATTTCTCTGCATACAGGCTTTCTCCTGTTTTTCTCTAATTGTCTCTTGGCAGCACATTTTGGTGAATTTAAGCCCATCATGTGGTCAAAAAATCTTCCTTATTCCACATAGCACCACACCACCATCCAGGCTAATCAAAGGCTAGCCAGTCAGCATATAAGCATTAGACATTATCCTTAAAACAATTCGCAGTAGTACAGAAAAACATCTCCCCACCTTTCATGAAAACAAAAGGCTCTTTCCACTGCTTCAGTCAATCTTGGGTTCTAGAAAGCTTCTGCTTTGTCCTCCTTACTCCCAAAATATAGATCTGTGTGTGTGGCGGGAAGGGAACTTCTCTCTGATTTTTGTTCTCCAAGAACCTCTTAATGCCAGCTGGCAAGGGGGTTATAGGAATATCTTGATTCTGGTATGTACATTCTTGTTCACTAAAGAATGCTATGTGAGGTTTTAAATAAAAGACAGGATCTCACTGGTCATTAATAACATTGTGAAATATATGTACAGATACTATGTAAAGAGTTATGTTTATATAATGAAAATATGGTTTTAAAGTTTGTATGAAGACAGGAGTGAAAAGCAGGTTTTCCTCCAAACAGGAAGTAAAACGTGTGTCTGTTTCAGAAAATAATTTAAGCATTGTAAGCTAACACAATGGATGGCCATTTACATATAAAGTCAGAAGTTAGCAAAAAGATGTGAAATCAACAGGGAAATCATAAATGGTTATCCTGGTCATGTGGAAAGACAATAAACTTTAGGGCTATATATATGGGGCAAAGAAGACACCCCATCATCCTGCACCTAGGAAATAAATAGGCAGTGCGTTTACTTTCATGAAACCAGGGTCACAGCCAACCTTGGCTGAAAAACTGCAGAAGACGTTGGGTAACAGAAAATGTCTTTAGACAGGAGGTTAACCTGTTAAGTTCAGTCTCTAGAAAACATTATGATTTTGTTTTATATGTAACCGTTTCCAAAATTTTTACTCACTTATTTGAATATTTGATAATAAACTTATTCTCATTTTCATTATAAATATATCTAAGTGCTGTGATGTTAAGCAAAGTATCTACCTGGCATCCCCTGTTCACAACTCTTGTGGGCAATGGTGTACATCTGCATTGCACCACAACTCCAGGCAGGGGTGTGTACATGTGGGTTATACTGATCCAGCAGGGTGATGTTTAAACAGGATCATTTTATTATTCATTTCTTTAGATTACGTATTAGTTTATAAGAAAACAAAACCAAACCTACACAAGAGCTCTAGGTGCCCTGGCATTTAATCTTATAACAGCATAATACATAAGAAGCCATTAAAAAAAATTCAAACAAGAATAAATTAACTCAGTACAACCAACAAATCAATTACAATAAATCTTCTTTACACCCCCCCATCTTAAAACATTTTGCAAAGAGCCCAAAAACCTAAAAAAGACCACACACCCTGGTAGGAAAAGGAAGAGGATGAGATTGTCAGGAAGCAGAACTACAGGGAGGCTGATGGTCTGTATCAAAATAAATAATGTACACACTATCCTGACTTTTCAAATCAGGCATTAGCTGTGTTAAATTATCATCTACTTCTTTAATAAATGTATCCGATGAAGTTATGAAACCTACTGTATATACAAATCTATAAATACACTGAACAAAATATGTTATTGGGAAATATCCAGCATAGATTCATGGTTCTGAGTTATTTGTATTGTTGTACCACCTAGAGGATTAAGCTCTGTTGCAGTAGGCGCTGATCAGACAAGTAACAAGAAGATAGCCTCTATGTCACAGAGATCACAGTTTAGATTTCGAACAAGACAACATGCAGACAGAAAGATCAGGAGAAGGGGAGAAAGAAGATGACCATAAAACAAACATATTTTGTATCAGAGTCAGTAGTTTCTGCTCAGTACCTGTTTAGTCATGATCACCTTGGCAGTGTTTTGTGGCCATCATGAATACTCCAATATTCCAGAGTGATACAACTGATTGAGACCATTTATGACTTTTCTCAGATTGTTGAGCATACAGGGCAGATGTATATTACTCAGGTCTTTGTAAGAGCAAAAACTTAATATGAAACTTACTGCCCTAAATATAAAATACATAAATATGAGTTGGATGATGTCTGATGTAACTTTGTGTGTTACAAAAGAAAGTGTTCTAGACTTATTACTATTTTTTATTTTTATAGCTATGGCCAGGAAAGGTGATACAAAAACAATTACTAAGATGTGGCCATGTATACTCCTGTTGATGCAGAACTTGTCTTTGGCTCCATTTCCACAGAATTGGGCTAGTTGGTCTGTTACATCATGCAATGAAAAACAAAGTTCTGAAACCAGAAGATAGGACGAGTGGTGAGATTAGGAGCGGTGTGAGGAAGCTATACAGATGGACAACACTGATTTACCTGGAATTTAACAAATAACAGAATATGGTGCGATTATGGTTTTGTGATTCAGCAGACCACTGCATGAACTGAAACTGTGTGGTAGGAACATGGTAGTGCTTTTGATTGAGGTTTTACTGATGCATTTGTGAACCCTAGTGGGAATTCACTCTTGAATGATTCCATTCTTTCCTGTTTAAGAAATCCCAGAGTGGATTTGGGTTATCACTCTCACACATTTTCTTGAAGTTTTCTTCTGTTTCCTCTCCCTTTCAACTTATATAGAAGGTCATATGGCTATGTAATTGGCATGTGGATGTCACACAGCTCTGTGACTGATTTTCAACAAATCCAAATGGAACAATGTCTTTGCTTTCTCGGGGTCCAGGTGAGATTGTGATATAAATACTAGCCAGCTGACTGAAGCTTAATTACTTGGGAAATAGGAAACAATGAGAAGCTTACATTTAAAAATAGCAAAATCTTATCAGGGTAGAGGAAAGGATCCCCATTTTTGAGGGAATTTGTTCTTCCCTTTTGTTCAAGTTGTTCACACTCCATGGCAGTTTTTGGATCTCTGACTTTTTCTGGAGTAGCAGCGGTGTCTGAAAGCATGATTTTCCATTTTCAACTAGCTGAACATTTCTGAATGTTTCTCTCAGATCCAGTCCTAGAGTAATCCATGATTTTTTAACCTCTGCAATACACTCTACTTGGGACTACACTGAAAAACCACTCAGATAGTTCAGCTACTGTAGCCTGAGGCTGCCCACAAGGTTGAAAGTGTTAGTGGCAGACAAGATGTTATACCACTTCTTTGCTAGCTATACTGTCATCTTGTTGCTGACAGATGGAATTCAAGACTTTGCTATATAGCCCTTGGGTCCTGGCTCTTGACAAGCTACCTGTACCATCATGGCAAATGAGTTCAGCTAGGGAACTTGAGCCAAGAGTCCCCATGACATGGTGTTGGTGGTCAGCCATCGCCAGTAGCTATCTCAGCACAAATTTTGTCCTTAATCTTGTCTTCACTGTTCCAAGGGTTTCTCTCACTGAATCTCCTCTGTCCCAAACCTAGTTCCCTCTGCCTCAAAGAGAATCCTAGTCCTTCTTATGGTATATGGTTAGAAACAACAAGAGCCACTGCCAGAATGAGTGAACAGAAAACACTTTGTTACTTTATGCAGAGTTTCAGCAACTGAATTTAGAATAATTAAAGAAGAAGTTTGCATTCCTATGCAGGGTGTATTTTGTCAGAAGTACCAGGAGCAGCAGTACATAAGGAGTTATTTAGTATTACATGGTCCTCATCTCAGTTACAAGTAGATAGAATCTGGGGAATCTGCTGCTTTAAAAACACAAAGAATGTTTAATCATGCTCAGTTGATAGGCAGTAGAATATGAGATTGTATGGCCCTTGAAAGAGCTCAGTGTAAGCTTGGAAGCGTTGTCTCTTTCACCAATAGAAGTTGGTCTATTAAAAGATATTACTTTGGACCACAAAGAGCAGTTTCACTGGATGTTTTCACTGGGTAGAAAAAATGAAGGGGCATGGTTGGGTTAAGGTAGACCTCCAGCAACATCCAGTGTGATGTGAAGGGCACGCTTGCCACAACCCGATATTAATACATGACTTTTGTGACAGCAGCACTCAATGCTGCAGTCAATTACACTTGTAAATGTAGTTTATTTCTGAAATTAAATTTTAGGAGCTGAGCTCTGAGTTAGGTTTGATTCTACACTTTTTGCAGTTTACAATAATTTACATGTCAGTGTAATTATACTGCTGCAAAGAAGCATTCATCAGAAGTTTTCTGTTAAAAACAATATATTGCTTCATTTCAGTCCTTGGAACCCACAGGAACCCAGTGGAGTTTACATTATGGATATTTGTTGGTTAGAAAAAGAATTTTTTCCAGATTTTGAAGCAAATGCAACTTCTTCTGTGAGACTGATACATTTTTGTCTGGACTGGACCAGGAACTATGGCTGAAATGACAGAGATGGGAAAATAATGGAAAAAGTACTTTAAAAAAAGTCAGCCTAGCTGGAAGGACACTACAAGCTGCACATGTCATATCATCCCCTCACTGTTAGGGTCCACAACTATGCTCAGCCACAGCCATATTCAGCCTGTTAATTCAATTTCCTCTACAGAATGATATTTATCTTCAGCTGGCACTAAACCTTAGGGTGACCAGATAGCAAGTGTGAATAATCGGGACAGGGTGTGGGGGGTTATAGGCGCTTGTATAAGTCAATGCCCCAAATATTGTGACTGCCTCTATAAAATCAAGACATCTGGTCACCCTACTAAACCTTAACAGCAAATGGGCAAGGCACAGACAGATATGAAACTATTTAAACTACAGGAACACCACTTGAGTGGGGCAAACTATTCAGGTAACAGAGGGCAGCCCCATCTCTAAACCCTTCTCTCCTCAATAACTGTCATGAGTTTCTGCTGCCAGAATCTGCTTTGCACATGAAGGAAGCACACACTCTCACACTGCAGGTCTTCTCATAGGCAAAAGCTCTCCAAATAACAAGTTATGTCGGGAACTACTTACTCAACGGTCTGATCACTATTCAGGGATTAAAATCACAACAGCCATGATGGAAATAAAGCACATTATTCTTCTGACATGTAAGGTGATACCAACAATATCATTAGCCTAGCATTACACTGAGGTCTTGTTACAGGAGAGTGAACTTTTCAAAGTTAGTTTAATAGATTTCACAACCAGAAGGGACCACTGTGATCATCTAGTCTGATCTGTATATCGCAGGTCATAGAATTCTCCCAAAATAATTCCTTGTCAACTAGACTGGAAATTTTTAAAATATACAATCTTGATTTAAAAATTGCCAGTAATGGAGAAGCCATCACCACTTCTGGTAAATTATTCCAATGGTTAATTAACCTCACTGTTAAAAAATTACACCTTATTTCCCATCTGAATTCATCTAGGTTCAAAATCCAGACACTGGACCTTGTTAAACTTTTGTCTATTATACTGACGAGACCTTCAGCAAATATTTGGTCCCCATGTACCTATTTACAGACTATAATCAAATCACCCCTTAACAAACAGAAGGTTAAGCTAAACAAATTGTGTTCTTTGACTCTCCCACTAGTCTATAAGGCATGTTTTCTAATTTTTAATCATTCTCATGGCTCATATCTGAACCCTCTCTAATTTATCAACATACTTCTTGTACTGTGGATATCAGAACTGGTCAGACCATTCCACCAGCAGTCACATTTCACCAAATGCAGAAGTAAAATGACCTCTCTACTCCTACTCGAGATTCACCTATTTATGCATCCAAGATTACATTAGCCATTTTGGCTACCGAATTGCACTAGGAACTCATGTTCAGCTGATTATCCACCATGATCCCCCAGATTTTTTTCAAAGTCACTTCTTCCCAGGATAGTGTCCAACATTCTATAAGTATGGCCTACATTCTTTGTTCCTAAATGTATATATTTACATTTGGCTATATTAAAAAACATAGTTTGCTTGAGTCCAGTTTACCAAGCAATCCCAGATCATGCTATATCAGTGTCCTGTTCTCTTCATTCTTTACCATTTCTGCAAAACTGGTGTCATCTGCAAACTTTATCAGTGATGATTTATGTTCTCTTCCAGGTCATTGATAAAAATATTGAATAGCACAGAGCCAAGAATCAATCCCTGTATGGCCTCACGAGGATGTGAGGAGCCCAGACACTCCAGTACAGCTATGTACCTGTTGCTTTGATTGTTTACCCCTCTGTATTCCACCTCATACTAGTGTCTATTCCAGACACCAAAGCACCACACTGTGGCCATTAGTCCTCAGATTTTGCAAGGCATTCCGATTGTATCTCTAATGTAAGAAAAACACTAAACAAACAATGAAACTGTAGTCTGAATAGACAACAGATCCAGAATATCTGTAAGTGAAGATCTTCATTTCCAGTCTTCACTCAGGAGGTTCCTAATACAAATTGCTGTTTAGATCATTCATTCAACTGTCCTTTGACATATTAGGTATCCTAAATATAATCATTTAACTCAGAATTCTACCAATATAAACTATCATTTGTGCAAAATATGCAGGAAAACCTGCAACTGAGGTGGGACTTGTTGCAAGTTTAGGGGCTATGTATATTATATAGCCTAAAGGGATTGCCCAAGGCGCTACAAAGCTGAAGGGCAGTCTAGTGAACACCTCCTCTTTTAACGGAGATATACATTACTACCTCACTAGTATGATACACATCTATTCCTGACAATTAAGTTGGCTTTCTCTAATCAAGTCGTATAGAATTGGATGGACTTGGTGATTGTTGGGACATTGACTCCAGTAACGAAGGCCTTACAATTGCTTGTGTGCTCAGTCCTACCAATTGAATTACAACCATGCAGACTACTTGGAAAATCTTACTTTTTATACAATATGGAGTGTGAACAACTGCCATACAAAGTAATGCACTTTTCACTAGAGAAACATTCATCTGACTGAACAGATTTTTAAAAAAAGAAAGTCTCAAACACCTAGTAAGAACATTCTTACAAAGAGCCAATGGATTTTGAAAGAACCAGTCTTGTCACTGACCCAAATGGCTGATGTACCACCTGTCCATGTCACTCAGCTACTAAAAAATATGAAGATATGCAAGCTCAAGTTGTTAGTCAAAGGATTTATGCCCTGCTCCAACCATCCACTGAAGCCCATGGCAGGACTCCCTTTAACTTCAGTGGGAATTGGATCAGGCCCCTACTGAAGAGATATGGCCCAGAGTGTCCACCTGTTTTATATGAAGGTCGTTTTCCAGTTTTTTCAGAAAAGTCTAATTAGTTTTTATATTAAGTATACTTAAGTACAAAAGTAGACCAACATCTTGCTTCCCTCTCACCAACCACATATCAATTTGCTGTCCTATGAGCTAATAATACCAATTTATGTGTGTACTCTTTCCACAGATTACACTGTATATGCTAATGAAAAAAAAATAAATTAAATAGATAAAGGAGCATAAATCCCTCAGACAGAGACAGACAGCTACAGGATCTCCATAATACATTCTTACAACTACAATACCCACCTGGAGAAGTGAAGAAACAAATTGACAGAGCCAGATGAGTACTCAGAAGTCGCCTACTACAGGACAGACCTGATAAAGAAAACAACAGAACGCCACTGGCCATCACGTATAGCCCCCAACTAAAATCTCTTCAACACATCATTAAGGATCTACAACCTATTCTATCAGATGATCCCTCACTCACTCAAGCTATGGGAGGCAGACCTACCCTTGCTTACAGACAGCTCCCCAACCTGAAGCACATACTCACCAGCAACCGTACAACATACAACAAGAACATTAACCCAGAAACCTATCCCTGCAACAAACCCCATTGCCAACTCTGCCCACACTGACTCTAGTGACACCATCACAGGTCCTAACCACATCAGCCACACAATATGAAGCTCATTCACCTGCACATCTACTAATGTAGCATATACCATCATGTGCCAGCAATGCCCCTGTGCCATGTACATTGGCCATTCCGAACTGCCACTATGCAAAAGAATAAATGGACACAAATCAGACATAAAAAATGGTAAGATCCAAAGTCAGAGAGCACGTCAATCTCCCAGGACACCCTGTAGTTGACTTGAAAGTTGCCATATTGCTACAAAAAACCTTCAAAAACAAACTTCAAAGAGAAACTGCAGATCTGGAACTTATATGCAAATTTGACACTATCAAATTGGGTCTGAATAGGGACTTGGAATGGTTCTTTCATTACAAGAAATAATTGTCAGGGTTCAGACATTCTCACCTTCTAATCAAGGGTTGTGAATAGGCCTCATCTACTCTAATTGAATGGATTTTGCTAACATCTCCCCTCCCCATTCTTGTTTCTAACCCCTGTATGTATATATATACCCTCTATTTGATTTCTATTCATTGCATCTGAGGAAGTGGGTTACAACCCACAAAAGCTCATGCCTGCAGAAATAAAATTTGTTAGTCTTTAAAGTGCTACAGGATTCTCGTTGTTTTTACTGTATACAGACTAACACGGTTACCCCTCTGGAATAAATACCTCTGAAGTTTTTAACTGAGCATGCACTGTATTTGGGTGGGGAGGACAGCCTGATGCTTAGGTCAGTCAGCTGTTCAGTGCAGTGGTTGTTGCTCTAAGAGGAAGATAAGCAGAGGAGTTAGTGCTTTATGTCACCAACTGTTAAACTTCCTTTCTTCCTTAAAACTAATTTTAAGTATTTTTTTCACTGAATGAAGTAAATATGGTTATTAGCAGTCACTTCACACGTCAATAGCTGTTATCAGTATCAGTCTCATTTCAAGAGTCTTCAATAATTGCAAGCACATATCCCAGGTTCACACATCAGTGCAAGGTCTGTAAACGTTTTAGGGTGCAGTCTAGGCTGATTCTCTGATGCAAGGCTGTCTCATCAAAAAGAAAAAATGGCAGGTAAGTCTCCCTGATTTTGGGGCCTCACACACCAGTGCAGCCGCACTGACGTTAAGTAGACATAAGTGTATGGCATTAGAAAAGAGAATAAACGTGGTACAGAAAATCTCACTTAAGTAGCCAATTATTAATGATTCCAAGAGTGACGTCACTGACTTTCTACACCAGTTTTCAATGAGGACTCCTTCAGCTTCTGATAGTTGTTTGTGACTAGGTAGGGACATCATCCCATGTTCATGTCTGTTTACTTTATCTTATGTGCAATACTGAAGATGGTATGCCATCATGCAATAAGTCAAAAGGATGAAAAATATTTCCCCTTTTGCTTTGCCTCAACATTCACATTTCCCCTTTCTTCATCCCTAAGTTTTCACAGTTAATGGCACTATCTCAAACAGTCCTTCATATCATTTCTCTACTGTCCTTTCCCTTGTTCAATTTTTTTGTTCACCTTCTTACAATCTTATTTATGTAATCTTTGTTGCTGTTTATAAATGACATTCCTTTTCTTGACTCAGTTCTTTGCATCTCTATTCTGTCTCTTGATTTTGTTGCCTTTCTTTCTCATTTAAAAATTACAACTCACCCTAATTTTCATATTGTTCCAATTCAATGATAAATTAGGAATTGTAAGAGCTGCCAAAAAAACTCCATAAGGTACATTATGAAATGCACCAGCTGTCCTTTTCTCCTTAATTCTTTGCAAAACTAGTGAAACATAGGCCTCTTCAATCCATTGTAAAGGGCCCAAGAAGAGAAAGTGGCAACACCACATGGATCAAAACATACAGCTATCGTGACGGTTGATTGGGGGACTTGGCCAGTTGGCCCTCAGATTAAATTCCTCCATTATGTGAACTGCTAAGATTTTAGTGGAATCTCCTGCCCACCATAGCATTCTGCATGTTTCTTCTGACATGCCTCTGCTCCTAATGCCACATTGGTTGTATGTGTGCCAACAGGTGTTGATACAATCTGTATATAATTATTATGCTGCCAACAGTGTGCTAATTGCTTTCCAAATAAAGAAGCTTACAGTCTCAAGACAAACAAGTAAACAAATAGCTATTTGGGTAAAGTGAAGCTACAAATATACAATTGGGCTAGTAAATATATAAGTAAGATATTACGTTATTTCTCAAAATATAATAGGTAATAAAAGCTTCTGCTCCTTTTCAGCAATGATATAATCTACATTGTGGAAAATATATATAAAAGGAATGGTCAGACATTGCTCTCTCAAATCTTGGGTGCTGAGCAAATATCTGATTTTGCAGTACAGCCTTCTCTCTTCACAGAGGATTTTTTGTAATATAATTTTTCTTTCTGTAGATGAGGAAAGCCCCACCCTAGAATAAACAAACTGTTTTAGCTCAAAATTAGAGTGAAGGGAAACTTTCACAGCAAACAATGTATTTGACAAATTGATCCTCTTTCTGCTCGCAAACACCCATAAGCAGGTGTCAGATTCCTTCAGTATAATGTATCTGTTATTCAAATTTATTCTATTAATAGATTTTTGAATGTGTTACTATAGGGATTGATTGCAAATATTCTAAATTTGAGCTGTATTGCTTAGTTGTGATTGATCAAATAGATCACATGGTATTGTTTCTTTTCCTTGATTGCATGAGAAAACACAAGCACTTCTAGTGTGAATGCTGAAGTGTGTTTTGACATTCACTTTCTGCAAATATTTTAGCCAGTAAATTCTATCCTAATAACTTATATATGTATATCATCAACTTGATAAGAGATGCTAGAGGTGTAATGAAGAGTATCCCCAAATCTCTATAGCAAGGAATGGTATGCCATCTAACTTTGATTCCATTATCGCTGCTTTCCTTCAAAATATTGGATAATATCCCAGGAAAGATTATGACTGCATGATGAGGGCTTGTCAGAATTAATTCCTAGGCAATCTTGATCCTCTTTCAAAATGTTTTTATGGTGGCTGTACACACTAAGACCCCAGGGAACGCAGGATAGATTAAAAAATCATCCTTTTCTTGGTCATATGGTGTATGAAAAAATAGTCTATATTTATTACACTTGGGTGCTAGATTTTTGCAAAACTTATGTCTCAAAATATAGCAAATAATAAATCAGATCAATTATAGAATCAGTTATATGATGCATTTTTAGACTTATTGTGCTAAAATTCTTCTCTATTTGGTTTCCCTGGTGTGACAGTGAGATTAATCTGGCTCATTATAACAACAAACTGATAGGTTATATACAGGTTGCAGAGCTCAATCCCAATTATTATAGCACAGCTGAAGTCCTTCTCCGAAGGTTTGCTAGAATTGACAAATTTATCCCCTAGGCTAGAGCAAAGATATATGCAATGAAAAAGGAAGTAGTCCAAGGGGAGGGTTTTTTTCCCC
This sequence comes from Mesoclemmys tuberculata, assembly GCA_007922155.1. NCBI lineage: Eukaryota > Metazoa > Chordata > Testudines > Chelidae > Mesoclemmys > Mesoclemmys tuberculata. The sequence continues at coordinate 68,048,803 of ML675603.1, read as the reverse complement.
ACATTGCCTTATACAAGACAATTAATTTGGAAGTTAATTCTCTTTTGTTCCCTAGGTAAAAAAAAAAAAAAAAGAAGAGAAGAGAAGACTTAACTTGTGCTGTTGGGTGTGTGTACACCAGCAATGTCTTATAAAACATGGACCCAGAACTATTTGAAAGATTTTAGCTGCTCATTTACATAGCTGTCATTAACACAGAGTATCTCTCTTCACTTTCATGTTTGCCGGATGAGATTATATTGAGTCTCACAACAGATTTTGGGAGGTTAATAAAATTCAGCACTGTTGGATATGCAGACCTGTAAGTATCACACTTTTTCCACACTAGTAGCTTGTGTGACATTACTGGGTACATTAACTGCATACATTTCTCCTCCTGGGGAGAGGATGGGAGAACAAAAACAAGATGTTAATCATGTTGCTTCATGCACTACTAGAAGGCACTCAGATACTATGATGATGAGCATGGTATAAAAACCTACATCAAATAGAATAAAATAGAATAGAACTAGTATTCTATGCAGCTTGCATAAGTGGCCAGGTAGCCTGCATAGGCCTGCTGTTATTACAACAATAGTCATTTGCCAAGATCTCTCTTTCCCCTCTCTATCTACTTTAGACGCTCCTCAATGCATCTCAGTCATGCTAGCAAACATTTTTTCTAATTGGGCAACAGCATTATCTTTTTACTTCTGGAGATAAATGTTAGGTTTTCTCCTTTACCTTCTCTAGATAAAATCTCTACAGACTTTTTTATAAGTCTCACTTTTTGAGATTAGAGTAATTTTTATCAAACTCATTTTAACTGATTTTTAAAACATTTTGCTTAATGGTATATATAACAGATAATTTTAGCTAATGATCTGAAATGTGTGTGCTATATATTCCTATATAATTTAGGCCTTTATGGATCCATTTTATCAGAAGCTAAGTGGAAAGGAGGGGTTTCTATTTAGATTGTTTTACAATCCTTTCGATTTTGACTGACACTTTAAACCTGACGTTTATATTGTGTGAGAATACAATGAATGAGGGATCAGTAACAAAGAAATAAATCATCAACAAAAACTAATTTTGTGCTGTGGGACGCTGGTGACTTACTGTTATTTTCATTGTGTCTGCTGCGAGAACAAACAGAAAAAAGAAGGCTTCCCTACTTTGTCTCAGTTATAAAGGAAAGACAGTATTAATGAGGTATCATTTATAGTAAGTGCTACCCTCAGATCTCTATACATAACAGGTATCTATTTTTTTTTAAAACAGAAGCAAAAACTAAATCTCTAATACTTTATGTAAGAAATTACAATTAATGCTAGTGAAGGACTTGGTCATATCTCCAACTAGAAGATCTATCCAATATTTTCCAAGTATTATTGTTGCGCTGTGCTAGATTTTGCTGCTTAGGACACCACATAATTTGCGCAGACACAAAAAAAAGCAGCACACTCTCTCTACTTCTCAGCGAGGATTTAAAACAATAGTGTTGAAGTGAAGTCCCTCATTAAAAAGATTAATTGCTTTTACAAACTATCCTGTGGAACATTTAATCATTCACAGTACCTCCACAGTGATTTACATTTTCAAAAGATTCTATAAACTTGATCTGTTTAATCCTCACAGTATCCTTGTGTGATAGGATAAATATAAACCCCACTTTCCAGATGGGGAAACTGAAACAAAGGAATTCATGAGACTTACTTAGGTCACGTGCCAAGTCAATAGTGGAGTCATGATTGGAACTCAGGAGTTCCTGGCTTCTATCCCCATAGTGTTCTACTTCAGCACATAGCCTCTCTGAACTTATGTATCTGTTTACTATATAATATGGAGTTATAAAAAAATAATTTTTTTCTGTCAAACAGTAGAAAAAAGTAGATTGTATGGTTTTATTTCTTGCTTTTATTACTGTTTCTTTACTTACTTGCTAAATTATAAAATCTGGTAATTTCCAATCCAGTCGTTAGTATGAATTAGGAAGAGTCCACTAATGTCAAGTTCTCGATAATATAATTAGCTGCTCTTGTCTTGTATAACTCCCAACTGGTCCATGTAAACTATGGAATATCATTAGGCCTGTATATCTATTTGCAAGTGTCTTTTCCAGACTCTAACTAGCATATTACCCAATTTTACCAAATAGTCTACAATGTTTCTTACAATTATCGCGTCACTTAAGATAAAAGATGGTGTGGAAGGAACAAAAGAACAGCCATACTGGGTCAGAATAATGATCCATCTAGCCCAGTATCCTGTCTTCCAACAGTGGCCAATGCCGGGTGCTTCACAGGGAATGAACAGAACAGGTAATCATCAAATGATCCACCCCTGTCGCCCATTCCCAGCTTTGGCAAACAGAGGCTAAGGACACTTCAAAGCATGTTTCTGCATCCCTGCCCATCCTGGCTAATAGTCATTGATGGACCTACATTGATGGATGTATATTGAGTGGAAGGTAACTTCTTGGTAGGAATGTGCACACATAGTAAGAAAGGTAGGTGTAATTCTATCCTTGGGAGGTGGAGGGTTGTGGTTTTTTGTATTTTTTTTTTAATAAAACTATATTCTAAAGATGTCTAGTTCAGCTGCTGTTTTGTAAACTGAGACCACCTATAGATACAATCATTTTCTATGGTTAGACTATCCTCTAGCAACTCTTTTCCCCCATTGTGAGAGTTAGGATTCACAATTTGCACAAGAAGCAATTTAGTCTTCAGTAATTCAGACATTCTCCTATAGGCTATAATCAGTGTTTCTCAACCTTTTTGATACCAAGGACTGGCTTGCTCTCTTCCTAAGCTGAGTCAGGAAAATCTCAGGGACAAGCACCAATGCACGGACCAGTCACTGAGAAACACTGGGCTATACAATTTCTGATAAAAATCTCCTGAATGCTTCCTATGTTTCTGAATTTTTGCAGACCCATTTTTGGACCCATCTGTTTGATAGGTTCATATATGTTATCTTTGCACCATAAAAGAGCCACACTTATTTATTAGTGCCCAAATATCCTTGCCCATTGGATTTTAAATCAAGTCCCCTACTACAAAACTCCACTAATTTGCTTATTCATTATGTAATTTCTTTCGGGAGCCAAATTAGTAGAAAGAGCAGAAGAAATTTTAACTGGGGGATTAAATCCCCTCTTCTTAGTGCAGCCCCATTTTCTGATGTCCAGATGGAATCCTGGAGCCCAAGGTTCCATGGCTGTTGGGAGAGTACAGTTGATGCTCCATTGGATAAAGTGGGACCTGGGTGGGCTTGTGAAGTAGCTGAGGCTGAGAACCATTGCCCCGAGCTAAGCAAAACAAACCTTAACCAGACAGCAAGGGAGGGAGCAGGAAACTGCTGTGTCTGAAAAGGAGGATCCCCTCTCTCTGCTGGGCCAACAGGGATGCTGCAATGGTGTCCAAGTCCTCTGAGAGGTCACATTATTGTGCTCATGGAGATGCTATCAGGAACTGAGATGTGAGGAGTCCTACAAAGCTTTGGTGGTGCAAGAGCAAAGGGGTGTAATATCTAAGAGGGAGCCTCCAGAACACTGGCCCAAAGAAGCGCTGAGATCCCAGATAATCGCAGGCATCTTCTGCTGCTGCAGAGAAGGAGCCACACTGAGTACAGGGAAGGGCAAGTTTCACTTCACTGAAGGTGCCAAAATGTTTTTCGTTGCAGTGTTTGAAGCCACATCATATGTAAATTCATAGGTTCATACATCCAAGGCCAGAAGAGACCATTGTGATCATCTAGTCTGACCCCCTCTGTACGACACAGGTCATGGAATCCCCCCCCAAAAAATGATGACTAGAACTGATATTTTAGAAAAACATCCAATCTGGATTTAAAAAATGCCAGTAATGGAGAATCTACTATGACCCTTGGTATATTGTTCCAAATGTTGACTAACCTTACTGTCAAAAATGTATGCCTTATTTCCAGTCTGACTTTGTCTAGCTTCAACTTCCAGCCATTGGATCAGGTTATACCTTTTTCTGCTAGGCTGAAGATACCATTATCAAGTATTTGTTCCCCGTGTAGGTACTTACAAACTATACAGTCACCCCTTACCTTTGTCTTCGCTGAGGTACACAGAAGAGTTCCTTAAGTCTGTCACTATAAGGCTTGTTTTCTAATCCTTTAATCATTCTCATGGTTCTTTTCTGAACTCTCTCCAATTTATCAGCATCCTTCTTGAATTGTGGACACCAGAACGGGACATAGTATTCCAACAGTGGTTACAATATTGACAAATGTAGAGCTAAAATAACTTCTACTCCTACTCGAGATTCCTGTTTATGCATCCAAGGTTCGCATTAACCCTTTTGTCCACAGTATTGCACTAGAAGCTCATGTTCAGATGATTATCTACCACAATCCCCAAATCTTTTTCAGAATCGCTGCTTCTCAGAAAGAATAGATTCCAACATCCTGTTTGTATGGACTACATTTTTCTAGATGAACACATTTACATTTGCCATATTAAAAAGAATAGTGCTTGCTTGCACCGTTTACCAAGTGATCTAGATTGTTCCATCAGTGACCTGTCCTTTTCATTTTTTTAGCCTTCCCCAATTTCTGTGTAACCTGTAAACTTTATTAGTGATGATTGTATAATAAGATATTACAAACTCTAGTTATTTTCATCTAACCCCAAAAAGCGTAATAATCACTTTTATAATTATATAGATCTATTGTTTAAATTTAATTTTTCTTGCTTTACCTAAGAGTAGCAGCATCAGGATAGAATAAACTCTCACACATTAAAATTAACACAGTCTTTCTGATTCTTCTAGGGATGCAATTAATCCATTTAGCATTCAGTGAAATGCCAAATGTTAGCTCTTGATATTTGTTTGACACAATAGAAATCTGAAAAGGTATTACATGGAATTTTGGTCTGTCTAGGTCAAAGAGGAGTCTGACAGAGCTGCTTTTGATGCAGCACTCTCACCATGATCTCCTTTGATTTTTAAGTGGTATTTAAATCGTATTATAATTTATATTGCATCATAAAAGTTCACCATGCTGCACAGAATGTGAATTGTGCCACACAAGTAATGAAATCCCTACCCTGATTTACAGCCTAAGTGCACAGGCTGATGTCGTACAATATAGAATGATGAGTACAAACTGTGTTGTGGTCATTATATGTTTGTTTTTTAAGGAGAAGAGATTGGGGTATACTGAGAGACAGATTTAGGCATATAGGGTCATATGAAAAGAAGCATGAAGTTGAGAGTGAGTAAGAGACAAAAATAATGGTCAGGAAAGAAGCATGGATAAAACAGAGAAGAGGAAGTGTAAATGAGTGCAGAGATCATGGAGGGGTGCATCTATTAATTGCCTTCCAGGTGGGATGGAAGCTTGAAATTTTTGCAGAAGAGTGAAACCATGATATTAGAGAGCTCTGAGGAAATACTGTCAAAGTAGCAGGAAAGGAAAATGATCTCAGTGACAGCATTATGATTATCTGGAGGAGAGAGATATACCAATAAAAGCAAAAAGGCTGGAGAAAGGGATGCTGGCACGATCAAAGCAGGAAACTCTAGCTTTTAGAGGAGCAGGAGAAGGACTACATTGTCCAACTGTGTGGTATGTTTTATTTTGCATTAGAAGGATTGGGTCTCTTTTCATATTCTATATTTTCTTTCTGTATTGGCTCTTTTTATATTCTAAACTATAATAAAGAAATTAACGGGATCCTATAAAGGTGATTTAAGCCTAAAATATATGTCCTTTGAGAAACAAGATTTCTCAGAACCTAGCAAAAACAGATATTTATATATTATTTCAAACTCTAATTAAAACAGCATTTTAAAAAATGTAAACATATCCCTCTGTAGTGTTTACAATCCATATGTTGCTGAATTGTGCTAGCTAATACATGAAAACCAAAAAATGAAACTGACTATAAATGAAAGTGAAAATAACTAGTTTATTTTATTGTCTTTGATCTGTGACATGAAAAGAGTGAACAGTGCTAATTGTGAAAACTAAGATTATAAAATTATTTCCATTTTAATAACAGAAGGTTTTAATAGAGATAAAGAAATTAGATTTTATTAAAAATATTTTTAATTTCACAGTGTCTTTAAAGTCTTGACTCTTCTTTTAAGCATTTCGAAGCACAGTCAAATCGAGGCACTTTGATGGGCCCATTCTACTCCATCTCTTTTCAGAAAATGCTTTGAATGGAGCACTGCCTGCCTGGTTTTGTAACACAATCCACAGCTGCTTACAGATATCCTTCTGGAGGTCTGCCTTCCCTTATACTTCTAAGAGACTTGAAAGCAGCGTGACTCTAGTTCTTACACTTCTTAACAGTTCCTCATTTTGAAAAAATCATTTAAAATACATATATACCTCCATTTCACAGAAACCTGGTCTGATCCCACTTTTCATTTTTGTAAATAATTGACATCATAAACTATCTTGAAACTGAATCTAGAAATCAGTAATTATAATGACATCATTTCATATTTTCTTCTCTATTCCTTTCTGTTGTGTCTCTCCTTTTCTTGATCTTAATTTTGCATTTTAAAAGCCTGTGTTACACAGCTGAGTTGGGGAAAGTTGCGGTTTGCTCTCCAAATAGGTCCAACATTACATTTTTTTTTAACAGATATCAGGCCTGAAGGCTATCTGACAAATGCTGCTATTGCTTAATGCTGTATAGCTAAATTAGCTTATTGGATCTTTTTGGAGCTGAGGACCTGGAACATCATGTGTTTCAGATAAAACCTTGATTATCTGTACTCTCTGCTTTGATTAGCTTTAATTATCCGCCCACTGTCCTTTTCTGCAGTTTGTATCTTCCTGTTTGTATCTTTAACACACGCACAGGCATTCAGCCTAAAAAAAGATCATAAGAATAGAAGACTACATACTGTTTGCTTCCCAGCCTGCATGCTTCTACCTCAGTCACAGAGTGCTTATGTTGAAAAACCTTATTCAATTTTCTTTGCCTCATTTGAATAATGATACATTTATCTCCATTTTACATATGGAGACAGAGGAATTGTAAAATTAAGTGATTTGCCTAAGGTCACAATGAGTCAGTTAGTTGGACTGCTATCTAAGTCTACTGACTTGCAGTCTATACTCTAACTCATAGTTTATCATTAATCCTATTAAGAATATAGTTAAACAGAAATATTTATTTACTACTCACAGGTTGCAGCCTACAGCACCTGAAATGTGAATCAGGCACCAAGTCAAGGTGCACTGGATTTTAATCAGGTATTTCCTCTTCCAAAGAAAATCAGAGAATAGTGTGGGGCTATTGGGCTAAACACATTTGTTAAGATATGTACAATGCTGGTGCCACTGCCACAATTTTTAGTTTAAAATTATTAAAGTAATTTAATATTGATAGCATGTGTTGGTAATGTAGAACTCCTTTAGACTAATTTATTTATACAGTGTGCTGTTTTAGAAGGTGTTTGCATAATTCTAACACACAGAAGATTATTCTTCTCTTACTTAGTGCATTTTAAGTCTGACCACTGAGCTATCACTAAATTTGAAACCCAGGCTATGTCTTTGGCTGTCTCTTGCAAGCTAACAGCTTTCCACCATTTGCTAAGAAATACATTTAGTCTCTTTGGAATTCTAACTTCATTAAAACTAGATATGGATAATGAGCCAAACTCTGTTCCATTGAATCTAGTTTATTATGGAGAAATGCAGACTAATTTCTTCCATGGGATAAAGTACTTTCATATTTTTAGACGAATACCTAATGTTCTTCCAACTATATCTTAAGTTCATGTCTGAGTAAACTGCAAACTGATTTGATGTTTAAAAATAAGCATTTGGGGGGTTTGCAGGTTTATGAACTCAGCGGGTTGCCAATTAAAACTCTAACTGAAGGTTGGTAGTTCCTTAAATTATGTTAATCTAGTTACTTAATGGGCTGTCAGAGTCCATCCCTAGCAGATTTCCTGAGTATTCGTTTTAAAGCAAGCTTTCAAACCGTATTTAGTTCTGGTAATGTGCTCTTTGGGCGCTTTTGGTTCGAATGGCTTGCTGTACGGAAACGGGAAGGGGAAAGTCACCTCCCCAGAGTAACTGACTTGAACCTAACACACCCACGGGCTGCTGGTGAGGACGGGGGGGAGCTGAGAGGTTAAGGGCCCGTTTCAGACAGTGCAGAGCCTCGCCAGCGTTCCCTGTGTGCCAATAGGCCCGTTGCCTCCACCTCTTCCTTTCACAGGCAGCAGACACCTTTCCCCTCCCCCTAGCTCTCGCTTCTAACGTAGCGTGCACTGCACGATCCACAAGTGGTAACGGGCTGTGGTGCCCGCCGTTTCCGTGCGTTACCCCGCGCATGGAGAGAGCAGGGGGGCTCAAGCTCCCCTCTAGCGGGTGTGGCGAGCGATAGGGGCCAGGGTCGGGGAAGGGGGCCAGGACGCGTACGGAGCTGCTGAACTGATTTCCTCAAACCAGCCATAGCTTGGGGGGGGGGCAGCAGCCGCGCCCTAAGGTACCGGCGCGGCTCGAACCGGCCCCCGCCCGCACCTTGAACGGTGAGGCGAGCAGGTGGAGGGCCGCCGCGCTTTTCACAGCTCCGGCTCCGCCCCGCGCCTGCGCCGCTGCCGCGACCCCGCCCGCGGCCCTCCGTGGGGGGGAAGAGAGCGCGCGTGCGAGGCGGGACGTGACGGGGCGCGGGCAGTGGCTGGGCCTAGTGTTAGCAGGGGCTGCCCGTGTCGGTGGGGGCGGCCGCGGGGAGGTGGCTGGAAGCCGCAGGGAAGGGCGAGCGCGGTAGCGGCTCTGAGAGCTGGGGCGGCCGCCGGCGCGGCCCGGGACCGTAGGTGGTGGCTGGGAGGAGCCGCACGGCGGCCCTGCCGGGATTGTGTGTGTGGGGGCGGAATTCCGAGCCCGAGGGGGAGCCGCTCTCTGTGTCTGCCAGAGACTCGGAACAACCTCTCCCGCCACCGCGAGCTCCGCCTCTAGGGGCGCTGGCCTCTAGGGTTCGCTGTAACTGGCCTCCGGTGTCTGGCAAGGTGGGGAGGTTTGTCGCGTGGGGGCAGGTTGATCTGAGGTTGGGTGCCCAGTCCCCACACTTGCTCCAGGGGTAGGCAGCTTCTGTCACAATCCTGCTTCCCTGCCACCGCCCCTCAGCGTCTGAGCCCTTCTGGTGCGTGGGGAGCTGTTTTTAGGAGGCAACTGACATTGTCCCTGAGGCAGTTTCCTCACCATTGGTCTTGTTCTCCCCAAATCCTGAGGCTGGCCAGGTTGGTTTGTGGCACAGCTGAAGGACTGGTTTCTGCAATGGCCGCTGGCTGCTAAAGGCCCATTTGTGAGGCATTTTGCAGAGCCTGGGTGCCCTTTCCCTCATCTGCAGGATGCCCCAGCTAAGGTCTCAGAGAATGCAGCCAAGTAGGGAGGCATTGACTGCTGTGAAGGGGCCCTGCCCTCAGCCTGTTGATGCAGAGCTGGGAGCCCATTCTGGTGACTTCTCTGCTGATAAAGGTACCCCTCAAAGGGAGGCAAAGAAAAAAGCAATGCATTTCTTATCCTGCACTTCATCTGCTCTGCTCTCCAGGGTGCCATGTGAGCAGCTTACATCTCCAGCAGTAGCATCTATGGGGAAAGAGGAGCAAGATGGGACTAATAAGAAGCTTCTAGGTAAAAGAAGAAAAGGGGGACGAGGTCATGGGGGAAGAGGCATTGCTGTTGGTGGAGGCAGAAGAGAAGCAGCTTTGCAGGTTTCAGACAGTGCTACAGCTGAAGTCAGGGAGAAGGTGATGGGGCCAGTAGGGAGATGTTGGGAAAAGGCTATCAGTAGAAAGAAAGGAATGGGACGACAGCAGTTTTCCTCTGGAACTAGGTTGGAAGGGAAATTGGCAACAGGGATTGATGGAAAACTAAGAAGTAGCTCCTCGGGAGATTTGGGGCTGCTCAGGCCCCAAGAGAGATTAGGGAGCCCAGAGAAAAAGAGCAGACATTCCTTAATGGAATTGAAGCTACAAATTCCATGCCCCTGGGAGGAACTGTGGAGCCCAGAGAGAAGTGGCAGGTGCACATTGTCAGAATTAGGTGTGCTGGGGTCTGGGGCAGATGCAGAGAGCCCAGAGAAAAAGGACAGGTATTCCATGATGGTGCTGGATCCGCAAATCCCAGACTCTGAGACGGAATCAATGCATTTGAGTGAGAGGAGCGGGTGTACCTTGGTAGACCTAGGGCTTCAGCAGGAAGTGGGGAGGCAGGGAAAAAGGGGCTGGCGCTCATTTTCAGAACCAGCAGTGCTGAGGCCCAAGGAGGGAGAAGGAAGCCCAGTGAAAAAGGGTAAGTGTTCATTGGCAGGGACAGGGTCTTGGGTAAAAGCAGAAATAGGAAAGAGGGGCAGGCTCTCCATATCTGTCCCAGGACCCCAGGAGAAAGCTGGGAGCCCAGGGAAGAGAGGGAGATGTTTTTTAAGAGAGCTAGGGATGTCAGAGCCTCTAGATGAAAGGAAGAGTCTGGGAAAAAAGGGTAGGCAGTCTTTGGTGAAACAGAGCCCAGGGAAGAAGGGCAGGCAATCCTTGGCAATACTGCAGCCAGACAACCTAAGCCTCCAAAAAGAACCACTAAGTCCAGGAAAGAGGCTCAGGCATTCCTCATTACTACCACTACACAGCTCAGAATCCCAGAAGGAAGTAGGAAGCCCGGGGAAGAGGGATAATCACTCCTGCACCACTGAGGAATTACACCTCCAAAGCTCAGGTCTCCAGGAGAGTACCCGTAGCCCAAGGACAAGGGACAGGCACTCCTTGGTGGTACTGCAGCCACAGAGTCTAGGCCTCCACGAGGGAGCAGGTAGTCTAGGAAGGAGAGGCAAGAGCTCTTCTGTGGAACTACAGCTACCAGGATCCAAGAAAGAAGCAGGAACCTGCGGGAAAAGGGATGGGTCTTGCTTGGAGGGAGCAGGAACCTCAGAACACAGGAAGAGGTACAGGGGATCCTCAGGAGATGAAAGGGTGAAGATGGTGACCCGGGCTGCTTCTCAGTCAAGGCTGATTTGTGGGAAGGATTATGAAGACCAGCGCTGGAGGCCAGGCAAGGGTTCTGCTGCTGGAAATACTCGAGGGAGCAGACAAGGGAAGATGGAGCAGCAGCAGGTTGTAGGGCAAGAAGTGGGCTCTACACCCACATATGATTTGTTCATTAGCAGAGTAGAAGACAATGGTGATAGGCAGAAAGATGAAAAGGAAGAAGCAGTGGTTTCAGCTGAACTAAAATTAAAGATCAGAAAGCCTAGTAAGATTTCTTATTCTGTATCTGCCTGTATGTTTGTTTGTTTTTGTCTTATATCCATACCTCTCTTCCTCCCCTGCTTATACATTATTGTCTTTTTTGTTCTAGTTTGTAGAATGCTGGCCCAATTACTTTAAATTTTCATCCCTATTGCCTCTTTTTTAAAAACTATTTAATGTAATGTCTCACTAACAACAAAAACAAAAAGTGTATTTGGGAGTATGTTTTTGGCATGTTAACAGCTTTTCTCAAGTGTGACAACTTGAACTAGGGAGATTATTAAAAATGAACAAAATTGTAAATCTTGCTGAAAGACTGAAAGTAAAATATACCTGTAAAATTAATCCCTTTGGGAAGGAATTTATTTCCAGTGAATGGGAAACAGGTCAGGTCTATGCCCATAAATATATGCGTAGGGAACTAGGAGCGTTGTTGTTGCTTCTAATTTTTTGATGGAAGTATGAACGTCTTTGTATTCTTGTTGAAAACAGTATTATGTATGTGAGCCCTTTTTCAGATAGGCATGATTTATTGCAATAGGAAAAACTGAAATACTAAAATTGTGGTTTATTTTGAAAATTTAAGATCCTATTAAACATGCACCTTAGTTCAGTGTTTTTCAACCTTTTTTCATTTGTGGACCCCTAAAAAATTTTGAATGGAGGTGTGGACCTCTTTGGAAATCTTAGACATAATCTGTGGACTCTGGGGATCCTGTGGACCACAGGTTGAAAACCATTGTCTTAGTTGAATGATTTTGATACCTTATGTGACGTACTATTAACTTTCTCACAGTTTTTTACTAATAAGTTTTGAGATTTACAATGAAATGTTCACAAATACAATGTTTTCAATATAACGATGCTTCCTGTTAAAACAACAGTAATTTGCTTAGTAAAGAATTTGTCCTTTTGGTTCTTCTTGAACAGGGACTATAGCCTAAAAATTTATTACATTTTTAACAAGATATTTTTTCTTGGGCGATCTTGAACACATAATTTGTTAATATAGTTATTTCGACACAATTCTTCAATATATGAATGAAGTTTTTTATCTAAAATTTAGAAGTGGGAGTAGTATCTAGCATTTACTTGCAAAAATGCTTTAATTGGATTTTCCATTTGGGATATGTTTGAAGTTACTATCAGTACTTTCAAATATTTTTTCTTATAACACCTTAGAGTTCTGTAAAGACTTTCTATAACTGATATGTTAAAGCAGTTAATGTGCTAGTTATTGTCTGTATGTAAAAATAGTAGGTGGAATGTAACACACTAGCATTTTAACTATAGTTATTAATTGGTAGATGATAGTCTTGAAGAACTATGTTTGCAATATTTTCTCTAAAAAGGCAATAGTTTTTCAATTTTTTCTTAAAGCATTTGTATTTGTATAAGACTTACTGTGATTCTTTTTTTTTTTTTTTAAATCAGCAAAGAAAAAAATAATAGAAGTTAAGGAAGACGCAAATGCACAGGTTGGAAAGCATCTAGAGACTGATCTAAATATATCAAAAAATTGTAAAATAAAGAACCCACTAGTAGCTTACTCTGAACCTCTCCAAATAGCTAAGTCAGATGTGACTCTGAGCAAGATACCAGCATGCCAGTGTTTAATAAGGGGATCTGCAGTACAATGTAAAAGGAGAAGAAATAGAATCACCAAGATCAGCTGTTTACAGAATTCCAATGTAAAAGTAACTGAAAATAAAGTGACAAAGAGCAGACTGGTCAAGTGTAAAGATGAAAAGTGCAGCAAAACCCCAAATTGTCATAATAGCTTTCCATCCACAGTAGAAAAGAATCCAGTTGTGAAATTATATGACTGTCGTTACCTTAATACTTTTGTAAAGTCTTCAATTTATACAACCAACAGCAGTTACAAAATTAGTGGTGGATTCTTGCATATAGCACAGAGTAAGAGAGAGACTTTTTGTCCTGACAGTGTTATGGGACAGAGTGATATGAATAGTAGGCTTAATGTAATGCAAACTGAGAGATTGCCCAAACAGGAGAATATATCATTTGACAAAGAAGGAATATGCCAAAATAGAAAAAATGTTTCAAACTGTCAAAATGAAAACAATAAATGCTTGAGGGAAAGAAAGTGGAGTATTGATAGAAAATCCAGGAAAAGGATGAAACTTCTTGAAAAATCATCAGTCCAGAATGTTCTCCCAGATACGGACAACAAATACTGTGAACATGAGTTACATTCGGAAAATAAAACTGCCACATCAGACTCTTTAACAGTTTTAGAGTTAAATAGCAATGAAACTACTTTCTCATCTTCATTTGATCAAAAATCATATCCCCATCTAGAACAAAATACTCAAGAAGCACGAAATGGTTGTACTGCCTTAGTTAATAGAAAAATGTACTTGAAACCCAGCGCCACTGGAGATAATGTTGAGAATAGACTTGAGCTATCTAAAGTTGCAAAAGGAGAAAAGGGTGTTTTTAATTCAGAAAGCATGGCACAAGATGGCTTTAATACCTCAAATAGTCTGGAAGTGGTTACTTTAGTCAATGACAACAATTCTGATTACTATAATGATGCCAGTTGCCAAAAGAGAGAGAGAATAGTGTCAAATGAAAAATTGATAAGTAATGTTGAGAAATCACAGCAATATAGCTGTCAAAGAATAGTACCAATGTCTGGTAAAAATGTTTGGCCTCGTGAATCATGTGCTAGGACTTCTGAATGGTTTCATAAAAATCATGTGTCTGTCTTGGAAGGAAAAACTTCAACTTCTGGTTCTCAGGAATGCTCATATACAAACAATACTAAAGCTGTAAGTGGTGTGGGTTTAACAGATAACTCCAGTCAATTAGATCTATGTACGTCAGAGGCAGAAAGTATCAAAGAATCCGCACGTAAGATAATAGTGGATTCTAACATTGTATGCATGACTTCTGTTAGAACACCAAAGTCATCCTTATTGGATATTTGTGGAAGTTTGAGAGTCACCTGTGATGAAAATCTAGATTCATCAGTGAATAGTAGAAGCTACGGAACTAACTCTGAAGATGTCCAGGAAGCTCAGGTGACCTTAAATTTGGCAGTAAAACAAAAACAAGATGATAACAAAGGAGATTTAACAAAGAAAAATCTGACCATGACTCTCCAGGATGGTACATCTGAAGATGACAATACAAGTAAAATAGTTGTTAATCATACATCAATGATGAAAAACACAGTTACAATTCCAAACTTAATGAGAATGTTAAACACAGGAAATCTGTCAAATTTCAAAATTCCTTTACGCAAAAATAAAACTGAATCCAGGAAAGTGGAACATATTAGATCATTAGATAAAGAAACATACAGTCCTCTGGAGCTCCTTCACAATTCTGCTGCTGCTTCAGTAAGGCAGAACAGAGTCCAGGAGAATTCCTCTGTGGTAAACTCTGAGGAGCAATCTCTCTCTAAAGAGTCTGGTGTCTCTGTAATCCCCTTAAAGGAAAATGTTGACCAAATTAGCAATAAGGACTTTGGCAGTGGTGGTTCTGAAAGTCTTTCAAATGAAATAAATATACTTTCTGAACATGTTTCTACATATCAGTGTACTTTTCTGGAGGGAGAATTTGAGTCATCTGTTCTTGAGGACATTACTGACTCTTCTGCTACTGCATCTATAGAGAAAAGTCTTACACTAGATTTTTCCAGTAAAACAGTTGACCATTCTATTTCATCAGAAATGCATGATGATGATGAAAAAAAATCAAGAATGGATCTTGCACAGAATAAGATAAAAAACTTCCCAGATATTCTTCAGGCATATGAAGATGATATTCTTGTGATTGATGTAATTCAGGATGACCCTGACCTTTATGGAACCACTAACGAAGGGGAGCTTGCATTCACAATGAACCATGTGACTGAAAAGCACTGTAATATCAGTACTACCTCAGAAGAAAAGCAGGATGTCAAGCGAAAATGCCTTATCCTTCCAGAAAACAAGGATTCAAGGGATTACTTTAGGTACGCATATCATTATAAAAATATTTGTATAGTAATGAGTATTTTGAGACATCAGTTTAGTCCCATGGCTCAGGTTTCCCAAAAAACTGAATATTTAAGTTTTTAGCAGAGTGGGGGGCACAGTTATACATCCAATGTGAACAGAAACATTTTCATGAAATTGGAAAAAAAACTGGAAAAAGTGGATTTTGGGAATTTAAACGTTTCTTGGCAAAGTTCTGAATCCAAACACAGCATAAGATTACTGCATGAGTACCGAAAGTAAAACTGATTATAAACCAAAGTAACTGAATTGTTCAAGCTGAGTGAAATGAAAAAATAATCCTGAAAAGTAAATTAATTATTTAAAATTCTTTTTTAGTAAGGTGTTATAGTAATGCTGGTGGTGTGTGTATATATATGAATTATCTTGTCACTGTCCCCTTAATGGTATCTTTTAGTTGTAGTATGGTACTTCAAAATATTTATAACTTTTTCTGTAGCTGTAACCATAGCTGTTTCTGGATTCCCATGAGTAAGTGATTTTAACTATCCAAATAGTAACAAAACATTTTTTTTCACATGCGAAATAGTTTTTAAAACTATAATTTGTCTAGTAGGTTATAATCAGTGTCTTTACCAGTCTTGCATTGTGGTGTTTGATCTACACATTGAGATCATAGTAGAATACAGTAAAGGAGGGAAAGCAAAATTAAATATACTAGCAACCTTCAATAAATGGCTGCTCACCATGTGTGTGGGATTCAGTAGTTGGTTAGCCCCAAAGTCTTAGAAAATATTTATTAAGTCTCTCTAAACTCAAAATCTTTTTTTAATAGCTGCTTTATATGTTAGCTGTTGTACAAAATTGGTCGTCTTTTGAGAAAAGTATAAAATCTGGTTTATAGCACAAGATTTTTCTCCAAAGACCTGAAGACAAGTGCCTTCCCCTCCAATTTTTATTTGCTTCTCCTTGATGAATGCTCCCTGCCATTTTTACCATTCTTCAGGTTAATACCACAACTAAAATTTTTAACTATTTTTTTGAAATATTGCCAATTTGTTACACTGAAGTCCTTCTTGACAGTTGTCTCCCTTTCCCTTTCCTGAAATTATGATGTACAAAAGAGGAAGTTTGATAGGATAGTGATGAAATGTGTGATTTAAATATCTATTTTGAAGTTTAATTTTAATTGTGTGTCTATGGAGTCCTGGAATCTAACTTTGAGAAAATAAAATAACAAAAAATCCCAATGAAAATAAATCCAAAGACCTTTTAGGAAAGTTTTCTTAGTTCATGCAGATAAATGTTAGTTTCAGGGTTTCACAGCTTAGTGCTCCAAGGTGGTGACATTATTATTCACAAAAAGTGAAGTCCTCTATTCTCAGAAGAAGAGAGAGATCATATAGTCTGTGTTGTAACAGTATTTCTCACATGTTGTGTTACCACTGTTCCTTAATCATGACCTGCAGGAAATATATCTAAGGTTCATTTCCCATGCCCATTTAACTCCTTGTCCGCTTTACTGAGGGCCATCAAGGATACAAATTAATGGTTTGCTGCATGGTATGAACACATGTTGCTAGGAGCTGAATGGCAATCACTTTGTTTCACGTACGTAATCAGGTTGTCAGATATTAATACTGAAGTCTTACGGGATTGAAACCCTGTGTAAAGCATTGTATACCCATTATCAAGCTCCCGACACATCCAGTCCACATGGGTTTTCATGTGCTCATAACTCAGGGCTGGGAACCTAGAACTTCTGAGCTCTTTTCCTTGTTAGTGGCTGTGTAATATATTTATTCTTATATAATACTTTCGTAAAATTTACTTAGGCTTCACAGCATTTCTATAAAGGAAGTAAATATCACTGCCATTGTATAAATGTTGAGGCTTATAAATTGAGAGTAAAATTATCAAAGGAGTATGCACAATCTAATTCAGGTCTGGTTAACTAGTGGCCTAGGGTTGGCTGTCTAGTTGGTCCAGTAAAAGATACCTCATCCAGCTTGTCTTTAAAATTAAAATGTAGAATTCTATATCTTGTCAGAACCTTCCCTTGATTTGCCGCAGAAAGTTATATCTGCTTGCCATATTCTTGTAACATACATTCTATAATTTGTTTGATTATTTAGTGTGATTATAAACTGGTTGTAATTGATAACTGTCATTCTGAATAATGATTTTAATTGTTAAAGCACATCTGATAAAAATAAGCAGAACATTAGTACAGTTTTAGCAAGTAGCCATCCAATTAACGGCATACTGATAAAGTTTGCTGAATTAAGTTTTACAAAGTGAACCCCATTAAGACTTGATTTTTTTCTGAATATTTGTCATCTGGCAGCGATGCCTTCTAATTGTTTGCCCGACAAGAGAATGTGACTGTCCAAATTTTTCAGTTTATAGTCTTATCCTGTCAAGTAAATTAAAATGAAATGATGCTGCTGCTGTGATATTCTAAATGTGTTTCTCTGTGTTGCCTGGTCTTTTCTGGATCAGAGCTTTTCATTTTTATTCTCTTGCTCATAATGTCTGAATCTCATATGCTCAGTTTTATCTTCACGTTAATATAAATTTAAAATGCCATTGTTACCAAAGTATGGGACTGAGAGTCAGAATTGAGACTGATAATATGTAGTTGAACCTCTGAGTTACCAAAATCAGAGTTACAAACTGACCAGTCAACCCCACTTCTCATTTGGAACTGGAAATACACAATCAGGCAGTAGCAGAGACCAAAAAAAGGAAATACATTACAGTACTGTATTAAATGTAAACCATTTCAAAAATAAAGAGAAAGCAGCAAGTACAAATTATAATCTTTAAATGAGAGTTTGCATAATGTCCATTGAGTGCTCACTATAATTGTGTTAATGAATGTTTTTTGTTCTGATTTCTCTTCAAGCCAGTAGAGAATAGCCTAATCGGTCTGGAAAGTATCTACATTTGGGCCATTCACTAATATCTGTATCAAAGCTTGGAGTATACTTTGATACATAGATGTTTGTGGATTTATTTTTATTACATTCTTTGTGGAATGTCCCTATTTTCCATTGCATTGCTACAGAACAAGAACCGAGTATCCGTCAAAAGCAATATAACCTCTGAAAGGCCAGGTGGCTTTGTGGTTAAAAGCTTTCCTAAACCTGCATATAGACAGTCATTTGTTGTGAATTTGGTGGTAAATGTAATTTTAGAGGTGACCACTGACCTAGGAAACTAGCTTTTTCCTCCTATCTCAAAATCAAAAGTCTAGTGGACTGTCAGTTGCCCAATGGACCAGTTCTTTCCAGCCTCTAGGCTACTTTGAGGAGTCAAAGCATTGAAACAATGTGAATAGGAGTTACTGATGAATCTGATCTCCATGCAATTGCAGCTTTATGGTTTACCCTTTCACGTTTTTCGTCTCTAATAAGTTTTTGGACATAATGGCCAGAATTGTTTCCACTGCTATGAGATCCAGCATAGGATTTTCTAGCTTCAGTCACAATGATGGTGTAAGTTGATACAATACAATATGCCCCTGGTCTTGCCTGTTTTGGTCTCTTTAAGAATGACCCTGGGTCAGGTTCCTCAGTGTGTGCTGTTGGATGACAAGCAAAAGAATCTCTTTTTGAACATTGTCTCCAGTGTTCAGACCTGACTAGCAAACCAGCCTACATGGTGGTGATCTCCCAAAATTCCTTGTTTACCTGTAAGGCATCAACAAGAGCTCCTGTACTTAAGCAGAAAAGTGTGAAAATCTTTCAAGCTTCGATTTTTAAGATAGGAAAATCTCTTTTGATATCTAGAATAGCAAGCTCATAGTTGTGGTTGATTCAGTACACAATAATGTGAAGAGTTTCTTGTCTAAACTTGACCTGCAACATACCATTTGAACAGCCTGTATTCACCATACCATCTTACATTTAAGCCAAGCATGTTTGACTGGAGCAACTCTACTTCCTAGAACTTTCAATACTATTTCTATGTGGTACCATCAATTGTTCTATATTTCAAATGTGCTACAGCACCAAAACAGTATTTTTTCCAGCACCTGCATAAATAAGTTGTATATGGGCTTGTTACTTAAGCTTAGGTCTATGAATGGATCCATCAGCAAGTACAGTAATAAACTTTTATTTCTGAGACAATCTCTGTGGTTCCTATAAAGTCTTTCACACTGGATACTTTGAGCCAAGATTTAGGGCTAGATTTGGTTTGCCAGTTCCAAAGTATTTCAAAATCTCTAAAAAGGAAATTATGTTTGGCAGATAAGCAGTGTTAACGAGGTGGCAAACTTCTGGATCTCCTGACACTAATTTTCCAGAGCAGTTGATAATAATTGTGGACAAAATAATACATTGTCTGATCCTTTGCATTTCATATGAGTAGCAAAGCTGTCACATACATGTGGGGAGAAACACATTAAAAAAACCTGCCTTTTTTCAGAAAGTGCCTTATACTTTCCTCAAAGTAAGCATTTTGTTTGACATGAAACTCATGGATAATTAGCTTTTTATTAATTTTTGTCAGTCCACTGAGATGTTTGTACCTTGAGCCAAGTGTCTGTAAACATCAGACTTGGGCATAATGGAAAACCTTGTACTCTCTGCTAAATTTCCCCAAGGTAGCTCATTTATCATGTTTCTATTCCTGCCTGCCCCCTGTGATCACCCTTGCTAAGATTGGCAGCTCGTTACTTGTGTGCCATGATGTTGCTCAGTATGCCCCCAAGTCTTCCCTGTTGCTTTGTGAATTTCCTTGCCTGCTTAGTAATTCTGCTTGCCCAGATAGCATTTTTACTTGTCCATGGTTTCCTGGAAATAGGATTTTTCCGACTATACCAATTTTTAAGATAAAATGTTCGTTGAGTACAGTATTCTCTTCCTAGCCTAAATTGTTGTATAGTGAGGTCATACTATGTTTCACTCCAGAAGTGGGTGAAGTCTACATAAATTAGTAACATTTTCAATAAATGCCTTCTGGGATTCATTTCACAGGAAAGTGTTATATAAATTATATAAATATTCTGAAATTGGTGAACTAGTTAACTAATTTAACAATTTTTACAAATCTTCCTTATTTTCTGTAACTGCAGGGTTTGTGTGAGTTTTGATGTGAAAGATTCCCCTTGACAATATTTTAGGCAAAGGAGAAAAGCCAAAATTTAATAACTTACAATAATACTAAGACAATTGTGAATATGTTTAGAAGGGATTTTCAGGAGAGCAATATGGGAAGGTAGAAAAATCAATGCCTATTGGGATTATTATGCTGTAAACATATTCTGTCCAAAGCTGAAAGCATTTGTTGTTGAACTGGACAGGTTTGATTTTGTGTAGATAAGTTTGATTAGTCTGCCTCTTTACTAGAGATCTTAAATGTACTTTTTGTTTAAAACAGAGAGAGTCCCATCCAAGAATCTGGAACATTGAAATCGGTCGTAGATTCATATGATGCACTGCTAATAGGTAAAAATGGAAATATTTAGAATGTGTAGTTGAGGGAGAACAGAAGTATAGGTGTTCAGTAGCAAAACTCATACCTTAATTTCTAAAATAAGTTAGAAAATTTGTCATTTTGGTAATTTATCAGTTCTTGCTTCTCTATTACTGTAATATTTACTTTGAAGAAACTCTTTAAAGGAACTCTTAAAGCTTTCATATTGAAATAATTTTATACAAATTTTACATTTGGGCAGCACTAGGAGTTATTAAAATTTCATTGCTATAACAGGCTTTGATATTGAGAAAATGTAAGTTTTGTTATAGCTTAGTTTGGGAGATGGCCCAGTAATGTGTTCCATCTTTTCAGCTGATGAGATTCAAAAACATGATTCTTCAAATGGAAGCTGTCCTTTAGGAGGAGTATTGGAGGAGTCTTTCAAGAATGGACAACTGACTGAATCAGATGAACACGTAAAGAGTTCTCACATGGATGAGAAGGTACTAAAGAAAGTATTATGTCACAAAGTAATCTTGGCAGGAAGGATAGCGGCCCACATAGATAATTCTAATTATTAATGGTATTTCATACTCATATTCCACTTTAATTTTACATAGTAAAGAGTACAGCTGCTTTTTTCAAGACCCTTTTATTGATTATTTTAATATGTGCTGTAAACCAGGTCACAGTCTTATTTGACAAACTTTTTTTGTTTTGTTACTGACCTTGGATTTAAAATTTTAACTTGAACAAGATGTTACCATATCAATCACTGTAACTTTATTAATATATTACCAATAATATAAATCATGTTATTCTAATAAAAATACACGCAAAAACTACACTGTATGTCTATTAAAGCCGGTCTGTATAACATACCTAACAAACAGCAAGGAAATGAAAAGTTATGGCATCAAATGTTCTCCTTCTTGAAGCCTCAGAAGTGGGGGTGGGAGGTCCTTTGGTCTGCAGGGGAAAGAAAAAGCCTTGGCCCTTTAAGGATTGCCCCACATCCCTCTCTGCTGGACTTGAGAAGAGGAAGAGAGGGGCCTCTGGCTGACTGATTGTGACAGAAGGGGTACATAAGCCAGTTGGCTCCCTAGAACCTAACAGGAGAGTTTATAAGCCCTTACCCCCGCTCAGAGGGACCATTCTACACTGGGAAGAAAAACTGTTCCTTCCATCTCTTGGAATTAGAGTAGGGCTGGGGATTTTGGGCTTTGTGTTCTCATGCTAGTTGCCTTTTTGAGCCTGGGAAGGAATTTCTATTCTCTGTCAGGTTGGCCAGGGTTCAGTGGATATTTTCAGCTTCCTCTAAGTAGCCCAGAGTAGGTTAAATTATAAAATTAATACTGTTGCAACTTGGCAGGTGCTTGGCTCAGTGATTAACAGGTGGATCCGTTTCCCTGATGAACTGGAATTAGAAGCAGATTGGCTTAAGTGCATGTGTGTTGTGTAGTATTGATGGCCTATGGTGTAGAGAAGGCCAGACTGATGATGTGGTGGTCCCTTTTGGCCTTAAATTTTGACCCCATCTTCTTTAGGAGATGGGGTATGGTGTCAGAGCTCCTAATGTTAGATACAATGGATAGACAAGCCCTCTCTTCACCACACACTTAACCCTCAGATGAGGGAGGGTGATGGAGCCTCTGCAATGGGCTGGGACCAGGTTAAAAGGGTGAGACTAGTGACGATAACATTCCATTGTGGGGTATGGACTACAGAAGAAGGAAAGATGAGCTGTACTAGATGAGTAATTACAAGATAGCTCCCACTTGTGTTGCTTTATAAAGTTGCAACCTAGTTAAGCCACATTCCTGATGCCTCGCCTTGTCTTCCTGTAGTCTCCAAGCTAGCAGTACATACTGTCTACTCCTCTACCCAAGGTATACACCTTGCCACTTGAACAACCATCACACCACATACTACACTTGTAACCTCAACTCTTCCCCAGTAGGAACAGAAAACCAGTCATTTATGTTTGGAGAAGGAGATGATGGAATGAAGAATATTTGTTTTGAGTCCCTCTGCTAATTTTTGTGTGTTCAGCAACATTTTCCTGTTTATTTTAAACATTTTTATCTTTTCTGAGGTTGTGAGAGAAACCCAACAAACCACAGGGGAAACTAACTATGGGGAAAATATGAAACAAACAATGGACAATCTGAAAAGTGTGTTTTTCCTCTAATCTTTCATTTATAATAATTTTGTGTATAACAATAGTAGCTTAAAAAAAGTCAGTCAAATGTAACTTTTAATTTACTGTTTCTTTTTAAATAACAGTAGCTGCCATTATCTATAGTAGATTTTATATAGTAAAAGATAACTCCTCATGTTTGAGCCCCAATATAATATGTACACTGAACACAGTTCTGAAATATTGTTTGATATACAGGATAGAATTAATGAATTTACATTAATTTAAATTATAATCATTTCACAGTACAGATTTTCAGGCAAGTTGGCTGCTATAAAAGAAGAAAAACTAAATATTCATGAAGCTGAAAAAAGGTATGTGTGGTGACATACCTTTGAGTAATGTATGCTGTCTTTTCTTGAGTAATGTATGCTAATGATAAAGTGAAAGACAACTTATTTTACCAAATCTCAACAGCCTGATTTTGCTTACTCTTTCTTCTTCCACTTAGATCATGACTATTTATGTAGAAAATTAAACGGACATAAATTAGTATGTTTACAGAGCCAGAAGTATCAGAGGTATAATGTAGTTATTGTTTTATCCTGGCATAGTAGATGGAATTTTGTTTGTTTGCAGTTTATTTTTCTGATGTATATCAGTGTCTTATCTATTCAAGCATCTCAGAATGAATGCATTTGAAAATGTATTCCAGTATGAATGATCAGTCTTGAGGTAGTAAACTATGAAGTAGTAGTATTCAATGTATTTGCATTAGCTCTCTTGTAGAACTAATAATTTGACTAAATGAATATAATCCAGGAATACAGTTGGCTATGATAAGGTTATGTCTAAAACTGCGCAAGTGCATATATTGCAGGGGTCCCCAAACTTTTTTGGTCCATGTTTCTCCCCCTCCTCCCCCTCCACCCCGCTTACTCCCCAGCCCTGCTTGGGAGCTGACATAGAGCTGTCCACACTAGCACTTATGTCGGTGCAATTTTCGTAGCTCAGGGGGGTAGCTTATTCATAATCCTGTATTTATACTGACTTAAACTGTGGTGTGTACATAGCCAGAGAAGGATGCTGGTTCCTTCTGGCAGCCAGATGCTTTTGAGGTGGCACAATTCAAAATTTTAACAGAGCTGGAAAGTGATAGAAGAAATGGAATACTCAAGTAGAATCCAGGTATTGCACCCTGACAGAGACCTAAGCTCCTACACTGGTAGAATGTGAGTGAGTAAGGTGAGTGAGAGAGAGAGAGAGAGAGAGAGAGAAATATGCAGTAACCCCACTGCGTAGTTAAGTAGATTACACTGGACACAAATGTAATTCATCATATTTTTATTTTATTAATAAAATTTTGCAAGTAATAAATTCCCATTACTTTAACTTGTTTCTCCTGATAGAGCATCAGAATAAAGATTTACTCCTTTTCTTGAAATGCACATTTTGCAGTGCAGAGAACAAACAGAACTCAGCTTGTGTGATATTCAGTTAACTTACTTACACAGCTAAGCTGAAACAAAAATTGATTTCGTGACAATCTATTTATAGCATTAGAGCAAAAAATGTTGATTTAGCTGGACAATGAACCAATTCAGTGTAGCATATTGACAAATCAAAAATTGTGAACAAGTTTAAAAGAGTGGTAGCCTGGAAAAGGTAGGCTAATGGACAGAAATAGTTTTTAAAAAGAAACTTTTCCAACGAGAATGAACTAAAGTAACATACTGCTCTTAACAAGGTGCATGCGCAAAAACCCAATGTACCAGCAGTGCCTGTGTTTGCAAACTGGATGAGGGTCTGGGGAATAAATTTATTTTTTTCTTCTATTTAACAAATACATTTTCTTCTGTGCTAAGGTTTACTGATCCTTTACAATGCGTACTTCAACTTGCTTGCAGCTTGAGGACAGAACCAAACCTGCCAGTCACTGGCAGCATAGGAATGCCTCTTCTGCAGTTCCCTCTAGTTTTACCTTTGAGACGTTGTGGTAGCTGGTGCTCCTGCAGGCTTTGGGATCAGAGCTAGGCCAGAAAGAAGTTGGTCTCCTACTCTTCTTTGAGGAGGTTGGCTGGCTCGGTGGGCAGAGGTAGTTTCCCTTTCAATGCACTCTGGGTGGTGTGACTTCAGCCTACCTTCCCTGAGCAAGGAGGGAGCTGCCTGTCAGGATCAGAGAAGCTGGCTTTTCTGAGCAGAAGCAGCCCAGCCTGGGCAAAGTTGTTTTGGTTCCCTTCCCCCCAGGAGGAACAGAGGCAGACAAGATTGGAAAATAACTGGCTCTGGGACAAGTGGCCTCCACTCTCCATCTCCATAAGGGGACTGGAGTCAGGAGGGCTATGTGACAAATGAAAGACTGCACCAGAAGTCTGTTTAGTCCATACAAGCCACCACATCTCTGGCTGGAGTTCAGCCACCTCCTGCTCCAACCTACCCTTCCACTTCTGTACAGGTTATGTACAGAAGGCACCAGAGACTACATGGATGCCTCCAACACTGGAGAATGTGGTAAGGGGGCCTTGAAGCCTAGCCTTCTCCCTCTGCTGCCACTTCTGTAACAGGCGCATCTTCCCTCCACCCAGGGGGATCATGACTCATAACCCAGGCTGAGAACACTAGGCAAATCAGACCTGCCTAGACCATAGAGACCCCATTCAACATAAAGGGATGGAGCTTCTGGGAAGCCCATACTTGAGCCTCAAGCTAATGCCTTCCTTGGCAGACCCACAAGGCACCCATGTGGGCATATATTGTGTTAATTTAGATTAAATAAATGGGCCCAAAGAGTAAAAAGTGATGTGACCTGTAGCTGCCTAACACTAAACTGTTTTAAACAAGGTGATGGGTTTGGTCAACAGACCTCAGCCTGCTTAGTATCATTGCAAATATATCATTATAAATCTTTTATTAAAGATACGGAAAAACAGTTAAAACAACTTGAAATGTAAAATATTAAATAAATTTTTCATTTTAGCAACGTCCCCCATTCCCTTTTCTTTTAGCTGCAGAGCAATTTTAGAGGAAAAATTCCTTTATTTTAACAGTTTTTTGGAGGCAATAACTGTCCGTTTTGGGAAAGAGGGAAGTTAGTTGAGATGGGCTAGAACTGTTGTTGAAGTTTGATCCTTTTTCCTAGAATACAAAATGACAGAGACACAATGGTAAAGAAAAGAACAGCAAAAATAGAAAATGTGTCTTTGGAGTTGACTCACTTGCAGCCTTACTGCTGGAGAAACATAGGCACATCACACTGTCTTATGAGCCACACCGAGACCTGGCAAATTTGTACCAGCATCGGTCTATTTAGAGTAGTGTTTCTCAACCTTTTAAGTAGCAAGTACCCCCTAACTTCTGGAAATTTTAATAAGTACCACAACACTCAATTTTCCACTCCTGAGAAATACAATCTTTTTCCCCTTTACCACTGGATGACTGTATTTCTTGTAAAGCAGGAGAGTTCTGAGTTCTGCAATGCTGTGTGGCTGTGGCAGATCACAAAACCCCCTGCTGTCTCTTCCCTCCTTCCTCCTCCCCTTCTTCCATGTAGGAGCAAAAGTCAATGTCAGCCAATCACTATGGTCTGATAGTGGGGTCATGTGTCTTCCTTACACAAGCAAGAACTTGTGAGGTGTAAGCAGGCACTAGTGGCTCACCAGAATGGATAGCAGCACTCCCCATGGCCATCCCTAGGTGGTGCGGGCCTCCGGCAAATCACACTGTGTGGGCCCCCTTGAGGTTTTTTATATGGGTAAAATCTGGGGCTGTCATAGTTGTCAATTTCACTGCCCGGCTAGAGCAGTGAAATTGACAAGCAAGCCTGTGGGTAGAGCCTGGCTCTAGGATGGGGCAACCTGCTGGGCTGTCTGCCTGGCTTTCTGGGCACCGGGCTTTGAGCCAGGGAGGGAAGCTGTCACCTGGGCAAGTTGCAGGAGGCTGCTGCCTGGCTGCCACCCCAGGAGGTGGGCTACTGCCACCCAGTCTGAGCTGGGGCGGAGGAGGCTTCTGCACAGGCTGGGACCTGGGTATGTGGGCAGGCAGCAGGCAGCTGCTGTCCATCTTCAAGCCAGGGCACGGGAGGCTCTCTCTTGGCTCAGAGCCGGGACACGGGTGGCAGCCACCAAGCTGCGCGCCCAGCTCACAGGGCACAGGAGGCTGCTGCCGGGCTTCCACCTGGGAGCTAGGACTGGGCGGGACACGGGTGACTGCTGCTCAGCTTCCTGGGTAACAGGCAGCTGCTGTCTACCTCCCAGCTAGGAGGTGGGACCAGGCAGGAAGCTGTCAGCTGCTGCCCACCTCCCCCAGAAGTCGGCAGCTGCTACCCGTCTCCCTTCACTGGGTTTTTCACTGCATACCCCCGCCTGTGTCTTGCGTACCCCAGGGGTACATGTACCACAGGTTGAGAAACTATGATTTAGAGTATTGCTTTTAGTTGCCTAAAAGCCTGGTCAGAGGCTTACAGCAGTGTTGCAAAGTATGCAGTCATGGCTGGCAAAGCCAAACCCTGACTAGACAGAAGGAAAAAGAGGGGGGTAGAAAAGAAGAAATAAGGCGAGGAAGGAAGAGGACACATTGGGAGTTGTGGGTGGGGTGTGATGCAAAGTCTCCCATCCCAGATGGTATTCAAGATTTAGCTGGATCTGGTAGAGGTGGTGGTGTCATCTGGGTCCCTGGCTGTGGCCCAGTCTGGTCAGGACCTCTCCCAGGATTAGGATGAAAAAGTCATAATACTGTCACCCTGAATCCCAGGAGATGGTGGGGGTGGCAGCCATGATGGTGAAGCTTGTTTCTTCCCCTTCTCTCTTGTTTTTTGGTCAGCCAGTGTTCACATCTGTTCCCCCAATGTCTCTTTGTAGATCCCCAAAAGGAGTGGGGTGGAATAGCTCTTCTCATTATTTTGTCCACCAGTTAGGCCTAATTACTGACACACCAGTTTTGTTTGATGGATTTCCAGGCCCACATTTCTCTTGTTTACCAGGCTTGATCTTAACCAAGTTCTGGAATTATATCAGTCAGCCTCTTTGTTTGGTCTTAGCCTTTCTGAACTTTTTGCACTTTTTCTCATCAGCACACAGTATTTTACGTTATTGTGTCATTGTATAGACTTTTACTCATTTACTCAGTTGAGCTCACACTGAGGATAAATGTAGGAGGCAAATAAGCCCAGCCTTTTTGAGGACTGGAAAGTTACTGGCCACATGAATTATATTCAGAGTAATATCTAAGTTCCGTTTCACTCCCCTGAAGCACGATTATGTGGATAAACTCCCAGAAGGGAAATAAATGAATAAAATAATCAGTGCTGTCTCCTTCTCACCTTCAGAGCATGTAGCAAAATGCAGGTTATCTTTAACACCTAGTTCCCTTGCTCACTATCATAGAGTGCAGCATGGCAGATCAGTACAGAAAAGACCAGGACATAAATACGTGCTGATTCCTCTAGGCATATGTTTGCACGATCCCACAAAGAGAATTTTTCCTCCTTAAGGGAGGAAGTCCAGCATTCCAAATCTGAGTTAGAGAATTAAATGGTAAAAATATATTTGAAACAATCACCTCTCCTCCACCAAAAAACTCAAATGAAAAACCAAATGTAGACTCTGGTGTTGTAAAACTATATGTGTAGGAACTGTAGACAAGCTACACTTATATATCCATTCTTATGCACACTGGGAAGTTGTAATAGTAAATTCCTGCCATCCATGTCTAACAGACTGGGAAGGTATCAGGTTGTCATCCTATTAAGCTGTCATTCCCAGTTATTGCTGTGAATCATCACACCCTAATATCCAAATGATTGTTACTAGCTTTTGTTACAGGTTGCCATGCTTCACCTCTACCTCCTCCCTTCAGCGGAAGGCTGTGGAGTAATTAGGGACAGCGGCCCAGATGTGGCACAACCAGCAGACAGTAAGGGCTCTCTTGCCTGCTATTTCTGCACTCCAGTGTTCCACAGTTCTTGACATCTGGGTTGCTCTCTTCTCTCTCTGCAGCTTGAAAGAGGATAGTTTTGGAGCCATGGGCCTGGCCATTCCCCCTCAGCTCCTGCTTGCTTCCAGTTTCTCTGCCTTCGTGGCAGTGCACAGATGATGGTTTTTACAGCTCCCAGTTTCACATTTGTTGAAGGAGGAAATTTTTTGTCAAAATGTGGGGCAGTGGTGAGCAGTGATCTCCCCCTCAGCCCCTTTTCTCTCCCGGGCTAGTTTTTGAGTTGGGCATGGAAACTCCCCAGAGCCTCATCCGTAGTGCCTCCCTGCTGGCTTCTCTGCACCTTTCAGGTGTGGCAGAGCAGCCTAAAAAGCAACGAATGAAATCAGAAGTGTTTCATCTATGTGATTTCCCTCCGTGGTATGGCAGGCAATGATTTATGCCCACTCTGCACCCAGCCTTCCATCCCTAATTCTGCTAAATTGGATAGACATGTGGGATCCCCAACCCTCAAGGCAGCAACAACTCTGACATGGGAAAAATGGACCAGGAGTCTATGGACAGAGCAGGGAGAGGATCCAAGGATGAGAAGGACCCCAGTCAGCCAACTCAGAGGTAAATCCCAAGAGGCATCTGGAGAGGAGAGAGGGCAGACTTGTGGGGTCACAAATTCCCCCCAAGTTGTAAAATGGATCTTGAGCTGCCTGGGAAAAGAAGCAAGGCTCATAAGTAGACACCCCCTTCACAGTTTGGCTAGGAGGGCTCTGGAAATGTTTCTCTCAAGCACATAACAGAAGTGATTTTAGGTTCTACAGGATTCATGATTCAAAAGTTCCGATTTTTGAAATACTAAGGGTTGATGCTGCTGTAGCATCTCTGGCTAAATGGTCCCCAAACTTGCACCAAGCCTCTGAGAGACTACAGAACCAGCCTTCAGACAAGGGCAATCTTTTTTGAACATGATCCTCACAGAAATACCAGCAAAGAAACAGCAAGTTCTCCAAATGAAAGCCCCAAGAGAATCCTGCTGCTCCCAAAACCTCTTTATGACAAGAAATGCATAAGTCTCTGCCTGATGCTGAAACTTGGAGGCAGGATTTCCCATTTCCTGGAGGAGTGGGTTGCTTTGAGCGTGGACCAGTCAGTCAAGGAGCCAATGAATCAGGGATCTTTCCTCAAATTACAGGCTCCACACCATCTATATTTCATCCAGTTCCCCATCTCTAATGATCCTGTAAAGCTTGGTCTAATCCAGAGTGCGATTTCTCTTCTGGTTATGGATGCAAGAGTCTTTCCTCAGAGGAAAGATTCTCAGGTTTTTACTCCATCTGCTTTATTATTCAGAAGTGTACCTGGAGAGGAGGAGGGTGTGGAATCAGAGCTATGCTATATTTCAAAAGGCTCAACAAGTGAATGAGGAAAACTTAAGTTCTGGATGGAGACCCCAACCTATATGGTGTCATCCCTGTCCCAGGGGAATTTTCTGACTTCAGTGGCTCTGGTACATACCTCTAAATCCCAATCAGACTGTGCCATCTCAAGTTCTTATGGTTTGCCTGTCACATGAAGCAGAATCATTATTGGATGCTCCCATTTGGCTTATCCTTGATGCTGCCCCCCCCACTCCACCCATGGTCTTTACAGAGATGTTAGTGGTAATCATAGCCAGACTCAGGTCACAAGGGATCCACCTGTACCTTCCTGGACAACATCTTAATCAGAACTCCATCCCCAACAACAACGTAAAGAGCTACTTTACTGACTTTGAATCTTCTGCAGATGCATGGCTTTATTATCAACATCAAGAAAAGCTCTGATTCCACCAACCCAAATAACTCACTTGGAAGTGGACATAGGTATCTTGATAGCCAAGATATATCCATCTCTATAGAAGTTTCTGAAGATTCAAGACCTCTTTGCATTGTTTTTGAACTGCATGAGGCCAACTATTGCACTGAGCCTTCAATTGCTAGGCCTCCTGGTATTGTGTGTAGGGATCACTCCATGGGTGTAGTCTCACATCAGACACTTCATGGGCTTCATTTTAAATGTATGAGACTGCTCCCTGGAACACACAAAAGATCAAGTGAGGGTTCTGCTGCAGATGATCAGCTCCTTAAAAGAGTGGTCAATCCAGGGCAGTGTCCACAAGGGCATGCCTATGTGTCTTCCTGACCCCCTGATCCTCACAACCGAGGCCAGCCTGGGGGAGCTAGAGGTCTTGAGATATAGGGGTGGTGAGCTGTTTGGGATTTAGGGTCCCAAACAGCTCAAGACATCTAGAACCTGGAGGAAAGGCCCTTACAGCATAAACCTTGTAAACTGCAATCAGTGAAGCTGGCACTATGAAGGTTCCAGGCGAGCCTAAAGGAGAACATTCTGATTCAGTCAAACAACGTGACCATGGTTGTATATGTGATCAGTCAAGGGGGACAAGAAGCCCAGCACTACATACTGAAGCAATGGAAATCATGGAGTGAGGAGAGCACTCTCTCCTCTCCCTCACAGCAATTAACATAAAGGGAGTCCTGAACCAGAAGACGGACTGGCTCAACAGGAACAAGGTGAACAGCCCCAGTTGGTACCTGAATCAGGAAGTCTTCAAGTTAGAACCACATAGATGCAAAGAGACTAAAGTACTTCACCAAGGAAGTATAGATCCCAGATCCATGGGGACACATGCCCTGTCACACAGATGATCACAGGATCTCCTCGATGCATTTCTACCTTTTCCATTATTTGGGAATGTGATCCAGAAAATAAAATGAGAGCAGGGAACAGTAATACTGGTAACCCCAGATTGGCGAAGGAGACCCTGGTTTTTGGAACTGATAGAGCTGAAATTGGGACAATCAGTACAGCTGCTAAAAGGACAGGACTTCCTCTTACAAGATGCCTCTGCTTCACCTGAATCCAAACTGACTGCATCAAACAGCCTGGCTGTTGAAAGGGAAGCAATAGTGTGTTATTGGGTATGTCATCCAAAATCATCCTCTAGAAGAATATTGACACTTAAAGCATATTCTTGGACCAGATTTAGCGGCTGGTGCCAAGAATACAAACTAAATCCTAGAAATCAAGGAATTCTGGGCTTTCTTGGATTTTCTTAAAGAAGGGTTTGACAAAGGTCTCTAATCCAGCATCACTGTACATCAGGTAGCATGATTTTTGCAGGGTCTGTGGGTTCTCTGACAGAGAACACCCAGGTGTCCAAATTCCCTAGTGCAGTTTGGTTAGCCACGCCAGCAATTAGATCTCTTTTTTCCCAAGTTGTACTGAGCATTGTGACAAACTATCCCTTTGAACTACTGACATCCATTGTCAGCATTTTATTTGTCCATCAAAACTTGCTTTTGGGTAGCCATTGCATCATCCAAGCAAGTGTCAGAGTTGGTGGCACTCTCTAGGAATTCCAGAGGGGTAGCCGTGTTAGTCTGTATTTAGCAAAACAGCGAGAGTTCTGTGGCACCTTAAAGACTAACACATTTATTTGGGCATAAGCTTTCGTGGGCAGAACCCCACTTTGTCAGATGCAATATTTAGGAAGTATACTGTGAGAGTCAGGAGAACAAGATGGTGCTTAGAACATTAGGATTGTTTATTCCAAAGGTGAACTCTTTTTTCACCTGTTCTCCAAGAAGTGGTTCTACCTACGTTCTGTTCATGGCAACAGCATCCTACTTGAGGGGAGGTGCAACACCTTAGATGTCAGAAGGGCTCTGAAAATTTACCTCAAACATACAGAAATAGCTAATGCATCCACAGCAGCAATTTGTAAGATGGCAACCTGGACAAATGCTACCACCTTTATCAAGCACTACAAGGTGGACTTAGTGCCCTGTGCAGAATCATCCTTTTAGAAGGAAGGTGCTGCAGGCAGTTGCCTGGAAATGATTTTGCACTTTGAGAAAATATTATAAATGTGGAGGGATACCGTTTTTTCCTTTCTGACCTTTTCTGTAATCCTCCCTACATCTGTTCACTGCTTGTTACTTCTCAGACATCAAGAATTGTGGGAGACACTGGCCTGCAAAATGGAAATTTTTTACCAATAATTTCCTTTCTGCTAGCAGCATCTCCCACAATTCTACCCACCCAAGAAGGCTCATGTGTCAAGGATCAGATATTAAGTAGAATTTTTACCATATGGCTGTCTTCCTTGGTTTAATAACATAGCTTTTTCATTACCTCTGGAATATTTGTTGTTAATGATGTTATGAAAGTTCTACAGCTGGGGAATAACTCATTTAGAAGCAGGAGCATCGGAATGTGTGTAGAAGTCCGGGGGCCACTGGTGCCAGAACTGTGGTCCGCACCTCCTGTTCCTCCTCTTCCCTCTGAGGGTCCACCCTGTGGCCAGGCTGGAAGCCAGAGCCAAACAGTCATAAGAGTCACCCAGGGAGCCTGGGCCACTGTCATGAATCCCAGACTCTCCATCTGCCCTGGGTGGAGGGCCAGAGTGTTCAAAAGCAGCCTCCAGCCCGTGTCCCCTCCTCCTTGGGGCACACCACTCAGGGCAGATGGAGGGTCCAGGGCTCCCCACAGTGGCCCAGCCTCTCTGAGCATTCTTACCACTGCCTGACTCCAGCTTCCAGCCTGGCCATCGGGCGGTGGTTTGGGGGGAAGAGGAGGATCAGTGGCCAGGACCCCATAGCAAGGGGCAGGCTAAGGCTCACCTCAACCCATCAACCAGGAAGAGGCTGGTGCTGCTTGCAGGGACCTCACTTCGTGGTGTGGGAGGGGATCCACTCCACCCCCCACTGTGAAGTGCAGCCCATGCCACACTTGCCCAAAGGTACTATACCCATGTCAAAAAGTGGACAGGTATGACCCGCTCACTTTTAAGAAGGGGAGTCATGCCCCACTGACACCCCCTCCTCCTTCCCCCCACCCCCGGTTTTAGTGCCCCTGACAGGAAGCAAGCAGGAACTATAGGGGCATGGCCAGACATGCAGCTCCAAAACGCTTATCTGCCTCCATAAGCTGAAGAGAGGAGAGAGCCCAGGTGTCAAGAATTGTGGGAGATGCTACTAGCAGAAAGAAAACTATCAGTAAGAAATTTTCCGTTCTTTTTACCTCATCTTCCCCTTGGTCTCCATTTTGTGAGGCCAGAAGGTTTCTCAGTGTGCACCAATCAAAAGGTAACATGATACCACTACCAAGGATAAATGTGACCATTTTCCTTGGTGATCAGGGACTAGTTTCTAACTGGGAAAGAATTTCACCTGAAATAGTGATCTCACTCGATAGGCCCTTTAGAGGCAGGCATTGTCTCAGCCGCCTCTTCAGGCATGCAAATTCTCTGGGGGAATGAGGGCAACAAAAGTAGGCAAATACAAACTGTCAACTGACACCTGCATGCTTCCACAAGCAATGCTAGCATGGGTTGACAGTGTTGCAAGTACAGCCCTTCTCAACCTAAAAAATAAAATTGCATAGCCTAAGGCTAGCTATTCCCTGGCGGGTGTGATAGGGATTCAGATGTTTCATGCTGTTTTGTGGAGCTTTGATTCATAGGGTCAGATGATCAAACAAATCCGTTCCTATCTATCTAATTGGTACATTGGAAACTTAATGAAAAGCTGAGGCTATTTAGAGTCATCAGAAGAGTCAACTTACAATTCTGGCTCCTGCCAGACTCTATGGAAAGGAATACAAGTCATGTGGCAGGTTGAAGCAATCCAGGAAGTACAAGAGGAAAATACCTTTTTGCGTATGGTAGTTAGAACAAGTGCAGAGCCAGTAGCTGCCTTAGAACTATTTGTGTCTCTCCTAGCCAGACTCCTGATTTGTGCCAAGTTCTTTCAGTTTGGGAGCAAAGAGCTACCTGTAACTTTGATCAGTAAGGATATTGTCCAAAGGGGGTAACTTTTGAAGCTTTGCAAGAATTTCAGGAACAGCTGTTTCATTTCCTGCTTCAGCAACCCAAGCAGAAGTGATAACATGAATGAAATTATCCTCATCTATTTTAGATTGGAGAATAACAACCTGCTCCCCATCTTGTTTCTAGCCTCAGAGAATCGAGGACAAGCAAAGCAGGGCCCTGTCTGAAACATATAAATAAGTTCCTAAAGGAGGCTTGTCTTCAAAGTATTCCCATTTTACAATCCCTAGATACTTGTTTTTCAGGTAGATGGCAGCCTTTCTGTTTTTCCAACTTTGATCTTCACCATTTGATCTTACCTGCACTCTCTCTGGGTCTCTCTTTGGGATCATGGTAGCAATTAATGTTGGCTTTAGGAAAGAAAGAAATTCACTTATGACTTCTCAGGGCGATTTTTATGATCAGTGTTCTGTACAGAGAAAACTAAAGTAACCACAGAATGATACAGTTTCTGGAGCATCTTAGATTCAGAACATACATTCACATGTGGTACCAGAGAAATCAGTCATAGTCGTGGGTTGCGGATGAATACTATCAATTACATGGTCTCCCTTCAAAAGATGAAGATGGCTGTAATGGAAAACAATTGGTGCTACAGAAACAAAAATCCAATTCTTATTGGAGCCTATTGGGAATTCTGATCTCATAAACAAGTATGCTTCAATGATCCAGAGTCAATATGATACCTATCCATTAATTCCAGGTATTCTCTCTGTGTATCTGGCTGTCTTAACCATTGGCAGAAATCTAGCTCTGATTACATTCCCCAGTTGGGGAAACAAATAATACACAAAGAATTAGAATTTTTTTAAGGGACCTTCCCAGTTCAGTTTACGGAATGGGTACCAGAAAGAGAGCACCGCATCCAATAGCTGGAATGTAATGATTCATTAAGGTTTCAGAGTACTTCTCTCTCCATGGATAACAGACCTGTTCTTGTCACGATACTCAGTCTAATAGGGTTATTATAACTCAGAACAATACAAACAGCCCTAATCCAGATTATAAATTCTCCTGGATGAAGCAATATTTCCTATTTCTATGCACTGCTCACTAAGGGAGAAAGGAACACCAAGACTAACGTGGCAGAAGTTTGAGTAGTAGAGTGGAACCTTCACCTGTAAGTATTCTCACTCATGATCAGCCCACTAAGTTGACTTATGATCAACTTCTTTACATCTGGAAAAAATGAATAAAGTGCCCTTGGGAGTCTCTGTGTCAGGACCCAGGATGTGAGGGGATGAATGACCTCTCATAAAGCTGCTTTGTCTTCCCAGCTTTTCCACTGCTCCCCAGGACAGTATAAAATCTAGGAACTGGATAGAAGCAGTGATACTATTTATGCCATTCTTGTTGCAGGGTGCTATGACTCAGAGGCCTAATCAATCTAGCATTGTATCTTCAGATATCTCTTTCTTGCATTGGAAATCTGTTATTGAAAAACCAATCATCCATCTGAGACCAGACAGGCTTTTAATGAATACTTGGATGAAATAGTTATTTCTCTCATGGATCCCAAAAGAGAAGTCAACAAATGGAACTTAGTCTGCTGGCTAGTGAAAAGGCCGTAGTTTGACTACCAAGTTAACCAGTGTACATAACCTTGAGTTCCTCCAGGAGGATTTTATTATGGGTATATGAGCATCCTTGCAAAAAGATAGTCTGTATAGTATAATGTTCTCAGCATGTTCAGGAGAAGGAAGTTTTGTAAAAATCCCAGCTTTAAATGCTTCTTTAAGGCATCAACCTTATTCCAACCGCCACAAAGCTTTATAGCATGACTTGGTAATGTCATTCTGCACCTTCAGCACTATCCAGATTGAACCCCTACAGTAGGTTTCCTTATCCTTCCTATCATCAGAATGTTTGCCCATATGTGCAACCTCCAGTTAGATGAGGGTTATTTTACTTTGAAATTGATCATCCTTTCTTTTGGAAGATGTCTCATCCATGCTGTGTGTTCCAGGTGTTATGTTAAATCTTTGGAAAGTACTTGTATTCAGACAGAAATCAGACTGGAACACAGAGAGATGCAAACCCATGAAGAGTCTTTATTGAACTACACTAAAACCAGCCAGGACTGGCTGAGATATCCCCTAATAGTCTAACTCTATTGATATGGCAACAAGCTAAGCTCTATTGCTATGGCAACAAGGCAACACACAAAATACACAACACCAGGGAAGATGTAGGTTTTTATTTTGTATATATAATCTACCTCGTTTTGGATGTCCACATTTAAAGGATGATTCTGCTTCCCACCCTAGAGATACATTGTTATGAAAGTACCGTTTTATTGGGTCTGCAAACCTTAGCACAAAGAAAATGAGCATTTATCTGTGTTTATCTGAAAATTTCCTTTCTTAGAGTAATAAGGTTCACAGATGCAGACAACATGGGAGACAAATGGATCACCTAGATTCCAGTTGGAAAACTGGCATCCAAGGATTTGGGTTAATCATTAAGTGTAATTTGCCATGCTTTTTAGTAGGAGAAGGCGTGCTGCTTCCTCAAAATATATTAAGCACAATCTGTTTAAATTATCCTGGCTGTGGAAGTCATCTCAATTGGATGGAACTTTGGGGAGATGGGGCATTCCCCTGCTGCCCGTAACTGGCAGTTTTGGTTTTGCTCCCAAACTGCAAATAGGCTGAGAAACCCATTTTGATGGCTCTGTGTGCCTTATTATTCAAAGAAAGGAAATTTTCAGGTAAGTATGGATACATTTTCCTATTCCTTTATCTATAACCAAGATAGAAAGCAACAAACATTTTACTGCGCTGGCTGAAAATATTCATGCTTCTGAAAAGATATACTGTTGAACTGTGTTCAACATATATATTTGGAATCAATTGTGAGGTAGAACACTTAATTGGGCATCAGGAGCATTTTCCCTTGGAAATATTTTTTAAAAACTTCCTTTTAGTGTAATTGGTCCAGTAGAATATCATAAAATTTGCTCTTCAAAAACAACTTTATAAGCCATAGGGATTTCCTGTCTGGAAGAGAAGATATAGCAGTATGTAGAAAAGGGGTTAACTCAACTAGACAACACAATCATCGTAACTTTCTTTTCAGTTTAATGGCAGAATTTTAAACAAGCGGCTCACAGATGCTCTCTCCACATACTCACTGAATTTGACTCTTGGTTACATAATTGCTATTGTCTTGTCCATGCTTTGATATAGGCAAGTTGAGATAATTTTTCTCTAAAGCAATACTGGGGGATTGCTCTTCAGCAACTTACATTTGGAGTGAATATTTAAGTTTTGCTTTAATTGTTGAAGACATTATCTAGTGTTACACAGTTAATACATGACATGAAGAGTTAGAGAAGCATTTGTCTTATTTTGTTAAATGTATTTTTCTTTTATTATTTAGCAATGATTCTAAATATATAGAATTTGTCAACAGTGAACTTCAGTTAGGATTGCAACTGCCTTCCCTGCAACTAAATGCCTACCAGGAAGACACAGTGCTGAAACCTTGGATCAATGGTATTGTATGCTGAACTAGTAAAATACTTTACAAATTTTTTGCATATTGTTCAATGTATTTCATATAAACTTTTAAGAATTAATCTAAGCTCTCAACACTCGTTACTTAGCTTGTACACATGCAAGTGAAATGCACATTCTTTGACAATAGTGTCTGCAGACCCCCATTCTGGGCTGTCTAAAACATGTTTGGTTGGAATCTTCTCGAAAAGTAGTGCTTATTCTGATTGTGCAGGTACCTCTTCAAGGAACTGAAAATTCAGGCTTAGTGCTTTAAAGAAGAACACAGCCCTGTCCTTTCTGCAGTTCCTCTTTTTCCACTGGCAGCTTGGATCTAGGAATCTGAGATCCCTCTCTGAGGGGGTGCTGATGTGGCCACAACATTAACTACTTTCATAGAAGGATCCTACCCAGCAGTATCATGGGAATACCCATGTTAATCTAAGTATTTACATTACCCACCATCCTAGTACCTGAGCGCCATACAAGAGTGTAAATTTGCGAAGGCATTATATTTAACTATATTTAGTTGTACTCATTCTTTTTCATTCACTGAGTAAGTCTCATTATTATAGAAATGACTACTTATACTTTTTCCCCAAGTGATAACTATGTGATGTTTGACCTAGAGCAAGTGCATAATTTAACTTGGCATTATAAGGCAGGTATATCTCTCTGTAGGACCTTTATTTACAGGCAAGTATTCCATTTTATTCTTAGTGCAATAACTGTTTTGGGAACCAGTATTCTTAGTATCCTTTGCTTAATATGTTTTTGTAAACGTAGGTTTCCCAAACTCTGAGATTTCTCAGTTGAGTGCCTGGCTGGTTAAAAGGTCTTCCATCAACTCAAACATAGGAATTGCAATACTAGATCAGACCAGTGGTTCAACTACTCTGCTGTCCTGTTGTAGATAGTAGCCCGTATTGGCAGCTTTGGAAGGTGTGAGAAACCCTACAGACAGCAGTTATTGAATAACCAGTAATAAGGAATGTTTTTTCCTAATCTGCATTAGTTTAAGGTTGGCTGATGTCCTGAGGCATGAAAGTATATATCTCTTCTAAAGGCCCTA
Source organism: Mesoclemmys tuberculata (assembly GCA_007922155.1). Taxonomy (NCBI): domain Eukaryota; kingdom Metazoa; phylum Chordata; order Testudines; family Chelidae; genus Mesoclemmys; species Mesoclemmys tuberculata. The sequence continues at coordinate 68,009,656 of ML675603.1, read as the reverse complement.
GTAATACTTATAAGATTTAAAAAATAACTCTAGATATTTTTATTATCCATATAATGTCCAGTTCTTTTTTTGAATCCTACTTAAATCTTGGCAGTAATAGCTTGTGGCAATGAGGTCCACAGACTAATTGTACATCTTGCAAAAAAATATTTATTTTGGTACTTTTTACACTTCCTTTTGTCTAGGTTCACTCTACATCAGATAATTTCTACAGAGATACAGTTAGTTAACTGGATAATTTCATGGATTAATTTCAATACTCAAGACTCAGTTCCATCATCAGCAGAAAATACATGTTCACGACTTGCACTGTCAAAATTTTAGACTTACATTTTTAAAGAAAAAGTAATAAATGTTGCACTACTTCCTTGTTAAAAGATAATTCCTGGAAAGTGTTTATTCTTAAATTTACAAGTTCCTTTCTGTAGTAGAGAGTTTAAGGAAAGCATTTGGTCAGTAAGTTTTCTAGTGTTTCTCCATTCAGCAGGTAGTGTAGCTAAATATTTCCTTCCTACAAAGTGCTTCTTTTGTACAACCATGTCCACTGTATTGAAAAGAGCTCTCCTTCAGAAGTTCAGAAGATAAATTGGAGGGAAAAGAACAGTTTGATGCATTTGATAATCTGAGTACAGTTCTTTGGCGCCTACTTAGGGCTTATCTACACAGAAGCTGTGTGTGCATCAAACTTGGGTGTAAATCTACAACGCTTTAGGCTGCCATGCACTAAGTTGCTATGTGGACCCTGCTGCCACACACTCAAAGTTCTATAGTGTACTTTGGTCTATTGCCATTTGAAAGCACACTGTGGAACTTCTAGCACACAGCAGGGTCCACGAGGCAATTTAGTGTACAGCAGGCTAATGTCCTGGAGATTTACACCCCAGTTTGGTACACACTGTCTCTGTGTAGGCATGCAGTAAGAGTTAACTTTTAAGTTATGATGCCTCATTGACTCAAAATATAAGATTCTTGACTGCATGGTGTGAGTCTCTCTTTCCTGGGAGCGAATGTGTCCTTCCATTTTCTGTCAAGATAGTTATCAAGCAAATTCAGACGACTCAGGGTAACTTTTGAGGGGCAATCTGATTACAATAGGCATTCAGATGTCTCCATGATGGGTGAAGTATAAGAACCTGAATAGAATAGAATCTATTACCTCTTCTCATTCTCGTAGCCTGACTACCATCAGTTGGGTTCTGCAAAACCTGTTTTCTGGGTTATTATGGCCCAGATTTTAAAAGAAATGTAGGTGTTGCTGCATTCAGCGTTACAATGCCTATATGATTTTGGAAGTTAATGCCCATTTGCAAAAGGGATTTAGGCACCCCCTGCCTAAATCCTTTTTGGAAATGAGATTTAGGCTGCCAAATCAGTTAGACATTGCAATGCTGAGTGCAGCAGTATTTAAATATCTTTAAAAATCTGGCTTGGTGTCTGATTTTGATCTGTTTATATTTACTTTTTGTTGTGGTAGCATCTTGAGATACAATCCATTGTACTAGGTGATGCATAAATAAATGCTTTGAGAGAGCTTACATTTTAGAATAATAAGGTGTGTGCAGTGGAAGAAATAGACCAAAGGATGAGGTGGATGGTTGGGAGAATGAGAACAGAAAAATAACATGTTAATGCATAAAAAATCAGTAGTCTCAGCTGGTCATCTCCATAGTCTTGGTCAGCTGGTCTAATCTAGGCATTCATTCTGTCTCTTGTATCTTGATAGCTGAGTGCTTTGGAGACCGCAGCAAAACGTTTTGTTCCCCTTTTCAGAAAGTATGTAATTCAGTAGCTTGTGCTTTAGCTTCATGCCCTAGTTCATCTACTTTTTAATTAGAGCACTTTAACTTCAGCTGCATGGGCTCATGCTTCTTCAGAAACCTGATCATATTGGCCACTTAGAATTCTCTCTGAATGCTAGCTTTCATAGCACCTGCATATTTTGATCTGCCCAGGTAAGACTATTTGTTAGAGGGCTACATTTCAGCCTCTTAGCATGATCTTTTGCACATCCTGTGGTTGGAGTTTTTTATTTTTTTTATTTAGAATCAGGTTTTTCTAACAGTTAATGTGCATTTGCTCTCATTTGTGATTTGAGTCAGTTAGTTATGAGATATGTTGGATTTAATGTCAGTGACTAAAACTCCCTTCTCAGAAAACATTTGTCCTTTGAATGATTGTCCAAACAGATTCTATTCTTGGTGTGCATGAGCGCCATGAGCACAAGATCAGACTCTTTTGAATAGCAGTGTCTGTTAGGGCTGTGCCACAGCTCTTGTGAGTGCTGTAGCTGAAGATATAAGCGGCGGAACAGCCTCAACTGCCTCAGTCCCTTCTGAATAGCCAAGGTTGGAACCCTGTGGAAACGGTATTGATAGGGTTTCTGTACATATTGTCAACATGGCTGAAGGCAGAGTTTCCAGGTTCAGGGTCTGTCCCTCCTGTGATTCAGCATTTCCCATCAACAATGGTCATGGTAGTTGCTTCCTTTGCTTAGAAGATGGGTATGTACCTGAGCACTGTTCAGTGTGCAAGACTTCTTTTTTTAGCACACAAATCTAGAGAGGGCAGACTGCATTTACATATTCTGGAGACTTTGATGCAAGCATTATCAGGCAAGCTGGCTGAGAATACCTTTCCCCTCTCCCCTCCCAGTCAGTCTCAGTCCACTGGTGTACTGGTGAGCTACCCCAAGTGCAGGGATGCTTACAAATCCCTCTCCTTTGCTGTTTCTGCTTCATCACAAGACAGGGGACACATGGAGATCTGTACAAAGGACCAGGGAAGACTTAGATCTCTGTCGCCTCTGGGGGAGATGGAAGTCCTATCCTAAGCATCTCATAAGTGTGCAGGCAAGCACTGCCCAGCCTTTGGTACTGCTCAAGTGGCTGACCATGCACAAGCACTGTGCAACCTGGTGCAGACCTCTCTGGCACCAAGGAAATTGATCCAGAGCTCACAATCTCTGATCACCACAGCATCATCAAAGGCAGCAGCTCAGCAGAGTGCTTTATTAGCATCAGCAGGCTCAAGTGCACTGATATGCTTCTCGGCAGCTGCAGACTTGACAGCACAAGAGTCCCCAGTTCTAGACAGATTCAGGAAGGCTATGGAGAGACCAGGTACATTGCTTATCCCAGTGGTACTGGCTATAGACCTGACTGAGTGGACTCTCCAGAACACGATGCCTCTCTGTTGGAAGAGGGCTTTGCCTTTACAATGCCTTCAGAGGCTTATAGCCAACTGTCCTCTCCCAGTGATGATTCATCTCCATGATGTCCCAATGGGCTCAATGCACCTTGTGGAGGAGTCCCCCAGAGGTACCCGCAGATCAGCAAGCTCCATTAGAGAGCCCCTTAGCTGGTATCCATCTGTGTGCTGTTCTCATTACCCTTACCAGCCCTTACTCCCTGAGGGAGTCAGTCAGTGTGCCAGAAAACCAAGTGTCCAGATGATTTCCATTTCAAAGTCGTAGTCACTGAGGCACTGGATACAAGCTCTTCTACAGACTCCCCAACAAACTACAGCAGAGGAAGAGCAGGAGCTGAGAGGGGGAAGAACTGTCCCTAGAATACCCTCCATAGATGAACTTAATGTCTTTCAGGTCCCAAGGAGTTGGTTGATAGATACTCGACATTCCCCTCAATTGACCAGGAGAGGTAACATAAACTGCTAGACATTATTCAGCCCTCCTAATTGGGTAAAATGGCCCTGCCCATTAATGAAGGGCTCTTAGAGCCTGCAAAGATCATTTGGTACACCCCCATATCCATCTCCACCACCTCCATTCATGAAGATAGAAAGAAGCAAGTATTAGCAAAGGGTTTCCAGCATCCTGCTCCGGGATCTTTGCTCATCCAAGCTCACAAGAAGTATTTAAACAGCAAATTCGAATGACCCTGGGAGAAAAGGATGCAAAGAAAGTGGACCTCTATGGATACAAAGTGTATTTTTCAATGAGATTATAACCTAAGTTTGCCAACTAAAAGGCACTTCTTGCTAAATAAGGTTCTCCCCTTTGGCACCGATAGTTGATGGACAAACTTCTCAATGAATATTAGGAGGAACTAAAATCTATCCTGATTGAAGGATAGCTCACTTCCAGAGCAATGCTGCAGGTAATACTGGACCCATAAGACAAAGCAGCAGAAGTTCTGGCATGTGCAGTCACAATGAGATGCTCCTCCTGACTGCACATCAGGCATTCTCTGAGAAGTTCAGATGACAGTTAGAAGACATGTTACAATGGAATGACCTGTTCAACACTGGTCAACAAGAAATTGACTCCGTATTACAACGAGGAGCAGTAGAGGAGGTTCCTCAAGATTTCAGAGGGAAAGAGTTCTACTCTTGCTGCTACTTGATCCCAAAAAAGGTAGGGGAGATCCATCCTTGATGTCCAATTCTGTTCCTTCATTTGGTGTTTCAAGTTCAGGATGGTCACTCTAGCCTTCTCCATCATCACTTTGGAACTTGTTCATGGCTCTTGACCTGCAGGACCTTATTTCCACATCTCAATTCTCCTGGCACATGAGACATTCCTGTGGTTTATAATTGGAATATCTCATTATCTGTACAAGGCAAGGTCCTGTCCTTTGGTCTTTTTATGGCCCGGAGGGTCTTTACCAAGGTCCTTGTTGTAATGGCAGCACATTTAAGGAGACAAGGAGTCCAGGTATACCTGTACTTGGACAACTGGCTGTTATGAAGCTGTTTTTCATAATAAGTCAAAGACTGTATTCAAAAGACCTTAGACCCCTTTGTCTTTCAGAGTCTCAGGGGGAACAAGAACAAATCAACATTAACATAGAGCATAGAAGTAATAGGAACATGTTAAATTTCAGGTTATGAAAGCATACCTGCCTTAACAAACATTTCAAACAATGATAGACATATAACAACTGCATGTGCAACTGTTAAGGCAAATGAAAACCTGCCTGAAACTTCTGTGGCACATTTTGGCATGCATGTATATCTCTCAGCATGCCAGACTTCACCTTTGTTCACTCCAAAAGTGGCTTAGATCAGTGTATCAACCCAACAGTATGGACAAGTGAATTCTGCTTCCGAGGAAGATCCTGTCATTACACTGGTGGACACAATTGGACAATGTACACTCAGAAGTTCCGTTTTGCATGTCCTTCCTTTCAAATATCATGATCATGGGCACCTTCACCCAAAGGTGGAGTGCATACCAGGACCAACTCCAGATCATGGGGAAGTGATCTGCTCTTGAGGTATCCCTTCATATCAGTGTGCTGGAACTCTGAGCTATTCGTTTGGTCTACAAGATGTTCCTACCTCTTCTTTAGGGTTTCGCCATGCTAGTGCCCTCAGGCAGTATTACAGTAATTACATCAGCAAACTAGGACCTAATCATCTCTCCTGTCCCAATAAGCCATGAGTCTGTGGTCATGGATCGTTAGACACCAGGTAATTCTGATAGTTCTACATCTCCCATACTCTTAGAACACAGTGGCACATTGTCTTACCAGAAATCTCTCTGAGAGTCACAAGTTTTTCCTCCATCTTCCACAGATGGTGATATCTGACAATAGACACATTTGCAATGTGCCACAATAAGAAGCACCAGAGGTTCTGCTCCAGGGAAGGTAGGGTCCTGGGATCAGTCACTGATATTTTCCTCATCCCTTGTATTGCAGACCTCGTGCATTTTTCCACAAAAATCCGTGATACCTAGGGACCTGCAGAATCTCAGACAAAGCTCAGGGACTATCTTTCTTATAGCCCCGTTTGGGCCAGACAGTTCTGGTATTCAGACCTGATGAGACCGTCAATTTGGAAACTGATCACCTTACTGAGTCTGAAGATAAGAACAGCCATACTGGGACAGACCAATGGTCCATCTGGTCCAGTATCCTGTCTTCCAACAGTGGACAATGCCAGGTGCTTCAGAGGGAGTGAACAGAACAGGTAATCATCAAGTGATCCATCCCGTTGCTCATTCCCAGCTTATGGCAAATAGAGACTAGAGGGACACTTCATAGCATGGTTTTGCATTCCTGCCCATCCTGGTTAATAGCCAGTGATGGACCTATCCCCCATGTATTTATCTATTTCTTTTTTTAACCCTGTTATAATTTTGGCCTTCACAACATCCTCCGGCACAAAGTTCCACAGGTTAACTGCATTGTATAAAGAAATACTTCCTTTTGTTTGTTTTAAACCTGCTGCCTATTAATTTCATTTGGTGACCCTTAGTTCTTGTATTACGAGAAGTAAATAACTCTTCCTTATTTACTTTCTCCACACCAGTCATGATTTTATAGACCTCTGTCATATCCTTCTTAGTCATCTCTTTTTGAAGTTGAAAATTCCCAGTCTTACTGATCTTTCACATGGAAGCTGTTCCATACCCCTGATCATGTATGTTGCCCTTTTCTGTACCTTTTCCAATTCCAGTATATCTTTTTTGAGATGGGCTGACCAGATCTCCACACAGTATTTAAGATGAGAGCATACCATGCATTTATAAAGAGGCCATACAATATTTTGTCTTATCTATCTCTTTCCTAATGATTCCCAACATTCTGAAACTTTTTTGACTGCCACTGCATATTGAGTGAATGGTGTCAGAGAACTATCCATGATGACTCCAAGATCTGTGTTGAGTAGTAACACTAATTTAGACCCCATCATTTTATAGGTATAGTTTGAATTATATTTTCCAATGTGCATTACTTTGCATTTATCTACATTGAGTTTCATCTGCCATTTTGTTGGCCAGTAACTCAGTTTTGTGAGATCCCTTTGAAACTCTTCACTGTCTGCTTTGGACTTTACTATCTTGAGTAGTTTTGTATCATCTGCAGATTTTGCCACCCCACTGTTTACCCATTTTTCCAGGTCATTTATGAATATGTTGAACAGTACAGGTCCCAGTACAGACCCCTGGGGACACCAGTATTTATCTGTCTCCATTCTGAAAATTGACCATTTATTCCTATCCTTTGTTTCTTACCTTTTAATTAGCTACTGATCCCAGAAAGGACCTTCCCTCTTATCCTATGAGAGCTTACTTTGCTTAAGAGCCTTTGGTGAGGAACTGTGGAAAATATAGCCTCTCTCCCCATGGTTGTCTCAGAGAGAGGCCATGCCCCCTTGCAGTCACATCTGTGGTCAACCATTATACAGGGGATTAGCTCTTCATGGTTTGTAGCCCAAGCCCTCAAGCAGGGCAGGGCAAGCAAGCAGACTCTAAATCCAATCAGGGCAAGCAAGCAGTCTACAGTCCAGCGAGGATTTACAGGCCGGGATGAGGCAAGCACTGTAGGGATGGTGTGGAAAGAGGGGAGGGGGACACAAGCTCACCTGACTCCACTGTGTCACAGCCTAGGGGCCTATCAGTGGCAGAATATTCTGTCACTGAGTCAGCAGGGATCCAGCTGAAACTCAAGTGCAAGCCCAGCTAGACCTAAGTCAGCTACCCCTGGGCTTCTTCCTTTACCCTTGTACCTGTAGCCAAGAGTCATCATCTGCTTCCCTGGGATATGTTGCCAGCGGTACTCCCATCAAGCATTTACTGACTGGGTTGTCCACTGGCTCTGGCAGGTCAGGTGAGTCCTAAGGGTAACCGGGTTCCTCTCCAGCTTCTCTCTGCCGCAGCAGGCTGGAGAGGTCCTTCTCCTTCAGCGGCTTCCTCCTGTCTGAGCTGTGGGTCCCACCCTTTACACTTCCAATTTCTCTCTCTGCCTCCACTGCCCCCCTTCCGCCCCAGGGTTGAGTGGCTGTCCCTCCATGGTAGTCTTGGAGGGAAGCCATGCCCCCTCGCTACAGGGACTTTGTCAAAGGCTTTCTGAAAATTTTAAGTACACTATATCCACTAGATCACCCTTGGCCACATGCTTGTTGACTCCCTCAAAGAATTCTATTCAATTGGTCAGGCATGATTTCCCTTTACAAAAACCATGTTGACTCTTCCCCAACAAATTGTGTTTATCTATATTTCTGATAATACTGTTCTTTAGTATAGTTTCAACCAATTTGACTGGTACTAATGTTATGCTTACCAACTTGTAATTGACAGGATCACCTGTGGAGCTTTTTTTTAAAAATTGTTGTCACATTAGCTATCCTCCAGTCATCTGGTACAGAAGCTGATTTAAATGATAGGTTATATGCCAAACAGTTAGTAGTTCTGCAGTTTCACATTTGAATTCCTTCAGAACTCTTGGATGAATATCATCTGTTCCTGGTAACCTATTACTGTTTAATTTATCATTTTGTTCTAAAACCTTCTCTAATGACACCTTAATCTGGGACAGTTCCTCAGATTTGTCACCTAAAAAGAATGACTCAGGTTTGGGAATCTCCCTCACATCCTCAGCTGTGCAGACAGATGCAAAGAATTCATTTAGTTTCTCCGCAATGGCCTTATCTTTCTTGAGCGTTTCGTTAGCATCTCAATCATTCAGTGGCCTCACTGTTGTTTAGCCAGCTTCCTGCTTCTAAAGTATTTAAGAAACATTTTTGCTGTTGTTTTCTAAGTCTTTGGCTAGTTGGCCCAAAAAAAATGGAAGAACTTCCTAATTATATTTTTACACTTCACTTGTCAGAGTTTATGCTTCTTTCTATTTTCCTCAATAGGTTTTAAGTTCTGCTTTTGAAAGAATGCCTTTTTGCCACCAACTGCTTCCTTTACTTTGTTGTGTAGTCACAATGGCGCTTTTTTGATCCCCTTACTATGTTTTTTAATTTGGAGTATACATTTAAATTGAGCCTCTATTATATTATCTTTAAAAAGTTTCCATACCGCTTGCAGGGGTTTCACTTTTGGCACGGAACCTTTTAATTTCTGTTTAACTTCCTCATTTTTGTGTAGTTCCCCTTTCTGAAATTAAATGCTACCATGGTGGTCTGCTTTGGTGTCCTCTCCACCCCCCACCGACAGGTTAAATTTAATTATCGTCACTATTACCAAGCAAATCAGCTATATTCACCTCTTGGACCAGACCCCATGATCCATTTAGGACTAAATCAAGGATTGCCTCTCCTCTTGTGAGTTCCAGGGCTAGCTGCTCCAAGAAGCAGTCATTTAAGGTGTCAAGAAATTTTCTGTCTGCATTCCATCCTGAGTCAATCTGGGAATATCTGAAATTCCCCTTTATTACTTAAATTTTTTATTTTTAATAGTCTCTCTAATCTCCCTGAGCATTTCACAGTCACTATCACCATCCTGCTCAGGTGGTTGGTAGTATATTCCTACCGCTATATTCTAATTATTCAAGCATGGAATTACTATCCATAGAGAGTCTGTTACAGTTTTTCATTTAAAATGTTTACTTCATTTGACTCTATGCTTTCTTTCACATATAGTGCCTCTCCCCCACCTGTACGATCTAGTCTGTCCTTCCAGTATATTTTGTACTTTGGTGTTACTGTGTCCCATTGATTATCCTCATTCTACCAAGTTTCTGTGATCCCTGTTCTGTCAATATCCTCATTAAATAAGAGGCATTCAGTTCACCCACCTTAGTATTTAGACTTCTATCATTCATAAATAAGCATTTAAATTTTTTTTTCACTTTTTAGCTGTCTGCCATTATGTGTTGTAATTATGTGATGTCTTAGACCAGTGCCAGGTCCTATATCTGGATCAGGAATTGTTGCAAGTGACAGCCTGGATGCTGGCTGGATGACTTTAACCAAGAGGGGCTTCTTGGTGGCAGTTCTTGACACTTTGCTTCTGCATAGGAAACTGTCCATAAGAAAAACCTATATTCTGAATGGGAACACTTTTTCTATTTGAGCTGAGCAGCAGCATTTGACATCCATGCGGATGCTAAATATAGTTGACTACTTGCTTTTGCTTGAAAGAATTGGGACTATTCTTCATATCAATTTAAGGTGAATCAGGCAGCCATCTTGACTCACCATCCCCCAGTACAGGGTCACACAATATTCCCTCACTCTGCAGTGACGAGATTCCTTAAATTGACTTATGCCTTTAAACCAGTCAGAGAACAACCTCCTCTGTGGATCTCATCATAGTGCTGGCAGGATCGATGGGACTTCCATTTGAGCCCTTTACTACCCTGCTCTACCTTTTAAAAACAGACAGCCTTCCTGGGTGACATAACATCAAGTCAGGAGAATAGGGGAAATACAGACCCTCCTGACATGTCCTTCATGTGTCATCTTTCATAAGGACAAGGTCACCCTGAGCCCTTATCCAAAGTTCTTTCCTAGGCCTGTTTGGAATTTCACAATAACCAGTTGACCTCCTGGTCATCTTCCCTAAGCCACATTCTTTACCAGCAGAAACTTGGGACATTGTCCTTTTATCTGGATAGCACCAAATTGATTAAGACATCTCTGACACTTTTCATGGCAGTTGCATGGAAATGGAATGGAAAAACTACAGCCTATATCTTCACCGCCTCTACAAATGGATTTCAGACTGCGTATGTACCTGCTAAGTCTTCAAAAAGAAGAATCCACTTGGACACATTAAATCCCATTTGACTCAAACACAGACAAACTTTGTTGACTCTTAAAACAATCCCCTTGACACACATTTGTTATGTCAACAACATGGAGTTCACACCACATTTTTACTATTTATATGCATTACTGCAAGTCTCCAGGCCAGATGCAGGCTTTGATAGGGCCATTGTCCAACTGATATACCCGTAGAACTCTTCTTACCCATCTCCAATATCAGGATGCTACTTGATAGTCACCAAAAGTGTAAACCAGGTGGACAGTCACTCAAAGAAGAAAGTACTTCTTAACCAACAGTAACTGTAGTTTTACAAGATGTTATCCACCCAGACTTCACAACCCACCCTCCATCTCTACTAACTGGATTCCTGACACTAGAGATTCTCAATGGCAAAGGAACTGAGAGGCAATTGAGGCTGCCCTTGCCACTTACACCCTCAGCTACGGTGGTCATGAGAGCTTCCAGGGTGCAGCCCCAGAAGACCTATTGTTTGGAAAAAATCTGAATTCATGCACATGTGGTGCATGTGCACCAAGAATGGAATCTATATGGACAGCACATCTCGAATTATAATAGGGGAAGTAATTACATTATTTACACTAATCATAAAATGATGATGCAAGAGCATATGATGCACATGGTATTTGCTGAGGGGGTATGCGAACAAGGTTTCTGAAAGTTCTATGTATTCAGCACTACTCCTATCTATAGCAAATCAGTATTATAGAAATCAATACAGAATGTTTCCAGCAAAGAAGGTTGGTAATATCTTTGTCCAGAAAGATCCCAAAGGTCTTTATAAGCTTCATACATAATGATCACTAACCGTCACTAAAATTCAGCCATCTCTGGTGTGTAATCTGACAACCACTTTGCATTTACAGTACTGAAGAACATTTTTAGAAGAGAGAGTATAGAATCACTTTTCTAGTTTAAACTACAGGGTGATTTTAAGAGGACAGATTTTAACTGATTTAGTTGGAATTAAGTCAGGATAGTGGAAAGCATGGTTAACATCCCCACTCTTTTGTAAATAGTATATTGATGCTTTTAATGACCACATATGGTCAGGACCTGCCTTCATGTTGCATCTCATCTAACAGACAGCATTTCTAGCAGTATGTTGCTGGACATAGGTTTGATTCTAACTTGGAAGGAAAAGTATTACTTTCTGTGTCACCTGCATTTCCATTTTAATGGAAACAACCATGCTTGTTTTTAGAGCTGAAGAGAAATGCAGACTAAATTTTTATTACTGCTTGTCATGGATTTTTGGTGCAACGGAAGCAATTTTCCATTGCAGCATTTTTTATATTTAAAGTGGACTTTTAGCTACTTATGTATTTGAGGCCTCAAATAAAATTTCAAGAAGACATGCTACTGAATAGTGTTTTACAAACATTACGTTAGGTGAAACCTATGTTTATGCATTCATGCCTTTTTGCCCCCATTTTTCCTTTCTAAAACAAATACATTTTGCCTTGTTCACTGGAATCTGTATGATAGGTGGGAAGGAATGGTAGATGATGATTTCAAGAAGTTCTGTAACTGAAGTTTCCTTATCCATCTTTTATCTTCAGTAAAATTCATTTGGGTTCATTTTTACATAATGATTGTAACCCGTCCATGCCCAGGGTGGCCCACTGATAATGCCAGGGTCAGGGCAGGCTATAAAAAGAGAGCAGATTCTCCCAGCACTGGTGGATGACACTGAAGTCAGATTTTCCAACCAGCCACAAACAGTGCTTCTGATTCCCCCACACTGGTTATCAAAAAGCCACTGTGAAAATACACACAGCCCCCTTTACTGCATTTCAGTTTCTGGCTCCCAAACTGCTACTAGGTCCAGTAAAGAGACCAGTCATTTAAACGCTATGCTCTGTACTCAAAGCTTTCCCTCTGATCCCAAAAGACCAGCCACAGTACCAGTTCACTCTAAGTTTGGATCTTACCCAAAATACCACGCTGCCAGCCAATCCTTTAGTAACTAAAACTAAAGGTTTTATTATAAAAAGAAAAACAAACAATAAGAGAAATGTTAAAGGAGTAAAGCAATCAGATACTTACAGATGATTTAAAAGTCCATATATATGAGGTTTTTGAAAGAATTGTGGAGTTGCAGGCTTGTATAGTCCCTCTGGTATACATCCAGTACCTGAATGGGTCTAAGTCCTTCAGTTCAGTTGCAAAGTGTGTTGATCCAAAGGTGTGTCCGCAGCTGGACAGGAACAAAGACAAAATGGTTTCTTTGGTTTGATTTTATACCCTCTGTCTCTGGCCATGCGGCTTGTGGAACTAAGATGGAGTCCAGAGTCACATGGGCCATTTCTGGTAACTCTTCAGGTATGCTTTTAATTTCTTCCTGGGCCTTTTGCTTCTGTAAAGGTCTTGATGGGTCATTAAGTGGGCTATTGTCCTGTTGCCTCTCTGTCTGGGGTGTGTTTTATACAACATAGTTTGAAATACAGGTATATCAAAGATGTCCATAACAGATATAGCACATGAACATAAACATCATCATCTTACTCAGCACATTGTAACTTTTCTAACAGTACCTGACATGGCATGTCTTACATGAATTGTTATGATTTTGACATATTAATATCAAATAACACAAATTCCCCCCCCTCCCCCCCATCCAGTCTGCATGATAATGCCCATGTAGTTTTTCA
>ML675603.1:67877027-67996512 GCA_007922155.1 Mesoclemmys tuberculata | reverse complement strand
CCCTCCCCCCCATCCAGTCTGCATGATAATGCCCATGTAGTTTTTCATTGTAAGTGTAAATTTGAAATAAATGCTATGGACAATAGGGAGAAAGTCCTTCAAAGGTTGAAAAATAGTAAATATAAAAAGCTCTAAATACTTTCTGAACTAACTCTGGGGGGCTGGGGAGGAGGGAAAAATTGTGATTGGAGCAATAAGATTATCTTGCTCATTATATACCTAGTTAGTTATTTGGAATAAGAAATGTAAAGATTTTTAAAAGTGACGAGTGATTTGACTGCTTCATTTTCTTGGGTTCCCAACTTGAGACCATAAATGGGTCTGTTTTTCAGAAAGTTCTGAGCCCATGCCCTTTGAAAGTCAGGTTCTTTCAAGTAGTCAAGTTGGGGACCCAAATTTTGAGGATTCAAAAGCACTAATTTGAAAATCTTAGTTGTATATTTGGAAAAACTAAACACACACTTGTATTAACACTCTTTTTCAAAGGAGAAAGTCTTATGTCTTATAGGGTGGGTGTTGGGTAAATGATGCGTGTGTATAGATAAATATGATTTTATTCAAGTCATTCTAATATTTCATGTTTTCATGGTGTTGGCTTCAGTGAAAATATTTATAGTATATCTGATAACTTTTCCTGCTACAGTGCAAAAAGTACGCCTGTCTTAAGAATGTAGGAAATAATCTGAAATGTCATTAAAGGAAAACAATAATGAGTCATTATAAGGATTTAATAAATGTAAAGAAAACTAAAAATTCATGACTAGCATATCACCCAGTTTATTATGCAGTCTATTAAATATTCTTGTCCTCAATCTTAGATGTCAGATACTCAGGAAAAAGCCCTCTTTTGCCGTTGCCAAACTCTGACTCTTGTGAACCATTGAAAATGGATAAAAATGTGGTGGTAAGTTGCTCAATACTTAATGAATTCCTGTAATATTGGGTTAATTTTGTTAATTATGAACATTTAAATAGTTCCTAATAAAAATACTTTGTTGATATCAGCCAAAACGTCAACCACCTTTAAAAATGGTATTATCTAGTGAATAAAATTTCTGGGGACATTATCGGTGATGAACAAACAGCTATTCAAAATGCAACTGTGTTGGCTTCTGCTGCACTAGAAAAACAAAATCAAGTAGTGTGTGTTACCATTTGGTGGGGACAGTAGCTTACATTTTTAAGATTTAGCAGAGGCTGCAATGTCTATTAGATTGACCACTGGACTCAGAGTAAGGGGACATGGGATGTTGTCTCAGCTAGGTCACGAACCTGCTGTGTGACTTTGGACAAGTCACTTCAACTCTCTGTGCCCATAACTTCTCCCACTCGTAGTCAGTTTTACTTATTTAGATTATAAACTCTTCGGGGTGGGGACTTTTACACTGTGTGTATGGTGCCTAACACATTTTTAGGGTTATTAATATTTTCATCAGCTTGTCAGTTACACTTCAAAATATAGTTAGTGTCTAACTTCTTAAATGTGCATACATTTGTTTTCCACTGAAAGATGGAAAGGAGAAATTACGATACTCCTTTGAGTGATGGTCCGTGTGTGTATTTCACACTTGGGTATGCATATGTGCCATGCACCTGTGTCTGCAGATTTTTAGTAAGCAGTGTCCATTGGTTCACACATGCGCAGATCTCCTCATGCTCTGAACCAAGATTATAAGAGGCAGTGTGGACCAGTACCTCTCCAGTTCCTTCTTACCACTGCATGGCCTGAATCAGAATCTGCTGTGTCCGCAGCTTCTTCCTTTGACTTGTTTCAGTCTGTAAGCATATTTGTAAATAGTTTCATTATTTTGTTATTTTACTCTTTTGGTCTTTAAGTACTAGTGTAGTTAGTTGTTTTACCCCTATCCTGACTACATCCTTCCTAGGAGGCTGGGATTATGTCCAGAGTTCAAGAATTGCAATTCCTGTCCCATGTCCTTTACAGTGAGCGAAGAATGCTGCCCTTACTGCATAGTTGAGATGTGAGCAGCACCTAAGTGCAGTATTTGTCATTCTTTCCCTCCAGAACTTTAGAGGGTTAAGAGCTAAGACTTAGAAAACATCTGATGGCAAAGGCTCTGAGACCCCAATCAAATCTAGGTGAGGGAGGCCACCCCATACATCAGCCTCAATCAACAGGCAACACCCCCCTGAGCACAAGCTCAGGAGTTGAAGTTAATGCTTCTATGCCTAAGAAGAGGGCTTCTCATGAAAGTAAGAAAAAGATAACCTGCCTTCTTCCAAAGCTGCCCTAGAGAAAAGAGATCCATTCCTGATTACTTCAAAGTGGGAGAGTCCTTGTGCACAGGTCTTAAAAGATTGAAGCCTGAGTTAACCTCAGTAGGTGAAAATGGAATTGGTTTTGATACCAGTTCTAAAGTGCAGACTGAAAGACAGACACCCACCTCCACTCTCTTTGACCTCCAGATCACTCTGTGCCAATATCATCACGGCCTTGGAGGGATCTGACTTCTACTGTGACCAGGGAAGCACCTGATTCAGTGTCTCCACCAAATTACTTATCTTGTATCCCAGGACGTTCTAGGACCTATGTGTCCCCAGAGGACGTTTTTGCTTTCCTCTATTCTCACTGCCCCCTCCTCTCAGGTCTGTCTTTATTCAGAGACCTAGTTGTGCTGGAGAAGAAAGCTATTCTGAGGGCAAAGAGCCACTATCCTCTTCTACCCATGAGCATGAGTACTCAGCCATTGGTACCTACTGTTGGTTCCAGCGGTAGTTCGGGATCCAGTTTTTTCATCTGATGAGTCAGAGGTTCCAGACGAGCCCCCACCTTATACAAAAACAGGAGTGCACGGAAGCCCTAAAAGATCTGGGTTCCATTCTGTGACCAGATATGGCTTTCTGAGAAACAGTTGATACCCAGTGCCAGATGGTAATTCTCAGCCAGTTGATTCCTTGTGCTGGCATTACTGGGCCCTTGGGAATCCCTACTCTAGGCACCTGGGATCAGTACATTTTCCTTACTTACCAGTTCAACTGGAAAGATGGTTTCATTCCATCTATGTATCTACCTCTAAGAGGAAGCATCTCAAGTATGAGCAGAGAGCAAGACCGCCTCTTCAACCATTTTACCATCAACACTGCCAGGAATCATCACACAAATGATAGAAGAGTCAAAGGCCCAAATATACAGCTTCTGCAATATTCACTGCCTCACCTCAACCTATCCCACAGCCAAAGAATTTTTGATGGGACTGTCAAGATCCTTTATTAATGCCACATCATCCTGCCCCTCAGTTTTTTGAAGACCATTTTACCCAAACAAAGGGCTTTAACAACAAATGAATACTGGAAATTATTCACTACAGCTATCTAACTGAATTTCTGTCGACCCTGACCCACAAACCTCTTTCCTTCATCTTTTTTAGGGACCAGTCTTATGAGGAAAATTTGTGTCAACAAGTGGACTCTCTTCTCCACTGGGGAGCCATGGAAAGAATTCCACCTCAACATCAAGGGAAAGAATTCTGTTCCCCATATTTTAGTCCCCAAAAAGAATGGGTAATGGAGATTAATTCTTGACCTATGCTGGCTAACTATATTTATCTGAAAATTAAAATTTTACATGGTCACAATGGCATCAATTTGCTCTTTGGAAGAGGGCAGTTGGTTCGCAGTTCTCAACATAAAAGATGCATACTTTCACATAGACATTCACCTGTCATGCAGAAGTCCCTCAAGTGCCTCCTTGGTCAAGAAGGACCAGTACCAGTTGAGAGACCTTCCATTCGGGAACCACTGTGACAGCCAGGATCTTTATAAAAGTCTTTTCAGTGGTGTCAGTTGGGGTGAGAAGAAATGGGTTTTATTGTCTACTTTGATGACTGATTTCTTACGGGCAGAAAAAAGTCAACATCAGTACCGAAGTAACTGTTCCGTTCAGGGTTCCGGTCTCTCTTGTCTGGTGGACAAAGCAGGAGAAAGTTCAAATACACCCTTTCGTCACACCTATATCTGAGGTGATTACTGAGGCTTCCTCTTAGGCTGGAGAGCTCATGTGTATGATCATGCTGCATAAGGTATTTGGACCCCTTGGAAGTCCAGGATACCTATCAATTTCCTGAAATCAAGAGCTGTCTTTTGGGCCTGCAATGTTTTGTCCCATTCATCTGGTTCCAGCACATCTGGATAATTTTGAACAATATGACTCTTCTTTATAAACAAGTAGGGGGAACAAGATCTCTTCCTCTGTGTGTAGAGATGGTCATTCTCTGGAATTTAGTGTATTAGACTTCATGTAACCCTTTCAGCAGCTTGTTTGCTAGGTTTGCAGAACTCCCCAGTGGCCATCTCAGCAGACGTTTTTCTTCAGACCATGAATGGGAGATTCATTATTCGGTCTAAGCAAGATCTTCATCAAGTGGAAAACACCATCTTGGAACCTTTTCTCCTCATAAGCAGCAAAAAAACCCTTAATTCTGCTGCAGAGTAGTTCTAGGCTAGGGATCAAAGGGAGACACCCTCTGCTACCATGGAAGGACCACCTCAAGTATGCCTTCCCTCCCATCCCATTAATACCACATGTCCTACAAAAAATCTCTCATGAAAGGGCTTGAGTCATCCTTTGCTATTTCTAGACCTGCTAACAGCACAATGGCACCTTTAGACGCCCCAACCCACATTGGATCGCTCTCTTACTTCCTATTACTATTTCTGTTACTTCTTATTGGATCCTTTCCACCATTGGTGAAGCCAACATCTTAATGGGTCCTCAGCCTCATTCTTTTGTCTTTCATCAAACCTTCTTTGAACCTTTAGCCTCCTGTTCTATATCCCATCTCTTGATGAAAGTTGCCTTCCTAGTTGCTATCACATTAGCCAGAAGGCTTAGCGAGCTGGGAGCATTTGTAGCAGATCCACCATAATCTTCCATAAAGAAAAGGTTCTTTGTCCTCACTCAAAATTTATCCCGAAAGTGATTTCAGAGTATCACATGAGTCACATGATACACTTACCAATATTTTTTATAAAACCACATGCTTCTGATGAGGAGAGTGTTGTGGTGGAGTGGGGAGCAAGGGGCCCAATCCCCACACTCCAAGAGTGTGTCCCAATTGAGATGTAAGAGACCAGACCACTATTTTTTGGTTAACCACTATTTATGTAACTTTTATTGACGTATATAGGGTTATAAAAAAGGAAAATAGATTAAATAAAAGATTCCTATTACTACAATTAGAGAAGCTGCAATCCTTATTAAATCCCATGCACACCAACCCCTCATACAAGCCACATTCCCAAAACTCCCTAAGACATTCAAAAATCCTCCAAGTACAAATCAACAGTCTAATGAACAAAAATTCAAACACTAGCACCACTACAATCACAGTGCCACTTCCCGGGCCCAACCCCAAGGCAAAACCTCAGTGCCAGCCCTGGTTGGTGCAATCCAGTAGGGTAAGGCTCATACAAAACAGAGAGAGCACAATCCCTGGGCAAAAAGGATTATTCCAGGCTGACTGTGTGTGTGTCTGTCTGTGTCTGTCTGTGTCTGTCTGTCTGTGTGTGTCTCTCTCTCCCCGAGGCTAGCCGTAGGCTGTTTGTGGCTAGGAGTTACAAGGGTCAGCTGGGGTGCCTGGCGGGAAATACAAGTAGATTTATTCGTTCATTTCACTTTTTCACTGTTGTTGCCCAAATTGGATTGTGGGAGAGGCGTTAGAGGTGTCAACCTCCATCTTGTTTTTAATCTGTGGGTTAGTAAATTTAGATGTCCGAAGAGCACTGGTCTTTTATCTACAGATTACAAGCAATTAGAAAGACACCTAGACTTTTTGCATAGCAGAGAGAACAAGATGTCTAGCTATATCTGCGCAGAAACTTTCTAAATGGATCTCTGACTGCATTACCCTTTTTTTTACCCACTGGCTCACATCCCTCCATCAGAGAGGAAGAGGGCCTATTCCACCTGAATGCAAGCAACCACTGCTGCATCTCTGCAAGACATACCTCTACTAGAGATATGTAGGGCAGCAACCTAGAGCTCCTTACCTTCACAAAACATCATGCTTTGTTCCAGTCTTCTGCTAACAATTCAGCTATAGGAATAGCAATATTAGACACTCATCACTTCTGCATTCTTCCACCCACCTCCTGTTTGACTATTGTTTGCTAATCTCCCACATGTGTAATACTCATAGGGACCATCACTTGAAGAAGAAATGAAGGTTACTTATCTGTAACTGGAGGTTCTTCAAGATGTGTGGTTCCTATCTGTATTCCACTACCTGTCCTCTGTCTCTTCTGCTGCAATTCATAACTAGATTTGCAATAGGAAAAGGAACTGGAGTGGTACCAGTCTGCACTGCCCCTTGTTACGCCCATTCAGAGCATGAGCAGAACTGCAAAAGTGCTGACCAACAGACTGTTTACTAAAAATCTCTGGATTCAGGCTCATGGTGCGCATGCATACCCATGTGTGGAATACAGATAGAGACCCCACACATCTCAAAGAATCTCTAGTTACAGGTAAGCAGCCCTCTCTTTATCTGATTTTTAGGTTTCCCATCTGATCCAGCAGAACCTTGGGATGATTGAGTTGCCCCGTAAATATTGCAGATTTTATTTCAGTACATTGCGTGGCTGTGAGAGAGTAGAATGTTGGTTTTGGCATGTTCCTGAACAAGGAGATGAAAAGGTAAAGGGGTGGGGGGTTAATTGGGGGAATAGAATCCTCAATTTTAACACTTTCTATTTTGTATAAAATGTTTTGCATTCAATTGAGTTCAGTGTGAATTACCTTTGAAGCTGAGAAATCCAAAGAGGAAACCCAGGAAAACATATCCTTCCAGGTACCTTTTAACAATTCTTTAAAAAGATGTTACCCCAGAGAGACTGTAGAACTTGTCAGCAGAATTTCAAGAAAGCAGATGACAGTAAAATGATACTGAATTATATGTACTAGCCCACTCTTTGTAGAATATAATGATGTTTTAATGGGAATGCCTCAATAAACCCAAGAGACCAGGTAAGCAAATCCAGAAATTGTATACACTCCTAAGATCCAAGGCCATCTACATTGTCACCCTCCCAAAGATAGATGCAGCAATTGCATCTGTGTTTAAAGATGATATAATCTTCCCCAAAGAACTGACAGACGGTTAGAATTGGCCTTGTGTCCCAGCTAAGTAGCCTTGTTGGCAGGTTCATGAGTGTCAGCAGCTTCCACCTAATTTGCGTGAGTCATCATGACTTGTAGTGATTTTGCGTTTCAAGATGTCCTAAAAAATAACCAAATAGTTAAAATCTGTCCTCCATAAGATCTCCTTAGTGGCAACTTTGTTCAGACTTATTGTTTTGTATATGTCTCACTTGATAGCCAGGGAAGTATTTGTGGATGTACTTGTTGAAAGCTGATAATCAGGCCAACCACTTCATGATTGCATCAGAATGTACAGATGAGAGAACTGGTGAACCAGTGCAAAAGAAGGGATTGAGTCCAAAAATAAGGAAAAGAAATCTTTTAGAAATTGTCAGACAAATTAGACCAGTGGTTCGATTACTCAGGTATTCTGTTTCTGACAATGACCAGTACTAAAATCTTCAAAGAGAAGTGGCTGGGGGAGGGAGGATTAATAAGGGACGTTTCTTCATAATCTCCATTAAATTAGTTAGTAGATGTTTTGTGGCCTGAAACACACGGGTTTATGTCTTTTATATGTTTTATGGTGCTTAATGAAACTAGATTATCTCATCATGGGCTACACAAATGTCTAATCCTCTTTTGAATCCAGTATGCTCTTAGCCTTGATGAAACAATGAGTTCCACAACTGAATTAAACATTTTATTTTTTTTTAAATTGATTTTTCACTTCTTGCCTTTTTCATTGAATGACCTCTTGTTTTTGTTATGAATGAGTAAATGCGCACCCAATTTACCCTCCACACTGTTCATCATTTTATACATTATAACCATATCTCTGCTTATTCTTTGCTTCTCTGAACTAAACAGTCAGAATGTTTTTAGTCTCTCATATGAACGTTTTTTCATGCTTCAAATAGTTTTTGTTGCCCATCACCAAGCCTTTTTTTGAGATAGCATGAACAGAGTTTGAATACAATATCCAGGTGAATGTGCCTCTGATTTATAAAGTGGCATATTTTCAGTATTTTTTAATCCCATTCTTTATACTTCCCAATGTCCTATACGTTTTTTTGACCAACAGTGTACATTGACTAGAGGTTCTCAATGATATATCCCTAACAGTGAACAACAGGTCTCTTATTTGAATGGTTACAGTTAACTCAGAATCCAATATGCACAATTGGAGGGACCAGTGTGACCTATTTATCAACATCAAATTTGATCTGCCATCTTTCTATTTAACCTCCCTCTGTTAGGTCCCTCTGGAGTTCCTCTGTCTTCTGTAATCCTAACCTTCTTAAATAATTTTTTCAGATTCAAATGTTGCTACTTCACAGTTTACCTGTTCACTTTTCCAGATAATTTAATAACTATATTTAAACACCAGATGCAATGTGCTTACATGGGACATCCACCATAACCTTTTTCGATGTTGAAAATTGAACGTTTAGATTTTGTTTTTCTTTGCCAGTTTCTGGTCCATGATAGAACTTCACCTTTCACCTTTTGATTACTTAAGGTGTGTCTGCAGCACAGTTAGCTCGAGTTGTAATTTGAGTATTAATCCTAACTCAACTACTCTCCATTCACAAAAAACCCCTAGATTCAAGTTAAGAAGTTAAGGTGGTGCTTTAAATTCAAACCAGCTGTCCCTTCAGGAGGGTTAATTGAAACTTCAATGTTGCTGGTGCTCAAGGTAATAATGCAATGAAGTTATAACAGTTTGTTAGAAGCAATCCTTTAATAGCTAATCCGGTTACTGTTAATCCAATCACCTTGTGCTGCTAATCAAATCTGTGTTGTTTTATCATGTAGTAGGTCTCAATGGAACTAGACTAGCTCATATGCAGTGTATTAACTCAAGATAACTGCTGCAGTGAAGACAAGCCGATAGTTTCAAAACCGTCCTCACAAGAGAATGTTAAGAAAGTTCCAAACAAAGTATATGAGTTGGTTTTCCTGTGTCTATTTTGTTGACTTCCATAAAGAGTTGAGCAGATTAAAGGGGCACAGTTTTTGTTCTCATAAATTGTGCTGATATGTCCCTATCATATATTAACATAGGTGAGAGCTTCTGAATCTGAAATTGTTATCTAGGAGGTTGCAGGTAACCTGCCATTATGGCTGGATGGAAAAGGGTCCTGAAAGGGTCTTTTCAGTTACAGCATGGGGTTATGGTATAGAAAAATTGAGAACCACTGATCTAAGTGTTTTATAACTCTAAATACTTATTTCAAACAGACTTCCTAGTACTCAAATAGGGGTGTAATACCCACCAATTATCTTTCATACCTCACTTACAGGTATGTACAATATTTTCTATCCTCCAAATCTAGTTTATTAGCTGATTTTAATCAGAGATTGCATATGTTTGTTAGCAACTCAGATACTTCATTCTTAAATTCCTTCAGAATCCTTAGATAAATACCAAATGATCCTGGTACTTGTTTTTTTCTTTATCAGCTTCTTTACATTTCTTCCTTTGATGTCTGAGTCTGACAGTGCCGCCTCTTTTTTTTTTTTTTTTTTTTATATGAAAAAAAATAGGTCTAGGGGTAGAGATTTCTCCAGTATCCTTTGTGATTAACACTATTGAGATGTTAAATGGTTTTTTTGGGGTTTTTTTTGCATAATTTTCCCTATCCCCTTCAATTACTGTCTTTAATCCCTGGTAGACCAGCATACCCACTGACTCTCTCATAGACTTTCTGCTTTTATGTCTTTGGTTATTTGGTCCTTCAATTCATTCGTACTCCTCTTGATTTCTATCAACATTTTATGTGCCATAAACTTGTTCTTTTCTGTTGGCTTCAGTTGGGAAGCTTCCTTCATTCAGGAAACAGAAAAGTGATTTTAAATTAGGCTGAAAGGTGTACGTTCAGAATGAATGCCTACTCACTTCTGACACACAGACAACTATTCCAGAGGAGAGTGGAGCTGAGATTGGAGGGGAGAGATTCAGAGCTGTTTTCTCAAAACAGTAGCTTCTGTGTTTCCCAGGGGGCCTGCACAACATGAGCAAGGTTTATACCTTAGAACTTCAGAGGATGTTACACAACCGATTCCTTCTTCCTATCCCATATATACCAAATACCCAGAAAAGTAATAATATATGTGCTGCAGGTGACAACAATAAAATCCACTCTTTTTTCTTTCCTGCCCACACAATCTAAGGGAATCGGACAGATTTAGTTCTAAAGAACCTGAACAAAAATATACTATAGGGAAATTGAAATACAAACTAGAAACTCTAAGGTGGTATACCCTTGTTAACATTTCTCAGAACAGTTCCCTGTACTGTAATTACATGAGGTGAGCATGAATGTATATTCCAGTAAGAACCTCATACAGGAAATTGTTCCACTTCTAATATGACCAAGAGCACGGTTGGCACTAGGCTCTAATATTTGATCTTGCTATATGTGGCAAACTATTCATCAAAATGTTTGTGGTTTTAGTGGTAGACCTCACAAAAAAGGGAAATAATAGCCACCTCTTCTTGGAGGACTTCCAAATTAATCCATTAGGAATTTAAAAATGGATGCAATTGTCTTTCTCCCATAATAAAGAGATGATACACATTTTCACAAGTCAACTAACAATCACAGAAAACATCTAAGTTCTGGTTGACATGAGTAAAGGTGTTTCTGTCAAAAGAGAAGATTTAAACATCAAACCACATTGTTAACCTCATTCCCATTGCACAGTCTAACCTGTCTTCTGGAAATGCCAGTCCCATAATAGGATTTCATGAGGATGGTTTCATGAGGCCCTCAAAAGGATTCTGTTCTGTCTTCATCCAAGCAGTCAAGCTCAATCTTCACTAACATAAGAGATCTTAATGAAATGAACTCATTCTTAATATGGTGAACAGAAAAACAGATTGCAGGTTGGTTATCCTTTCCCTGATCTTAGAAAATCAGTCACCTTGAATGAAAGTCTCTATTGGTGGGGAATCTCACTTGACCAGTCTCACAGATCTGGAGTGTCCCCTCCTGGCCACTCATTAGGATTGCTGTGAGGGAAGCCAAGCTTTTGTACTCTGGATACCCTGAAGTGTGTTAAGCTTCTAGAGCCCCTGCAGGCTGCAGAACTGGTTCCTCTCTTGGCCTCCTTTGTACATGTCCTAGGCACTGACAATCTGCTGTCCCATCTCAGAAATGGGGCTCTTTAGCTCACCTGTCCTAGGCCTCTAGGTCCAGCACTGACCCCCAAGATTCTTTAGTTACTTAAGCACACCCTCTTCCCAAAGATGTGACGCTTCTGTTTTATTTTTTAACACTTTCAGGACATGCAGTTTTTCTGAAGTGATGAACACAGACATACATTTTGCACAGTTTAACACTTGTATGTTCTTTTATATGCCATCATGTAAAGCACAGGGCAGTATAAAGCATATGAAACACATGTCCCTGCCTCAGTTTCCTCACCAACCCAGGGCATTCTTTGGGCTGGGGTCCAAGTCCCTTGGTTGTCCAGAGTCCTTGGAACTGTCTGGGCTCAGGAAAGCAGATAGAGCTTCTCACTCCATGAGGCTGTTACATGTTGGGTGACCTCTTCCTTATGGAGCCCCTCACCCAGCTTCTGTGACCTTAGTCTCTTTCTCCATGCTTCCTCTTCTTGTCTAGCCTCTGTTCCTTTGTGTTTCTTCATTTTAACTGCTTCCTGATCAGCAGGCCTCTCTTGTTCTCCTGGTAACTTTACACTGCTCCTTTCTTCCCCCTCTCTTTAGTGGAATCAACTAAACTGATTTTTCTAAGGATGCAGGTGCTTTTTTTGCATAATCTTTCCGAAGTCTAATTATCATCGTTACCTTAGGTATTTCTCTTTGTATTTGGGATGTATGTACTACCGTTCCTGTCAGCAGTGGTGGATCCATATACAGACAGACACTCATCATAACAGCAGTTTTTCATAATATAACTTCACAATATCAGTCAGAATTCATAAATTGTACAGATATAGCCGAGTTCATCTCAACAGCTCAGTGTATGGCTGATGGCAATCAGTAGCATGAACTGCCTGGAACTGAAGGGCACTTGTTCAGCTCTGAGTAATATGATCAAGAAATTACACATTCTTCTCTCAGCCAATAAAACCATAGAGATGGCCTTCAACAATAAGCAAAGGGAATGAGGTCCTCTGCTTAGCCTAGGAAAGATGGTCATCCAGTAGGTTAGGGTTCTAGTCTTGGAACTTGGGAGATCTAGTTTGAATTCACTGCTCTGCCACAGATTGTGTGACCATGGACATGTCACTAAAGCCAGGTCTACACTAGAAAGTTAAGTCAACCCATCTGTGTTCCTTAAGGTTGTGAAAAATGGACACCACTGAGCGATATAGTTAAGCTGAACTGACCTGACCCCTGTTGTTGACAGCATACGTCATATGACACTTAGTGCAGGTATCAATAGATAGTACATCAGCAGTGCATTATATAAACCGGGGGGGGGAGTGCCTGCTCTTCTCTCTCTTGCCCATTACAGAGAGGCAATCAAACTGGAATTGGTGCAAACTGCATGGCATAAACCTAAATAGCCCTACACCTTCCAGGAGTCAGTAATAACTTGACAGACTTCTTAAGTAGACAGTCTGTCACCAACCCACAAGTGATCACTGCAGAAATCCATTCATGAAGTCGATGTTACATCAATGGGAAAACCAGTGATAAACTTGTTTACCACATAAACAATGCCAACTGTCCAAATTTCTGTTCCAAAGGAGGCAAGAACCCAAGATCTCTGCCGGATGCCTTCCTTCTACAGTGGAATCTGCCTCTTTTACACCTTCCCACTGATTGCACTAGTCCCCAGATTGCCAAGGCCAGAGGAGATCAGGCCATACACATTCTCACAGCTCCATATTGGTTGAGACCGTTCTGGCTGACAGATCAGTTACAGATGTCCACATAACCATCAATCCGATTGCCCAGACCTATTATTGCAGTATTGGGCTCAAGGGTTACTTATAGACTTGAAGTTGCTGCACCTCACAGTCTGGTTGTGTATTGTTGAGCTCTGTGGAAAGGGACTGCCTCTCACACATTGATGAAGTTCTGGCACAGAACAGAACTATCCACAAGAAAGAGTCACCCCTTCAGATGGAAAAGATTTTTGATATGAGTGGCCCAACATGACCTAGACCTGGTGCATGTTCCATTACTATAGATTCTTGACTATTTGCTGCAGTTAAAACATTCTGAACTTCTTCAGTCAAGATCCATTAGGCAACAGTATTAGTGAATCATCTCTACACAGCCATTCTCAGTCTTCTCTTGTTTGGCAGTATCTTAGTTCCATAAGGGCCTAATGCACTTACCAGCCAGTTGGAAAACTTACTCAAATAGGGACTTGGATATTGTCAAGCCCTCTCAAGAGTGCTCATCCATCATCTTATTCTCAAAATCATATTTCTGGTGACCATCACCTTGGCCGGAAGAACAAGTAAGCTTCAGGCACACATGATAGAATCCTGTATATCTTATTTCATACTGACATGTTTGTACAGAGGCGTCACACAAAAGTTAATCCCCAAGTGGTCTCTGAGTTCCACTTAAACCAGTTAGTCAATTTATCTGTTGGCTTTCCAAAGCCTCATTCCATATATGGGGAGAAAAAGCTCCACACACTGGACATATCCAGAGTTCTCTGATTGTACATCAGCAGAATAATTTTGCTGCCAGTAGTCTGAGCAGACGAGGTAGTCTTCACAACTCAGTGTTCTAATTTATTATGCAGGAATTTGAAATACTGATAGTGGTCTTCTCTATGTGCCCGTCAAATGGCAATTAATTCTTTTCCAGACACAATCAGTATGCAGAAAACTTGGTCATGCACTCTTATTTGTGGCAAGGAGATCTATCCTGTGCCTCTGGGCCCCTGATGCCCAAAAATCTACTGAAAATACAACAGGACAGAGCTTCTGCGGTGTTGGTAGCTCTGTTTTGTCCTTAGAGACCTTGGTTCTAAGACCTGATCATTATTTAAGCCATTTTCTTTCATATTCCCATCTAGGAGCAACTACTGGCTTACTATTCTCTCAGACCATCAAACCCAGGGAAGCCCCATGTGGCAGCTTGGAATTTGAAAGAAGGCATTGGAAGGAGGCAGAATATTTTCAGCAGCCGTAAACACACCTTTGCCTTTAAAATATTTGTGTTTATATAATTTTTATGATGTCAGAATACCACCAGATATTAGGTAAACTGAAGAAGAGGAAAAACTTCTAAGCCAGATGACAAAATTCCTTGGATATTAAATGTCCTGCCTAAATAGTTATAGTCAAACATGACTCTGCTTTCTCAAGTATGCTGGGACTAAATAAATCAATTTTGATTTCCTTACTGTCCTATATCAGCATATTAAGAATAGTGGCATTCCTTAATCCTTAGGAAATCCAGCAAGTAGTGAAATGGAAAATTTACCCCTCCTGTGGATGCCCTACATTCTTTTTGTATCTCTGTGCTATTTTACTTTTCTATCAAGTTAACATTCTTAGTAGCAGCTACTTCACTATGACTAACTTCAGAACTAGGAATCTTATCCATGGAGTCCCAGTATTAAACTTTCCATTCTTGTAGGCTTCAGTTTTCATTCCTAATTAACATTTTTCCATTTGTCTCAGCAGGTGGTGCTTCCTTATGTTATAAACATTTGCTATGGAAAAAGAATGGCATTGACTGTATGTATGAAGGACAGTTAAAACATCTATACAGGGCAAGGTCCTTCAGAATGATCATAGCTCTGTTCAGCTTGTCATTTAAAAGTGTTAAAGCCGAAAAGTTATTTATTTATTGGTTAAAACTCTGTATCAAAGCTTAAATTCTAAAGATATTAAGCCTCTTGAATCAGCAACTGATTACCAGACAAAATTAGCCTTCTTTTGTGCAGAAAAGTCTCTTGCTGCCTCTGAAACTTGCAAATTGGCCATTTGATCATCTGTCAATAAAATTTTCTAAATATACCAACTTCAGTAGACACAGAAATTGGCAAAATGCTACTGCATGTAGTGCCGCCCACTTTCCTGGCTGCAATTCTGTTTAGATGCTTGTTTGGGGTCCCATTGCTTTTAAAATCCTGCTGCTACCAGTAGTAAATCTGGCCTTGAGAGGAAAGAAATGTGTTTGCCAGATATTTTCTTCAAATGGTTAATTGTCAATTCTTACTTCCCTTGGATGCATTATCTTGCCCTCATTTGATGAGTTCCATTGTCTACAAAATGTAACATACAGGATTAAAGCTTTTTATATATTAGAATGCACAATTTTATCAATCTGAATATATTACTATCCTAGAAGCATTGTTTCTGGCGGGACTTGTAGCCAGGAGTCTGTCTCTGGTGATAGATCTGGTTTGAACTAACATTCAGTGGGGCAGAAGAGAGAGCCCACTGTTAGAAACTGTGAACCTAACTATTTGGAGGAGTAAAGTCACTTAGCAAGCAAATTTCTTTCTAATCTTAATACCTCTCAGTCATGAAGGACTTTTTTCTTAGTTTTTGTTTCAATTGCTATAAAAAGGAGCAAAGTGAAGCTTCATTGGGCACACTAGATGCATACCACCTGCTGATGAGATGTTTTAACTGCTAAGAGCTTTGTTCTAAACAGTACAATCCTGTTTGCGGGCATGGATCAAATTTAAATCTATTAATATCTTCCAAGAACAGGTATTACAAATAAACTCTTCATGCCCATCTATAGTCTGTACAGAAATTTCTATAATACATAAATGTAGTTCACATGCCACTTCGAACTCTGGCATGGATGACTATTTTCCATTATAGTCACATAGAAAATGTATAAATATGCACAATACAGCTTTTGAAATACGAGCCTTTCATTAGAAATATGATTATAGGTTTGCTTTGTCTTTTATTCTAAGAACTATTTCCTGACTTTATGCCAGTGGTGGGTGGATGTGTGTGTGTGTGTGTGTGTGTCTGTCTGTCTGTCTGTCTTGTTAAGTAACTTCACTAGACCTTTATTTTGCCTCTGTTTAAAGAAATGTCTCCTGCAAATTTACTGCTGCCTTTATTATTCTGTCCTTTTAGTTGTGGTCATCTGTTTCAGTCTATGAAACTTCAAATGAAAACATCGTGAATACAAACTAAAGAAGCCCCAGTCTAATACATTCTTCATTGAATCCTCATCCTAATTTAGAGTCTCAAATGAAAAGTAATAGGTTCTGCTGCTGATTTTTTTTTTAAATGTAGCAGATCATTATATGTACAGTGTTAGGTGGTGATTCTGGGAGATGTGCCATGCTAATCAGTTGTTCCCATATGAAATGCAATCATGTTGGCTTCTTTTTTGTAAAATTAAGTCCTGTGTAAGGAAAATTATGGAATCAAAAGGAGTTGTTAATGAACAGCATGATTTCTAATCCCACTTCAAATTGGAAGATTTGTCACATTTTTAAATATTACTAACTTCTAGGCTTCAACTGACCTATTTTGCTGATGGGTGCATCAGCTCCTAGTCTAGAATCCAGTGGTGGTGTTAAACTTCTTCTGGGCTCCTGCATATTGATCTCATCAAAATTACTCATGCATGGAAAAGTACATCTTGTCAACTTTTTTCAAATTAGAGCTTGTGTGGCTCTCTTTGAAACTGGCTGCTTTCTACAAATTGACTCAATTGGAATACTTTCATACTGGAATCAAGGTCTTTAAAATCTGTTGCATTTTCAGATGCCAAAAGAGACTGTCCCTTTCCCTAATTCAATAAGATTGTGTCATAGAGGCAGGTTTGGACTAAATTCCTAAAACTAAATTTTAGTTTATATATCCTCTCCCATCTAAATCTATTACAATAAACTCCAAATTTAGACTTTCCCATTTTTACATGGTCTGTAGATTCAATTATACCCCTTGTAAATTGAGACAATTAAATCAAGGGAAGTCTCATACGAGCTGGAAATGAGGCTCACAGTTAGGCTCTTTTATGCATATAATGTGGATTTGTCCCATGATTAAACCTTTCTGCAACTGGATTTTCTGAGCAATTTCACTAATATTTGGAACAGTGATAGCTCCAGATGCAATCTTGGTATTTTGGGGAGTCAGTCCAAAGGAGGAGGAAAATAGATTCCAAAAGAAAGCAAATTAATTTACATACTTTCTGCCTGTGCTAAAATTTGTTTTGGAAATGCCCTCAGCCACCTGGGTTTTTAGATTAGGTTAAATTAGCTCATCCACTGCTAAGTGACATTCTATTTTTTTAAAAACAGTAAAAGATCCCATCTGAATTTTTCCAAAGAGGAACTTTATATGCCTTCTTTAAACAAAAGGTGGTTCTGATCATTACTAAAAAAATTAAATACAAACTATCCTTTTTGATGTTCTGCATTAGTTTTATTTATAATTTGAGGTACTGAGATTCTAAAGTCTTAGATTATCTGGTTCTTTGACTATCAGCTTTCTTGATCTGAAGATGTTAATTTTTTTTTAGAGAGGAAAGATTGATTTATGGTTAAGTTATAGCCTAGGTTCTGACATCAGCTCACTCACTGTGTCACCTTAGACAAGCCATTGGAAGGGACATACCAACTTCAAATTTAAACTTTTTTTTTGTTACAAGTAATACACAAGCAACAATCATAAGACTTATCAATGAAGGATATAGCAAAAATAAATTTTTTCACTTTTGTGTATTTGATAGCATGTTATGTATTTTCAGTCTCACTATTTCCTAGAATAGTCAATCAATTTCCTTTTTTCTTTGAGTCTTTCACAAAACAATAGGGGAGCAAAAGACATTTAAATATAGGAGAATGTGTTGTAAATCCACAAAAACTGAAAAGGCAAGTGTACCTAAAACAATTTTTTTTAACTGACAAAGTTTCAAATTAGAGAGACCAGGTGGATAAGATAATATCTTGTATTGGACCAGCTTGTGTTGGTGAGAGAGACAAGCTTTCAAGTTTACACAGAGTTTGAAAGCTTATCTCTCTTGCCAATGGAAGTTGATTGAATACAAGATTCTACCTCATTCACCTTTTTTCACTAGTTTCCTGGGACCTTCACCGCTACAACACTGCATACAAAATTGCAAGTTGATAGTATCCTTTTAATGTGACAGGGGCTTGGTTTCTTCTTTTGTAAAATTACAGGAGAATACTTTTTTATTGCAAAACTAAATTCATTAATGTTTTAAAGTGTTTTAAGATCTTCAAATGAAATTCTTGACAAAATATTTTAGTACCTAATTTTAATCTTGTAAAATTTATTTTAAAAGGCTCTTTATCACTGGCATTGGTCTGCAGTGAAATAACTTCAGATTAATTTTCTGAGTTCCCTTACATGCCTTGCTTTATATTGCTTTATGGGAAAACAAAGTAATATGTGCATTCCTCTCCATTTTATTTCGGGACATCCTTACGACTTATGAATTGGGGTCTCTGTTTTTTCCTTCGCACTTTTGTTTTCTGCCCTTGTCCGTTCCCTTCGCTGAATACCTATTTTTTGTCTTTTAATGAACTCTGGTTATACCATAACATTTTTTATTTCCTGTCTTTTCCCCTGCTTGATGCAAATAGAGGTGTGAGAGCTTTTGGTATGGGTCTGAGTATATACACATATACAGTTATTCCCAATAATTCTTTCAGAAAGGTCCCAAACCAACCCATCTAAAATATTCTAAAATTGACAGTATCTGTCCTGCTTTAGCACCGTTTTTCACTACAGGCCATCTAGTTTATCCTGCATGCATTGTCATCACATGTAATTTAAAATAACCAAAAGCAGTATAATGGTTACTTGCAATATAAAACTCATGTTCAGATACTCATATGTTGGTATAGAGCTTAGTCTGTTGTAATGGATTTTGCTTTTGTTTTTCTAGATTTGCATGGCAATACTTAAGACGTATATAATTATCAGTGAATCAAGTTTGCTACAGCGTGCAGGTATGAAATAACAGAAAATGAATGTGCAGTATAGTGATTATAAAGCAAGTCCAGAACAGGAGCCATGAGCAGACAGATTAGTCGGGGTGAAATCATGATGCGTTATGATAATTGTTAGCTAATGCATGAGAATCATGATCTATCCATTTTTGTGCAAACTTCTCGTTGGCATTGGGAGTTTTGCTGTAGATTGATGGCAGTCTGTGGTCCTAAACATACTCCCAGACAAACTATGCTAAAATAAAGTTAGGTGGAGAGTATGAATCAATACTTTAAGATAAAAAATATTTTGCAGGGATGTTGTACTCATCCCAAAAACAAGCATTACAGACCTAGGAAATTCAGAGTTAAGGTTACATTTAAAATAAATTGAAACAAAATACAGGTAAAAATATGCAGACATACAAACAACTTCAACTCTGCCCTGTAGGGAAACCATATAGTTATGATTGAAGCATTTTACTATTTGATTTCAGGTATTTCAGATTTCAGGATTTTTTTTATCTCATGACATCAGTCAAGACGTTTAAAGAGTAGGGTTAAGAGTGGTTGAAGGAATTGATTTACGAGGAAGACTAGAAGTGCTAAATGTGTATAGCATGGTTTATGAGACAGTATGAAGAACACTGTACAGATATATGAAGGGTGCAAATGCAAAATAAGGACAGCAATTTTGGCCCTGATTCTGCAATCAGATCCATATAGACATATCTATGTGCGCATACAGAGCCCCATTTACTTTAGTGGAATTCTCTGCAGGTGTAAGGATCTGCTCACATGATTCAGTTGCAGACTTACAACCATAGGTTGGTACACAAGGAACAGGGTTTATAACTTGGAGTAATGGAATCAAATTGAACTTGAAATCTAGTTAGTTAAATAATAGCAGATTCAGGGAGTATAATGCTTCTAAGCCTCTCTGCCAATTTTGGTCGAATAAATAATTGTACTGTGTGTTAAAATGTTTTTCTTTTTCCTATGTCTGTGTAGAAGTTCACACAAACAAGAGGAATTTGAATGTACTGGGAAACAGTGAAACTAACTATGCCAATTGTTGTCTGAGGCACAAAGTGTACTAACAATTTTTCTCTAATATTTCATTTTTAAAAATCTTAGTTACAATAGTAGATGAAAAGAATTCAGATGAAAGTCTGACTTTTTTAAGTTGACAGTGTTTCTTTGAGAGGAAAAATAAACGTAATGTCAAGTGGAATGCTTGCTGAGAATGAGAGGTGTTGCTGAATTGTCTTTCTAAAAAAGTGAAAGCCCTGTTGTGTGGGGCATTTTAAAACAGATTGAACCAAGTGCTCTTGTCAGATTCTCTGCATTTCCAGAGGGGCTGCTCTAAACTTCATATATAATAGATCTTCTATTTATATAATCTTTTTCACTGCTAGTTCCTGTGATTCAGTGAAAATGTGATGAGGGGAACTGAATGACTCTTAGGATTGATAACAGAATATGGATCCTTTAATCTCTAGTATTCTTTCTGCTTAATGCTTGATTTAGGGATTGCCAACAGATGATTGCTCTCTGTCACTTGAATGGTGTATGTGAAGTAGGTCCAGTTAGTGGACAGGTGTCCACATACCAAACATCATCTCAATGCATTATGTCTTTCTTGGCAGTCTCAGCAGAGAAGCCAATCACTAAATGGATATAAAGGATGAACACTATCCTCTCTAAAGTGTTCTCTGGTGTATGTGAGGCACATTTGTGAGCCATTATAGTATGGCACTGCAGATCCTTGTAGAATATCTGTTTTAACGGATAATTCAGGAATCTGAGTTAATCTGGCTTCCAATTGTCACAATTAAACTCATAGAATTTATCGCAAAATATTTTGTTTTCACTTTTGCATTTTAGCATAGTGCCTTTATTAACAAATAACTTTGGTTTCAGGAAATAAGTTGTTTAAATACTTAATGTCAGATACCTGAAAATAGGATTGACTATTGCATTTGATTTTTTTCAGTCCAGATATTTATGAATTACTACAGAGAAGTTACTCCTGGTGTGTATTTTGATTCACAAGTGCTGAATGATCTTCTTCTTTCTTTGCTCAAATGTTGTTTGTTGAAAGAAGTATTTCAGTTGCTGAATGCTGCTGTAACAATTAAAATGCTGGTAAGTGACTATGAAACCTTTTGAAAATCTTTTGTATTCATGGGATCATAATTCTCCTAAAACTCATGAAGTTAACAGTGATTAGTTTTCAGTTTTGTGGATCCAGTTCTGAAAAACAAAACTCTACATAAGGCAACTCCATAAGCTACTATTATGAAAATTCTAAAATCTCTATTGGAGACAAATGATTAAACTATCATGCTGGGGTTTTTTTAAAATATTTTTCATTTAGCCAACTGTTGATGTACTCCTGAAGTTGTCTGAGCACGTTACGTCCATGAACATAAGAGATGCTGTGCCTGCATTAATAGATGTCTCTTGTAAGGTATGACTTTTTTCCATTGTCTCCTGTGAGTCAGTTTCACAAAAAAGTCTTGTCTACTTTTAAAACACAGACTATGAAATTTTAAAGATTGAATTAAAACGAGCATCTTCAATCTAATGTTGTATCTAGGCTTTGTATAGGTTTTTCTTCATCCCTTTTTCTTTTTAAATCTTCTCTCCCACCTGTATTTCTTATGCTATATGTTATAGCCTCCATTGTGTTTGCCACTTGGTTATGGAAATATTTTAGAGATGCTAATGTACATCTGCATTCTTTTTCTTTTGGTGCTACAGCTTTTTGATGCTGGGATGGTCCTTGAACTGGAACATTTTAACTGTATTATTAAATTCCTTCACCAACTGGAAGTTTCCAGTCAAGAAATTAATGTTGTTTTGAACATGAAATCAAGGTGCGTATTTAGTTTAGGGAGTTATTTTACAGTTAGTGTGGAAAAATATATTCAATGGTTTCTTCTGATTTTCATTTAATAAAAAATTATGTAAACAGACTTAAGTACATTCCATTTTTTATTATTGCTAATTAGCATGGTGAAAAGCTGCAAATTAATACACTTCCTACAAAAATAAGAAGTTTAATTGTTCAGCAACTTCATGCTCATGATATTTAAAAGGCCTGCTTGTTTAATGGAGAATAACACCATAGATTGGGAATCAGAAGACGAGGATTTTTCTTCTGTTGTTAGCTTTTCCACAGCATTCATGATTATTAAATCTGATTAGCACAGCTGGGAAAAGCATACACAAATTACCATTTGAACCTGGGTAAATATCTAATAAACCCAGTGTTTTACCTTATTTACTGCGCCTGTATGAGGTAGGTGGTATCCTTTTGACAGATAGGGAAACTGATACACACAGAAGTATGCTGTGCAAGGTGTCACAATATGTCAGTCGCAGAGCCAGAAAAAGACACCTTACACCCAACCTCTTGTTCTATTCACTAGATCACACTTCCTCATGTAATTTGACATCATTTGAGACTCTTATAGAATTTATTGGGATATATGAAACTCAGTTTACATTTTATCACTGCCTTTTCATTGATAGTTGCAATAGAAAATATTTATCTTAATGTAAGTTAGTGCCTTTTTCTCTGGAAATAATTTCCTCACTAGAATAATATTTATGAGAAATATGATGCTTAGTCTGTTAAAATATTTGTTGAAAACAATTTCTCTAGTATTCATTACAAAGTATATAGGACATGGTTGAAGCATAAATGACATTCTTAATATGATGAAAAATTCTTTTTCCTTCTTGAGTGGTATATGTAAACTGATGTGCTAGGGGATTAGAAAGGTAATGATCTAGGACTGAAAACAATGCTATTTTTAATGATAATACAAAGTATTATAATCTTAAATAGGTAACTTTAATTAACAGTTTTCTTTTGTTGAAGATTTCAGGCAAGACAGTTTAAAAAGAACTGGCTTTCTGACCTAAATTTGGCAATAGCTGAAATTCAGGTACAGTATGATTATTTAGTTTTTGGAAACAAATTTCAGAACTAACCAAACAAAATATATAGTACTTAATCAGTTTCTATTTTTATTTTAAGTGTAGTAACTGGTTTTGTTTCTTTAAAGCCATGGGGTGCAGCAATGTTTTACTTGGATGACTTTAAGAATATGAAAATATGTTTGTTAGTCAAAGCAATATTGTAGGCAAGGGTGGCTAACATCTGGTGAGAAGACCATCTTTGTTATAAAGTGATGTGTCTGTGTGGCTATAATGTTGTGGATATTTGTAGATTGTCTTTGTATGTATTAAATGACTTTGGATTTAAAACTATATTCCTTTAATAGCAAGTGGTTCAATTTACCTTTTAAAAATGTTATTGTAAACTGAGAATTTCTTATTTGGCAATATGAGGATTCAGATGCATGGGCCCTTAGAATAGGAGATAATGTAACAAACACCTAAAGCTCTACAAGGTCTAAATTACCAAGGGCATGTCTACACTGCCGTGGCAGCAGGCATCAACACAACAGCATCGATTGAGTGGAGCTGTTCAGTTGATGGGAGAGTGCTCTCCCATCAACTCAATTAGTTTACCTCCCCAAGAGGTAGAAGGCAGCTTTGACAGGAGACACTCTCCCATTGACATGGCATCATGAAGATGGCCCACTGCATAGATGTAAATATGTTGATGGGAGATATGCTAATTAAATAACATGGCAGCAGCACAGCAGTGTAGACCAGGCCTTAGTGCTGAAAGCTAGAATTATGGTGCTACCGGGAAGATAATTAGTTTAATGGAAATAGAGCCTCCTCAGGAGCCTAATAAATTTTCTTGTGTTTGGATAAAACAATTGTATGACTGCCCTTTGGAATTTTTGGTGCTTTTGATTTTGTGATTTGTGGTATAGTCTTATACCAAGAATATATTAAATTTTACATTCACTTACAATTAATAGAATTAATGTCTTATGCAAAAAATAATTCCCAAAGGGGCCTATTTGGAGTTATAATGGTTAACAAATTATAAATAAGAGTAGCAGTGTGATTTTGTTTTTCTTA
Organism: Mesoclemmys tuberculata; assembly: GCA_007922155.1. NCBI lineage: Eukaryota > Metazoa > Chordata > Testudines > Chelidae > Mesoclemmys > Mesoclemmys tuberculata. Next base: position 67,972,515 of record ML675603.1, on the reverse strand, counting down.
TTAAGAAGCATTTATTTTGTATTATTTACATTATTTGCACTAGCAGTAATACTGTGATTTTTTTTTACGACTTTTGTAAGTATATTTTTATGACAACTGTTTTTAATACTACTTTTGTATTTCTTTTCATGTTTTCAAGTGGAAGTTACTTACTGTCTATGTAGATATTGGTCACATACACTCATTCAAGAAAATTTTAGGCTCTCAGTTTAGGGCCACTTGATTGGGCCCCCCCTGGCTGCAAGGCCCAAGATTTACTCTAGTTCCATTTTACAGAGAACTGCTTGGCCAAGCCACTGGTGAACAGGGGAACTAGAGTATAGAGGAACTGTCCCCAAAGTTGATGTGTATTTGAGCAAGAATTTAAGGAAATAGTGGATGGAGGTTTCTTGTTAAATAGGAGGAGAGAACTTTTAATGCACCTCTAACTAATGTCATGAAGAATCAAAATGTCTTCTATTTTTAAGGGGCTCAAGTTACTGACATTTCATAGAACTTAATCATCATGAGGCAGCTTCATGCTGAACAATACATTGTACTGAAGCATGAGAGTACTACACAAGAATTTCAGCCAGCCTCTGGTGAGAGAGGGCGCACTGCAGCTGCTGATTTTACAGCGTTGTTTGAAATGGCCCCACATATATAAGACTTAGCTGGAATAGATGATGTAGCACCAATTCCTGTCTGATAGATCCAAGAGAATTGTGAATGGTAATTGCTTCAGATTTCCAAGAGTTCTCTCAAAGTTCAATCTGTCTCTCTCTTTCAGTGTTTCTATATCTGAGACCTCCGTCCCCATCGAATATTGAGATTTTTCACACTAGTTATCAAAACAGTGCATTGTGGTGGGCTGATGTTGGGTTTATCAGTGCTCATAGACATATATAGCAACAGTAAAAAGAAAGAGATTGTTTTCCACCTTCTGCTGAGCAGAAGATTGTGCCCATTCCTCTCAGCTGAGGACCAGACAGTTGTGATCCACTCTTTCATCTCCCACTTTGAGTACTGTGACTTGCATCACCTAGGGCTAAAGATGAAAATCATTTAGAAGTTTTGATTCATGCAGCATATAGCAGCATGCCTCCTGTGGAGGAAAGACCACAAATGTGAATGTCCTTTGGTTCCCTATTTAACTTCCGGTCCAATTCAAGATCATGATCCTAATCTTTAAGACCTTTAGCTATACTCCAGCTTGTTCACTTAAAGACAACTCTATTGTGGCCCACCAGACACTACATTCTTTGGAGTTGAGGAATCTCTGTGTGACCAGAGTAGAAAATCCATACAATGGAAGGCAGAGCATCCAGAATAGAAAGCCCTAAACTATAGAACTATTTGCTGTCAGACATCAAGATGAATCCTATAGTTTAACTGTCTAAACCGTGATTTGAAATGCACCTCTTCAGAAGTCTTCCCACAATGACAGAATAATCTTGTGCACCTCATGAAATAAAAAAAGATGGGAGGAAAAGATGAGGGTGCAAAACACCTAGAAAAGTACCTGATCCATGCAGCAGAGAGCAGAGCTTCATAATCTTTAAATATTTATCTGTCACCTAGATCCTAGAACTGTGCAATGCTTGAATACCAGTGTTAAACACCCTAGAAATGCCACAAATACATACATGCTACAGTGACTGGCACCTTTTACAATAGTCATTTAGCCATGAATGAGAATTAAAAATATATCCCGTTAAGAAAATTTGTGGTGGATTTTGGTTTGTTTTCCATCAAACTTCCTCTCCTTGTCTATTGTGGATGGTTGTAGTTACATTAGCTTTCTTGAATCTATTTTGATTGAAAAATGCTAAAAAAGGCCCTACCTAGGCTATTAGTTGAAGTGCTGTAATAAATACATGACAAGGTTATAGCACTGTGTAGTACACAGTATGATACTCTCTAGTTGGAAACCAAGATTCTGTAATTCTTGTATGGATTATGCAATGTATTAGTGCAATATATGCATTTGGTTTGTGTTAGGAATGGAGAATGGTAAAGTAATTGCTATTGGACATAGCAACGAATCAGTATATATGGTGACGATTAATTTGAAATTTCAGATATCAGGTATTAATTTATCCTTACAGTGTATTATTTTGGATATATTAAAAGGGAATCATTGAGAGCATGATGTTAAGAATGTTGGGAGTGTTGATTTTGAATATCAGTTCCAGTTAGGAGCATAATTGCCCCCCTTGAGTTCAAGCATATGTCACTGAATGTAGCAAATAAATAAACCTGTTGTTTTTGAAAGCCATTTAATGGTAAAAATGATGCAAGATATATGTATTTTAACTAATATTCTGAACCAAGTCATTGACAGGAATAATAAATTACAGTTTGCTGTTGAAAGAGAGAGTCACATTCTATCTATTCATAATAAGGCTGAACGCAGAGAATCTAAGAACAGCACCTTTGGTTCTGGGAACAAGCATCATCTTTATTCCTGTATTTCAAATAGGAAATGGTATAACTAACTGTTTGAAGGGGATGGCTGAGTTCCAAGTTGTGTAGTTACTGGCTGGTTTTGAATCTCAACTAGACATATTGTTCTCTCAATCCTCCCCCTAGGGCTTGTCTACACTTTAACTGCTATGGTGACACAGTTGCACCACTGTAGCACTTCAGTGAAGACACTACTTGTGCTGATGGGAAGAGTGCTCCCATTGGTGTAGGTACTCCACCTCCCCAATCTAGCAGTCTACACCTGAGATTAGGTCAATTTAACTGTGTCGCCCGACTGATTGACAGAACTATACCAACATAATTTCCTAGTGTAGATCAGGCCATAGTCTTATTAAGAGGGCAGTAAATACACCAGAACTTATGTCTGTGATCATATTCTGAAAAGTGTCTGTTTAAACAAATATATATCAAGAGGTTTGTGTTTTATCAATTCTTTCCAAATGACATTTGCTCAATTTTCAAATTAAAATGTTACTTACTAGTAACTCTTTACTTGTAAAACTGAGTAAATTCAGTATGAAAAGTGAGACACACTAAACGTGAAACCACACAATGCCACTTTTAAAGTCACTTTTCAGAGTAAAATAGCACTTTAAGAGTATATTCTTGAAAAAGATGTTTAATAACTTTATAAATTTATCTGGTTTGTGAGATTATCAGTTTGATCAAATTTTTAGATGCTACAGAAACTCCATATATGGCAAACACAGTATATGGTACAAGAAAAATAAATACTTAAATTTTGAAGGAATGGTTTGATAAACTGTAATTGTATGCATTTGGAAAGGGGCAATAGTAAACAAAAATATAAAATGTGAGAATGTGATAAAAATATTGCAAGTTTCTATAATCTGCTTTCCATGTCTGCTATGCATGTTCAAACCACTCAAATGTTTTTCTGCAATGTGAGGCTACTACAAAACACCTGGAATGTGCATACTGAGATATTGCTTATAATATTGTTAATGTTCCTTTGCCAGTAGTGACGGGGACCTCATTTGTGTTCAGTTTGTGGTTTTTCACTGAAACAAAGCTGGCAATAATACAGCATGTAGAATAACAAAGAAAATAGGGTTGGAAGACATGATATCATGAAGGAGATACTAATAGAATTGAAGTTAGAAAAAACTATTTAACTTGCCTACCTGATCTATACAATAAGAGCAATAAAATGGCCTACTGTGAGTTGAGACATCATTGAGGGAGAAATGTTCAGAAGGCTAGATAAACACATTTGAGACTACAATAGGAGACTTTGTTCAAGGTGCATTTTGAGCCCCTTATAGTTCCTGCTAGCCATACCATCTGAGTTATAATACCTAATGATAACTGTATAGTGTTTGTAGCAAACTTATTTACATTTATTATTTGACTTTAACAGCACTGTAAAGAAAAAAATGACTGGGCCAGATTGGGAACTTTATATGTTAATATGAGAATAGAATGTGAAAGTTTTGGTGATCTTCAGAAATTGACTTTATATATTGCTGACATACTAGCAAGAGACTCCAAGGAAGAGAGACCAGGAGTTCCTTTCTGTGAATTTGCCGAAGCAGGTAAACTAAGATAATAAGTATAATTTATACATTGCATTTGACATTTTAACATTCACTCTCTACACTGAACAGGCGTACAAAAAAAAGTGAAGTTATGTGCTGAATTGTAATGCTACCATTCTCTTGACCTTATTTATTTAAATGTATATTGTGCACTAATCAAAATTCCTCTCACTACATGTAAAATTAACATTAAGTAAACATATTCAGTAGTAAGTAAACTCCCTGAATCCACCAATCAGAGAAAAAATAAATAAAACCCATCCCACTCAACTACCCCTCAAAAAAAAAAAAAAAAGTCAGGGAAAATCTATTGGCCTCTTAGCATACCCTAAAATATGCAAACATCAGTTGTCAAGCCAAACAGAAGCATGTTCCAGAGTCAAAGGCCTCTACTGAGAATGACCTGCTCCAGACAAACAAATCTAAGAACCAACAGCTTACTTCAATCTGAGGTAATAGCACAAGGAGAGGCAGACATAGGCTTTAAGTGCACATGACCAAACCATTGAGGACTTCAGTCAGCAAATCAAACACCTTGAATTGAACCGAGAACAAATTGAGAGCCATTGGTGTTTCTGGAGCAGAGATGTAATATGCTGATAGGGGTTGCAAGTGCTGTGGAGGATAGGATTAAAATTAAAAATTATCAGGACAAACTGGAAAAATAGTCTGAAATAAACAGGATGAAATTCACTAAGGACAAATGCAAAGTTCCCCATTTAGGAAGGAACAATCAGTTGCACACACACAAAATGGGAAATGACTGTCTACAAAGGAGTACTGTGGAAAGGGATCTGGGGGGTCATAGTAGATATCACACTGTTGACTTATATTTAGCTTTAGATGGTTGCAAAAAAAGCAAACATCATTCTGTGATGTATTAGCAAGAGTGTTGTAAGCAAGCCACAAGAAGTAATTCTTCCACTTCACTGCACACTGATTAGGGCTCAGATGGAATATTGTGTCAGTTTTGGGCACTGAATTTCAGGAAGGATGTGGACAAATTGGAGAAAGGTCCTATTTTCTAGACTATTAATGATTTCTGTTGCTCTACTCTGTCTATGAGGAAAGACTGAAAAAAATTGATTTGTTTAGTGAGGAGAAGACTGAAGGGGAACATAAGTTTTCAAGTCGATAAAAGGTTGTTACAAGGAGGAGGGAGAAAAATTGTTCTCCTTAGCCTCTGAGGATAAAACAAGAGGAAATGGGCTTAAATTACAGCATGGGTGGTTTAGGTTGGACATTTGGAAAAACTTCCTAACTGTCAGGGTAGTTAAACCATGGAATAAATTTCCTAGAGAGGTTGTAGAATCTCCATCATTAGAGATTTTTTAGAGCAGGCTGGACAGACATCTGTCAGGGATGGTCTATATGACGCTTGGTCCTGCCTTGAGTGCAGGGGACTGGACTAGAAGACTTCTCAAGGTCCCTTCAAGTCCTACAATTCTGTGATTCTATGCCGTATGCATTAATGCTATTAATTGATAAGGAAACCACATTTTGTTTGAGCATGCAGTGTAAGGTGGTTTAAAGAGATGCAGCCCTTGAGTTAGACTTCTCATTTGTTCAATCTGACAGAGCAAGATCTGTCCCCTTTCATCTCAGCTGGCCTTACTCTTTACATTATTTATATATAGTTCTTGCATTTTTTTTAATTTTTAGGTTAAATTGTACTAAAACTGTTTTATATTGCTAGGCCCATGCCATTGTGCACAATTATTACTGCCTTTGTTTGCAGCCCATCTTGGAGACAGTAGACAATAGTATGGACATCTATCCTAACCAGAATCCTTCTCATTTCTCATCCTCAAAGGTGTCTAAATAAGAACTGATACAACTCTAAGGGTTCTCTCATATACTCTGGTATACTCAGGGTATACTCTGATTCATTTTTCAAAAGGAAAACAAACTCTGATTCCTCAAATTTATTTATTTTTAACTATGTATTTTCAAAATCACTCATCTCTACAGCCAGTGCGAAAGCAGGACCAAGGAAATCTCATGTACTCAAAATAATACCAGGAGATTAGACTTTTTAGGAATAATTTTTATGGTGAGAGCATCCAAACACCTCAATCAGGATCAGAGTCCCACTGTGGCTGACACAACACAAACAAAAAGCAAAACGGGATCCCTGCTTTGAAGGGCTTACAATCTTGCAAATGAGAACAGGAAACTATCAAACTCTCTAATCCAATACAACAGTTTCTGTTGGGATAAGATTCTACTGTCATTTATTTCCTCTTTTCATCAGCCTGAATGTTGATGGAACTCTTCCTTCTCCTATGTTTTGTTAATTTATCCTCATATAGCTGTTGGTTATTCCAATTTAACTAGTTAAAGTAGTTCATAGGATTGTTTTTAATGTTCTTTTGGTTAAAATGTAACTTGACTCATTAGGATTCTCCCTCCATAGTAGAAGGGAAGAGAGAGAGAATTAAGAGCTCCTTTTGCTGTGACAAAATGCCTGTTAAGGATAAGTACACCACGTACTTGACATCTTTGGGAGAAGGTTTGCCTACTGGATGTATAATCTGTACAGTCTTTGGCCATCACATAGAGCCAAAGGTTCAAGGCCTTCTTGACTGAAGAGGCCTTGGAGATGTCAAGCTCTGAGAAGTAGTTTTTCTGTAGGAGATGCCCCTTGTCCAGACTACTGAGAATTAAAAGGACTTCAAAGCCTTTGCACTAGAATCTTTGAATCTATGAGCTGAAATGTTTAATAGTATGGGGCACTCTTTGGACCTGCTGCTTCCTAGGAAGAGAAGACAGGAACCAGCATAAGAACAAACAGAGGACTCTGATCCTTGGGATTTATTAAGGTGTCAGTGCTGGTGGTTGGTTCTGATCATGACCTGCAATGTTCAGCCTCTCCAGGTCTTAGAGGTCCAGAGACTGAAAGAGGGCTTTCTTAGATATCAGGTATTCAGATCTTTTGTCTGTCATAGAGGGAGCTTCTGGCTTTTCCTTGTTGTCTTTTTAGTTTTTCAATTTCCAGGCTAGATTATTTCCTTATTAGATTAGCATGTTCCATAGTGGTGTAGTTCTCTTTAGGGCTGTCATCCTCTTGGGTCTGAGTCTCTGCTTAAGATATGGATTTTACAGATTTAGTTTTGAGGAGAGTCTCCAGAAAGGCTGTGGATCTCAATGGACAAAGCTCTGTTGCTGCAGCCTCTGGGGCTCCTTTCCCAGAATGTCGTCTTTCTTTCTCCCTCTGCCGAAAGACCCTGTGAGAGGTTTAGTTCCAAGCCATTTTCTCCCACCTTTGGATATTTTGAACTCCAGGGGGGCATGTTTGGCTTTGATATCTTACACAATTTTTCATAAGAATAAAATAGTTTTGCAGCCTCTTTGACTAGGTGTTCAAATGAAAATCTGAGACCACTTTCATTACCAGTATATTTTCCAGAGCCTCAATTTTTTCTGGTAAAGCTTGGATATGTAAAAGGCCTATTATCTATTAACTTTATCTTAGCAAACTTTTCAAGATGTTCACAAGGTTGTTTTGTAGCATTTTGTTGAAAATACTGAGTGCAAGTTGTGTCTATCCAAAGTCAAAATGTTCAGGTTTTGTAATCATGTTGTATGACCACGCTGAAATTGAAAAACCTATTCTTCTAAAGAGAAGTATCATCCTCTACATCTATTTGTTTTGTGTCTTTTGTTGACATTTGTAAAGCTGCTGCCACCTGGAGTTTAACATAAACTTGAAGTAAGCCTTATTCTATGGAAATTGAGTCCAGTTCAAAGGAGAAATGCTTGTCTTGTTTAGTTGTTGGTACTCCGCCTTTTTCCTAAGTATTGTCGCTGCTTGCTAATCTGCTATAGCTAGGAACTTTAGGGGCAGTGCTGTGGAAAGAGAGTAGTTATTTACTAGTAACTATTGTTGTCTCACATCAGTTCCATTGCCTGCAGATCCATGTTGGCCCACTCATCTCACTTCCATTTCTGAGGTTTAAAGGATGTGTTCAAAATTAGAGAAGAATGGAGGGATATTTGGGTAGGAGGGAATTTTTATCTCCTGAGTTCCAGAATCCCACTTAGAGCATAAAGTGCACTACCTATACTACTTTTCAAAGGCACAGTTCCTATTGTGTTGGCTCATCAGAAGCTATATGTTTGAACAGCAGCTGCTGGCAAGCAGCCTTTAATATTTTCTGTCAAATACCTGAAGATGCCAAGAGGGGGAAGTGAAAGCTATGCTTACAAATGATGGTTTGCTATACGTTATGTTTGAGACATTCGAAACTTCTGACCAAGACAGAAATAATATCAGTTACAATGGAAAGACTGTCTTGCCTTTGGAGCTTTTGTCTTCAGCAGGATATTCAGAATAAGGTGGAAAACATTCAATTTGAGGAACTCGAGCTTTAAGATGGAAAGTAAATTACATTCTTCAGAAATTATAATACTTTAGATACATACTTTGTCGGGACTGAATCATCTTTTAGTTAAAAAAAAACAAAACCAAAAAAAATTCCCCAAAAAACCCAACAAAACCCCTCTTTTAGTCCAAAAACAGCAAGCTAACATGAGTAGCTATTGGATTGTCCTCACAGATTCTTCCAGAAGAAGGCTTTTTGTGTGGAGGCAGAGGCGAAAGAAGTATACTTCATGTGCTCCTACCACATCTTTTTCTGCTTTCATCTTTCAAGCATCAGACTTGAAAGTGTGCCTAGGATTTCAAAACAAATAAAGGTGCTGGAAATTAATCAGAGGTTACTGCATTTATTTCTACTTCATGTTGGCACCCCCACTCCCCCGGCACTGTCTTTTTTCCCTGGAATGTTGAGATGACGTTTTCCCTTCTTCAGTTCAGGACATTCTGAGTTCAAAAGCAGTATTAGAAGAAGTGGGAGTATATTGCCACTATTGCTTATTTCAAAGAAAACAGGAAGATTTCATCCTATTAGGGATCTGAGATTTAAATTCAGGATGGTGACCATACCCTGTATAATTAAGTATGTGCAGTTGGTTAGGAACTCTTGTCATAATGCATACTTTATATCCATCAGACCAACACACAAAAGTAACTATGATTTTGCATAAGTGAGAATAATTTCCAATACAAAATCCTCCTTTTGGGTGTTTCTAGTTCCAAGAATTACCAGGTACTCAGATGTAGTAACAAGGGACTTCTGTATACACTTATTCAGATAACTGACTGTTAAGAGTTCCTTTGCAGTCTACCCTACAGGCTTGCTCCCAGTTTCAGTAGTGTTAATGCGTATCAAAGGGGGGGAAAATCATTCCAGTTTAGGTGAGAAGCTTTATAAGTATTACCATCAACTCATTAAATGGCACAACATGTGATGTCTTCCACAGAACATATTTGGAGAAATGTTGCATATCATTCAAGTAATGGAACACACAATCTGAGTCTTCTGGAGACTGTTACATTCCATGGGTTCTTGCATAATTACTACCCTATTTGCTAGACTTAAGATGACGTTTGTGTTGTATTACTTAATGAAATATATACTGCAGCTGGACAATTTCAGTTAAACTTGAAGGCAAATCTAAAACCTTTCTTAAAAAGTTCAAAAAGCTTTGACACCCCAGAGTATTGACAACATACATAATTAGAATTAATTGCAAATACATTTCAAACAGTTTTTGAAAATCAGTGCTTCATATACTCACTGGCTGAGAAGTTTGTTTTCTCTTCAATACTTAGCCCTGGTCTATACCACGAACTTACGTCCGTATAAATACATCGTTCAGGGGTGTGGAAAATCTGCACCCCTAAGTGATACAGTGATACTGACCAAACTCCCAATGTAGCCACACTATATCGACCTGAGGGCTTCCCTTATTGACGTGGCTACCCCCTTTTGTGGTTGAGTACCTGTGCTGACAGAAGAAACTGCTCCATCAGTGTAGGTATCCTCTTCACCGAAGTGCTACAGCAGCACAGTTGCGCCACTGCAGCATTGTAAGTGTGGACAAGCTCTTAGTGACATTATCTACGCCTATAGTAAGAAATGCAACAGCTTTGAATGTCTTCTGCATATTAACACTCTTGGGATTCTCCAACCAGTGCAGCCTGAATGGTAGAACTCATAGCTAGCAGTAGCAGCTCATGCTTTCCTTTCCCACTCCCTCCATGAACATCGATTGTTCCAGAGTGAGGATATAAAAGGGCAGGGTGGTCCAGCTGCCTCAAGTCTGTCCTTCAAACTGAGAATTGCTGAACAAATCAGGAAATGCTTCAGATTGCTGCCTGATCCATAGCTTGTCAGCTAGTTAGTAATTTATAGTTAGAATTAGTTAATTGTCTGTTAGGATTCATTAACTTAGTTGTGAATATTGTGGTTTTGAGATGATGGAACTGAGGAATAAAAAGTCCAGTTTTTAAAAGATATTTCACGTCTGGATTTTTTTTTCTGGCATCTGACACACGTGCCTGGGTCTTGGGTGTAGGACACTCACTATCAAAATCCTTGATTTGCTTGAGTTTCATAACATAAGCAACAAAGGTAAGACAGAACAGACTTCCAGTGACTTTATTACAAAAAGCCCAATCAGCAAAATATTTGGACCTGGTCAAACTTCAAACAAGTCTCAAAGACCAGTGTCAATGCCGAGCAAATCTGTAAGGAAGAAGGGCAAATCCTCCACATTGGTACACAGTACTAAAGAATCTGAAAATGGGAAGGCTTTGAAGAGGAAAACTATTGTGATGCAGGCCTGTTTCCAGAGCCAGTCCACTACAAAAGGACACAGCTATTATGGGGAGCATGAATGCTCAGTCTTTAGTGGGATCGGCCTCTTTTGAAGAGCCAGTCTCTGTGAGAGAGACCCATCTGATCCCAGAGGAATTTATTCAGGGTACGTATTCTCAAGGTGGATTTAGATGGGCCAATTATAAAGGCATGAGCTAAGGAGCCATTGATGTGGGGGAAATATATGGACATGGTAGACAATATTGACACAACACTGCAACAAACAGTAGTTATGACCAATTTAATTGACTAGATTTGGCTCTGGCTTCACTCCTAATTAACCCATGTATTTCAGTTGAGCAAGTATTGAACATTTTGCTGCAACTGATTCAATTTGATGCTCCCCTGAGGCAGAGAGAAAGAGTTGAAGAACTCAGGATCTCTTCTGCTTCTTCCACCCAAGACCTCTTTTAGGTGTCCATAAAAGAGTTTTTCTCTAGTCTTCTTTATTCAACCAAGGAAATTGCTGTCTCTGGTTCTGTCTGAACTGAAAACAGATTTGGACTGGAGAAGAGAGACAGCTAAGAGATCTGATCCAAAAAAAGTATTATGAGCAACCTCATTCATGTGTTCTGGGATCCATACAGGCGAAGAAATATCCAGCTGATCTGGTATGGAGTTTTGGCCTGACTGGTAAGTACCCCCTTCAGGTGTCATTGGCTATCTCTTGCACCTTCTTAGAATGTTTCTTTGTATGACAATAGACATATGCCAGTTTGGTACTAAGAGAATATCATTAGATCTGAAGGCTACAAATCTGCCAATGCATCTAAGACCTGATAAGTCTCCTTCAGTGGTAAGAGAGTTATCAGAAGAGGAGGAATTAGTAGCCATTTCCTACTTTTTTAATAGTGGAGGCTGAGCTACACAGATGGAAAGGTGTCCAAGTTCACTGTCCTCCTGATAAGGAAAGGAAAAGACTAGATTTATATTTGAGGAAAATACTTTCTTCAGCTATGTTAGACATAAAATTATGACGACCTCATGGCTGGTTATCAGCATCATCTGTAGGGGAGGAAAGGGAAATCATTCCTGAGTGCTCTACCGGAAGAGTATAGAAGGTTAGCAGATGCCCTTTTGATGGAAGGGCAGAACGTTGCTAGCCATCAGTTAAGGGCAGCATTTGATTCTACAGTTGCTTCAGCTAAGGTAATAGTTTTGGCTATTGCATTGAGAAAGCATGCATGGCTGAGATCAGTGGGGTCTTCGTACAGAGATGACATTGAGATTCAAGGATCTTCCTTTTATGGGAGAGTAGGGTCTGTCTAGCATGAAGACAGATGAGGTGCTAGAAAAAATGAAGAATGTGAGGTCAGCTAAATCTTTAAATGTCTTTAATATAGCAAAAATATCATCTTTGGTTCCACTGTTCAGATACCAAAGGCAATACCTATCATCATCATCAATTCTTTACTCCAGTAAAAGAAGGAATTATTATTACCAGCTTTCAACATTATTCTGCTCAACATCAGAAACTGAAGAAGAGAGAGGTTAAAATCATAATAAAAAAGGGAAATTTTTGGCTTCATCTTCTGAAATTCCTGCAAAGTCTCAGATTTGACAAGAGAGACAGAGTTACAAGTCAGTCCTGTTAGACACTTTTACCTCTCTTTTTGGACATTTGTCCTGTTTCCACCATCAGTGGAAATTAAGATCAGAGAGATGGATTCTAGAAATTATTGCAGGTGGGAATTCAACACAATTCATAACTCTACTTCCCAACAAACTACTAATTCCCTCTTTGATTGGAAATCAGGTTCAAATCAGTTTGCTCAGAAAAGAGGTTGTCTCCATTACAATTGGGAGCAATAGGAACAGTGCCCTGTGAACACAAAGGGCAGAGTTTTATTTATGCTATTTTCTAATTATGAAAAAAGATGTCTCATTTTGCATCTCAGAAAATTAAATGCCTGTATACAAAATTTTGTTTCCGCATGTTATCTCTAACTTCTATAATCCATTATCTTTCCCTTCAGAATTGGTTTGCAGCCCTGGATTAAAAGATACATATTTCTGTATTTTAACAAAATCAAGTCATTGAAAATACCTATGTTTCGTGGTATGAGAGAACCATTTTCAGTACAGGGTTCTCCCCTTTGGTTGAGTCATAGCTCCGAGGACATTTACAAAATGTACGTGTCTGTCTAGTGGCAGTATATCTAAGGGAATGGGATTTATGTATATCCTTACTTAGACGACTGCTTAATAAAAGCATTGTTGAGGTAAGAAATCATGTTAGTGTGGAACAAATACGTTTACTTTTGCAAACCTGGAATTATGAATAAATTGGGGAAAATAATGCCTAAATACTACTCAAAGGATTCTTTTCATAGGGACCACATTAGACTGGACTACAGCAAAAGCCTTTTTCCCAGAGAAAAGGTTTTTGAAAATAGAACAGTCTATACATCTTCTGAAGTCCCCATAACAATCAATACTCTTTTTTTTTTTTTTTTTTCCCCTCGGGCCACTAGGTCTCTTAGCTTCAGCCATGTCAGTGACCCAATACTTTGGTTGATTGACCTGCAACACAGGCTTAGGCAACATGCATCGCAAATTAGTAATTCCATTGCAGATGTTGACAACACTGATGTGGGTGGATGTATGCTCTAAATGTAATTAAGGGTATACCTTTCAATCTCCCTCTGCCATCAGTTATACTGCCAATGCATCTACCCTGGGATCGGAGGCCCATTTAAACAAGAATTTGTTAGAGTTCTCTGGTCACCAGAGGAAAGGAATCTATATATTTATATTTCAGAACTGAGAGCAATCATGTTGGCTCTAAAGTTATTTCAGCTTCAAACACCAAGCTAGTGCTGGTGATGACAGATAATATAACAGCATTATATTATGTAAACAGACAAGGCAGGGCTCATTCCCTATAACTCTGCATAGTGCTTTGGTATTGATGTATGGAACAAGATTCCACCCAATAGCAATTAATGCATCAGGGGAACAAAATACCCTTACAGCTCTTCTAAGCAGGTTGACCTCTCAAGTACAAGAATGGTCTTTGAAAGACAAAGTAGTAATACACCTCTACAGGTTATGGGTGAATTCTGTAATAGATCTTTTTGCAGCTAGCAGCAACAGGAAATGTAAGTAATTTTGGCTATGTCTACACTGATGGCAGCAAATTCGCCGCTGTCAGATCGATTTTTATTCAGTTTGATTGAGCGTCAGTGAAGACACGCTCAATCGATCCGTAAGTCAATCTAATAAAACCAGCTCCAAAAAAAAGCATACTGCTGCATCTACAGGTACACATTTCCCGTCAGAACAGCATAGTGGAGACGGCATGCAAAACACACATGATGAAGTCGACAGGAGTTACACAAGCTACTCTATGAAACTTGTGTAACTCCCGTCGACTGCCACTGAATTTGCCAGGCAGTGTAGACCAGGCATATGCTTGAGAGCAGGGACTCATTGTCGGATGCATTCCTAATAAATTGGGGTCAAGGATTAATATATGCGTTTCCTCATTTCTCTTCATTTAAAGAGTAATGAAGAAAAGACAAAGCTAGAGTAATTTTAATAGCACCAATAAGGACCAGATAACAGTGATACCTGGACTTAATTTGCCTGTCCAGATGATTAGTTGAACTTTTTCCATTAGTTTCAAATTGTTAACCATCTTTTCTTGTTGTGTTATCTCTCAGATCTTCAATGTCTCCATCTAATGGCATGGGAAATAGAACTCTAGGATTGATAGAAAAGTCTTATTCATAAAATGTACTGATAAATTCAAGCAAAATCTACATGAAAATGTTAGTCAAAAATGGAAAAGATTTTTACATTTGGTTTCTATGTATGATATAGATCCATGTATAGCACTCATTAATTATATATTAAAATACATATTATATTTTAAGAGAGTGGGTTTCTCACTATCAACATACCTTTCAGCCATATCAACATACCACGTAGCTGTGAAGAGTAAATCAATTTTTACTCATGAAATAGCTATAAGATTCTTAGGTGCTCTGATTAATTTATATCCTCCAATAAGACACCCTTTGCCGTCTTGGGATTTGAACACAGTGCTTTCACATCTGATGAAACCTCCCTTTGAACCTTTGAGAAACTGTATGTTGTTCTACCTGTCTATTAAGACAGCATTTTGATAGCTATCACTTCAGCAAGACATATAAGTGAATTAGGTATCTTAATGGTTGATTATTGTTTTTCATAAAGATAATTTTCCATACATACCCAAGGTTTATACCAAAGATGGTGTCAGATTTTCATGTAAATGAGTCTATGATTGTACCAGTATTCTTTCTGAAGCCTCATGCTCAGGATGGAGAAGCTAAAGTATATACACTGGATGTTAAAAGGACTTCAGCCTTTTATGTAGACAGGAATAAACAATTCAAAGAGTCTCCAAAATTGTTTATTGCATATGAAAAGGAAAAAGGATGAAGTTATTTCTTTTCAAACACTCTCAAGATGGATTAATTATGTAGTTAAGAAGTTTATAAATTGATGGGTTTGTCTCTTCCACATCGAAATAAAATACATTCTACTAGATTGAAGGCAGCCTTTATAGCCTTTTCTAGATACATTATTCTAATAGAGATATGAAGAGTAGCAACTTGGAGTTCAATACACACTTTTACTAAACAATACTTGTTAGATTTGGAATCTAGATCCAATGCAAAATTTGGCAAGGCAATTCTGCAGTCCTTATTCAAATAGAATTCTGTGGTCCCACCATTATGGATCAGAGTACTGCTTGTTAATCTATCCCATGAGTGGGAATATGCAAAGGACATTCAAAGAAGAAATGAAGGTTACTTTACCTGTAATTGGCATTCTTCAAAATGGACTGCATATTCACACTTATGGGACTTTCTTCACTACCTCAGAGACCTACTTATCACAGGACTTGGAGTTGCAGGAGAAGGCACTGAGGCAGCTGGATTGCCATGCCCCTTTGTACTTTCACCCTGGAACATTTGTTCTTTGAGGGGAAGAGGAGAGGGAGATATATGAGTGCTCCAACAGCTATTGCTAGCTAGAGCCGTATTGTTCAGGCTGCCCTGGTTGGAGCATCCCTGGAGTGTGACTATGCGGAGTCCATCTTAAAGAACCCCTATAGGTGAGTAACCTTCATTTTTTGCTTGTCCTCAACAGCAGTAGGTTGAAACACAGGTTTCTGACCTTAGATTTTAGAAGGTAAAAAACTTGCAAAAATCTTTAAAATATTAATTTGTAGGTTGTTTACATGAACATTCTTGTATTGATTTGGAAACTTAAACATCTTTTTTTTAAATCATTTTAGTTCATCCCAAAATTCACTAAACTGAAAACATGTTTTTTACTCAACTAAATTATTTTTTCATGGTAATATTTCCCTGCATTGTCTTTGCGGATGATAAGTTTTGTCAAAAATTTGATTTGACAGCAAGGAATTAATTAATGGTCGTTGAAATATTCTGGGTTATTTGAAAAATCCTTTCTTTTAAAACTGAAAATAGATGTATTTGTACCTGTACAAACATTTGTTTAACAAGATTATATAGCTATTAGTTTAATTTCATTTTTGGATCCAGAATTGTTTAATTCTTTAAGAGCTAATGGTCTTTGTAAGAGTCATGTATTAAAAAATACCTTCCAGTTATCCAGTATCTTAATTCTCTTTACCCATTTACTACTTATCCATTCATAGCATTGTTCCTATCAAAAACTTACATTCTGGAAAATGATAGCTCATGAGGTTGACAATAGATAGCAGAAAGCCTTTTATCTTTCTAGGTTATTGGTTCAAATCTAGCCTGGGCTGTTACTAACTGAAAATTATGATCTGATAGCTGTTTTACTCAAATTATATGAGATGAGTTGGTGGACACAGTCGAAATTCACACTTCATATCACAAAATCACTATTAAAGTTGGGTGTCTTGGCACAGAGACTAAAGGTTCGTTATGCTTGGAGCCTGGATTACCTTTTCTGCCCTAGAGGAATACATCCATAATACAGTTGACCCATTGGTAGCACAGTGAAGTTTGCTATACTAACACCCATCATATACCAGTTCCGTGTCTGGATTTCATTCTCCAGTAAGGTCATTTTGATAAACTTTCAGAGTCACAAAATTAATTTTAAAAACAAAAATTTGTTCTGTATTGTGATCATTTATTCAGGCATCTTAGTGTTGGGTGAATCAGAATAACATCATGTACTTTGAATAAAAATGTTAATGGATTAATTTACCCTCACTTTTGTATTAAGCCACAACAACAAGAAATACTTGCACCCAGTGCCATGTGTTTCAAAAAATATATACACTTGAGAAATAGGGTGTTTCAGATTATATATTTTCTTTAGACTTCGCTTATTTTTTTTTAAATAGCCCTATACCAGGATTTGTAAAATAGCAGTCATCAATCTTTTCTTTTTTCCCCCCTACCCAGTTATCAAAAATCCACAACATAATGAAGCAGACAAAGATTTCCTGGGAAGGATTGGGATCAGTGTAATGTATTCTTATCACACAGTACTGCAATGGTCAAAGGTATTTTACTGGGCTTTAATAATTTGATGGGATGACTATGCCAATTCTTTTTAAATGTTAAACACCGTTGTTTCTCTAATTGAAAAGGTTAATTTGAAAAAATATTTGTTGTCAATCCTATTTAATTGATTTAAAGATACACATTCGAAAAGATAATCTTAAAGTTTCCATTCTACTTTGAAAAGTGACTCTAAAATTGTTGTAGAGGTTCTGCACTTACTGCATCTGATTTTCATATCAAATATGGTGAAGTAAAACATGAAGTAAAACTTTAGGCTCTACAAGCTCAACAGGAATCCAAGAATCAAGCTGAGTTATCTCCTTGCACATCATCACCTGAAATAGATTCTGCAGGCCAAATTGTGCCTGGAATGAGTACTGTGCAATTCAACTCTTTAGTAGGTTTGCACAGGAGCAATTGATACAGCTTAGTAAATTAGTTCTGTTGTTGATATACAGAAAGGACCAAAGTCCAGTTTGTAGTACTAGCAGTAGTAAAAAGCAATAAAAATCTTATTTTAGCTTAATAAAGTAAGCAAATATGACTGAATTACACAGAAGGTATAACATTTTAAGAGATTTTTTTGCATAGTCACTTTTCAAAGTAGAATCACAATTCAGTCTATCCCTGTAACTAATAACAAATTAGAATATAAATTGGAAAAAACATTTTTTCCATTTCACTCATCTTGAACAGTGAAACTAAACAGGACCATTTTAGACAGTTTCACATTGGTTCTCATGCAACAGTACAAAGATTGGAGAGTTTAAAACACTGTAGGTAAGCAAATGCCTTAACCAAAAAAAATTCTAAAGTACATTTCTCTAATAGCTTTAGTAAACTTATTTTTCTGAAATTTAAATTTAGGCTTAAACTTTTTGTCCCCTTTTGAATAAAATATCTGAGGAATTGCATAGATTGTATACTTTAAGAAGTCTGTTCATATCAACTAATGCCAATCCCCATAAAGATAATAGTTAAAAGGAATTTAATTTTTCCATGAGATCCAAATAGTTTTTCTTAAATAGAAGGGAAACTATCATTATAACATCTCATTTCCTGTCCTAACATGTGGGAGAGCCTGTGCTATGACAAATTTAAATTAGGCCTCTTAGGACAGATGACTTCCATTGTTAAGAAGTGTTTTTGATGTTTATTTTTGTGTTATAAACAATTCAGGAAAATGAAACAACAGCAAATCTCTGGTGATTTCTCACCTGGTTGGTAATCAGTATTTAACTCAGATCTCAAAACAAAATCTACTACTTTTTTTAATCATACGTTTAAAATTTTAAAATAGATAACCTGCATGAATACACCAAATGAGTTCTTTTGATGATCAACAGAATTATCAATTAAACAATGTGAAAAGATTAAAAAAATTCTGTGCTTTGAGATTCATACGTATTGCATATAAACTTACTAAAATATGCATATTAAAATTGATTTTACTTTTACGATAAATCTGGTCCTAGAATCTGAATAGTGGCTGATATTGCTGCACTTAGCTTAATTCTTGAATGTTATTCATTAGCTACATCCATTTGCACTTCTGCTTTCTTCTCTTACACTTTAGGGCAGGAAGGTTTTGGATAAATTACATGAGCTGCAGGTACATTTCACAGGCTTGAAAGGACTTATTGGACCAGAGAGGTTAGCGTCAAGATGCCAAATTGTTAATGCTGCTGCAGAAATCTTTCTTAAAAGTGGAAGTCTGGATGGCGCAACATGGGTATTGAGAGGTAACATTTTTATTAGAATCGATTTGAAGTTAAACTCAAATATAACATGCTGGTATAACATAACTTGTTTATTTTTAAACAGTTTTCTTTGTGAAATATTTGAGTTCAAGATTATAATCTGTTCCATATGTTAGATTACAGAAAATACACTAATATTGAGAGAACTAAAAGGAAATGTAGCCTGCCTTAAATGCCAATACTATTCTTGATATATATAAAAATATTATACTTAATCTTAATTAAAATAGGAATTATTTCCAGAAATGTCTTTTACAATATAATAAACTCAATTAAAAGCTAGCATACATTTTTTAAATCATGCCATTATATTGGAAAAAGATAGATAATCTGCCTGCCCAGGAGGCACTTTAACTGTTGGACTGTCTCCTGTAGCCCAGTTGACACCGTGACATTTAACACCAAAAATTTTCAAGAGCCACATTAGTGCCATGTTCTGATCCAGATGTTCCCATAGTGCTATGTAATTAAACTAAAATTGGGATATTATATTTTGAACTTTATCATAAAACAACTGGTAATCATTACACTTCTGGCATGCATACTGGTCTGGGCCTGAAAGAAAAGAGAGTACACAGAAGTCAAAGAGAAAAAGGTGGTCGGGCAATAGAGAGAGAGTGGGGATCCAAAATTTGGTATTTCACCTCATTCTTGATAGAGGCAGAAAATTCTTAGAGGCACACTACTGAAAAAGATCCAGTTTCACTACCATGAAATTTAATGTGTTTTTACCCTAGATTAAAGGAGTAAATCTGCTAAGACTCAAACTTTTGAGAAACAGTTATTTGTGTTTAATGAAAACCTGGTAATTAAAATTGTGCATTTTTCTGAGAAGCTTTGAAACTCCTCTTCTATGTCAGTATCCAGTACTGTTTTCATAGCTATTATTTATTATTCTCACTTTTAGTTCAAAACATTTCTGTTGTCTTCACTTCAGAATCAGACTGGATAATAAATACACCATTGTGGCCCTGTGATAGAATGGATGTCCTCAATCGACACAACCTGCTGTGTGCAATTGCCTGTGAATATTTGACCAAGAGTCAATGTAGGCAAGCATTTGAAGTTTTGCAGAATCTACCAGGTTTCCAGAATTGTTGTGGTAAGCATGGAAAGTTAGTGTTAAAAGCCAACAAATTAAAAGATGAGAATCTGGTACTACTAAACATGATTTCTATTCTACCTGATTTTCTGATTCCGTCTTTTAAGATGTATTGCAGAGCACTGGAGATTTAGAATTCTTAGTTCTTCAGAGGAAACATGACAGTTCAAAAGATAATATAGGTAACTGTACTTAAATCAATAACTCAAACAAAAACTGCTGCAAATTGGGTTACCATATCGACCTCCCCCCACATCTTCCATATTCTTAGCCAGTTCCAATTCCCTGAGATCCATGAAAATTGAGCACATTTCTGTATATCTCCTAAGGACTTTAGGCAGTCTACAAAGTGGGATGAAACAGAGACATTCTGATATGAATAGATAAGCACATTAGTGAGCATTCTGTCACCACCACCTATAGCTTCCCCAGACCCACTGCATGCTGAAAACACTCTCCCTCACTTCCCTTGTCATCTTGCTCCCTTGAACCTTCTGTACCCAGCTGTTCACTACGTGGGGGATGAAGATCCACTAACCAACTACTCCCTACATAGCATCTAGGGAAAAGTGTTCATTTCCCAGCTCCCCTCCCATATTCACCTCATCACAGCAAAGCTCATTCAGCTCTCCAGCAGCCTGACAAGCCTTGTTAGATTTACAAGCCCCAAAGAGTATCTATCAAGGCGCTAAACAGCTTATTAAGGGTTACTGAGGGAGTAGGGAAGGAGATATTCATTTCTCAGCACACCCACATGTGCTAGGGAGCAGGAGGAGGCAGTGTAGAGTGGAGTGAGGAATTTCAGTGGTGTACCGTTGGTCTCCAGCACCAGGGGGACAATGCTGGCATTTGCTCTGCCCCCCTCGCCAGAGGCTCTGTGTTGCTGAGGGGGCTGGCTGTGGAGCCTCTAGTGGTGTTCTGCTGTGTAGAGGCAGAGTGCAGCAGTACCCAGGGCAGTCCAGCTGTTCTGCCTCCACCCGCGGACACACTCACAGGGGCTGGCCAGGAGCTGGCCCCTGTCCCACCCCCAACCAGCGTGGTGGCCGCTCCTCCATCCTGGCCTCACCCCTTTCACCCCACCCCTGTCCTATGTGGGCCCACGAGCCGCTCCTGCCCCAAGCAGCATGGCAGTCACCTCCACCCTTCTCCCATGTGGGCCCAGTCAGCACCCCTGCCTGGCACTGGGAAGCCTGCCTCCCTCCTAGCTGACCCACTCAGTACCCCACTGCTTTACCTAATTTTTTTCAATTCCCCACCCCATCAACCATAGGTAGTTTCTCAATGCCGGCCATCCTAACTGATTGTTGGGAGGCTAACGAGCCCAACAAGGCATATTGGGCTGAAGTGGGGAGCAGAGTCCTTTGGATGAAGAATTCCTTCTCAAATCTTTCCACCATGTCCTAATGCTATCCAGGAAGCACAGCAGGGGTTTCTTCATTTGGGGCCAGGAGGGGGAGAAGTTCTTCCTCCATTACTGCTGATGCTCAAAGCCTTCTGCCAGTTATTTCTCCCTTTCTTGAACCCTGTGGAATGCCCCTAATATTTCAAGTCCCTGCTGAAGGATAAGCCTGATCCAGGGATCCTGTAGTGCTTAACTGGATTCAAATGACCTTTCTACATACCTTAACATTATTTTATAGCTCTGAAAAGACAGTTGATATTGCTAATGATAGTATTACTACTCAGTGTGGAAGTGTTACTTCTGTTCATGTTAACATAATACGGTATTTAGGAATCTCTTTTCAATACACCATCAGCATTCAGAGTCACTTTCAAGGCCTTTTTTCTTTTTTTTTTTTTGCTTTGAGCAACAAATTATTTTAAACTGAAACTAATTATTACTTGATCCATTAAAACTTTTTTTAACCAATGTAAATGGAATGTGTGTCATTGGGCTCTGCATGAAGACACCTTCTAACGGAGGAAAATGCATCATTATCATAAGGCATTTAACTCTGATTTGCACCATTTTGTTTCTGAAAACAAATGCTCTGATTTAAGGTTGACGGGATTAGACTTTTGGTATGTTTATAGGAGGAACTGGGAAGATACCCAGCAATTAGGCTTCCTTTTGACTGATTTCAATAATTAACGTTCTTTTCATTTCAGACACTCTAGATGTCTCCCAGTACAACCTTCTTTTTAACAAGCTTCTAGATGCCTGTATTGAGAGCAAGACCCTTGGTGTATCTTCTTCTGTAACAGACTTTATGCTGTCAAAGAACATTCCCATTGATTTTATTTTAATTAGAGGATTAATTACAGCATTGGGAAGGAGCTGTTTGTGGCTTAAAGCCAGGATTTATTACAAAAGTAAGTTACCCTTGAAATCATGTTCACTGCTTGTGATCCTTGAATAAGCTGTACTCATAAGAACTTAATATTTTGGGAAGTAATGGGTAAGAGTACAACAAGAAATCAAATACACTTTCGTGGTAAATCTATTAGAAAAATAACATTACACATTTAGCATACTAAACTGAAGACAACTTTTCGATGCTTGGTGTTGGACTGGGTATGAGTCCCCAAAGGTGGCTCTGAGGCACTGGACAGTCACAGAGAGAACCTTAAAATAGCCTCAGAGCAGCTCTTAGCAGCAGGCTACAACAGCCTACATGGGGCCATGCTGACACTCTGATCACAAGAGCACAGCAGTACTCCAGCCACAAATCTATGCCAAGGGCAGAGGATGTGGCATAGAGCACACATTCAGTTGGGAATTCCCCTTCACCTGGGGACTCTCTAAGCAATCAAATAGAATAGCACTCTGCCTACTTCATAAAGTTGGAGTGGTTGAGATTAAGAACAAGGGCCAGGAGTTTATCCCTGAGATTTCAGAAAATTAAACGTGTTTTGAAACTTTGTCCCAGAATGCTCACATGTAAAATCAGAAGTTCACACAGAACTATACTGAGCTAAAAG
Source organism: Mesoclemmys tuberculata (assembly GCA_007922155.1). Lineage (NCBI taxonomy): Eukaryota > Metazoa > Chordata > Testudines > Chelidae > Mesoclemmys > Mesoclemmys tuberculata. Next base: position 67,949,457 of record ML675603.1, on the reverse strand, counting down.
TCTGACTGAGTATATTCTGGAACTATCAGCCTCATCTTTGGTGGAGAGAGGAAAATAATCCTGTCTGCTTCACTGCTGAGCATTATTTATTTGTAAACAAAATCTGCAGTAGAAAATAGCTGAGATTGAAAATGTGAATCAGTGGAGCCTACCTAACACCTTGGAAATATATTTTCATAATATAATTCTTCTATTTCAATACAAAATATCAAAAATATGGAACTCTGAAAATGAACATTTGAAGGCTTAATCCGCTTCACTTCTGCCACATATTCCATTTTCATTTGTATCACCCATGAAAATTATGCCTCACCACACAACTTGAACTTTGCCCCCTGTAATTTTCTTAAATACATGTGACACTAAAAATACTATATTACAAGGAGATTGTAACATCCCATTTTCTTATTTTCTGCTCTAACGTAATACACCTTTATTTTAAAATTACAGTTAAATGTTAGTTGGTAAATGTTATGGATGAGGACTCCCCCTGGTACTCCATAGCACAATGGGACCAAATTCCAACTGGCAACAATCCCTAAATTCCACTGCACAGTTGGAAATATCCTTCATTCCCAGCTTCCGACACACAGTTATGGCTCAGTTGAAAACACTCGATGTAAAATTTGTTGGTTATTTTCAGAAATTGTTTTGCAAATGGGCTTTTTTTGTTACGCCCACAGTCAGCCCACTCCACTCTTGGTTCTTTGCTGCTACATTACTGTCTAGTCTCAGAATCACCTTCCCCCAGGGTATGGGGAACTTGTACCTGGTTTCAGCAGCTCATCACTCCAGTCTTTAGTTGCTGTGTGGTTCTTCAAGCAGCCAAGTTTACCATGCTGCACTTCTAGCAGCAACCTAGGCTCTGGCACTAGCTCTCTGATCTTCCACTTGCCTGGCTCCACAAAAACGTGAGGGAATGTGCACTGTAATCCAATTAAATCCGCCTTGTGGGGAAGTAAGTAAGCAAGAGGCAACTTCAAGTTGATCCTTGGAGAGCAGGGATATAAAATGCTGTGTATGTGGTGAATTCTGTGACAAATGCTGAATCCATGGTATTTTGGAGGAAAAACCAGATTATATTCCACAGCCATAATTTATTTATAGGTAAACATATCAGCTGCTGTTAGGGTAAGGATTTTGCACTAAAAATTAGTGTTGGTGGAAGAAAATGAACTAAACTCCTGTGTGAAATTACTTTCCTCAAAGTTTAATGCTTTGGAAAAGTAATGACTCAGAATGCTTAGGTTTTGTTGCTTGTCGGCATATCTCAAGCTACACGCACATTCAAAATAGGTAGTAGTTCAGTGATCACAACCTAATTTTTCCATTTATGCTTCCACTGTCAGGTGCTTTATCATTGGGTTGCTACCCACCACTAGAGGGAAATTTATACCGCAAACTTCTTCTGATTCCATCTTACATGTCTGAGATTGAGATGTTGCTGGCCATTGAAATATTCCTAGTTTCAAATGCTAGTAATATTCAGAGTCCGGGTGCCACGAGTCAGACACTTCAGATAGTACTGAAAAGGTTAGTTGGTCAATTTTTAGTACTTTTATTATGTCTGTTCCTCAACTTACGATTATTTAATACCTGAGAGAGAGAAAGTTTGCTTGTGCATTTGATTGGCTATTGCTTGGGAAAGAATTTTTTTTTAAATTAACTTTTTTTTTTTACTCTGGTTATAGAGAGCAGTAAATATGTACATCAAGAACTTAAACAAACAAACCCAGAAAAATAATTATTCCAAATCCAAATAGGGAGACCAGGTACCCTCTCAACATGTCCAATGTAGTATCCATATGTCATGGAAATGCAGCCTGATGCAGCTTGGATCTGGAGTATCGCCGACCCGCCTTATTCTTGTGGTTTAGCTGACTCCCAAAATTGCTTCAGCTGATGATACAGAGTCTCTAGACTCTGTTATCAGTCAATGTGATGGCAGGTGGTGCCCCACATCCAACTGAGTCATATAAATACTCTACCTGAGCCACTCATGCACCCACTGTAGAGTCAGGTGACAGTCAGTAACTCCACAGACACCAAGCTCTTCAGTACACAGGAATGCACTCTGAGATAATACCATCTCGTGCTGGACAAAGATTTGTCCAGCATAAGCTCGTTAATAAATCCGCTTTTCCCTCAGTGTGAGGAAGGCATGCATCAGCTTCTGTTAATCTGAGTAAAGATTGCCTGAACACTTTACTCAACAACACATTGGTTAAGATAAAACATTAAACATTATTTAAATTATTAACCACAGAAAAATAGATTTTAAGTGATTATAAGTTGTAAATGCCAAGAGACTAGAAATAGTTACCAAAGAAAAAATAAAAAGAATGCTATTTAAATTCTTACAGGATTTGAATCTAGAACTGTCTCACTGTGAGAGATGGTACAAGCAGGCTATAGATCTTCAATTCACAGGCTGAGACTGCTTTCACCTCCTGAGACCTCCCTCCCACAATCCAAAATTCTTTGTCTTTCAGCTGCTTTTTTCAGGTGTTGAGCTGTGGGGGAGTGAAGCCAAGTGATTATGTCACTCCCCTTCTTTTATAGTCTTTTCCAGCCTGCTGGAACAATCCGTGCTTGAGACCTGGGTGGGTCATCCTCACTGGTCAGTCAGTATTCTATTATGTACATGATTTCTTGGTGAAGTCTCTAGGGAAGGGGTTTCGGACAGTGGACTCTCCTTAATGGTCCATTAGCATGTCTGACTGCTTCATTGTTGTGCCTGGAAGGTTGTTTGTCGGGGTTTCCTGCCTTGCAACATGTTCTAGTAGCATATTCAACAATATTTTATAACTTCACATACAATAGCACATATAATTCACCAGAATGTTAATGTTTAGCAGATCAAGACTTTTAAAACATCACACAAGGCATCATTTGTACAGACCTTATCATAATTATATGACAGTGGTGAATATGGAGTTTCTGGGGTGTTCTTTCAGACAGAGTCACACCATGCATCTTGAAACTATCAAAAAGAACAGGATTGCATTTTATATCATTGTATAATATTTTGTCCTACAGTTAGGCATATATATGTATGGTTGAATCAGAAAACATGGTAACGCTCTTCAAACATCTTGTTTGTTCTGTCATGGAATGTTACAAGCCTCTGTCCTTGGCCTTCTTTGTGTAGAATCTCTCAGTTTCAGTTTTGTACAGCCCTTGTATGCAGATGACACCCTCTCCTCAATTCTTCTGCTTCCTTAGTTAAAATTAAAGTTGTCCCCTCTGTGTCTGACTCCAATGCTACTCATTTTGTGTGCTGGTGTCAGAGCTTTCCCTAGTGGTGCCCACAGCTGTGGCCATGTCTGTATCCTGGTGTTCCTTATGCACCAAGCTAAAGGTATAAAGGGCAAAGACACCCTGCCCATCCTTCAGTTTCTTTACAGTCATAGTTGTGGTCAGAGCATGCTGTCTGCTCATTCCTTCAGCAAACATGCCGTTTTTAGTTAGTTCTTTTTGTTAGTGGAACTCGTTTTGGGATCCTTGGACCTCTTTTGTTTTTTTTTCCTTTTCCTGATTGTCCATAGTTAGTAGTGAGTGGATGCTAGGCTCCACTCAGTACCAGAAGAACCTATGCCAAAGTCCCCTGCCTTCAAATCCTGTCCCAGATGTCACAAATGATGCCCAGGATCAGTTGTCACTCACTGCCTGAAGTGCTTGGGAGAGGGTCACTTCAGGGACAGGTGTCCATTTTGCTAGGGCTTCAAGACAAGAACTAAGAAGAGAGAACAGCACCTCTGGTACAAACTTATGGAGACTGCTCTTCGCCCACTGTCCATACCCTCTCAGTCAACTGGATTGAGTTCCTCCCCATCTGGGAGTGCTCCTCTGGTCTTACCTGTGGATAGAGACAAAGGGAGATCCCATTTGCTGGGACTGTCCTCAAAAAGGCACAAGCACTTGGAGCTTCCTCAGGCTCCAAAGCCAAAGAGGACAACTTCCACATCTACTAAGTCCTCAGTTTTTGACTTCTCATTTGTAGAGGCTAGCCAACGGTGGAATGTGCCCTTTGGCTTATCGCTTTCCAGTGCTGAATTCTAGCAGCAACTTGACCAGGCCAAAGCCATTGACTCTGGATGCTGTGCTGGGACCATCAAGGCCACCTATTTCCTTGGTGAAGAAGTTGGAGGTATCACCTCTGCTCACAGTGGGGGGAAGGCCCATTTTGGCACTGACCACCACAGAGGCATATGCAGTTGAGAAGGATTTGCTTGAGCCTCTTGGAACTGTTCTCATTGATTATTCAGACTGACAGTGCCAAGCTCATCGCACATGGGAGTACATGTTGATTTCCATGTTGGGATCTTCTCCAGCGTCAATTACTTCAGATCCTGTACAACTTCAAACAATTTTGATGCTAGCTCTGAAACCAACAGTCACTGCTCTGCTGCAATGCACAGTACTGATATCTAGGAAGCCCCTCGATATTGCTTCTGGTACTGCAGGCTCCTCATAGAGCACTGTCCCAGTCTCCCACAACAATGTCCAGTACTGTTCCACCCTGGCATTCAGAGTATTCCTCAGAATCTGAAGTGGGTTTCTATATCTGCCACTTCAGGGAACCCGGGCTTCCTTCAGGGAACATCCATCCTGACAATAGCAGTCTAGAGAATAGAGTGCCTGGTCCAGACACAACTAGTCGCTGGCACCATGCCAACTCTATCATTGGCCCTACTCAGTACCATGAGGGATGCCTCTGACATCTAGATCATTTTCTCAACTGCACTACAGAAATCACTCCCCAAGAAGGTCTCCTTACCCTGTACCAAAATATTGTCAAAAGTTGGTGCAACCACCACACTATGGACACACACATCCTGAGGGAGAAAATTTCTGCATGTGGTACCAATAGACTGTTCAGTGTTGGTATCAAGTTTCTGCAGGTTACCAAGGGTCAACACTGCCTGTTGCCTGCTACAGACAGGCTTCCAGCATCAATAATGCAAGACCAGCCTCAGGAGGATTCCAACTTGCCTCTTCTGAACACCTTGTCCTTTTCACTGACAGAGGCCCTAACTCTGGACTCATCTTTTCCTATACCAGATGATTTTAAATCCTGCCAGGAGCTCCTAAGAAAGGATGCTTATATCTCTAGGTTGTGGAGGAAAATGCCCACAAACTCAGACATTTTATACCCAGCTACATCAGGGAAAGTTGCTCTCCTTATAATTGTAATTATGTAGCCTTTAAAAGCCTTATGCCAAATTCAATAATCCCTCGCACTGGTGAAAAAGTGCAGGTAATGCAAAAACCAAGTTCCTTCACAAAGGTATGAAGATTTACAAGAACCGCAAAAGCAAATCTCTCTCTCGCGCGCGCGATTTATTCAGCTGCAGGGTTACAACTACGCATAGTGAATCATCAAGCCCTTTTAACCCATATGATTACTCCGATTGGGATGAGTTAACCAAATTCATCGTCAAGCTGCCAGAGGAATGCCAGGGTCAGTTCTAGTCACTCCTAATGGAAGGTCATCTGGCTGCAAGGTCCACACTGCAGGCTTCCTTGGATGCTGCGGATTCAGCTGAAAGAGTCTTGGCAATGGCAGTTACCCTGTGCTGCTCATTGTGGCTCCTGTGATCAGGGCTTCCTGCAAAAGTAAAACCACTATTGAAGATCTCCCCTTTGAGGGTTGTGTCTTATTTTCCTCAAAGACAGATGAAGCTCTACATATGCTAAAAGATTCAAGGGCAATCCTGAAATTCCTGGGTCTTTATACACTAGCCCCAAAAAGAACAGTTTTGTTCTGTTTCCACTGAGGCCGCAGTTTTACATGTCTAGACAGACAGATCAGTACAGGCAGAACCACAAGCATCAAAGGAGGACAGCTCTGGCTATTCACCTCCACTGCTTCTGCCAGGCAGCTGCATGCCTCAAAGCAGTGTGTATGACTCCTCTGTCAAGGACAGCATACCAGATCTCACCTAGAATCTTCCATCCTTCAGGAACAAATTATCACATTTCCTAAGCGTGTGGCAGTCCATTACTTTAGTCAAGAAAGTGCTAACCACAATGGAATCACGATATCATCTGCAGTTCTTGTCACTCCCCTACCTTCCCTGTCCCCCCTTCAGGGATTCTTCTCATGTGTCTGTACTAAAGCAAGAAAGTGCAGACTCTACGTTCTTTAGGAGCTATAGAAGAAATGCCTGCTCAGTACAGGGGTAGGGATTATACTCCTGCTCAGAGATGACCCCTACCTGCTGATGGGGTGGGGGGGCAGAGTGAAGGGAGCTGCTTCAGCAAATGTTACTGAGCATGCTCAGTATAAGCCAAGCAGCAACTCTAGTGGGGCAAATGATCCCCACATGTCGCCTCTGCTCCCACTACTTCGATATGGTTTTTTTCACAACTATTATCCCTTTGCTAGATCTGGAAGATTGGTTTGCTGTCCTCAACTTTTGGGGATGCTTATTTCCATGTGGCAATCCATCCTGGCCCCAAGAAATTTCTGAAGTTCATAACAAAAAGAAATGATTTCCATTTCACAGTTCTGTTGTTTGGCCTGTCAGCGACACTGAATGTTTTCACCAAATGCGTGGCAGTGGTGGTAGCAGCCTATCTCCACCACTGGGGTGTACAAGTGCATCAGTTCCTGGATGGGCTGGGATAGGGTCACTATTAGCAGCATATAGAAGTGTCCATCAAACGCTTTATCTGTTTTCACTCTTAGGCCTGGACTTGAACAAAGAGAACTTGATCCTTGTACCCCTCCAGAGAATAGAATTTATCAAGCCAGTTCTAGCCTCAACCCCAGTCAGAGCTTTCTGCCTCTACTGAGGCTTCTAGCTTTGCAAGACCTCTATGCCTCCTTCAAAGACCATCCCTGAATCTTGGCGAGGAATTGCCTCTGGCTTCTGAGGCATATGATGGTGTGTACTTACGTGATCCCCCTGTCAGGCTGCATTTCAGATGGTTACAGATATGGCTCAAGCCAGCATAGCACCCTCAAGTATATCACCTAGACACACAAATATGCATTCCAGACAAGATACTACTAATCTCTAGACAGCATTTGCAGGGGAGTCCTTTTCCTCACAGCTCTTTTCTCATGACTTTGATAACAGACATTTTAGCTATGGAGTGTGCAGTATACATTGGAGACCTGCAGGCTCAAGGCTTGTGGTCCACCCAAGAGGTTGGGCTGCAGGTAAACATTTTAGAATTGCAGGCAATCACTGGAGCCTGGCACCGCTTTCTGCCTCAATACAAGGCAGAACTATCCAAGTACTTAACATCACAGCAATGTTCAACATCAGCATGTAGATCCAAGAGCCTGTAGCAAGAGGCAGTCAAGCTCTGGAACTTCTGTATGCAAAATCCCTGACACTCATAGCATCACACCTACCAGGAGTTTAGAATGGCTTGGCAGACTGACTGAGTAGGTCATTTACCCTGGATCTTGAATGGTTTTTCAGCAAACTGGTCTAAGATTAGTAATTCAAATAGGAGGAGACCCTGCAGTGGACTTACTTGTGACTTGTCAGAACAAGAAATGCTCCTTTTTCTGTTGAAGGGGAAATGACAGCCACAGGTCCAGCTCAGATACATTTCTACTTCTCTTCTTTCTGTGCCTACCCTCCAATGCCACTGATTCCCAAGGTCATTTTCAAGGTGAAGAATGAGGCAAAATGATTCTCAGACCTTCACAAGTAGTCCATCAAGGAACTTTATCCCTACCTTAAGTCAAGGACCTGATATCCCAGAAGCACAGACAAGTGTTGCACCTGAACCTTCAGTGGCTACACCTTGCAATCTGGTTCTAAGTGGCTAAATCCAGAAGAGGCAAACTGTTCAGAAGCAGTCCAGAAAGTCTTACTTAATAGTAGGAAACCATCCACAAGGGTACTTACCTTAGTATGTGGGAAACATTTCTTTGTCTGGGCACCTAGACATAGAATGTTTCCTACACTATCTATGATGACTCAAAAGATTTTAGGCTATTTGTTACCCTTATGAGTCAAGTTTGGTAGTCAGCTTTAGCAAACTGCACCTGGCTGCACACCCTCATGTTACAAGTAGGATTGAATTATTTAACCCTATGACCACCAGTTCCCTTGAGGCCTAGAAAGATTGTTCCCACCTATCAGGGACCCTACTTCACATTGAGATTTGAACTTCATATTATCAGCCTTTATGGGGTTCCCCTTTCGAACCATTTGAACCTGCTGATGGTTACTCCTTTCAGCTAAGGTGGCCTTCTTAATAGCCATCATCTCAGCAAGAAGAGTAGGGGAATTGCATGCTCTGGTGATGAATCCTCCATATGCTGTTTTTATGGAGGCAAAGTACAGCTTAGGCCAAACCCTAAGTTTCTCTCCAAAGTTATATCTGATTTCCACCTCAACCAACCTATAGTTACTGGTCTTCATTCCAAAGCCACACACTCATAAAGATGAACAGAAGCTCCACACTTTGGATGTTTGCTGAGCACTAGCTTTTTATTGGGAAAGAAAAAGGTCTTTGGGGGTCTGTTCCCGACTGTTTGCCTCTTATTTGGAATGAATGAGGGCATCGTGTACCAGTGCAATGGTTGTCCAAGTGGATCACCCGCTGTATTGTCCTGTGCTTCAAGGGTATCGTGCCTCTGGAAAAGCTCTCTGCACATTCAGCCATAGCATGTGTAGTCTCTAGGCATCGGTGGGAAATATCCCTGTTGTGACATCTGCAGAACAGCAATATGGTCTTCAATCTATACCTCTGCTAGACATTTAGTGACTATCAGACTGAGGGAAGATGTGAATGTGGGGAAAACAGTTCTGCAATTTCTCTTCCAATGAGACTCCCAGCCCCACCTCTTTTGGAAGGTACTTGGGAGTCACCTAGTGTAATTGGTCTTTAAGATGTGTTGCACTTGTCCATTACATGATACATTGGGGAAGCAGGATGGATCAGAGTCTATATCTAAAAATCCAGTATGAAGAAACTGAAAGGTGGGCTGGGTGGCTCCTCTGCCATTTGTAAGATTGGCTTAGAATATGAGGAATATCAGGGTGCAGGTGTGGCCACACCTACGGATGCTGATAGAGAAAACTCTCCAGCATCAGCGCATGGGATATGCCCTCACCTAATGCAGAGCACATATGCAACACATCTTGAAGAACAACAGTACAAGAAGATGAGTAACTGTTTTTCAGAATGCTTCCTCGTGCCCTCTCCCTGTCAATCGTTGTCCATTAGTCGCCAGCCATCTGAACCAGATTATTTCAAGGATTCATCCTCCTTCACTGAGGGTCTCTGTGTATTACCACTTAAGAAATGTATTGCCTCTGGCATTGAGCAAAAAACTTAGTTTTTATATAACTACAATTTTCTATTAAGATTCTTAAATTATGTATATGTATTTGTAGTTTGTTTTTGTGGTTTGTCATTGATATATAATACAACTCTTGATGAGTTCTAAATTAGTGAGGGCAGGGTGTTAGCTGAGGACAAAAAAGCATCAGCCTTTTATCCGCTCATAAGTGGAGCTACCTGATGCAGAAGGAGCAATCCGTTTTCCAGCTTGTTGGAGCCCCCTGTGCAGAAACTCCATTTATAGAAAAGTAGAACAAAAGTCCATCTACTGCTAGTATGGGACATACCAAGGCATTTTTAAAAAGAACTGTATTTAGTGGTGGTAAACTTTACAACCCAAACTAGATGGCCAGATAGAAGTCTGTACTACTGTAACTCTTCTTGTAGGTTTAAATAATAAATAGGACCCCTACTCTGCAATGATTTAAGCATATCCTTTAACTTTATGTACTGTGAATATAGTCCTACTGCAGTCAAAGGTATGCTCAGGTCCTTGCCAGATCAGTGCCTAAGATGCTCGACTGCTCATTATTAATTCTTCAACTTCAGAGTCTAGTAATTCCTATTGGAGTGCGCTATTGTGGAAGCTTGCAACGCATTTGGCGCTGAGAAGTTAAATTCCTGAAAGCACCAGTATTTGTGTTAAGTTTTACTTTTTTTGATAGGTGCTAACTTTTAGTTCATAAACTTCAGAATAATCAGCTATCACAGTATTTGCATTAGGAAATACGAACATGGATTTTTTTTTTTTACTGTTTTAGTAATCTTGATGCCAATAATGAAAACTATCATTTGAATGACGTATCTTAGTATACTGTTTGTGTTCTCTGATTTTTGTACCTGTGAAAACTGTCTTGCAGATGTGAAGAACACAAAGTTCGGAGTAAAGACGACTATCGAGCAGCAGGTGAGAGACTGATTCAAGCTGCTCGTATATCTGATCCAAAGCTTTTTCTTAAGCACATGACAATGAATGTTAATATGGAACAGGTTTACAGTTTGGAACATAATTCTGCACTAAAATGGCTGAAAGAGAATATGAAATGGGCTGGAAAGGTCTGGCTTTTTCAGTAGTCATTAGTTGATAAAGATTTTTTTTTGAATAGTTGGAGTAATCATTGTTGAAAATAATAAAAATCAATAGACAGTTCCCAATGTATTCAGCTTCTGTTATTGATTCATTGTTAAGTTAACACTTGTATTAGATAAGGTTTCAAATCTTAACTTGTTTTTGGAAATGTTTCAGAGATGGTAACAGGATCAGAATAATTTTTTTATTGTTGAAGCAAGTATCACTGCATAGATTTCCTCACTAGAGTCACTTTAGCCTGCAGTGACCAACATCAGAAGTACTCTGGATATGTTCGAATGTTCTCCACAGCTGCCAGTCAACTATTTCCTTCTCCAACTGAGAAATTAGAAGCATCATACATTTTTGTTTGTTTTAGTTATTCAGAATGTCTTCGTTACTTTTTTTGAAGGAGCCATATTTTTTCTATTTTGAGTATTTTTAAACCACCAATCACTATTTATTTGAATTATACTAATGACTAGGACCACTATAGGCACTGTACAAACAATAAAACAGTCCCTGTCAAAGAGAGCTCACAGTCTGCTTGTCAGACAGGACACAACAGATGGACAAATCATTTACATGAAGTAGGAGTGAGTTGGGAAACTGTAGAACAGAACTCGCAGCTTGCCACTTACCTAACCAATGCCAGACATAAAATAGAAATGACACCTCCCTTTATTATCTGCCTTGTCATTTTTTCTAAGATACAAACTGCCATTTTTCTTAGCTGCCTATCAAGCTTTACAATTTAAGAAATTAGACAATTCTGTTTGATCCAGTCCATTCAAACATAGCTAGACACACTCATCATTGGAGAAATTCCTATGAGAAAACTTCTGCTTAAATTCCATGGAATGCAAATTCCTGAGCATTTAAACCAAAGTCTTTTATGCCGGACTCCTTTATGGTTTTGGAGAATCTTACGTAACTTGATTCACCACATTATCTTCTCTCCCTTGCAGTCTGTCTATAATTGTTTTCCCCCATGTCTGGCCTGCCATCCCTGTATTTTATATAATGAGTGTAACCCGGCTGTGCCCAGGGTAGCCCACTGATAATGCCAGGGTCAGAGCAGGCTGTAAAAGGAGAGCGAATTCTCCCAACACTGGTGGGTGACACTGCAGTCAGACTTCCCAACCAGCCACAAACAGTGCTTCTGATTCCCCCTCACTGGTTATCAAGAAGCCACTGTGCAAATGCACACAGCCCCCTTTACTGCATTTCAGTCTCTGGCTCCCCAAACTGACACTAGGTCCAGTAAAGAGACCGGTTGTTAAAACTCTATGCTCTTTACTAAAAGATTCTCTCTGATCCCAAAGGATCAGCCACAGTACCAGTTCGCTATAAGTTTGGATCTTACCCAAAATACCACGCTGCCAGCCAATCCTTTAGTAACTAAAACTAAAGGTTTATTAATATAAGAAAAACAAACCATAAGAGAAGTGTTAAAGGCTTAAAGCAATCAGATCATACAAATGATTTAAAAGTCCATATACATCAGGTTTCTAGAACAATTGTGGAGTTGTATAGTTCCTCTGGTATATATCCAGTACCTGGATGGGTCTAAGTCCTTCAGTTCAGTTGCAAAGTGTGTTGATCCAGAGGTGTGTCCGCAGCTGGACAGGAACAAGGAACAAGACACAGACAAAATGGTTTCTGTGGTATGATCTTATATACCCTCTGCCTCTGGCCATGTGGCTTGTGGAACTTTACAGGAACCAAAATGGAGTCCATGGTCACATGGGCCAATCCTGGTAACTCTTCAGGTATGCCTTTAGTTTCTTCCTAGGCCTTTGGCTTCTGTTAAGGTCTTGATGGGCCATTAAGCGGGCTATTGTCCTGTGGCCTCTCTGTCTGGGGTGTGTCTTTTACAGCAGTTTGAAATACAGGTATATCAAAGATATCCATAACTTTCTCCACACATATTACACATGAACACTAATATTATCTTCTTACTCAGCACATTATAACCTTTCTAACAGTACCTGACATGGCATGTCTTTCATGAATTGTTATGATTTTGACATATTAATGTCAAATAACACAAATGCCCCCCCCCCCAATCCAGTCCGCATGACAATGAGGACATGCAGAAATTATTTCCAGTTCTGATATTTTTAGTGTGGAAGGCCTCTATTCTTTGAGGAACCTACAGTATATATTTTCCCCTCTTGTTAGTTTTTAACTGCTTCAGCATAATATTCACAAATTCAGTAAACCAAAATGTAATTTAGTTCAGCTGCAGAAGTCATTTTCTATACATCTTCTGTAATTAAATGTTTAGTTTATTTCCTACATAAAAAAATTAAGATCCAGAAAGGCCTGGGAGATACTGAGCAAAGACTGAAGACAGTGGGAATAAAATAGTGTTGGTTATCAAATTTCAGAAGCATGGAGGGATCTATACAGAATAACTCAACTGTCCCACTCCTCCCTATCACAGGTTGTTGCTGAAGCTAGTCCTGTATGTTTAAAATGCAAAGGGATCACTGATGGGCACATTATTGGTAGGACTTTCCAGATTAATACCTTTTTAGCTCCAAATTATTTTGGATCAATAACTGGCTTGTGAGAGGTGGCTTATTCCAGATACTCTTCTCTTAATTGAGTTGACTGATCCCTTTTAAGTCCCAACCAGTCTTCTTAAGTAATAAATTGTGTGAATTTGTTGCTTTATAATCATAAATGTTTATTAGATGGAACACAGAACATTCCCTCATTTTCCTCGTCTCTGAATGTTTTTGTTAAACTTCTGACTACAAGCTGTTCTTTTGAAAAGGGTTAGATTTTTATGAAGTAGGAGGGGCCAGACCAGAAATTTCTTACCCAGAATAAAGAGAAACATGGTGTGGAGGCTTAAGGTAAGTTAGTGATCAGGATATGCAAATATATTAGGATGGACACAGAGATGGATGTAAGTGGTAGTCTGCAATTTTATTTTCTTAATATCTCTCCCCAATATTCTGTCCTCCTTTCCCCAATTCTCATGTGCCAGGCATTCAAGTGGGGGTTACAGGGCTCCCATTGTATAACCTCAGCCTACTCTGAGGATTCAACTCCTGTATCCTCTCACCCTCCTGCAATCAAGCAAGAGGTGACGAGGTAACAAAGCAGGATCCCAGTCTCTGAAGACTTCAAGTTTCTCAGTCTTCCATAGGCATGAGGTCCACCACTGAAATTCCAAGTCTCCTTCCCCTGAGCACTGGTCTTTTGGACTTTATCCACAACAAGGGCATAAGTAATTAGCTTGGTTGCACCTCCCTCTCTTCCCCCAACCGGTATCTATTACATGCCTGCTCCAGTCCCTAATGTCCCAAGTCAAAAGTTGGTTCCTGCATCTGACCAGTGCACTTTATCATGCCAGAAAAACTCATGCCACTTGAACTGGATGCCCTTATGTGTGATCAAGGAGCTACTAGCATCCAAAAAGATTGATAACTGCCTGGTTCATATTCTTCCCTGTTCTTTCCACATGGGCTGGTTCAGTGGCTCCCTGCAAAAATTACCTCACAAGCATTTCTGACCAAACCAATCTTACATTTAGCCATCGTGTAATCAATCCTATGTCCCTCTGAATCCTCTCAAATTGATTTGATTGTAGGCTGCAAGATCATTTTCAGTGAGGTGAATAGCCAGGATATGTGGTTGTAGTTCACCAGTCAGAACAAGTGCAGAAGAGGCATGAGCTGATCCTATCTGCCTTTTCTGCCAAACTACTTAATGCATACAGCCTCAGCTCTGAAGCTTAGTTGTGATCGTCTTGCTAACCTGGCCACCCACCTGTGGGCACAGTGCACTACAGAATGTTGCAATTGCAGAGTGCCAACCTTGTTTGGGATGTCTTCTGAAATCACAGGGGCCCCTAGCAACACTCCCAGAGAGACAAACAAGTCTCATAACAGTTTGATTTCAATCACCCTATTGCCTGGATGCTAAGAATCAGAATTCTCTGATGCTGTGGATGTCACTGCACTAATCCTGAAGGAAAGTGTACCAAGATAAAGAACTAAGTAGACCAATAATGCCTTCTCCATTACAGCAGCAAACATGCTTGGTCAGGTAGCTGCCATATCCATGTGCAAATAGTGGGCCTGCCCACCATTCCATAGGGCTAGAAAGGCTTTGACTGCTTATATAGGGCACTGATTGTCATCCACATGTTCTCTTAGCAATACCAAGGCTGCTTTTCCTGTTTGGTCTGTTTTTAAATACCTCCAGTACAAACAAAATGCTCTATGTGTAAACCTTGCATCAGTTATTTCTAATGTATGCGTGGACCTGTTCCCTTCTGCCTGACACCAACTCACTAACCCTAAAAGTACCAAATGCCAAAACATGCATTTTTAAATAGAACTACAAGCATCCCACCTCTGCATATACTAGGTAAAGCATCCATTAACCCAAACAAAATGTATAGGTTTATGGGGTGCTTGTTGTCTTCTCTGCATCTCTTACCTCTGCTTCCTTACTAAGAATCCTCTCCATGGGATAGGAAATCCTGCTAGTTCTGCACCAAAAGAACGGACTAGCTAGGTGACCCAATATAAATGGATGAAGATAATCCACAGTCCACCAGAGACACGTTATATCTCTTAAGATGCTTGGGGATGGGCCAAAATTGCTGGATGCCTTCCCTATCTCTAAATTCCCTGAACTCAAGATGTAAACCCTCAGTTTCCTGGAATGGGTTCTTTTTCTGCTTAAAATTTCAAACTTTCAGTGAAAAATCAAAACATTTTATCTAAATCTTTCCATTTGGAAATGCTGCCAAATGCTGGGCATTGTAGTTGGGGTGCCCCTGACTCCATTCTCCTCTATGGGCTGGTCTCTCTGGTTGTACTATAATTCTTATGATGCACCATAGTCTTGCTTCTTATGGAGCAGCTACAGAACAGAATGGAGACATGAAGCAGCTAAACTACAACCCCCATGAGGCACTGCAGCAAAATTCCTAATCAAATTTTGTGTGTTTTTGGCCAAATACTGGGAATTTTTGGGGTATTCAGTTTTTTGACACACTCAAACTTATCTACTGAAAGGAGACATTTTTCACTTAATCAAAAACCCAATTTTCTGTCAAAAACCAATTTCAGTGGAAAATGTTTGATTTCCATTAGCTTTTTTAGCAGAAGAGTTGACATATGCTACTGACTGCATCACACAAACATGCGTAATTACACAACCAATTTGCTTATATGACTTATCAGTCACTGATGGCGTTTATTGGGGGTAAAAACACCTCAGGGCACATAGGAATGTTTATGCAGACCATAGGGTCAATAAGTGGATGCTGACAGTATAAAGCTTCACTGAAATGTGGATGGGTCCTGTAACTTATCAGCCTATTTCTAATTTCTAGCAATGGGGAAGAAGTGGTTCTTGGAAACTCCACAGATTTTTAAGCTGTCTACACTGACAGTAGCAAAGTAACTGTGGTCAAATCGACTTATTGGGATTGACTGAGCGGTCAGTGAAGACCCGCTCAGTCAATCCAGAAGTCCACATCATTAATCCACTCCCGCAAGTGGTGTAGCACTGCGTTGACAGGAACACGGTTCCCAATGACACACAAAAGAGAAGCTCAGAAGATGACGGGAGTTACACAAGTTCTTTGCGTAACTCCCGTCTGCTGCCGAATCACAGAGGTAAGTGTAGACCAAGCCTTAGACTCGGCAAGAAACCCCATGCTTCTCTCCCCCCTCCTCCATATATCACACTACTGCTATACAATTTTTACCATTTTTACTTTGGGGTGGTGAACGTTACCTGGGTCTGATTCTGATTGCCATGTACCTACCATCTGACAACAAAATATAAATACGGTGGATGGTTGTATGACTTGTGTGATTGCATTTCAGGATAGAATGGTTGCTTTTCCCCTCTCAGCTGACTAAGCTACGAGTGAGGCTGGTTTCGCTCCTTTTGCTACTCGTTTTATACCCAAGGGGGTATATGCTGGGCTGGTTTGGCTTGATTACTCCTTTCAGGTCCCGTATTTCTCTCAGGGCGGCGATGTCTCCTTTTAGGCATTTCACTGCCTTGTCCGCCCCGCATTACGCAGGCGCCGCTCCGGATCACTGATTTAAACTCAGATTTTCGACTGTCTTGCCGCAGGTGCGGTCTGTACCGTTCCGCTTTACCGGTGTGCGCACCGCGGTGGAGCGGGGAAGGCTCGAGGGTCGCGCGACGCGCCAGCTGCTTCCGCGGGGGCGGGCGAGCCTTGCGCCTAGGCGGGGAAGAGGGGAGACCGGGTGAGCCTGTTCACCCGCGGGCGTGGGGGAGGGGGTCTGGCTCCGCCCCGCAGCCCCGGGCGGCGGGATTGTTCGGCATTGGAGAAACGTCAACTCCGCCTGTAGCAGCAGAAGCGCCGGGGAGCGGCTCCTGCGCGTGCGCGGCTGCTTTGACGGTTGGGCAGGGGCGGGGCGCGGCCAAGGTGGACGCGGAGTGACGTGCCAGCGCCTGAAGAGCCACTGTGACGGGCGGCACGAGCCGGCGCGTGGGCGGAGACGGAACCTGCTCGGGGACGGAGGAGGTGACGGCGGCGACCCCACCCCTCAGGCTGCCCCGCCTCCCTGTCGGAGGGAGAGAGGCTGGTGTTACTGCGTCAGCTCCCCCTCCCGCACTCTGCTATGGGGCCTGAGCCGCAGCAGGCGGGGGGAGGGGCCGCTGGCCTGACGCTGCGGTAAGGGGGGGCTGGCATGGCAGGTGCGTCTGATGTTGCCTGTCCTGGCCGCGCCCACGCCGCCCTCCCGGGGGCTCACGAGCCCGTCGAGGCGAGGGGCCAGGCCTGGAGCTGGCCGTTGAGCCCGTTAACGGGCGGGACGCTGATTGGTTTCCCCGTGACGCCTTTCGAACTTCCCGCGGGAGCCCGCGCGGTCCCGGGGAGCGAGGCCGGGGGCGCTGTCGCGTCACACGGTGGACGGGGCCTGCCCCGCCGTTTTGAGGGAACCTGGTAACACCGGGGGTGTTGTGCGGGGCCTGCTGAGTGCTGCTGCCCCGCCCCAGAGGCTGGGTTTGAGACAGCCCCACGGAAAGGTGGTCAGCCCCAGGGGCGGGGCGGGGCTGTGTCCTGTCCTGTCTGAGCCTTTCGGGTAGCTCCGGGCAGGTTCCGGACGCAGGCTGATCTCTTCTGTGCTGCAACACTTGGGTTTAATTTAGGAGGTTAGGGTTAGTGCCGGGGGGTGATGGCCTGAGATACACAGGATGGTCGCCTCTGGGCTGGGATAGTCAAGGCAGGGCCGGAAGACACGCGGCCCCGCCTTGTGTTTTGTAACCCTCCTCTGCATTGACCCTGCCAGCTGCCAGTCAGTCCTTGTGCGTGCTGGCACCCTGCTCATCTGGAGGCCAGTCTAAAACGCCTCCCGCCCTGTCACGCAAGAGGTTTTGATTTGGAGCTGCAGTTGCCCGACGCATCTGTCACAAGCACAGCCCAACGGGTGACAGCAAAATGTTCAGTGACTTGTTAATGGTGTGGATTTCAACATGGTATATTTTGAATTTTCCTGTAGGCAAATCAGTAGTGATTCATTCTCTCTCATATAGTGCTAAAGACGCACATTATAGATTTTAATTTTAAGGCCATTTTTGCAGTCTGGAGATAGAAATTGCTAGGTGTTTCTTCATGAGATGTTTTTAAAACTTAAGTTTGTGAAATTTTGTATTTCACCTTGCATTGCGTCTGCTGACTGGCCTGAAGTAGCCAAAAGCCACAGGACCAGCTTTAGTGCAGTACTCTAACCTATGAAAATGTAGCTAAAATGTTTAAATTAATGTTTGTTTAGTTTATTCAGTATATAATGTTGAAGTAACCATGCTGTAGTCTGGCCATTAAGGCAGTAGGTAGCTGCTTCTGTGGGAGACTAGAATCCAAAATAGTGGTGTAGTTTGATGAAAGATGTTTTTAAACAGTGCATTGGAGTTTTTTGATAATTGTAAAGTAATTTGAAAAGTAACCAAATTATTGACTTAACTGGTTAAGCATAACAGATTTTGTGCTGCATGAGAAAAGTGAATATTTCCTTTGTACTTAAACTCCTTCAATTTTATCCTGTTCATGACATCTGCCATTCTTACTAACATTGGTATACCTGGAATAGTAAGCAGTTTAGTTCAGCATACTGCTCACAGCAATCAACTGTTCAGTTACCTGTGAGGAATTTGGCTACTTAGACACACACTATGCTACTTCCCTTAGGTGGAGATTGCCTATTATGCTGAGCTGCTTAGTCCCTTTCCAAGTGGAAAAAAGAGCCTACATACATATTAGCAAATATCTTTACACCTGACATAAGGATATGTTTGACCCTAGTTCTAAAGAGAATTCCTAAAGTATTTAATAAAATAATCAGGGCTGTTCTTAAAACTATATGGTGAATGCTCTATTAAAAACATAATTTGCTTCATGCTACCCTAGGTATCACTTGATTAGGCATGCTAAGAATTGAAAAAGACATTAAATTTTAAAGACTCAGATTTGTTTTAAAATTCAATAACTTTATTTGCATGTGATTCACCCTTCATGTTAAGATTGAGAACTAAGGCTCAGTAGGAAAAAGAAACCAGATATATTCATTTTGAGTTCTGAAATGATAAGGCGCAAAATACTTTATTCCCAAAGACTTTGGTATTATAAGTGGATTATAAATCTAATTTATTTGAGGAAATAAAGTTGTTTTGCTCAGATGCAATTGTCTTTTGATGAAGGTACAGATGAAATAATTCTTTGTGTGTATTCAGTTGATCAGTTTAATAACATAATTAATACTGTAGACAACACCAGCTGTTTGTTTCAAAAGAAGATGCAAGAAAACTGCAGCAGGCAGTTACGAGAGAATTTGCCTCCAGGAATACTCCCTCCTAATACCCAGTAATTAGAGGTTGGCTTAAAACCTTCCAAAACTCTTTGGTGACTTTCGGTTGGTTGGTTTATTTAGTATTTACTCCTGTAATTCTAGATTTTCTTATCTATACAAAATTGCTAAGCTTTTTGAATTCTGCTAAGCTTTTGGCCTCAATGATGTCTTATGGCAATGAATTCCACATCTAATTATACATTGTATGAAAAAGCATTACCTTTTATTGGTTTTGTATCTGTCACCTGTTTTTTAGAGAGAGACAACCAACTTGAAAATGACGTTTGTTTTGAAAATTTTGAACCTACTGGAGTTAAACATAACCCCTAAGATAGCTGGAAGAAGTTTGGGGGAAAAACTGTTCTGCTCTAGTTTTTGTTCATTTGGGTTTCTTTGTTTTATTTTTGTGGATTTGACAGCACTTTGTGCATAGTCAGCTTCATGGTTTTCCCGGTGTAGACAATCAGTTTCTCCAGTGCTGAAAAGACAGTTGTAAACATCGACAGGGAAACTGAAAAATACTTTAAGTATTTCAAAGGAATTTTTTAAAAAGCCCAACTCCTCAGAAACTGGAGTATATTTAAAGGATGCTGTTTCAGATTTTCAAATAAATAGGTGGAGTTGAACTGAGACACTATGTCAATACAGAGTACACATTTTATCAAATAATTTACTAAAGGCTACTTTTTTCCTGTATCTTAAAAAAATCTAAAAGCATGTAAAACCAAATCTTGTGTTGTAGATTTTTTTAATTGTTCATTACCATTGTTACTTAATCTTAAATTGTAAAACACAATTATTAGAGAATTGAAAGGGGAAAATATATATCGACACAGTCATTAAATATGCTTTCCTTTTGTATTCTTCAAGTAATCTAGCAGATGCCTGAAAGTTGACTTGAGCATAAGCAGTGAGATGTTTTGCCATTTGGCAGCTGTGAGGAGGAGGTAAGACTGATTGATTGCCAAATTAATCCATCCTTTAGCTTGTATTTAAAAATTGCACAATTTTGTGTAAATCTGACTGGAGGTTGTGTTCAGTACTTTTTTCAATTGTTCTCTGAATCAGTCATTTGTTGTCCCTTTCCTGTTTGACATTTTTATCACAATAGCTGCAACAAACTTTCAGTCATGCAATCAGACATGGGCTAAACAAAACAAAGGTTTGAGTATGGCTTTATTGTGGGAAAGAAAGTGATATGACAAAGCTAAAATTAAATATCCAAAATATAACTGAATTCTTTTGCTATTAAAGTTCAGCATCTGCAGATCTGGTTGCCCCATCTCAAAAAAAGATCTGAATGCAGTTTTGGGGAAAATTGATCCTTTGAGCAAGGAGCCACAGACATGGCCTTTGCATTGTTTTTCTAAATTCATTTTAATTTCTTAATTTGGTCCAACAGTGTGGGATGCCTCAGAGGCCTATCACTTTTTCTGTGTATATTCTTCATTCTGTTGCACAGGTTAGTTATGTTCTGTGAGTGTTCCTCCTTTGTGTAAGGTCAAAATAGATTTTTTGCTAGGCTCCTGAGCCTGTCTTCTTCCATGGTAATGTTACTTAGTTTTTTGTGTTTTTTTCCCATCTATCTCTATTTAGTCATTTTTCTCATTAAGATCTTGGACATAAGTGATTTGTAAGTCTCAAGACATGCATTCCATTAAAAAAAGTTATGAGGAAAAACTTGCATGTTAGTCAGAGGTGTTTTTTTTAAAGATGGGAGCAGATAAGGTACAGGGTGCCTAGGCCTCTTGCCAAGCAACCATGAAGGGGTAGAGTGCTGGCTTTCTTGTGTGGGTGTTGTCCATGGATCTTTTTGTATAGCACTATCTTTTGTATGAGCTTCTAGCTAGTTGGTGTCTGAGGCTGGGTCTACACTGACGGGGGCAAATTCGCTGCCATCAGATCGATTGCTCTGGATCGACTGAGTGGTCTGTGTAGATTTACGTCACTTGCGTATCTCCCGTAAACACCTTCTGGATTTGGTGGCAAAGTATAGACCGGGCCTGATTAAATGTAAAGTACTTAGGAGTGACTGGAAGGGAAAACCTTTCTCTTACCATCTCAGAACTTTCTGGTTACTGCAAAGAAGATGTGTATGGGAGGGAATAACTTTTTTGCTACTGTCCCTTCCTGCATAGCAGTGCTGAAGCTGACCAGGCTTCGTAATTTCACTCGGCTTCTTGGCAAAACTAGGACTAGCAGAAGAGGTGATGGAGTTGTCGATCTGCCAATACAAGACTAATAGTGTTGCTTTGGTTTACATTTGGTTCACATTTCAATGGTTATTTTCATAACTATGAGGGCTTCTCTCCTTTGCCAGGGAAAGCTTTGTGCTTGTCATGGTCACATGGATTTTTCACACCCTGCAAATCATTTGAGTCTTAAATATTCACCTACTCTTTTTTATCAGCCTCACCAGTTGTCCTATTGCTAACTAAAGGGTTAGGCCTTGTCTACACTAGAAAAAAGAAGTCGCTCTAACATAGGTTGATTTACAGCCATCACAGTAATTACTGTGAAGGCTACTATCCAAACCACCCTCCTTTGATCTGAGGAGTGTGTCCTCAACAACAGTACTTCCACTGACCTAAGAGGGGCAGTGTGGGGAGCTGAGAGCCCCATAGGCTTCCAGGCTCCTGGTGGGCTGCTCCCTACACCCATTCCCCATTGGGAATCAGCCCTGGGCTTCTCCCCTCCCCG
This sequence comes from Mesoclemmys tuberculata, assembly GCA_007922155.1. Taxonomy (NCBI): domain Eukaryota; kingdom Metazoa; phylum Chordata; order Testudines; family Chelidae; genus Mesoclemmys; species Mesoclemmys tuberculata. The sequence goes on along the minus strand of ML675603.1, from coordinate 67,927,512 downwards.
TTTCCCACTGGGAGCCAGTTTCCCCTTCCTCATTCCCAGGGGGAAGCCACCCAAGGCTTCTCCCATCTGGGGAGTGGGCTCCAGCTGCCCCAGCTTCTTTCTTCCACACACTCTGCCAGGAGCCAGGACAGCCTTGTTAATTTCATGGCTGAGTCATGAGATTGACAAGGCTGCCCAGCTCTAGGAGGGGAGCTGGTAGAGAAGAGCTTGGGCTTCTTGCCCACTCCTGGGAGTAGATGGAGACCAACTGCTCAGCTCTTGCTGGAGCAGTGAAATTGACAAGAATGACAGCCCCTCAGCCAATGTAAGGAATGCAGTGTCGGCATAAGCCGACATAAGCCCTACACCTCTCATTGAGATGGTTTATTATCTTGGCATAGCAGGGGAGTTACATTGGTGGAAGGAGCATTTCAGTCTGTACACCTCCATTCTTTTATCGACAAAACTCTTTAGTGTAGACCAGCCTTTTAGAGATCATAGAAGATTATGGTTGGAAAGGGACCTCAGGAGGTCCCTAGTCTAGTCGAACCCCCTGCTCAAAGTAGGACCAACTCCAACTGACAAACAAGATACTGACAAACAAGAAGATCTGGATCCTTATCTCAATCTGAGAACACACTTGTTTTAAAAAATTATTAATAAAATTTAGAAGGGGACATGATTCTGACATCCGATCTTGTTTTAATTGCTGTCTGGAAAGGCATTCATATGAATGAATCTGCCCAAGTGGTGCAAAAGAGATTTGGAGATGACCCTAAAATGTTATGAATTTATGCAAGTTCTATTTTAATTTCACTCACTTTTTAACGATTTTGGAAAAGAAAAGCTTTGTCTCCCAAAGACCAAATCATCTGGTTGTTAACTTCATATTGCACTGACTTTCTCTTAAGTTGTTTGATTTTTCAACTTATCCACATTTGCAGATAACTCATCTTGTAAAAAGTTCTTGGATTGTCTATGTTGGGTTTGTTAATGATGGTTTTACTAGGTCTCTCATAAAATTTGAACTAATTGTGACTTGACTATAGTGTTTGTTTGCAAAGGCATTTTGAGAATGCAATAAAACTTGATTAATTGATATCCCTTTTGATCATCTTATTTCAGCTTTGCAAAATTATCAAGATAATTTAACAGTACGTACGTATGTGTGTACACACCCCCAAATCTGTTAACCAACTTCTGCTATAGGGTAGGAACAGACAAAAAGAAATGTTTGACAGTTTGTTCTCCAGTAAAATTATTCACCCCAGGAAATCAAATGAATGGAGTTTTATAAGGCTGTCGTGTTAATTATTTTTATATGGTCATCTTTTCTACATGAAGGATATGCAACTATGCCTCTTGTCTTTCTTTATTTGCCTATCTTGATTTAATTAGTTTCTAGCCATTATATAATTTTGTCTGTCTTGTTTTTAATTCTGCAAAGTTTTTGTCTATAGTTTAAATGAAAGACACAGCATAAATTTAGAAATGTTTTACTGCTGAACTGAACTAAAGTCCTCTTCATCTTAGTTTCAAACTGAATGTGAATGCTGATGGAAGGAAAACTGACTTCTGGTAAATTAATTAGCAGACTATGTGAGATGATTTAGGAAACAGAAATTCCATTACCAGATATTTACCATTTGCATCCTGGCCTTGGTATTTTTAAGTATGCTGTCCTGTTCATGTAACACAATAACGCAGACATCAACTTTGTACTATGGTCAGAAATCTCAGTGATCTTTTATCCAGAATTCACCTTTTTCTCTCATTTCTCTTATCTGCCATGCAAGTCTGCTCTTTGTCATTTCCAGAACGTTGCCAGAACTTGCCCTTATTTCAGCTCTGCCTCCTGAGAGCTTTCTGAAGAGATCAAGAGTGCTATTGTCATATAACTCTTTGACTCCAGGAAATGGAACCATATCATATTCATTGCATCTTGTTGGTTTTCACATCAATTCAGAATTGTAATCCTAGTATTTAGAAATCTCTAAAGCCAAAGACACATTATTTCCCATTTGCCCACTATTCGCTCTTACAACCTTGAACTCTCTTTTAATTTTCCACAGCTGAAGCTCACCCTTAAACTTGTGCTTTCTGATCTATCTATCTAAATAGGGACTTGGAATGGTTATCTCATTACAAGAAATAATTGTCACTGTTCACGCATTCTCACCTTCTAATCAATGGTTGTGAATAGGCCTCAGCTATTCTAACTGTATGTACTTTGCTATTTCCTACCCCACTCGTTGTACCTTCCCCTTGACTGTACATATATATACACTACCTATCTGATTTCCATTCCCTGCATCTGATGAAGTGGGTTATAGCCCACGACAGCTTATGCCTGCAAAAATTAAATTTGTTAGTCTTTAAAGTGCTACAGAACCCTTGTTGTTTTTGCTGATATATCTAGAATTTCTTCATCCAAACACTCCCTCACTTCAAATCTTACTTTAAATGATCTTCTTCACCTCTGATTGAAATTAAATCTATCAACATCCCTCTTCTTCTCCCTCTTCTTGCATCCTTCCTTTCCTCACTCTCATTTTAAAATAACAAGCTTATTTTCTTTCACTCCAGTCTACCTTCTTGCATCATTTTGTCTTCCATACAAGAGTATGCTTGGGAAATGAAGTAAGTTTCCTCGGGTTTAAAAGTAGCCCTGGGCGTTTGACTCTCAAAGAGCATGGGATGCCTTTTCTGTGTTGAAGTATGATTATTTTTTTTAAACTCAGAACTGATGCTTTGTTTTTAAAGTACTCTTCATCCAAGTATAGCAAGTGCTTTATAAATATTAAGCTGCTTAATGTGAAGATTCGAAAGTAGCTATGCCTATTGACTTTCAAAAACACCGATTTCAGAGTGGCAGCCCAAGTACCTCTGACTATTCCAATCAACATTTTTAAAAGAGGTATTTGTGTGGAGAATTTCATATATTACCATATAACATGGGTCCCTTACCTTCTCCAAATATGACTTTTTGAATGCCACTAATCAGAACCTTTAGCATCAGCCATCTTTGAAATACTGTGGACCTGCTCTGGCTAAAAGGGACTTTGTAGATCCGACGGGACAAATCTGGCCACGTAATACAGCTTATTTTTAAGTGATTGCACTTTGTGAATGTTTGCACTATTTTGGTAACGTTTCTTTTATGTAATTTATATCACTTTGTCATTTGGTGGTTACTTCACTAAATTAAGCTTTTATTACCTTGTTAGGTTTTGTCTGGAGAAAATATTGCTACAGTGGATTCTTCAGGCAAGAGTTTTGTCAGGGGCTGAAGCCATCAATGCTCTCAGGCCATTCTATTTTGCTGTGCATCCAGATTTCTTTGGCCAGCATCCCAGAGAAAGGGTAAAAATATCCTTTTGATTCTCATGGTGTTTTACATGGTGGTCTATGCAGAGTGGAAGTATTTTGTTAGTTTAGTTTTTACACTGTCAAAGTTTGATCTACCAATTGTAGAGCTAATATGGTTGATATTGGAGATTAAGAAAATACACCGTTAACAAGATAATGTCCAGCAAATTCTCAAAATTTGGACAAAGTATATCCGAAAACTCTCTAATCTGCCTTTTATTATGCATTGCTTTCTCTAGCAATCTGGATTCTTGACCCATACAAAACATAATGCAACACTCTGTTTCATTTTTTTTTGAACCTGTGACAGCCTTAAAAATGGGCATCATGGGACAAAGAATTACCTTTTACTTTTAATCGAACTTAATTCTTTACCTGTTTTTGGAAACTATTTTGAGCAGTACTATATATACTTTAATTTCAGTTTACCCTTATTTACCACTAATTTAGCTATTCATGCAATGAAGACAATTTTTTTAAATGAAATTACTCAGTCACCTTTTCTAATAGGAACACATTGATGTGTTGTCATGGAAATATGAACTATGTTTAAGATATTTTGAAACTTTTCTTAGTTATGTCTTATTAAACTAATAGTGTTAACCTGATTTTAAGTAAATATGCTATGTTCAGAAAGTGGGCAAAATTTAGTATTTACAGAGGCACTTATTTTGTTTTCTTCAGGAAATCAATGAAAACTCTCTTAAGAGGTTAAACGGCTATTTGGAGAATCTCCAGAAACCAGGATTTAAGTCTTTTAAACCAACTCAACTCACTTTTTATGTGAGAGAGAGAGAACAAAACTCCTCTAGTGTCCAAGAATCCTTCAGTGCTTCAGGTGCTTTTTTTTAGTTGATAATTTCTTTTGCAAAATTAAATGCTGAAAATCCATTCTACAGTTTTGTACTCCTTCATACTTTTATAGTATTTTATCTGATAACCATTCACAACAGCTGGCATTGGATCAGGCCCTTGAAGGCCATCCCAGGTAATTACATGTTTTTGTAATGGAAAAATATTTATAGCAAAAGAGTGGTTATAATGGGAGTAATGCAACTAGGAATCCAAGTTTCAGTAAATTTACAATGAAATTGAAATAATACCCTGAAATATTTACCGGGTATCAATACCTTTAATTCCATTCTCTGTGTAATTTGAAGATAGTTTAAGGCATTACTTTTCTTTTCTCATTATTTGGTCCAGATGCAGTATGTAGACTAAACTGTGTAATAGAAGAAGTGTTGAATGACCTAAAGCAGCAGAGGTACCTTTCAAAGTGAAATCTATAGATTTAAATTACTGTTAGTTTAAGAGAACATAGGATGATTCACTGGCAAGTCTGGTATACTTGTCTCTGAATTTTCCTCAGATTTCTTACAATTTTGTCTAATGAAATATTATACTGTTTGTTAAATGTATTTTCATTCATGTTCTGTATTTTAGTAGACAGAAAACGCTCTAAAATGAATTTTTAGTGATCCTTTTGCTAGAAGAAAATCATACTAGCCTGCAGAGGAAAAATAGTGGTATACTTGAGCCATTTAGATATGAGAATAAAAGAGTTTTTCTAGTAGTTATAATAGGGAGGACTGGTCTAGGTGGTTCTGTTCCTGGCTCTGCCACTGACTTTCTGTGACACTGGGTGAGTACGTTAACATCTTTGTGCATCAGTTTACCGCTTTGTATAACAATGCTTGCGTCTGGAATTTCATAGGTGTTAAAGCTTACTATTTGTGAAGTGGCACTGTAGACATGCAAGGATCTAAGACATTTAATCCAAAGTAGTATTTTTTATTAATGAACCCTACCTAATGGGCTTTCAGACAAAACTGTCAGTTAAAGCAATAGAAATATTTGTCTCTTCGTATTTATTTTCTATTTGTCACAATTACATATAAGCGTCATTCTCACCCGAGCCAAATAGTTGAAATATCCTAGTAGTTATAACTCTAGACTTTATAATTGTAAATATTAAACTATATTCTGATGTCTTCTGCCATGAAAATAGTTAGAAATTTATAATTGTTAAATAAATGTTATAATTTCACTGAAATTGATCATATAATGTATGGTTTGTGTTAGCTTTGTTTAAGACAAGAATGAAATGCATCTAAAAGCTCAGCTATTCAGTTGAATACAATATTAATTGGTTTGAGGGTTGCATTTTATAGGTTTTCGAGCTGTCAGTTTTACTTTGCACACCAGGGATCTGCTAAGCACAGTATTAGATATTCTCAACTCCTGCAGCTTATCTACTGAGCATGTCCAGAGCTTGAATGCTAATGTGAACTCTCAGTCTCACAAAGAAGTAAAAGGGACATTCTACAGGCCTATCAAATGGGACAAGACTTACTACTCATTTACTGGATTCAAGGATCCCGAGGAAGAACTAGAACAAGCCCAGAAAGTAGAAACTACACTAATGTAGGTACAGGTTTTTATTTAATTAAACTAGTTTTGTAGTATACATTAAATACTCTGATTTTAATAGTGGTAAAATAGGGAAATTAAAAATTTTGACACTGCTAAATTTTTATCAACCCAATTATTGTTCCCTACCCTATAGAAATGTAATTGAAGGGTGCTCAAATGAGGAACCGCAGTAACCATAGTCTCAGGTGAACAGTGGGCAAAGAGGCAAGGAATATCATGGATCATAGTCAATGATTGTTTCAAATGTGGATGTGTCTAATCCTAGTTTTTCATTGGTTTGCTGTGGAATACCACTGTAGATTCATCAGTGGAATCAGTGACAGCTTTCAGGTGTTCAGTACTCTAAGTCTCTCTTGTAATTTACTTCTATCTCTTGTAGCACCAAATACTAGATATAAATCTATGCAAGTTAAGACATCATTAAGTTGTGCACCATGTAATAGAGCCCTATAAAAATGCTCTAAATATTTATTCTGTGGTTTGTTTGTTTTTTGTGGTGCCTATCATCTTTTTGTGTCTGAGCTTCTAACATCTGTTTCAGCTTTAGGGCACCATCTTAAATATCCAAAGGCTTGGCAATTAATATATGCAGTTAACTTACACTAAATGCATTACATTGTGATTTAGAAGTGCTGAAAATTGCTTAGTACTCTTAATTATTTATAAACCCTGAATGCACTTACTACTAATTTCTGAAGAGATAAACGCTGGTCTGGAGACACTTAAAATATAACTGAATTAAAACAGAAACAGCATTATACAATTTAATTTTTATTCCTTGAATATAATAACGCAAAATGTGTGGTATTTATGCCAAGTGCCAAACTAATTGGCGCATAAGCTCTTCATGGCAGAGAGCATGTTACATAACACACAAGGTCATTTTGCTACTTTAAAACACATAACTTATCTATATTGTATATGAGATTTGTTTTCTGTCTGTGTGTAATTGTATGTCGTTTTCTTCTATATCATGAAGCTGTTGTGGTTACTTCATAATTTGTATGAATTGTTACTTGAAGTTGGACCTTTTTCTTGTATCGGTTTTATTTTCATGCTTGAGTTCAGTACTATTTTTAGCATTGGAGTATAATATTGTTCTTGTAAAAACAAGAAACTGCAATCAGTTGTGTATAATGGGCATTTGGATAGCTGAAATGATTTAAAAAGGTAAATAGAGTAAAAGAGATAATTATCTCTAAGAAATAATTGATTGACTCTTTCTCTGAATATCTCAAATATTTTTCCAGTTATTAGCAAAAGCTTTGCCACATTTCTGAACAGTATTGCAAGCACCATTTACTGTTTTGTTTCATTTTGGTTTGCTTTTTTTGTGTGTATAGTAAAGATAACATTTCCGATAGATATATATTCTGATTAACAAACAATATACATTGTTGATTTAGGACATGTCTACACTGAGACTTCACACCCCGTCCTGCTGCATATGAATCTTCAGCACATTAGCTTGCCTTGCACTGACTGGTTATGTATACCCTGCTACTGTGTTTTGATAGTTCCACAGTGTGTTTTAACATACTGCACAGCACTGTAGATCTTTTATTGTGCAGTAGAAGGGTCCACATGGTCAATGAAAGCCTGGCAAGCTAGCATTCTGTAAATTCACACCGTGGTTTGCCACTCAGTGGTCGCTGTGTGGGCAAGCACCTGAGAAGTCAGTCTGCTGCCTGAAGTTACACCAAAATTCCAGTTAATTCAAAATACCTTCCTATGATGGAGTGAGTCCCCATCACTGGAGAGTAAAGGTTAAAGACCAGTTAAGCACATTCATTCCACATGGGTGGAAATTAGATAGTTACTTGTCAGCCAGAGAGGGCAGGGACAAAAAATGTTAGGCAATAACTCAGCAGACACCTGGGCCTTATAAATAGGCTGGGAGAGGTCAGTTTTGGAGAGAGAGCCACAGGGAGCAAGTAAGCTTGTTTCTGCAAAGGGCTGAAGTGCCAGATACTGTTGGAGGCTAGAGTCCTCAGGAAGATTTAGGTTTGGTGGAACAGTGCTTGATGGCAGAACCAAGGAAAGGCAGTGGAACCCCAGGAAAGGGTTGAGCACAGGGCCCAGAGGATGGATTGATTCTTTGGGACTTTGGATTATACTTGAACATTTTGTGAAACTGGAAGGGGTTTGGATTCATGTCTTCTCAGCCAGAGGGCTGAATGGCAGGCAGACAGGCTACCTACAGGGGAAGCAATGTGGTCGTAGTGCCCCTCAGGTTTAGCATGGCTGCTTCTCTGTCTTCATCTATAGAGGGACAGATGGGCCAAACCTGAGTGCTGCTGCAACATGTGCCAGGTCACAGGGCTTGTAGTGGGACTGGAGCCACGCTAAGCCCCACAAGATGGGAGCTGCAACTGTTGTGGGGTGGGGTCAGTGTAGACTTCACAGTAATTGTGAATTTGAATGAACACTAAGGCTATGATTTTGAGGTATCAAAGTATTTAATGCCATTTATCTCACCCCTGCTCTATTATATCCTTTGACTCTGGTGTCAGTTTCCTTAAATTTAAAAACAAAAAACACCACAACCTTGTGTTAGTCTTCAGGGGCACTGACATCTGACAGTTGTTTTAGTGCTGCTAGAATAAACCACACCAGTCTTCAGTGCTCTCTACCTTTCACTCCCCTCAGCTAGAGATAATAGAGCTGCATCTCTAATACTGCCAGAGGTTTCAAAGCAGTTTGTGTCACTGTTGGTGCACAGCTTTTAGGGAGCTCAAGGTCTCTCTTATAGATACATCAGAGGCATTCAGCAGCTTCTGTTCCTTATGTCTCATTCCCTTTAGAACATTACTGAACTTCATAGACTGCCCTTAATGCAGGGGTATTTTCAGTGCTCTTAAGGCTTTGGTCCTCCCAGTCTGAAAAGAGAGCATCTCACTGCTGCGCTTTCTTTGGGGCACCAGTGGTGTATACCTGTCAGCACATTTTCTGGATCATGTGTTGAATGTGGTGTGTTTTCTGTCTCCTTCCCTTTCTCTTTCACATTGAAAAGCTCTTAAAAGGGTGAATGTCATCATACAATATCCCTCACAGGTAGGCCTGACTGTTTTGTTCCCCTTCAGTGAAGATCACAATTGACTAGGTGATGAAATGGTCACAGATGTCCGTGTAAGCCATTAGGTCTCAGAGGGAGTTCCTCCTTATAAATTCCAGTGCTTTTAATAAATCTGGAAAGAATCTGGCCCTCAAAGCAGTCTAAAGTTTTGGCCTCAGGTGAGTCAGAATTGATACTCTACACTGAGTTGGAATTGTTTGTTGTGGTATAGGTCTGATGAGATAGATCCAATCATTCTACTTCCATCCTTTCAGAGCAGTCAGATAGATGTCCAGTATCAATATTGCTGTAGCACAACAAGCATGTCATCAGCACATGCAACTAGTGGTTCTTGAAACTAACTTTGGTGGCCAAATGAGACGTGATGATGCTCCCATAGTGCTTAAACTCATTCTGTACCAGTAGGGCTCATAAGATTTTCAACTTGCGGCTGACTTCGCCAGCTATTATAGCTATAGTTTTGAAGTTATTCACAATAAATTGATGCAGTCTCTGGATGCATTGAGAGCTCTGTAACATGGGTCCCTGATGTCAACATACACAGATGGAGCTTCAATGGCACTAACCTGTCAGACTGCTGTTTTGTCATGCTGTAGTTGGTACAAAGACTTGGGAAAGATCTCGGACACATTTCATTTTCAGAAGAGTGGTCAAGTTTTAGTATTTCTTTATAACCTAGATCACTTCAAAATATGTTTTATCCATTAAATCTGTTAAGATGCTGCTTTTAAAAAATTCATGAACTAGACCTTTGGAAACATGATTCAGTGACTGATCTGCAGTTATCTGTTTGTTACACTAAAAATATCTTACTTACTCTTTTCAAGAAAACGTGATTCTTTTAAAACATTACCTGATCTGGTAACTTAAATGTAGTTCTTCAAGTTGACATTAATGTGTTTAACTAGCAGTATAACGTGCCTGAGAAAAATGATCTTGGACAGTCTTATATTTTCTTTTTTCCAGCTCATGGTTATATAATAGTGAAAAGAGTGCAATAAAGAAGCTGAGAAATAGCTTACCGCTTAGGGAAGAACTAAACCGTTTGAAAGGTGAACTCACTCATCAGCTACAGCTCTCTGATATCAGGTAATGAAATACAGGAGATATAACTTAAAAGGGTCAAAACAAACATAATTTACAATTTTGAACAGCCACTGTGATGGTATGCAGAACCCCTGGGATACCACCTGCTAGCTGGGATACCACTGAGCCCTCCATGTGACCAGTTTGGACTCCCTCTCACACTGTAATGCTGTGAAAAACCACAAACCTCTGACAGGTATTGCACTTACACAGCCCTCCACAGGCAAGGACCACACCCATCTTAGTTCAATGAATGCTTTCCAGCCACTCAGGAACCAACAATAGAGACATTCCATCCATCCTGCCTAGGATCCCAGGACTATACCATATAACCTTGGTCAAAAAGCCTGACCAGCAAAGGTTATTATCCAGTCCTCCCCTCCCTCAAAATAAAAGAAATGTGCACCAGCTTTTGTTACTGAGCAATTTGCCTAAACACTTCACTCAAACACAGTGGTTAAGGCAAAATATTAAACAAGTTTATTAACTTCAGAAAAATAGATGTTAAGTTGTTATAAGCAGCGAGTGTAAAAAGATTGAAAGTCGTTACCAAATGAAATAAACATAAGATTGTAGTCTAAGTTCTACACACTAACGTTTTTGAATTAGCAATTCCTCACCCTTGTTAGCTGGTACAAGCAGTTTCTTAAACACAGGCGGGGCAGCCTTCCCTGCCTTGGACTACCCCTCCCCCAGTCCAAGGTTCTTTCGTTTCCAGATGCTCCTTCAGGTGTTGAGTTGGGGGAGAGAGAGAAGCCAAGTGATGATGTCACGCTTCCTCTTGTATAGTCTGTTTCAGCTTGCTAGAACAATCAGGCTTGTGACGTGTGGTGTCATCTTCATTGGTCAGTCAAGCTCCATGGCGATCATGTGTCCTCGAGTGAAGCCTTCACTGTAAACAATTCCTGATAGCAGAATCTATTCCTGAATGGGTGAGAGAGAGCCATTAATGCTGCCTGGCCACTCTATTGTTGTATCTGAAAGGCTGTTTATGGAAGTTTCCCACCTTGCAACATGTTATAATATGTTTAACACTGTTTCCTAACTTCACATACAATCCAACAAGATATTAATGTTCAGCAGATCAAGAGGTTTAAAATAATACCAAACAAGGCATACCTTGTACAGAGCATGTCCATAATTACATGACAGTGGTGAATATGGAGTTTCTGGGTGGGTGTTCTCAGACATGGTGTCATAGCCACATAGACTAAAAATAAGGTAATGCAGTTAAGCTTTAAAAAATTTATTCCATAAAAAGTCTATTTTATATGTCATCACTAAAGTAGACGCCCTTGAATAAGATTATATTTTAATCAGAAATGTATGGGACTAAAAATTTGCATTTACAATATCTCAATTAGACCTAGTCTTGTTTATAAATCAGGAAATTGTACTGCCTAATAAGATTGTTTCCAATTCAGGAAAACCCTGCAGCATGTGCTTTGGTTCTATTGTTGTCAATAGGACCTAATCACGTGCTTAACTTTAGGTACTTCACTGGATAAAATTGCTTTCCTGAATTGGGGCTTGAACTTGCTTATATAATCAACTTAGCTTAGAAGTAAACATCTGCAGCTTCTCTTTCGATGCAGCATATGGTACATATTGACACCCTGTGAACGCTTAGTAAAAGATGTTGTCCAAAATATCAGAAACAAGTCCATGAAGAGAATATTGTAGTAGCTTTAAAAAGCAGGCTGGGTTCTGTACTTGGGTTTCTTTACTCCAAAATATTTCTTAGAAAATACAACTTGTTAATATCTGAGAACAAAAATTTCTCTCTTCAGGGTATAATATTGTGAAATCTTTGAGTTAAATAGCTTTTAGGTTTGTTTAGCTCAGTAACATTTAGTTTAAAGCCAGAAAGGACCATCAGATCATCTTGTCTGACCTTCTGTATATCACAAGCCACCAACACTACCCAGCAGCCACACACTAAACCCAACAACTAAAATTATACTGAAGTATTACAGACCACTGGAGAGTAGATTGTGCCACAGGCAGAGATTAGGAGGGACCAGTGGCAGTGAAATGATTATCTGGGTCTCTCTCACTTAATCTTGGCAAGTGACCTGCACCCACACATTGCAGAGGAAGATAAAAAATTCCCAAGGCTGCAACCAATCTGATGTGGGGGAATATTCCTTCCCAACCCCACATATGGCAATTAGTTAGACCCTGAGCATATGAGCAAGAGCCATGAATGCTTGGCGCCATCTCAGAGTCCTGCTCCTCCCTGTCCAATGTCCCATCTCCAGCCATGGCCATCCCTGATGCTTCACAGGAAGGAGATTAAGAAAACCCAAAATCCATTAGGATGTGGGGAGGTTGAGGAAATATCCCTTTTTGACTTCTGTACGTGGCTGGCTGAAACCCTGAAGCATGAGCTTTTAGAAATGTCAGACAAACTGGAAGTGAGCCCCAGGGGTGTTGCCCTCTACTGTCATGAGCAACCCCATCATACAATCTTACTCATAAATTTGTCCAGCTCCCTCTTGAAAGTAAGTTGTTTGCCCTCACAACTTCACAAGGAGGCTTTTCCAGAACTCATCCCTCTCATGGTTAGAAGCTTCTAATTTCCAGCCTGAATTTGTTCATGGTCAATTTATATCTATTTGTTCTTTAGCTTAAATACCTCTTCCCCGTTCCTAGTATTTACTACCTTACTGTGTTTATAGAGAGCAGCCTTCTTTTTACTAGAGTTAACAAGCCAAGCTCTTCCAGTCTCCTGTCATAAGATTAGGCCCTCTACTCCCCTGATCATCCTAGTAGCTCTTCTCTGCACCTGTTCTGATTTAAATTCATCTTTCTTGAAGGTGGATGACCAGAATTGTACACAGTATTCCAAATGAGATCTTATGAGTGGCTTGTACAATGGCATTTATATGCCTCTATCTCTTCTGGAAATGCCTCGTCTAATACGTTCTAGGATCGCATTTACCTTTTTCACAGCTGCATCATACTAGTGGCTCATAATCATCCTGTGATTCAACCCACACACCCACGTCTCTCTTCGCCTCTCTTGCTTCCAACTAATGAGCCCCTAGCTTGTAGCAGAAATCCTTATTAGACCCTAAATTCCTGACTTTCACTTTGTACAACTGAATTCCATCCCATTTTTGTCACTCCAGCCTTCAAGTTCATCCAGATCTTCCTGTATAAAGTTCCCAATCTCTTCTGATCTTATTAACAATGTCTCCAAACTTCGTATCATCTGCAGATTTCATTAGTGTGCACCTATTTTTTGTGCCAAGGTCATTGATTAATGTATTGAATAAGATTGTTTCTGAGACCAGTCCTTGAGGAACTCTACTAATAACCTCCATCCAGTCCAATAGTTCACCTTTTAGCACAACTCATGGCTTTTAGCTAGTTCTTTATCCATCTTACAATTCTCGTACTGATCCCCATCTTTCCTAATTTAACTAATAATTTCCTCATGTGGTGCCATGTTAAATGATTAATGAAGTCCAGGTATATTAGATATACTGCATTTCCCTTTTCTAAAATAAGTTTTCTTTTGAAAGAAGGCAATCAGGTTGTCTGACGTGATCTACTTTTGGTAAACTCCTCTTGTATTACATCCCCTTTACCATTTACCTCCCATGAATTTACTCTTTCCTTCACAATTTGTTCAAAAGCCTTACGTACTACTTAATAATATACCTGTTATTCTGACTGCCTGGATCACTTTTGATTTTCTCTTTCTTAAATATAGGTATGACATTAGCTATTCTCTAGTTATGTGGGACTAGCGCCGCCGGCTAGATAGATTTACTAAAAATCCTTGCTACCGGACTAGCAATCTCATGTACCAGTTGTTTCATATTTTCAAATGGAAATTATCTGGTCCCCCTGATCTGAGCACATTAAGCTTTGTTTTTCTTCCATCTCAGATGCAGTAATTTCCATTTCTAGACACTCATTTCTATCAACCATATTGCCTTCATGCACATGTTCCATAATATCATCCTTATTGAAAACCAAGTTAAAGAATTCATTTAGTTTCTGAGCCATATCTAAATAATCTTTAATTTCCTTCCCAGCCTCACTGCGTAGCGGCCCAACTCCATCCTTCCTTATTCTATTTATATTTATATAAACTAAAAAGATTATTTTAATTTCCTTTGCAAGAGTGAATTCATCTTGACTTTTAACAATTCCCATTTTATTCTTCCATTTTACTGATCATCCCCTTTTTTCCATTCCTTATAGGCTCTCTATTTACTCGTAATAATCTTTTTGAGGTGGTTATTCATCCAGCTGGGTGCAGAGCCTTTCCTGATTATGGGCTTTTTCCCTTTGTTTGAGATGCAGATTTCAGATAACTTTTACATAGTTGTGCCTCAAGTTGGTCCCTTGAGAGTCATTTCCAGCCTCAGTGGCTGACACAACTCCAAGTTGCCTTCACCACCATTGTGCTTTATTATATTCCTTCAGCAGGCCACAGCCTAGAGTGTTACTCACATACTTGCTTACAGTCTGTAGCCAGCTTCCCCATATGCTTCTGGGGAAGGGTACAGCATTAGCAGCAGTCAGTCCTGTCTAGTTCTGCCTTCTTTCAGGTTCCCTGTTCTCCTCCTAGCACTTCCTTCCTCTCTGCTTATATAGTCCCAGCTGCAGGGTTTCTTCCACCCAATTAGCCCCTGAGCTGTAGCTTTACTCAGTTAATTAGCATCCTCTGCCAACTACCTGTCTTCCAGTCAGGTGCCAATTAATGAATACTGGGTTTGAGTGACAGGGTGCTGAATCAACTTCTGACTCAGAATGCCATGTTAGAAGTTGATTTTGAAGAAATTCCAAGCCTCCTTCACATTTAAGTTTTTGAGTTCTTCAAACCAGTTGACTTGAACTAATTCCCTTAATTTCCCAAAGTCTGCACTTTTGAAATAAAAAATCATAGTTGATGAGCTGGTTTTGATTATCCTTCCATTTAATTTAAACTTAATCAGCTCATGAACACCTGATCCGTGGTTATTTCCTACAACTAGCTCTTCTATGCAGTCCTCACTGCATAGCAAAACCAAGTCTAAAACAAGTTGATAGATCTTTCTGATCACAGAATGCAATTTGCTTGTTTGTGGTTTTTAATGTTTAATTTCTTTCTTTCATAGTCTATCAAAATACTGTAATGCTATATTGTTACATTTTATGGAAAACTCACAACATTTGAAATGAAAAATTTACAAGAAAATGCAGCTTCCTGTTCAGAATTTTTCTAACTGAGAAGTAATTGTATCTTAATCGGAAAACTGCTACTTGCACCTTCTGCAGATCAATAATAATATGTTTGGAGGTTTTAAAAGTAAATAAAGGGCTAGATCCTCAGCCATTCCAAGCTTGTGCTTGGGACATTTGAGCAGATGGTGCAGGCTCTAAGCCACCTTTTTTTGTCCCTGATCTTGGGGCTATTAAGGGCCAAAGCAACCTCAAAGCATAATGTGGAGCAGTGCTTATGCTGATCTGAATAATATCTGCAGTAGTTGTCCCATAAGTGCCCTTGTATGGTACCATCCCTCTGTGCCCTTGATGCTGAATTGCTACACTGGCTTTATGCCAACTGAGGATTCCCCTATTCTGTGGGAACAGTCAGTTCCACGGTTGAGGCAGTTTTAAATACACTGAAAAGAGGGCCTAAGAAAGCTGAAGATCTGGCCCATAACTGTAAATTGTGTTCACATAATTCTGAGGATATGGTGACGAAGAAACCTCAGAGTTTAATTGCTGTCCAAAACTTTATCCTTAACTTTCCTGTTCTGTGTCACTACTGAGGGGATCTCAAAATGGTGAATGGTTTTTTAAAAAAATATACACCTGCTGAGGTGAATTAAAGTTAATGTATTTTTGTGGTTTTAATATAGGCACACTTTTTGATAGTAGCAAAAGTTATTCTAATGTCTCTTTAATTAAATATTGTAAATCATAAATATCTGTATGAATCCAGCTGTGAAGGGATCATTTATTCAGGCTGGAAATTAAAAACAAACAAACACTGCTTTCTACAAGATATGATGCAGTGGATTTTTTTAATATTTTTCCTCACTTACAGTGCATGTGCATAACACTTTCAATTCCAGTACAATAGTTCCTCTAATAGCAAGCCAAATTGATCCATCCAGTATGATCTGAATACTGGGCTGTACTCTTAGGAGTTCAAGGGGAAAAGAATCTTTCCTCCTGGTTGGCAGTGGAGCACCTGTGTAACTGAGTAAGTAAGGGCTAGTTACTAGTAAGCACACCTACTTAACTTTATGCAGTTGTATGTAATCCAGTTGAAGTCAACAGAGCTCCTCATCGCATAAAGTGCATGTGTAAGTGTTTTTAGGAACAGAGGTGAGGATGCAGTAGCCTTCACAATCCTAACCTCTTGTCCTCTTCTGAGAAATCAGTTAGTTTATAAATAAAACTTTTTGCTGAATTCCCTTCTGTGTATAGGAAAAATACAAAGAAAGTATACAGAGAAACAAATAACTGCTTTTTATATATCCAAGTTATATTTAGTTTTAGCTTTTTTCCAGTTTGCTTTCCTGCATTTCACCAGCACCATGTTGAATATAGCACCCACTGCAAGAGAAATCCTACATTTTCCATTTTAATTATCTTAATTATTGGTTTATATACAAAAATTGAGTAGCATATTACTCAGACCACTTTTTGCATATTCCCAGTAGGGTCATTTGCTGTTTACTACTCTCCAGTGAGTGTGATTTTTGTTGCTGTGAATTACTGCTTTACTGTAAAGCTCTTAACACGTTTTTTGGGCACTATATTAATTTTTTTTAAATCCTTTTATAATGCTCTCAATTTTCACTCCACTGAGTGAAATATTCTCAATTGCATTTTTCTTTAGATGGCAAAGAAGCTGGGGTATTGCCCATCGTTGTAGCCAACTACACAGTCTAGGCCGTTTAGCTCAGCAGAGCCCAGAAGTACTAAGGAACGCTAAAGGTATATTTCCTATTACTTTTATCTTTTATGTATCATGATATAGTAATCATGTAAGGACAAGCATGAATCTTATGGTGTTCCTTATGAAAAGAACAACCTGCCTGTGTTGTTTAAGAAATTGTCAGTGATACATAGCAGTTTGTTTATTTCATACAGTTACCTAAAAATATTGTCTATTGTCTAGTAATTGACTACAACATCAGGATTTAAAAGCACGTATTTCAGCTTGAAGTTCTCATATAAGACTCATTTAAAGACATTACTTTAGGATATTCAGAAACTCACAATTTAAGCTGTTCATTATGTCTTACAGTAATATAAACAGATACATATATTTTTAATATCAATGACAAGTGAAAAATAAAGCCACATACAATATATCAAAGTGATAACATAATATAATCATAAATGTGATTCTTAGCATTTCTTGTTAGTCACATTATATAGCTGACATTCATTCATATTAGCCACATTAAATGCACACACTTAATGAATACCTCAAAAGAGGTTTGAGTATTTGAATACCTGAACGTACACTCCTTGTAATTAAGCAGCCATAGAGTCAGTATATTTGATTTTTTTTGATTGGCATACTGATTTGTAGACTGTTAAGCCTTGCTTCAGTGTCCAGAATTTTTAATCTTTACACAAGTCAACTGAGTTTTACCCTACTTGCCTGAGAAACATTTTGGTGTGAGGGAGCAGACGCTTTAGAATCTATAAGGTTTCTATACACAACCTCCTTATTCTTATGGCCTATATGGACCTGGGCATAATGGCCAATCTCCTTGCATCCCTTCAGAGAAGTATACATGTAGGAACCAAGATGTAGTGTCATCAGAGTGCCCCAGATCAACTCACAAGGGTAGCAATGGCTGCTCTTCAAGAGGATCCTTTGGGTTACAAATGGGTGAGTCATTAGGAAGTTATTTTCAATAAAGGATTAGACGATTCATCCTCCATCTCTATCTTGCCTGACTAGATGAGACTAGAATCAACTTTTGACTTACCTCTTGATGAATACAAGCTGTTTAAGGTTTATTGGATAGACAAGTGAAAGCACTAAATTTGCTTGTTTGCTATGGAGGGGAAATCCTATAAATTGTTACACAGTCCAGACAAAAGACTCTAAGACAGCTTTTTCTGTCAGTGATGGACTTCTGGAATTTACCTGAGATCTGTGGCGCTCTCTTTCATCCATTCCACCAGATCCAAGAAGGATGATAAACTCTTAACAGATGTCCCAAGCAGGACAAAAATACTTCTACCAGAACCAGATACTGGGTTCCCTTGTGGTCTCTGCTGCCCTCAAAAAGAGTAAATTGGTGCAGTAATTATAATCTTTCCTTAGGAACAAGAAGACCAAAAAGATGGACCACTAACTCTCAGAATAACCAATTACCTGGCCAGTAGGGCTTGTAAGAAACTTGGATAAAGTAATCTTCTCTTGTGTACTATTTTCTAGAAGACCTACATTCTGAAATCAAATTTCTTGTCCAAGAAGGATGAAGCATCTCTAACAACTTACGGGTTAACATATGACTCCTCTGATACAGCAACTTGATCTGTGGCAATAACAGTTGGCCAGTACACATGGCATCATACTTAGTCTTTCTCAAGAGTCTCAGTTTTGAATAATTATTCTTTCACTTGAGAATTCAGACTTATTTAATCAAAAGACACAGGTGAGAATGTCCTATGTTGTTCAACTGTCCTATGTTGATACAAAACTATTCAAAATAGTTAAGTTCAAAGCAAACTGCAAAGTGTTACAAAGGGTACTCACAAAACTGGGTGACTAGGCAACAAAATGGCAGATGAAATTCAATGTTGATAAATTCAAAGTAATGCACATTGGAAAACATAAGACCAACTATACATATAAAATGATGGAGTCTAAATTAGTTGTTACCACTCCTAAAAGAGATTTTGGATTCATTGTGGATAGTTCTCTGAAAAAATCCACTCAGTGTGCAGTGGCAGTCAAAAAGCTCACAGAATGTTGGGAATCATTAGTAAAAGGGATAAATAATAAGATAGAAAATATTGTATTGCCCCTTTATAAATCCATGATCCCTTTATAAATCCATGAGTGCAGATCTGGTCACCCCATCTCAAAAAAGATATATTGGAATTGGAAAAGATACAGGAAAGGGCATCTAAAATTATTAGGAGTATGGAAAAGCTTCCATATGAGGAGAGATTAATAAGACTGGAACTTTTCTTGGAAAAGACAACTAAGAGAAGGTATGATAGAGGTCTATAAAATCATAAATGGTGTGGAGAAAATAAATAAGGAAGTGTTATTTACTCCTCATAATTCAAAAACTAGAGGTCACCAAATGAAATCAATGGGCAGCTGGTTTAAAATGAACAAAAGAAAGTATTTCTTCACACAATGCACAGTCAACCTGTGGAACTCCTTGCCAGAAGATGTTATAAAGGCCAAGAGTATAACTGGGTTCAAAAAAGAACTAAAGTTCATGGAGGTCAGGTCCATCACCGCCTATTAGCCCAGATAAGCAGGGATTGCTGTTGCCAGAAGCTGGGAATGGGTGATGGGATGGATCACTTGATTACCTGTTCTGTTCACTCCCTCTGAAGTACCTGGCATTGGCCACTGTTGAAAGACAGGATACTGGGCTAGATGGACTATTGGTCTGACCCAGGATCGCCATTATTATGTTATGTAACAACATAAAGAACTTTGGAAAGGTAATGTCTATCAATGAGAAGTATCAATGTGCTCATATACAATTGTGTATGTAATTATTCCTTGGACCCTGCAAATTTCGCCTCTCCCCTAGATGAATAGTAAGATGATTAACTGTGTTCACAGTCTCAGCCTTCTCTGTCACCCCCATGGATAATTGCTGTCTTACAAGTTGCTAGAGGTCATTAGGAGAATACTTTTTACTTCCTTTTATCCCCGTTTTTCGATGACTTCTTGGGAGTGTCCCTTTCAACTGTGTCCTTTTCATGGAAAACTAAATGTCAGATATTGAATGACTGCATTTTCAGTTGGGTAGTTGTATTCTTATTTTGTACTATTATGATAGCAACACCTGCCTGTGGAATCACAAGGCTTGATAATTGTGGTTTCCTCTTAGGGCTGTCAGGTGTGTCTTTCGCTTACCACTTGTTCAGAATACAGTATCATGTTTATTTGAGCAACTATGATTGTATTAATTTATATTGCATGATTTAATTTTCTTCCTGTAGAAAGGCAAATCTTAACTTGCTTTTGTTGGTTTTTTAAAACCTTTAATACTTTTAGTCTTAATTATGTTTGAGACCCACTCCTTGAGCTTTGTCTTGATGCGCATTTGCACTCAATTACTTTATTTTTTTAGGCATCTTATATTGGTAAATGGATGTTTGTGTCTTTGCCATCATTGGTTCTTAATATTATCTTGATCCATCTTTCCCCACACAAAAACAATTAAAAACACAGGTTCTCCTTCGAGTGATTGCTCATATCCATTCCACTTAGGTGTGTGCGCGCCCACGTGCACGGCTCTCTGGAGAACTTTTCTAGCAGCCCCTGCAGGGGCCGGTCCCAGCGCCCCCTGGAGTGCCGCCCTTATGCAGCGGTACATATAGCACTGCCGGCCCCTCCCCTCCTCAGTTCCTTCTTTCCGCCCGTGACGGCTGGTTGAGAACTACCCCTGCTCTTCAACAGGTTGTTTTTCTCCTGAAAGTGAGTAGTTAGTTTAGCAGTTCATAACTGAACTAAGTTAGTTTATAGTTTAATTAGGGTTTTAGTTAGTTTAGGGAGCCTTCGGGCTCGCGGCGCCCCGGCTATGCCGAGTTTGCCGGGCTTCAAGCCATGTGCTAGCTGCAGGAACGCCTTCTCCGCTAGCGACCCCCACGACCGTTGCTTGCGGTGTCTGGGGGAACTGCACCGTAGGGATCGGTGCAGTATCTGTAAGTCTTTTAAGCCTCGGACTCAGAAGAAGAGGGAAGTGAGGCTTAGGGCTTTCTTAATGGAGTCCGCTTTAAGTCCGGCGTCCGAGCCATCGCGAACTACTCCGGCACCGAGTGTGTCTTCGGTGCAGAGTGTGCCCCCAGCACCGGAGGCCTCGGTGCCGAGGAGGAAGAAGCGCCGCCCACACTTACAGCGCTCCCCCGCACCACAGGAGCGGCCGGGGTCGAGCTCGGAGGTGCTCCTCCTAACGGACGTGCCGCCGGCCCCTGCTCCGGCACCGGCACCTACCAGGGAGGCTCCCCCGACTCCTGGGAGTGCGGGACCCCCTGTACAGGACCCTTCGACGCCAGAGGCGATCGAGGCGGCACAGGCCTTGTTGGCTTTACCCACACCTCCGGCACTCTCTCACCAGAGAGAGTCAGGGCCTGTTTCCTGGGGCAAACCCGCGATGGGGGGCCCCGAAGGGTGGGCGGCCCTGGCACCGGTGGACAGGCTGCCCACCACCCAACGCAGGAGAGTCGAGCTCGGAAGCTCCTCTCCATCTTCGTCTTCGGACGACGCGTCGTGGCACCGGTCCCGGCACTGTTCCAGGTCCTGGCACCGCTCCTTGTCATCGAGTTCCGGCTCGGCACCGAGACGGCGTTCTCGGCACCGCTCCCCAGCATCGTTAAAGAAGCGGCGAAAGTCATCTCTATCCCGGTACCGGTCGTCTTCATCTTCGGAGTCGCCTCGTCGGCACCGCAGTCGTAGCCGCTCCTCGAGATCGTCGCGTGGCGAGTCTCGGAGTGCTTCCTGTCGGCGTCGGCGTCACTCTCCTGACTCGGGATCCCGGACCCGACGTCAGGAGCAGGTATGGTCGTCGGCACCGCAGCCGGCACCGGCACTGCAGCCGGCTCCGGCACTCCAACCAGTGCTGTTACCGGTACCGGCACCAACTGTTGCGGCACCGGCTTTGCCCTCGGCACCGGTGCCACCCCTGAGCTGGCCACAGGGACCCTGGCAGTGGCCGATGTGGGCCCAGTGGGCGGCTCAGATGGGGCAGGGAACTATGTCGGCCCCTGCCTCTGTCACCCATGCTCAACAGGCACCTTCGGTGCAGGAGGGTGACCGCTCCTCTGGGGAAGAGGAGGAGGAGGACTCTGGTGAGGGCCCCTCTACTGGACCCCGCCACCCATCTTACTCGTCGTCTCCAGATGAGGCGGCGGTAAGGGACAAAGGCTCACCAAGGCTCACCAGGAGCTCATGAAGCGGGTGGCCTCGAACCTTGGCCTTGAGGTCGAGCTCCTAGAGGAAGAGGTGGACCCCCTCTTCGGGCGTGTGGGGACACAAGGACCGGCTAGGTAGCCCTCCCTGTACATGAAAGGGTCCTGCGCCTGGCTAAGTCAGTCTGGCAGATCCCCGCTTCGGTTGCCCCGACCTCTAAGGGCCGAGAAGAAGTATTACGTGCCAGCCGAGGGGCACGAATACTTGTATGCGCACCCTGCCGCGGGTACTTTGGTGGTGGATGCCACCAACCAAAAGGACAGGCAGGGTGCTCAGACTGCCTCTCCTAAAAATAAGGAAGGCAGGAGATTGGACCTTTACGGCAGAAAGGTCTATTCTACAGGGGAGCTTCAGTTCAGAGTAGCCAACCATCAGGCTCTCCTGGGCAGATACAATTTAAACGTAAACCTCTTCAAGGAGTCCCACAGGGAGTCCCTGCCTCCAGACCAGGCCGCAGACTTTGGTATAGTCCTGGAGGAGGGTTTGACTGTGGCTAGTGCAGCTTTACAAACTGCGTCGGACGCGGCGGACACAGCCAGCAGGACTATGGCCTCCGCCGTTGCCATGAGGCGGGCAGCGTGGCTGCAGTCCACGGACCTGTCACAGGAGGTGCAGCATTCCATCCAAGATCTGCCCTTCAATGGAGCCTCCCTCTTTTCGGAGAGGACGGATGAGAAGCTGCACGCTCTCAAAGACTCAAGGGCAACGCTGCGCTCCTTGGGCCTGTACACGCCCCAGGTGGCTAGATTACAAAGCTGCCAGCAGCCGCAGCAACCGCCACAGCGGCTGCAATCTAGGCCGCAGCCTAGGCCTTTCCCCCCCGCAAGGGGTAGGGACAGGACCAGGGGCTCTGGACGGCGCGATCGCCCGGCGTCGTCTGCCTCTTCCTTTAAAGGACCCTCCCAGGGATCTAAGGGCAAGAGGCAATTTTGACGGTGTCTCCGAGGGTGGCACCGTGTCATGTTCCCTGGGTTGTCCCCCGCCTTTCCGGGACAGGCTAAAGCCTTACCTCGGCCTGTGGCGGGAAATAACATCGGACCACTAGGTCCTCAACATTGTGCGCTGGGGCTACGCCCTTCAGCTTCTAGCCTCCCCTCCCCAATCCCCACCCCCTCCGTCCCTCTTCAGGGACCCATCTCACGAGCAGTTACTCCTTCAGGAGGTTCAATCCCTCCTACTCAAAGGAGCCATAGAAGCGGTTCCGCCGCTCGAGGTGGGGAAGGAGTTTTATTCGAGGTACTTCCTCGTTCCAAAGGCCAAGGGCGGCCTCAGGCCTATACTGGACCTGCGCAGGCTCAACAGGTTCATAAGAAAGCTTAAGTTCCGCATGGTGTCCCTAGTGTCCATCATTCCCGTACTGAACCCAGGGGACTGGTTTGCCGCCCTCGACCTGAAGGATGTGTACTTTCACGTCTCCATCCTTCCCGCCCACAGGCGGTACCTAAGGTTTGTGGTAGCTGGTGCCCACTACCAATTTACGGCCTTGCCCTTTGGCCTGTCTTCCTCCCCCAGAGTGTTCACCAAGTGTATGGCGGTGGTGGCGGCCTTCCTGCGACGCAGGGGGGTCCAGATATTTCCCTACCTGGACGACTGGTTGATCAGGGGCAAGACCAAGTCGCAGGTGCGCGAGGTGGTCTCCTTCGTCCAGACCACCTGCCATGCTCTGGGGCTGCTCATAAACGAGCAGAAGTCAACGCTGTATCCGGTGCAGCGCATAGAATTTATAGGGGCCCACCTGGACTCGGTGTAGGCAAAAGCCTCCCTCCCACGCTCGAGGTTCGAGGCCATGACAGCGATAATATCGCAACTTCAGAGGTGCCCCACGACAACAGCCAGGCAGTGCCTGCAGCTGTTAGGCCACATGGCCTCGTGCACCTATGAGGTGAGGTTGGCCCGCCTCAGGCTCAGGCTCCTCCAAGGTTGGTTGTCCAAGGTTTACATGCCCAGCAGGCATGCTCTGAACAAGATGGTAACGGTGCCCCCTATGGTGTTGGGGTCACTAACTTGGTGGCTGGACCCCGGGACTGTGTTGGAAGGGATTCCCTTCAGGGCACCCACCCCCTAGGTCACCCTGATCATGGACGCATCAGACCTGGGGTGGGGAGCCCATATCACCGGTGGTCTGACCACACAGGGACGCTGGTCCCAGGGAGAGACGGCCCTCCATATCAATGTCAAGGAACTGAGGGCAGTCAGATTGGCATGCGAGGTGTTTCGCCACTCTTTATTGGGGAGAATGGTGCAGGTGTTAACAGACAATACCACTGCAATGTACTACATCAACAAGCAAGGTGGGGCGCGCTCCTCGGTGCTGTGCCAGGAGGCGCTTCGACTTTGGGACTTGGCGGTGAGGTGCAACTTTTTTTTTAACCGCCTCTCACCTGCCTGGGGTCAGGAACTACGAGGCGGACCGCCTCAGCAGGTCGTTTCTACCTCAACATGATTGGTCTCTCCACCCAGAGGTGGCGGACAGAATTTTCCACGTATGGGGTGTTCCCCGTCTGGACCTGTTCGCGTCAGCTTGGAACGTGAAGTGCCCGATGTTCTGCTTGCTCAGGGGTCGTGAGCCGGGCTCCCTTTCGGACGTGTTTCTTCTCGAATGGACGGGGGCCCTCCTGTATGCGTTTCTCCCCTTCCTGCTCTTGCCCAGGGTCCTCTTGAAAATCAAGAGGTACAGAGCGGATGTAATTCTGATCGCCCCAGCGTGGCCGAGACAGTACTGGTTTTGCCTGCTTCGGGACTTGTCGGTTGCTCCCCCGATCGAGCTCCCGAGGAGACCGGACCTGCTCTCCCAGGACCACGGTCGCCTGCTGCATCCCAACCTGGACTCCTTGCACCTGACGGCCTGGAGGCTCTCTGGCTGACGGAGGAGGAGAGAACCTGCTCGGAGCAGGTCCAGCGCGTGCTGTTGGGAAGCAGGAGGCCCTCCACACAGATCGCCTACAGGGCTAAGTGGAGGAGGTTCACCTGCTGGGCGGAGTCGCGGGTCGTAACCCCCGGTATGTCCCTCATGCAGGCGGTCCTTTATTACCTGCTGCAGCTTAGGCTACAGGGGTTAGCGCTAGCCTCCCTGAGGGTGCACCTAGCGGCCATCTCGGCGTTCCACCAGCCAATGGAGGGGTGGTCCCTGTTCTCCGACCCCATGTCGGTGAGGTTCCTCAGGGGGGTTGAGAGGCTATACCCACAGGTCCGTGACCCGGTACCTCCCTGGGATCTGAACCTGGTCCTGGATAGACTAACGGGGCCCCCCCTTGAACCTTTGGCCACCTGTCCCCTGCTGATCCTGTCCTGGAAGGTGGCCTTTCTCGTGGCCATTACCTCGGCTAGGAGGGTCTCTGAGCTAAGAGCCTTGACCTCGGAGCCTCCCTATACCGTGTTCTTCCAGGATAAGGTTCAGCTTAGGCCTCACGCAGCGTTCCTGCCTAAGGTAGTCTCTCGGTTCCATTGTAACCAAGATATTTTCCTCCCCGTGTTCTTTCGTAAACCGTACGGGTCCGAGGACGAGAGGAGACTACACACCCTCAATGTGAGGAGGGCGCTGGCATTTTACCTAGACAGGACGAGGCCGCTTCGAAAGACCACGCAGCTCTTCGTCGCGGTGGCAGAGAGGATGAGGGGCTCCCCGGTCTCCGCCCAGTGCATCGCCAAGTGGATCACTGCCTGCATCCAGCTCTGCTACGAGCGTGCAGGCATCCAGGTTCCAGGAGTGGTGACGGCGCACTCGAGGAGGGCCCAGGCCTGCGTCGGCGGTCTTCCTGGAGAGGGTCCCCCTGGAGGACAACTGCAGGGCTGCCACCTGGTCCTTGGTGCACACCTTTGCTGCGCACTACGCTGTCGTCCAGCAGTCAAGGGACGATGCGCAAGTCGGCAGAGCCGTGCTGAGGGCAGCTCTCCGTTGACTCCTACCCGACTCCAGGTAAGGCTCGTTAATCACCTAAGTGGAATGCATATGAGCAATCACTCGAAGGAGAAAACATAGTTACTTACCAGTAACTGTTGTTCTTCGAGATGTGTTGCTCATATCCATTCCACACCCACCCTCCATCCCCGCTATCGGAGTCGGCAGAAAGAAGGGACTGAGGAGGGGAGGGGCCGGCAGCGCTATATGTACCGCCGCATAAGGGCGGCACTCCAGGGGGCGCTGGGACTGGCCCCTGCAGGGGCTGCTAGAAAAGTTCTCCGGAGAGCCGTGCACGTGGGCACGCACACACCTAAGTGGAATGGATATGAGCAACACATCTCGAAGAACAACAGTTACTGGTAAGTAACTATGTTTTTTCCCAAAGTGTTTTTAATATAATCTCTAGTTCTTTGTCCTTTCTCCATTTGCCTTTTTAAAAATAACCATCCTTCATTCAATTTGCAAGTGTTTCGTGTTTTTTTTTTTTTTAATGTATAGTGCAGAGGTTTGCAAAAGTGCTGCTTTTAAAGCCTGACTATCAAAAGCCCAATGTGTATAAAGGAAAGACTAACGAATTCCTAGTGTGTTTATTCTGAGCTAAGGCTGTTATGAACTTGTAACAATAGAAAAACCCTTTGGGAGGTTCGAAAGTCTGATCACCTGCCAGGTTTTGT
The DNA here is from genome assembly GCA_007922155.1 of Mesoclemmys tuberculata. NCBI lineage: Eukaryota > Metazoa > Chordata > Testudines > Chelidae > Mesoclemmys > Mesoclemmys tuberculata. The sequence goes on along the minus strand of ML675603.1, from coordinate 67,900,852 downwards.
TATAGTTGTGACCCAGGAACCTCTTGATGCCAACTGCCAAACAGCACAGGTGGTGTGTAGGATTGCATAGGAATATTCTGGTCAGATATCTTCATAAAAATTTACCAAAGGTTGGCATATGATGTCTCTACCAAGAGCCAATTGTCCACTGATTGTCATAATCATGCAATGTATATACAGATAATATTAAGAAATTATGTATCTACACTGAAAATTATGCTTTTAAAGTATTGGAGTTAATGCAAGTCACTAGGAGGTGATGTGCCTTTCAGGCAGGAGGTAACTGACACCTGTCTCCCTGTCTGGCCATTTGTATATTGTATGCCTCACTCTGCATGCCTATTTGAGAGATTGGGAAAATCTACAGGAGAGGAAATCTACAGAAAGAAACTAACAGCAGACGGTGTCCACTTTATGAATAAAGACAAAGGATTGGTCTGATATATTCTGGAATACAGATACGCACTGAATCTTTCATTTAGGATGCAAACTGACAACATGCATGTCTCATTTAAAAAGGGTCATAGCCTGGCTGTAAAGTGCTGCAAGGATTTTGAGTGAGCAATATTCTACTAGACATGAGAGTATCTTGTTAATTAAGTCTGCCTCTAGATTGTGTTATGATGTTATTTAATATGTAACCGTTGGTTTAGAATATTTCTACTTGTTACTACATGAATCTGTATGCTTGTTAAATAAACTTGTATTTGATTTCACTGTAAGCAATCCTAAGCACTGTGAGTTGAGTGGTGATCTGAGGTCGGACTGGTAAACTGGGGGTATGCTGTTTCTTTGGAAACCGCAAATCAGTGAACACTGCAAGTGTCCAGCAGACCAGGGGCTGGACACTCCAGTAGACTCTCGGAGGGCTCAAGAGCTAGTGTATGCCTGTCCCTAATCTCTACAGAATTACAGTGAGCCTGAGAGGCCTAGGAGGAATGCTTGTATTGCCAGTGGCTGGTAAGGTTGGGAAACTGACCCACAGCAGGCACAGACCTGGCAGATAGTAGAGAGGTGCCTTCCCTGGGTGCCCCTGGGAAATGTTACAATGGTGAACTGGGCAATATTTACAATAGTTAGCTTAAAGTTACTTTACTTCATACAAATAATGAACTAATGATTATTTCCTAAGTGCATGCAGTGTAAATGTGGTATTATCCAAATATTGATACTTGTCTAAAATAGTCTCTATAAGACACAAAATAGCAAAACTACCCAGGGGTAGGGAAGGGAAATACTAGGGGAAGTTTGTGTCAAAAAATCCTTGGTTTTAAGCTTTTAGAATGAGAGTCTCCAACTGAGAGTAACAAAAGCTCCTACTCATTTTTTAAGATGCTGTGAAGATTTAATGTTGGTGAAACACAATAGTATTGTTAAGGCTTAAATTATTATGGAAAGTGACTAAAAACTGTTTCATTATTAGGACATACAGTGGTATTTACAGACTGCTCAGGTATGAGTGCAGCAGGCCATGTCATGCTAGGAACAATGGATGTTCACCACCACTGGATAAAAGTAAGAGAATTTCAGATAAAGGATAGTTAATATTTTTCTTAATTTAGTTAATGGTGCCTTGTATAAATGGATTTTGGTTATAAACCTATTAAAAATAAAACCTTAATTCCTACAGGTAACTGGCAAGTAACTTAATCCAATGCATGCAGTTTCTATATTCAGCATAACTTGATACATTGCATTCTAAACCTAGTCCTTTGCAGTAGATCTTAATAATAACCATAATCTTTATGGTTGGGTTTTTATTGCAGTTTCTGCTAGTAAAATCAATTACTTGTCTTATGCTAAGGGTGAACAAAACTGGCTTTTTCACAGTGTAGAATGCAACATGATCATGCACTAATGAAATATTTCTTCATCACTAAAATGTCTCACCTACTCATAAAAAAAACGCTAGCACTGGGAACTCAATGGGTGTTTTGCTGTTCATTTCAGTGGGAGCTGTGTTGATCAGACTCTTTTTTTTGCAACATCTACTAAACCACTCTCTCTCTGTACCCAACACTCTATCTTGTTCATTTATTAGCCACCTTAGACGAAAGAATTCCTATGTGTCTCCTTTATTTACACACCTTTGTAGGTATTTATTTTTGTTGTTGTTGCAAACAGGCTGTGGCAAACTCTACATTGAACTGTGGCAAACTCTGTGGCGGCTTTACTAATAATATATGGTTTCCAAAGACCTATCAAAAGCAATGTTTTAACATAATGCCTAGATATTACTTAATTAAATGTCTGAAAATATTTGTTGCTATAATTTGTCACTTCATTCAAAGATGATTTTTATGTATTTAGTAGTCCCAGTGAATTTAAATTTACCAGTGTACAGTTCAATGAAATGAACTGTAGAATTTGAAGGGGGAATTTATATAGAGCACATGCAGAATTATCACAGTTTGTACCAATGAGTTTCAGTTCACTATTGTCAGTTCTTGGCCCGTATAACTAAGTAGCATTTGATCACCTGAAAAGTGAACTCCCTTTATGTAAGTCCTTTAAAAGGAGTGAATATGGTTAAAATTTAAAAAGAAAGAAGGGGAGGTGGGGGGTGAGTTACCTTGCTTGGATATTTACAGTGCAGAAACATAAGATTCCTATCTTATATTCTGCAGTTAACATTGCAATCAACTACTCAACACAGAATTCTCTAGCAGTTCCTTGTCCAGATAGGCTCATTGGAGTGAGAGGTTACTGTTAACTCTCTTTTTCCTGTTTTGTTGATATGAATGATTTATATCTCCAAGTAAATTGAGAAATTGGAATTAAATGCAAAATTCATTCAAAAACACATTGAATAGAAAAAGTTTGAGTGAAGGTGCTTTGGATGTTCACGCTTTTTAATAAAAGCTGCATGTTAAGATTCCAAACTACCACTTTGTCTAAATAAAAAGGTAAATTATAACTTCTAATGATTTTTTAAAATTGAGTAGGAAGCTGATGTTTTGGGACTAATATAGAACAATGTGTGATATAAAGTCTTTAAAGTAAATTCTTAAGGTGAATTCTCTTTCTTTTTTGAGATATTGTAGTTTAAACTAATGAGAAATGGGCCAGCATACTTAGAAGCAACTTAAAATAACTTTAAAAGTCCCCTGCTTTGTCGTCATATTCAAAAGGTAATAATCGATCCTAAATCAAAATAACAGTAAGTATACACAGTCTTGCACTGGTTTAGCTAAATTGGTTTAAAAACATACCTTTACTTAAACCAGAGCAAGTCTGTATGTAGACAAGGCTGTACTTCAACTTCACTATTCCTGGAAGGCAAAGTTAAGCTTGAGGTGCGTGATCTGGTGTATAGTAATTGTGAAAGAGTATGCTTATGGGAGTAGAGAGTATTTACTATTATTTGGCTCAACTTTTAATTTCCTTGCTTGTGTGGATTTGTGTGTCAACCCTAACTGCTTCAGAAGAATATTTTGAGCATACATTTCCTAGGTTTTTTTTAAAGGTTGATTGGGCAAAGGCACTGGATTAGAGGGAGGTAGTAGCTATAGGGCTAGAAATGCAGTGAGAGAACACCTTTTAATCTGTCAGCATTTGTGTATGAGCCCTCATGTCAGCAGCTGCGTCTGAATGCTACTTTGCAGGATAAAATCCAGCAAAAAAGCATAGCTCCTCATAGAGATTCCATGTAACCCTTCCTCTGCCTCCTAACCTCCCAAAACAACCATTCAGTCTTCCGTTCACCTATCCCTTGCCAATAATGTTTGTGTTCACAGTGCATGAAACTTAATAGTAACATTTTAGATTCTCTGTTTACATCATTAGATACTTCATTTTCTTTAGGGTTTCTTCTGTTGTGAGTAAATAAGCATTTAATTTCTTGGAGCGATTTTTATTGTGTTTTGTGTAATATAGGAAATGTATTTTTGTGTGTGCAGATTTTTGAGAAATTGCCTAGCTATTATAAACTTCAAAAGAAGGTGCTGCTTTTGGAGGACCGTATAAGTCATCTTCTAGGAGGCATACAGATAACATACATTGAAGAGCTGCAACCACTGTTAACTCTTGAAGAGTATTACACCATTCTTGATGCTTTCTGTAATAGATTGCTTAACAGTAGACTACCTTTTCACCCTCGTAGTCTGCGTGGCTTGCAAATGATTCTAGAAAGGTAAGTGTCTGCAGGATAGCTGCTTCTGTGAAGCCTTTTGATCATTTAACACTCTGGACTGATTATGTATTGCTTTTAGTAATATTACAAAGTCGCATTTGCTGCAGTATTGTTCCTTTGGCATTTTCACATCCCCTGTTGGTTGTACTGCATTTTACATTTCTAATGTTGCATCAGGAAATCTTAACTGCTTGCATCAAGTTAATTAAGAATGCATACTGTTTACAGGTTGTGCATACACTACAACATACTAGGCACTATCAGTCTTGTTTCTAAATGTTGTAAGTGTGTCAAACAGTTTCTCTTGAGTGGGGGGTGATTAGCTAGAAAGAAATTATGCACATCCAGTGAAGATAGCATTTTTGTCTTTCTGAACTCATCTGTATGGTTTATTCAATCTATTCTTTGTTTTTATCTATCACACATAGACACACATATGTGCATCTAATAAGGCACTGCAGTTTAATGAAGGTAGGCGCCCCAGCCAGGGCATATTTATTTAGGCTTTGTTTATGTGGCTCAGACACTGCTATTGTTAAGAGAGCACTTGGCTAGAATTCATTTCAGATCCAGCTTTTTGTCCACCTGTTGTGCTAGTTGGCAAACTAAAACAGCATTCATTAATGTATATGATCACTAGACAGGTTGAACACAGGATTCAAGAAATGCAGTTGCAGTTGTTGTAAAGGTGCTGTCAAGACATATTAAAATTTTGCTTTTAGCCATCTTAAAATTGCTAATCTAATGGAGAAAGTCCTCTGAAATCTAAATCTTTTAAGTCTGTGATACATTTTAGTTTCCTGTTGCAGGGCCAAGACAAACTACAGACTCAAAAAAACTCACTTTTTCCAGATAATGTATCTTTTGAGTTGCTTCTGCAGATCCACACTTCTGAAACTTAAAAAAATTAGAACACCTAAAATAACATTCTCACTCATGCCTCAAACCTTTACCAAATAATTATTTAGAATTTTTTGAGCATGTGGGATTTTTTATCCTTAATTCTTCATTCTGTTATCATGTCAAATATTTTAGTACAAAAAGTGATGATACATCTATTTTGACTTGCATCATTTTTCATTACAGTGATAGATATGCTCCAAGCTTGCATGAACTTGGGCATTTTAACATCCCAACTGTGTGTGATCCAGCAACCCTTCAATGGTTTATTATTACCAAAGCGCAACAAGCAAGAGAGAATCTGAAAAGAAAGGAAGAGTAAGTATTCTCAACAAGTTTGTACAGAAGTTCCTGTGTTTCTCTTCTACTCCTTATATTACTGAATAATTTGTTTTACATCTATAACAATAAGAGAACCTTAAGGACATATAAAAGGAGTTGACTTTTCCCATTTCTGTTACCAACAGTAATTGGTCCAATAAAAATATTACCTCACTCACCTTGTCTCTCTGTTTTACCCAACTATCATTTGTTATGAACTGCTGCTCAGCTGACTATCTCCTTATCAGTTTACATAGCAACTATATTTCACTGAAAAATGAAAGGTTTTTTGTTTATAAGACATAATGAAACTTTCTCCTGATGATTTTAAAGTAATCTTGCTGAAGTATGCAGAGACTCAGGCTGGGTCTACACTGACGGCGGTTTGCCACCGTCACATCGATTGCTCTGGATCGACTGAGCGGTCTGTATAGACGCGCTTAGTTGATCCAGGAAGCGACGCAGGAAAACCACCTCGGTAAGTGGAGTAGCGCTGCGTTGAAGGGAGCGCTGTTCCCTTCGACGCAGCACAGCGTGGACGCCGCTCAGAGGAGACGCTGCAAAGTTGACAGGAGATACACAAGTGATTTACGTCACTTGCATATCTCCCATCGACTGCCGTCAAATCGCAAAGGTAAGTGTAGACCGGGCCTTAATGTTATTTCCACAATTGAGCATTCTTTGTTGAATATGGAAATATATTATGGTACGTACAAGTATTTTAAAGATTTAACTGAAATACTGTTTTTAAAATCTCTATTATAGTCCTGATTTCTTAATACGGACCCAAATTAGAAATAAGTATATTTTAAAACCAAACAGCTGAAAATTATTTCCTCTTTTATACTGATGTGGCAAGACCTGATTTCAGAGTTAGTGAAATCACAAACACCGAAAGCAGCATAAGCATGCTACTCCCTTCACTGTTCAGGAGCTTGCAGTAGAATCAGTACTGCCGGAGAAAGTCAGAACCCAGAGTTTTTAATACAAATCTAAACAATTAAAATTGATCTTTAAGGACCCAACCCACAGCTGGATCAATGCAGGCTGCCCCTGATGCTCATGCAGAGTTTCAGGCAGGTGCAAGGGGCTGCTTACACTAATCCAGTTGCAGGATCATGCCTAAATGTGTAATTTTTAAGTTTTGGCTTTATCTATTTTTAAGGGTGACATAGCTACATTGGTCAAGGGAGGAAATATCTATACCCCTTACCAACATAGCTGTGCTGACCTAACCCACAGGGTAGATGCATGTATGTCAATGGAAGAGTACTTCTGCCAATATAACTTATCATTTTGGGGAGGTGGTGTTTCTACACTGATGGAAAAACCCCTTATGTTGATGTAGGCTATGCTTGCATTATAGGGTCATGCTGGCATAGCATGCAGTAACATAGTTATGTTGGTATAGTCTCCATAAGGTAAACACATCCTAAGTCTGTACATATATCCTGTTAATGATTTGGATCTTAAGCACAGCACGTGAAATTGATTATTGTAGGATTTGCAGGGGATGCCATCCTATGACCAAGAAGGAGAAGAACATTAGACTTAGACATCTCCTTACGGAAGCAGCTCTCTATCCTCAACTGGCTCCAGGCCACACAGACCTGGCATCCAGTAACATGGTGTGGAGTGTGATGGCCTCTGCTAGAGAGTCTATGATGCCAAAAAAGAGCTTGGCACTGAGAGAACCCTGGCACTGGCATTCCCTAGCATTGAAAATGACCTGGCACTACTCCCACTCTCCGGTGCCTCACGAGGCATAAAAAGACTGATAGAGGGCATTCACCCACAGTGAAGGCAGCAGGGAGGAACAGTGCTAATGGTGTGCATACCACGCTGGGGCACCCAGCGCCTACCCCACCAGAGGCGACACTATAGACTTTGGACCCACAGAGCACTCCATTGAGTATGGCACAACTGGATTCATCCATAAGGGAGAGTCAGGTGAAAGAGTTGGACCTTTCTTCCATACCTGACACTTTTGAGGCGGCTAGGGACCTGATAGGCATGACAGCACAGCAGTGCCCCACCAGAATAGAGAGTGACGTAATTAAGACGTCCGACACTTGCTGCAGTGTCATCTAGAGGCAAGCCTACCATGATGCAGCATCAGTTGCCTTCCCTTTGGCACCGCTCTCCGGCACTGTCTCACTCAGTACCACCATGGTCCCCAAGCTCAGTATCAACAGACTCAGAGGCAGAGTCATGCACCTCCAAGCGTAGTTGGCACCAGTCAGAGCAGCACCATTACAGGGAGGAGAAGGGGCTCAGGCCCCCTTCATGGAACCTTGGCCAATGCAATGGCCCTTTTGGACCTCATGGGCATACCACCATGCCCAGGGGTCTTACTCTGTGTTCCCACTTGGTCATCTCTGATAAACAGGCTCCCTGGTCACATGAGGAATGCTGGACGCTGCCCAGCACTAACACAGATATCAAGATCGACACCAAGGCTGGCATGGAGTACAGTGCAGAATCTAGCATTGGGGCTGGACCCCAGTACCAAGCATGTCAATCTGGCGCAGGGCGAAACACGTGACCCAGAGGGTCAGGAAGACCCAGTGTCACCTAGGATGTCCTCTTCATCTTCCCTCGACAAGGCGGTGGCAGGGACTTCGACCATGCCACCCTCAATGAACAATAGGGCTTGCCAGGATCTATTGCAAAGAGTGGCTCAGAATCTAGGACTCCAAGCAGAAGAAGTGATGAAGTCAGTGGATCTTGTGGTGGGCATTTTAGCACCAGAGGGCCCCTGAAGGGTGGCACTGCCCCTCATTAATACCATTCAGAATATCACCAAAACATTGTGGTAGGCACCAGCCTCTATCTCCTCCCACTTCGCCTCCCCTGCCACACACACACACAGCTGAGGGGATAGAAAGAAAGTACTTTGCACTCTCCAAAGTGCATGAATTCCTCTTTACCCACCCACAGCCAGAGTCACTGGTGGTAACAACAGTAAACAAGAAAAAGAGGCAGGGGCTGCAAGGCCCAATGTCCAGGTCCAAGAACTTGAAGAAACTGGACCTCTTCATTAGGAAGTTGTACTCCACTGCAGGACTCCAGCTTTGCATCACAAACCAACAAGCGATATTGAGCCAATATAATTTTAATTAATGGGAGATCATGATAAGGTTCAAAGAGCTGCTCCCAACCTACTCCAAATCAGAATTCGGAGCAGTTGTGGAAGAGGGCAAGGCAGCGGCAAGGGCCTCATTGCAGGCCACCCTTGACATGTAGGACTCGACCATGCGAGCCATGTCATCCGCAATCACCATGAAGAGGAGGGCTTGGCTGCAGGTATTGATCCTTTCCCCAGAGGTCCAACAAACAATTCAAGACTTGCTATTTGAAGGTTCAGGGTGGTTTCCAAAGCAGATGACCCATTTTAAGCCCCATCCTCCTTTGTGGTTTTATCCAGTGCAGCCTAGGCAGGATTACTCTGTGAAGCAGAGCAGAAATAACAAGCATAGGACACCTCAACCTCCATCCATCCAAGGCCGGAGCTCAGTGAGGCAGTCCTCTGGCTCCAGGCAAGCATTTTGGGAGTGCGCCCAAGACTGGAACACCAGACCAGATCCTTCTCCCTGCTTCCTGAACCATCTATCCCATTTCTATCATGCATGAGCTCAGATAACCTCAGAAAGATGGGTGCTGCGCATGATAGAATGGGGATATTCTCTCCAATTCTGTACCTTCCCTCCTTCACATCCCCCTTCCCTGTCCCTCTTCAGTGACCCCTCTCATGAGCAACTTCTTATGCAGGAGGTGCAAAGGCTTCTAAGAGCAGGAGCAGTAGAGGAGATTCCATGGGAACTAAGGGAAAAGGAGCTTTACTCCCAATATTTTCAAAGGCCAAAGGGGGTTTGAAACCTATTTTCGACCTGCAAAACCTCAACAGATTCATGGAGAAACTGAAGTTCTGCATGGTATCCTTGGCCACTATCATCCCTCTCTGGATGCAGGGGACTGGTATGCTGCCCTCAACTTGAAGTATGCTTATTTTCATATATCAATAGTCCCGTCCCACAAAAGGTTCCTCAGGTTCATAATAAACCGCACTCATCAGTTTACAATCCTCCCCTTCGGCCTGTCAGCAGCCCCTTGAGTGTTCACAAAATGTGTGGCGGTTGTCACTGTCTTCCTAAGGGGACAACAGGTACAAAAAATCCTGTGTCTAGATGACTGGCTTGTCAAGGTCCACTCCAGGGAGCAAGTAGAGGCACATGTCAACCTGATATGGTTGACCTTCAACACACTCGGTCTACAGCTAAACGTACCCAAGTCAACCTTATCTCCCTACCCAAAGAATAGAGTTTATAAGAGAAGTCCTAGACTCGGTTCAGGCCAGGGCACTTCTGCCAGTGTCTCACTTCCAGACCATTTGCTCCATTATAGAGGACTTCAGACACTTCCCCATCATAAGGACATGGAGCTTCTTGAAGCTCCTTGCTTACATGGCCTCCTGCATGTGAGGCTGCGGCTCAGACCTGTTCAAGCTTGGCTGGCATCAGCTTACTGGCCAAGCAGAGACAAACTAGACAGGTAATTTCACTTCCCCCTCGGGTTGTCGAGTCCCTTGTGTGGTGGCTTAACCCTCAATCAATATGCATGGGAGTGCCCTTCTCCAGACCCCAGCCATTGTTGAGTCTAGTCACACACATCAGCCTTGGGGTGGGGAATGCATCCAGGAATCCTCAGGACGCCAGGCCTCTGGTCTTGAGCAGAGCCATCATTCTACATCAACATCAGGGAGCTGAAAGCAGTTTACCTAGAATGCCAAACCTTCCAGTCCAACTACAAGTTAGATGCATATCAGTCATGATGGACAATACAACAGTGATGTTTTATGTAAACAGACAGGGTAGAGCATGCTTCTCTTCCCTGTGTCAAGAAGTCCTCAAGCTGTGGGATTTCTGTATAGCTCATTCCATACACCTAGAGACATCTTACCTCCTGGATCCCAGAACGAGCCTGTCGCATCATCTCAAGATATCCTTCCGCTGCCACAAGAGGTCTATTCGCCTGGACATCATGAACAGCATCTTCCAGCAGTGGGGAATTCCACAAGTAGAGCTGTTCTCAACAAGACTCAACAGAAAGTGTCAGCAGTTTTGTTCATTCCTGAACCCCAGCCCAGGCTTGATTATGCATGCATTCCTCCTTCCTTGGAAGGTCCACCGGCTTTACACGTTCCTGCCTTACCCACTCATTCATAAGATCAGGAAGGACAGAGCATCTAGCCTACTGATATCCCCAGCCTAGCCCCAACAGCATTGATATATGATGCTACTATGACTGTTGGTAGTCACTCTGATCACCCTGCCTTCGGTGCCAGACCTAATCACACAGGACTACAGCCACCTACAACATCCCAACCTCGAGTGTCTCTATCTCTCAACGTGGAAGCTTCATGGTTAAATCCCACAGAGTCAGCATGCATGGGGCTTGTCAGAGAGGTTCTGCTGCACTTGAAGCAGCTAAGTCTGATAGTGTCATCCATAAAGGCGCTACCAGAAATATCTGCATTCCATCCTGGGGTGGGATGGACGATCAGTCTTTGCTAATCCGATGGTGACCTGTTTTCTCAAGAGCCTGGACAGTTCACTGTCCAGTACTGGCATGAGACCTTAACTTGGTGCTCTCCAGGCTAATGGGGCCTCCCTTTGAGCCCTTAGTAACATGGCCACTCCTCTCGTGGCATTTCTCATCTCTAGAAGGGTGTCTGAGCTCAAGGCTCTGACATCCAAATCTCTACATGCAATGTTCCATAAGGGCAAGGTCTAGTTGTAATCGTATCCGGCCTTCCTCCATTAAGTGGTATCCCAGTTTCATACAAGCCAGGACATCTTCCCAGTATTCTTCCCTATGCCACATGCCAATAGCAGGGAATGAAATCTCCATTCCCTAAGATGTCAGGTGAGCATTGGCTTTCTATATCAAAAGGACAAGACCATTTCGTAAATCAGACCAACTTTTTACCACAGTAGCAGACAGGATGACAGGTCTCTGTGTCATCCCAGAAGATTTCATTATGGATCACGTCCTGCATTAGGACTTGCTATGACCTCGCAGAGGTCCAGCCCCAGCGCTGACCACGTACTCCATGAGGGTGCAGGCCTCCTCAGCAGCATTCCTGGCACATGTCCCTACACAGGAGATCTGCAAGGCTGTAACATGGTTATCGATCCACATATTCACCTCACATTACGCCATCACCCAACAGGCCAGGGACAATGCAGCATTCAGCAGAGCAGTGCTTCAATCAGCAATTCTGTGAGCTTCAACCCCTCCTTCAGTGATCAGCCAGGGAGTCACCTACTTGGAATTGACCTGAGCAAGCACTCAAAGAGGAAGAAACGGTTACCTGTCTTTTCGTAACTGTTGTTCAAGATGTGTTGTTCATGTCCGTTCCAAGACGCACCCACCTGCCCTTCTACTGGAGCCAGCCGGCAAAAAGGAAACAAAGGGGTGGCGGATTGGCAGGGCCCTATCTATGGCTCAATGGAGATGCAACTCCAGGGGGCGCCTGCACTGACCCAATGGCTACTGCTAGGGGGAAAAATCTTGTGACAATTGTGCATGTGATGCACACACATCTACTTGGAATTGACATGAGCAACACATCTCAAAGAACAACAGTTACATAAAGATAGTTAACTGTTTTTTCTCTATCATTAATCTGTGCCAACTCTGTCCGATTTGTATTATGTGACTGCTTTTTAAGTCTCTTCAGGGGTTACTGAAAATAGAACTGCAGTTCTGATTGGGCTTTTAAAATATGCATACATACATACTAGCTTTTTCTTTAAAGAATCTGGATTTGTCAGTTGATCTGTTCTTATTCCTTTTTATCTAAGGTGAACTGAAAAATAATTTTATCTGATAAGTCCTGAGTTAAAGATTCTGTATGTCTGTTGCAACAGTTAAATATATTACTAACACCTAAAATAGAGCAAGTGTCTATGCTACTCTTTGTTTGATGTCATCCAATGTTTTAGGTCAACTGCAGAATACTGAATACTGGCTTCGATTGGAGGAAATTACTTCCAAGTATTTTTATACTTTCAAGTCTAGTTTTTTAATGACTGAGCTGTGACTGTTCATTTTTGAGATTTAACATTTTTATCTTTAAGATGCCTTAAAAATAAAGTGTAATGATTTTTTCATTTTTTTAACTACAAAATGCTCTTCAAATTACTGAGTCATTTGGCATTCCTTTGCAGGTATGCAACTTGGCATAATCACTTGCACAGACACAGTTTGCATATTTGTACACACAAATGTTAGTTTTTACACGTGCAAAACTCAGTCACACCATACCTGCACTTGAAAATTTTTAAGCTATAAGTTTAAATGTACCCTGTATATAAATATTTATCTTCAAGGAAATTTTTGGAAAAAAGCCCAAGCACTAATTTTATCATTGTATTTGGTCCCCCTATTTAGCACTAACTTTCTGACTTCTTTCAATACGCTAGGTTAATCCTGATGGAAAAAGAGCTAATCAATGCTTCCACTGAAAAATTTTCTCTGAAACAGCTATATAAGGAACCCAGTATTTCCAGCACACAGATGATAGATTGTTGTAAGCAACTGCTGGAAGAATCGCTCCCATACTTGCAAGGCATGCATCTCTGCATTTCACACTTTTACTCAGTGTTGCAAGATGGAGACCTCTGTATCCCTTGGAACTGGAAAAGATGAGGGCCCTTCTAATAATCAGAGGAACTGTCTATTTTCTGTAAGAGGCTATAAACTTGAATTATTTTCTTTTAGAGTAAATTATTTAAATGTGTATTTTGATATCAGTATTATAACTAATCCAAGAATTTTCTTTTTAATTGCTGCTCAGAAAGTAGAACTTCAGTTCTAGACACTAGATGAATAATATCCAATATTGCCAGTTCATGTATAAACATTTTGTACAATTTCCTTAGTCCTCTAGAAGTCCCATCATAGTAAAGGGAAAGAAAGGGCATTTTTTGATAGTTAAACTTTTGAATTGGATTTGAAGTCTACAAAAAGGGTTTTTGTTTGTTTGTATTTTTTAATATACATAAATATTCCAAGATGGTTTTTAAGTGCATAAGAGATCGTATCTCTAAAGCCTGGCACTGTGTACTATCTAAAATAGATTATTAAAACATTAAAAAATTAAGAAATACCATGTCAGTAGTTTTAGGGATAGCAAGATTTGCAGAAGTAATTCTAGAGTCCTTCATATATCACTGATTATCAGTGCAATATTGTAGTTACATATTGCTCTACATCTTACTGTATCAGAAACAGAAGAGGGAAGAATCCTTCAGCGTTTTTATTCTGTACAGGAACATTTGTTAGAGGAGTTTATTTTAAATATCTATCCAATACTTGCTGGTTATAGTAACTGTTCACACTTCAAAAATATTGGAGATGCATTTGCAAAGAGAAAGTCAGCCTACATGATAGTATAACAATAATTTGTTACTGGAGTATAAAATATATCAATTGTTTTTTAAATACACCAATAATTTTGGGCATGACTGAAACTCTTCATCACACTGGTGAGCACTGACTTGCATGACTAGTCCCAATGAAGTCTAGGGATGGTAGTAGTCAATGTCTGTGGGACTTCATAAGAGTAAGTGCTCACTAATGTAAATAGGAGGTTCACAATCCGCCCTGAGGATCAGGTATACTGATCTTAATTTGTACTTGATAACTCCAATGGCGTGGGATAAAGTTTGAGAACTTATTTTCTCTGTAAATGTTAGCCATGTTAAAAAGCTGCTGTTTCACTATATTACGCTAGAAGACACGTTGAATTATACATCTTGTGAAATCATCTGAAAAGAACTATCCAGTTCACATTTTTTGAACTTGGATTCATCTTTCAAAACTGGCAAAAATACCGTAAAATAATAAATATGTATAAATTATATATATTCTTATTTCTTGTTTGTGTTGCTCAGGTTGCCTAGCACCTCCTATTGTAAGATCTTGTTTTCAGTTGCTTATAACTTTGCTGAACTTTAACAGTTCGGGTTAAAATTTTCCATGCTGGGTGTCTGCCTCAGGCTGAATTTTTTGGAAAATTTCAGCTGAAATGGTTCATCATTTCTGAGAACGTGGCAAGGGAACAAATATTGTTCTGCCCATGTTAAATCTTGGGTCTTTGAACTGTTCTAGCACCTCTGTACTTTGGATCAAGCACTTGAAATATGGCAAGAGAGTGGATTTTGTGTCGGGGATGTGACTTTTGTCTTTCTAAGGAAAATCTATTTGAATTGGCTGTATTTTAAGCCTTTTGAAGAATTGCATTTTGCACATGCATAGTAAAGCTTTGCTAGAGCTTAACTGTGAAACCTTCTAAAGATTCTATCCTCAATGTGTATTCTCCAGCCCCTTATGGCTCCTGTGTGATGGGCCTGTGCATGTTCTAGCCCAACAGAACTGTTGAGTGCTACAGCCCAGGACTACGAGGGCTCAGAATTTCCTTGTAAGAGCTGCTTCGGGCCAGGGTAGTGCCAGGCACCAGAACTGTAATCAGGTATTCTGTCTTGCCTTTGCTCTCAATGTCATCCCTGCCCACAATCCACATTAAGGCAGGATGGAGGATATAGCCAATATATTTGAATGTAGTGGGAACAAAAACTGAACCCAGGGGGAGGGAAAAGGAGTAGATTGGGACAATGAGTCATGCAAGAGTGGGACTGGAATGGGAGAGAAATTGAGTAGAAACTGAAGAGTGGGGAGACTGGGACTGGCTGGGCAAGGAGACTGGGGCTGGGAGCCAGTTGGCTGGGAGGGAAGACATTGAGATCAAATGAGGAGCTAAGATGAGACTGGGACTCAGAACCAGTGTGGAAGGCAGCTGGGAGGAGAGATTTATCAAGAAGCTAGCAATAGGGAAGAACTGGGGCTGGCTGGGTGAAGAAACTGGAACAAGGTACCTGGGTGGGAGGAGGAGACTAAGATTGGATGAGGAGCCCAGGAAGGGAGACTAAAACTAAGAGCCAGTGTAGGAAGGGGAGAGACCAGTCAAAGAGCAGGTTGCAGGGAGACTGAGTCTGGTTTGGCAAGGAATTGGGTAGGGATGGGGAACTGGGACTAGCTGGGCAAGGAGACTAGGACTTGGTTTGGCGAGGGAGAGAGACTGGGAGCCAGGAAGAAAGAGGGGATTGGGACAGCATGCTTGGGAGAAAAAGAGACTGTCTGAGCAAGGAGACTGAGATGAGAAGCCTGAGGAATGGAGGCCAGGTGAGGAGAACGGGTCTGATATGAGCCAGGGCTGGGGAAGAGACAGGATAGGGACAGGTTGGAGGAGAGTGGATGGGGAGAGAAGGGGTCATTCAAACTTCAAGGAGTAGTTTAGTCTTTGCCACTGCTGCAGAAAGGAAACTGAAAGATATGGTGCTGGAACAGAAGAGAGTGTTAATCTTTACAAACCAGTAAACATTTAATTTGAAAAAATGCCCAATAATTCCAATCCTATGTACAAATGAGAGTCATGCTTTCACAAATAGCAGCATTAATTTTGGTAATTATGTCTAACCTTTTAAAGTACTTGAAACCATTATTCTAGTGGCATGAAATGTTAAGACATTCCCCAGTATCTAAAACATTCTCCCCGCAGGCTTACTCACTGTGCTGTATATGAAAACTGTCAAGTGGTTGCCCATCTTGTCATTGTACTTTTGGCTTTTACCTACTATGATGTAATCTCAGGGATTAACAGTTTTTTGTATCCACTTGTGTTTTAGAAGCTATTGAAGTATCCATTTTGAATCTCAGGGTTTATCTACATGACTACTTAGTGCACAGCAAGTTGGGGTGTGAATGTACAGCACACTAGCTTGCTGTGTGCCAACTGGCCTTGGGGACCTTACTACAGAGCACTAAAAATTCCATACTTCTAATACATGGTAGCAGAGTCCACACAGCCAGTTAATGCCCAGCAGGCTAGTACACAGTACATTTGTTCCCTGGCTTGCTGTGCACTAAGTAGCTATGTAAAGAAGCCTACAGTAGATGGTGTGTGGGTGGGATAGAAAAGGAAAATTCTCCCATGGGGACAGATGACTGATTTACATTGTTATGATAAATTATTAATTCAATAACTTTTCTTGCAGAAAGTAAATTAAGTATATAGTCTTAATTGTGTTCACTGTAGCTGAAATAAACTCTTCCTTTTTTGAGGAAAAAGTGAAGTTAAAAGTTTTGCTGTTGTCCTAACATGCAGCATTTGTCCACAAACAGGATATTTGTTTGATTCAATGTGTGTATACGTGTTTTAACATTGTGTGAATTATACATGTATATTATGGTGAATTTGTCTAATTTTTTTAATAAATGTAGCAGTTTCTAGGTTTGTGATGCTACGGGCCAAGTCACTTCTGACCCAATTGGCAAGGAGAAAGTATAGTTTAATTATGGCAAAAAGTTTAATATAAATTTAGGAAGATACAAAATCAGTTCTTTCCCTGCATAATCTGAATAGTTGAATATTACGGAGAGGACTTGGTTTAGTTCTTCCAAGATTGAGATTAAAAACTGGGATCTCAGTCTTCTCATAGATTCCAACGACAGAAAGGATCATTTTGATCCTCTAGTCTGACCTCCTGTAGGCCATGGAACATAGGCCATAGAACTTCTCCAAAATAATTCCTAGAGAAGATCTTTTAGAAAAACATCAATTCTTGATTTAAAAATTGCTAGTGATTGAGAATCCACCACGGCCCTGGGTAAATTGTTCCAATGGTTAATTATCGTCACTGTTAAAAGAATTTATTTCCAGTCTTAATTTTTCTACCTTCAGCTTCCAGTCATTAGATAATGTTATACCATTGTCTGATAGATTGAAGAGCCCATTATCAAATATCTGCTCCTCATGTAGGTGCTTACTGACTGTAATCAAGTCACCCTTTAACCTTTACTTTGTTAAGCTAAATAGCTTGAGCTCCATGAGTCTATCACTCTAGAAAGCATGTTTTTCAGTCCTTCAATCATTCTCCTGGCCCTTCTCTGAACTCTCTCCAATTTATTGACTAACTCCAGAGCTGGTCAGAATATTCTAGCAGTGGTTGCGAAAGTGCCAAATACGAAGGTAAAATAGCCTCTCTACTCCTAATCAAGATTCCCCTGTTTATGCATCCAAGTATTGCATTAGCCCTGTTCTCCATAGCATCACATGGAGAGCTCACATTCAGCTGAATCCAGTAAAACCCCCAAATCTTTTTCAGAGTTATTGCTTCCCAGGACAGTGTCCCCTTCCTATAAGTATGGTCTATATTCTTTGATCCTAGCTGTATATATTTGCACTTAGCAATATTAAAATGCATACTGTTTGCTTGTGCCTAACTTGCTGTACTCTGTATCAGTGACCTGTCCTTCATTATTTACCACTCCCCCAATTTTTGTCATCTGTAAACTTTATCAGTGATTATTTTGTTTTCTTCTAGGTCATTGATAAAATGTTAGATAGCATAGGGCCAAGAAATGATCCCTGTAGTATCCAGAAGGTTTTGTACAGAAAGCTTTTTTGTTTGTTTGTTTTTCCACTAAAAAGACACAGTTGTAAAGAGCACTTTCCTGAACTAACAGAAAAATGCTTGTTATGCATTTGTTTTTACAGATGTTTATTCCTGACGTGATTGCTTAAATAACAAATAATTTATTGCTCAGTTTTAGTTCAGACTCTAATGGGGTACTAAATGGCTGAATAGCCAGGCTGATTGAAGTAAGGAGCTGGTAATGCAATAAAAACTTTTTAAATGCTTTTTTTTTAGTGGAACTTAAATATTTTGACTGATTTTGAGTTTTTTCACATTTATCTTTCACTTTCCACATGTTTTCTTGTAATGTTATTTCATTTCCCTAGATTTATTTGAGTATTCTCTGGACTCTTTCCACCTTTTTATGAAATCAGAATTACCGGTATATAATTTATACAAATCTCAAGCATGTGCATTCTTAAGGTAAAGTTAGATTAAAGAGTTTAGGATGTTTTGCAGGAGAGAGCAGTTTTAAGTTATGAATATCTCCAGGCTCTGCCGCCTCCTAGGATAGTTCAGACCATGCTGTGAACTGTACTGACCATCTGGCTGACTCTAGGTGTCCTAACATTGTACGTTACAAGTGGCTTGGGCCGCCACAACCCTGTTTCTATCAGATTACTAATATCAGACAGAGCTTGGGTTTAAACAGATGGAGTGAAGGGGGAATCTGATCCCCAGTACTGGTGGTGATGTCCTTTAATAGCTAGAGCAAAAGGTAAGTGGTTTCAGCCACAACCTCAAATTTAAGTTGACACAAGGTTTGAAAAGTATACAAGAAGGTGTTGGTTTCTTTTGGTATCACCTTGTTTTCAGCCTGTCCTGTATTTACAGCTGATCTGGAGAACACAGGGCAGTTAGATTTAACTTGGCTGCATTTGATTTCTTTTAATTATTACTGGGTAATGTTTTGTTTTTAAAAACCTGCTCTGTCAGACTCATTTTATACATATTAATTTTCTTTGTACCTTGCAACAGCAGGCTAGTGAATGTTACAGGCATGTGTATCTTCAGCACATGATGACTCATTCTGGGGTTAGTTGCTAGAAACAGTAATTGTTACCTGGTACCCTTCATTAAGTCTGCTTTTGTAGACCCACATTCTGTCATCTGGCACTCATTTACTAGCTAAACATAAATATAATTCGTTATCAAGACACTTCCTTGATACCGCATCTAGCCACTACACATTATTCTCCCCCATCAGATTGCTACGCTCAGGGATTCATCTTTCTAATTCAGTGTGTGTTTTTATTAGCAGGTGCACATTGAGGTTTTTAGCCCAGTTAATGATATGGCCCAAGAACATGGGTTACTTTTGTTTCTGAATATATTGACTCCCAGAGCTCAACTGTAGGAGTTGTTTCTAGCCCACAGAGTCACTGATTCTTTGAGCATTAATGGGTGCATACACCTAAATCTCAGCATTCTATAGACCCCCATCTCTTCTAAAAGAATTACTTTTCAGTCTGTTCCTGTGTTGGATTATAAATCCTTAAGGACACACTGTGAGTATTCAGGGCCCAGTCTGATCAATGTAGATCTATGAAAGCAACGTACATCTAGTAAACCAGACTTATTGCTAGTTTCTTCATGATGGCTGCCTATAGAGCCCCACTATAAGAGATTAGATAGCGTTGACCTCCCTGAAGAGGTGAGCTGAGGAACCTTGCTAGTTAAACGGTAACTGAAGAATTTCCTTCCTGAAACCAGTATCAGTTTTTGGAGAAGCATTGAGAGCATAACGATTCATGAAGTTATGCACCAGCTCTGCATTGCAGCCCTACAGATTTCAAAGGGCGCATTATGGATATATGCCATTAAAGCTGCCATCCCTTTAATTGGGTGGGCCCTTAGTGGTTCATAATATGACTGAATGCACAGTAGTATCCACCTAATCTTTGAGCTCTCGACCTTTCTCCAAAGTCCTAGATCAAGCATGACTAATCAGTTTAAAAAGCTCTTTGGAGGCAGGGACTATCTTGTTCTCCTTCGAGTGATTGCTCATATGCATTCCACTTAGGTGTGTGCGCGCCCTCGTGCACAGCTCTCCGGAGAACTTTTCCTAGCAGCCCCTGCAGGGGCCGGTCCCAGCGCCCCCTGGAGTACCGCCATTATGCAGCGGTATATATAGCGCGACCGGCCCCTCCCCTCTTCAGTTCCCTCTTTCCGCCCGTGACGGCCAGTTGAGAACTACCCCTGCTCTTCAACAGTTTGTGTTTCTCCTTAAAGTGAGTAGATAGCTTACCAGTTCACCCTGAACTAAGTTAGTTTTTAGTTAGTGAGGGTTTTTAGTTAGTTTAGGGAGCCTTCGGGCTCGCGGCGTCCCGGCTATGCCGGGCTCGCCGGGCTTCAAGCCATGTGCTAGCGGCGGCAAGGCCTTCTCCGCTAGCGACCCCCATGACCGTTGTTTGCGGTGTCTGGGGGAACTGCACTGTAGGGATCGGTGCAGTATCTGTAAGTCCTTTAAGCCTCGGACTCAGAAGGAGAGGGAGGTGAGGCTTAGGGCTTTTTTAATGGAGTCCACTTTAAGCCCGGCGTCCGAGCCATCGCGGACTACTCCGGCACCGAGTGTGTCTTCGGTGCGGAGTGCACCTCCGGCACCGGGGATCTCGGTGCCGAAGAGAAAGAAGCGCCGCCCGCGCTTGCAGCGCTCCCCCACACCGCAGGAGCGGCCGGGGTCGAGTTCGGAGGTGCTCCTCATGGACGTGCCGCCGGCCCCTGCTCCGGCACCGGCACCTGCTCCGGCACCGGCACCTGCGAGGGAGGCTCCCCCGACTCCTGGAAGTGGGGGACCCCCTATACAGGACCCTTCGACGCCGGAGGCTATTGAGGCAGCACAGGCCTTGTTGGCTTTGCCTACGCCTCCAGCCCTCTCTCACCGGAGAGAGACAGGGCCTGTTTCCCGGAGCAAACCCGCGATGGGGGGGCCCCGAAGGGTGGGCGGCCCCGGCACCGGTGGACAGGCCGCCCACCACCTGACGCAGGAGAGTCGAGCTCAGAAGCTCCTCTTCATCTTCGTCTTCGGACGACGCGTCGCGGCATCGTTCCCGGCACCGCTCCAGGTCCCGGCATCGTTCCCGGCACCGTTCCAGGTCCCGGCACCGGTCCAAACACCGACACCGCTCCTCGTTGCGGCACCCCTCCTCGTCGTCGAGTTTAGGCTCGGCACCGAGATGACGTTCTCGGCACCGCTCCTCAGCATCGAAGCGACGAAAGACTCCCCGGTACCGGTCGTCGTCTTCGGCATCGCCTCGTCGGCACCGAAGTCGTAGTCGCTCTTCGAGATCGTCACGTGGCGAGTCTCGGAGTGCTTCCTCCCGGCGACATCACTGCCTGCGTTCTCCTGACTCGGAATCCCGGACCCGACGTCAGGAGCAGGTATGGTCGCCGGCACCGGCACCGCAGCCGGCATCGGACCCAGTACTGTTACCGGCACCGTCTGTTGCGGCACCGGCTTTACCCTCGGCACCGGTGCCGCCTCTGAGCTGGCCACAGGGACCCTGGCAGTGGCCGTTGTGGGCCCAGTGGGCGGCTCAGATGGGGCAGGGAACTATGTCGGCCCCTGCCTCTGTCACCCAGACTCAACAAGCACCTTCGGTGCAGGAGGGTGACCGCTCCTCTGGGGAAGAGGAAGAGGAGGAGAACCCTGGGGAGGGCCCCTCCACTGGGCCCCGCCACCCATCTTACTCGTCGTCTCCAGATGAGGCGGAGGTAAGAGACCAAGGAGCCCCGCTCATTGACTTTAAAGCACATCAGGAGTTCCTGAAGCGGGTGGCTTTGAACCTTGGCCTTGAGGTTAAGGTGCTAGAGGAAGAGGTGGACCCCCTCATCAGGCGTGTGGGGGCCCAGGGACCGGCTAGGGTGGCCCTTCCCGTACATGAGAGGGTCCTGCGCCTGGCGAAGTCAGTCTGGCAGACCCCCGCCTCGGCTACCCCAACCTCTAAGGGCGCTGAGAAGAAGTATTACGTGCCAGCCGAGGGGCACAAATACTTGTATGCGCACCCTGCCACGGGTACTTTGGTGGTGGATGCCGCCAATCAAAAGGACAGGCAGGGTGCTCAGACTGCCTCCCCTAAAAATAAGGAAGGCAGGAGATTGGACCTTTACAGCAGAAAGGTCTATTCAACTGGGGCGCTTCAGCTGAGAGTAGCCAACCATCAGGCTCTCCTCGGCAGGTACAATTTGAATCTGTGGGACTCCTTGAGAAGGTTTACGGAGAGGTTTTCAGAGAGGACGGACGAGAAGCTGCACGCTCTGAAGGACTCAAGGGCAACGTTGCACTCCTTGGACCTGTACACGCCCCAGGCGGCTAGACTGCAAAGTCGCCAGCAGCCGCAGCAACCGCCGCAACGTCAGCGGCAGCAGTCTAGGCCGCAGCCTAGGCCTTTCCCCCCCGCGAGGGGTAGGGACAGGACCAAGGGCTCTGGACGGCGCGATCGCCCGGCGTCGTCCTCCTCTTCCTTTAAGGGACCCTCTCAAGGACCTAAAGGGAAGAGACAATTTTGACGGTGTCTCCGAGGGTGGCACCGTCTCATGTTCCCTGGGTTGTTCCCCGCCTTTCCGGGACAGGCTCAAGCCGTACCTCGGCCTGTGGCGGGAGGTAACATCGGACCAATGGGTCCTCAGCATTGTGCGCTGGGGCTATGCCCTTCAGCTCCTGGCCTCCCCTCCCCACTCCCCACCCTCCCCGTCCCTCTTCAGGGACCCATCTCACGAGCAATTACTCCTTCAGGAGGTTCAATCCCTCCTAGTCAAAGGAGCCATAGAAGTGGTTCCACCACTCGAGGTGGGGAAGGGGTTCTATTCGAGGTACTTCCTCGTTCCCAAGGCCAAGGGAGGCCTCAGGCCTATATTGGACCTGCGCAGGCTCAACAGGTTCATAAGAAAGCTGAAGTTCCGCATGGTATCCCTAGCGTCCATCATTCCCGTACTAAACCCAGGGGACTGGTTCGCCGCCCTCGACCTGAAGGATGCGTACTTTCACGTCTCCATCCTTCCCGCCCACAGGCGGTACCTAAGGTTTGTGGTAGCTGGTGCCCACTACCAACTTATGGCCTTGCCCTTTGGACTGTCTTCCTCCCCCAAAGTGTTCACCAAGTGTATGGCGGTGGTGGCAGCCTTCCTGCGGCGCAGGGGGGTCCAGATATTTCCCTACCTGGACGACTGGTTAATCAGGGGCAAGACCAAGTCGCAGGTGTGCGAGGCGGTCTCTCTCGTCCAGTCCACCTGCCATGCTCTGGGGCTGCTCATAAACAAGCAGAAGTCGACGCTGTATCCGGTGCAACGCATAGACTTCATAGGGGCCCACCTAGACTCGGTGCAGGCAAAAGCCTCCCTCCCACGCTCGAGGTTCGAGGCCATGACAGTGATAATATCGCAACTTCAGAGGTGCCCCACGACTACAGCCAGGCAGTGCCTGCAGCTGCTAGGCCACATGGCCTCGTGCACCTATGTGGTGAGGTTGGCCCGCCTCAGGCTCAGGCCCCTCCAAGGTTGGCTGTCCAAGGTTTACATGCCCAGCAGGCATGCTTTGAGCAAGGTGGTAACGGTGCCCCCTATGGTGTTGGGGTCACTGACTTGGTGGCTGGACCCCAGGACTGTGTTGGAAGGGATTCCCTTCAGGGCTCCCACCCCCTCGGTCACCCTGATCACGGACGCATCAGACCGGGGGTGGGGAGCTCATATCACCGGTGGTCTGACCACGCAGAGTCGCTGGTCCCGGGGGGAGTTGGCCCTCCATATCAATGTGAAAGAACTGAGGGCAGTCAGACTGGCATGCGAAGTGTTTCGCCACTCTTTATTGGGGAGAATGGTGCAGGTGTTAACAGATAATACCCCTGCAATGTATTACATCAACAAGCAAGGAGGGGCGCGCTCCTTGGCGTTGTGTCAGGAGGCGCTTCGACTCTGGGACTTGGCGGTGAGGT
>ML675603.1:67862071-67876627 GCA_007922155.1 Mesoclemmys tuberculata | reverse complement strand
ACATGCCCAGCAGGCATGCTTTGAGCAAGGTGGTAACGGTGCCCCCTATGGTGTTGGGGTCACTGACTTGGTGGCTGGACCCCAGGACTGTGTTGGAAGGGATTCCCTTCAGGGCTCCCACCCCCTCGGTCACCCTGATCACGGACGCATCAGACCGGGGGTGGGGAGCTCATATCACCGGTGGTCTGACCACGCAGAGTCGCTGGTCCCGGGGGGAGTTGGCCCTCCATATCAATGTGAAAGAACTGAGGGCAGTCAGACTGGCATGTGAGGTGTTTCGCCACTCTTTATTGGGGAGAATGGTGCAGGTGTTAACAGACAATACCACTGCAATGTATTACGTCAACAAGCAAGGGGGGGCACGCTCCTCGGCGTTGTGTCAGGAGGCGCTTCGACTCTGGGACTTGGCGGTGAGGTGCAATTTCTGTTTAACCGCCTCTCACCTGCCTGGGGTCAGGAACGACGAGGCGGACCACCTCAGCAGGTCATTCCTACCCCAACATGATTGGTCTCTCTACCCCGAGGTGGTGGACAGGATTTTCCACGTGTGGGGTGTTCCCCGTCTGGACCTGTTCGCGTCAGCTTGGAACGCGAAGTGCCCGATGTTCTGCTCGCTCAGGGGTTGCGAGCCGGGCTCCCTTTCGGACGCATTTCTCCTCGAATGGACGGGGGCCCTCCTGTATGCGTTTCCCCCCTTCCCGCTCTTCCCCAGGGTCCTCTTGAAAATCAAGAGGGACAGAGCGGACGTAATTCTGATCGCCCCAGCGTGGCAGAGGCAGTACTGGTTTTGCCTGCTTCTGGACTTGTCTGTCGCTCCCCCGATCGAGCTCCCGAGGAGACCGGACCTGCTCTCCCAGGACCACGGTCGTCTACTGCATCCCAACCTGAACTCCCTGCACCTGATGGCCTGGAGGCTCTCTGGCTGACAGAGGAGGAGAGAACCTGCTCGGAGCAGGTCCAACGCGTGCTGTTGGGAAGCAGGAGGCCCTCCACGCAGATCGCCTACAGGGCCAAGTGGAGGAGGTTCACCTGCTGGGCGGAGTCGTGGGGCGTAACCCCCGGTACGTCCCCCGTGCAGGCGGTCCTTGATTACCTGCTGCAGCTTAGGCTACAAGGGTTGGCACTAGCCTCCCTCAGGGTGCACCTAGCGGCCATCTCGGCGTTCCACCAGCCGTTGGAGGGGCGGTCCCTGTTCTCCCACCCCATGTCGGTGAGGTTCCTCAGGGGGGTCAAGAGGCTATACCCGCAGGTCCGTGACCCGGTGCCTCCCTGGGATCTGAACCTGGTCCTGGATAGACTAACGGGGCCCCCCTTTGAGCCTTTGGCCACCTGTCCCCTGCTGATCCTATCCTGGAAGGTGGCCTTCCTCGTGGCCTTTACCTCGGCTAGGAGGGTCTCTGAGCTGAGAGCCTTGACCTCGGAGCCCCCCTATACCGTGTTCTTCCGGGATAAGGTTCAGTTTAGGCCTCACCCAGCGTTCCTGCCTAAGCTAGTCTCTCGGTTCCATTGTAACCAAGATATTTTCCTCCCCGTGTTTTTTCCCAAACCGCACGGGTCCGAGGACGAGAGGAGACTACACACCCTCGACGTCATGGGCGCTGGCGTTCTACCTAGACAGGACGAGGCCGCTCCGAAAGACCACGCAGCTCTTCGTCGCGGTGGCAGAGAGGATGAGGGGCTCCCCGGTCTCTGCCCAGTGGATCACCGCCTGCATCCGGCTCTGCTACGAGCGTGCAGGTGTCCAGGTTCCAGGAGTGGTGACGGCGCACTCGACGAGGGCCCAGGCCGCGTCGGTGGCTTTTCTGGAGAGGGTTCCCCTAGAGGACATCTGCAGGGCTGCCACCTGGTCCTCGGTGCATACCTTTGCTGCGCACTACGCTGTCGTCCAGCAGTCAAGGGATGACGCGCGAGTCGGCAGAGCCGTACTGAGGGCAGCTCGCCGTTGACTCCTACCCACCTCCAGGTATGGCTTGTTAATCACCTAAGTGGAATGCATATGAGCAATCACTCGAAGGAGAAAACATAGTTACTTACCAGTAACTGTTGTTCTTCGAGATGTGTTGCTCATATCCATTCCACACCCACCCTCCGTCCCCGCTGTCGGAGTCGGCAGAAAGAAGGGACTGAGGAGGGGAGGGGCCGGTCACGCTATATATACCGCTGCATAATGGCGGTACTCCAGGGGGCGCTGGGACCGGCCCCTGCAGGGGCTGCTAGGAAAAGTTCTCCGGAGAGCTGTACACGAGGGCGCGCACACACCTAAGTGGAATGGATATGAGCAACACGTCTCGAAGAACAACAGTTACTGGTAAGTAACTATGTTTTTCTGTGTTTGTGCATTGCGTATCACAATGGGTCCTGGTCTATGGCTAGTGCTCCTAGACTCTATCTGGTAATTCAAATAATAAATAAATAATTATAAAGCATAAGTAGTAGTTAATGGCTCTTTGCCATTCATGATGTGTTACCTTGCCTCTCCAGTATGACTATAAGACAGAAGCTCTGAGAATTTGGCCTAGTGGGTCTTGGGTGGCATGACTGAGATTACTGTGGCTCTATCCTGTTGAAACTTCCTCGGTATTTGTGGGATGAGAGGAAATGGAAACTATAAATCTGTTAATTTGAACATAGCTGTGTCTTTTTGTATGTGGCAGAAAAAGGGAAGAGGATAGCTTCATGGACTCTCTAGCTGGTGGACAGAGGAACTGAGGCTCAGTTGGGGGTACAGAGTATTTACAGCCTTGATCTATGGATACACCTATATGCCTTCTCCCTGATTTCAAACTATAGTTAGTTTCTGTGACCATATAAATAGGCATTTAACTCCTATATGTATGGCTCTGTAGTGGCAATGTCATGAAGAACTGTAATTTAACTATTCTGTGTATTGCTAATTAATTAAACATCTAACTTGGAACAACCCAAACAAAATGAGTTTAAATCGCACTCAATGTAGTTGCTTAGTGTCATTAAAAGACCTGAAGATGAGTCAATAGTGTCTGTAACACAACCACTAACCCAAAAGATGCCTTGTGATACCACTTCACCTCTCAAGCAGATGTTTAACTGCGTTGTAATTCTTTTTCCCTGACTATCACTTTGTTTACTGGCTAATACACTATTCCTGTTGACACATTTTCTGTCAAGAACTTCAGCTCCTCTCCGTTACCATGGCTTTTGGCACCTATTATTCTTCAGGAATGAAAGTTGAGGTTATTGATATGCTCTCCAGTTTCTCTTTTATGATGCTTTTCTGTCAACTCTTTCCCTTCTCCAGAATTCTTCTAAAACAAAAATTCTTTTTCTTTCTTTCTTTCAGAACTCAGCTTTATAGCAGCAGTAATCTAAGATTAAGATAAAAGGTTACCTATCTACAGAGTAAGATGTGTTCTCTTTGAGGCCTGAGTTCTGAATCACTTATTTCTGTATTTTCTCCCTGAATATCTGATCAATACTCTGCAAACTATACCAATTTGGCCTTTGTTCTCTTCCTCTTATAAACTAAGCAAATTTAGGCCTAATAAATATTTCAAAGGAATATTCAAGGAAAACCTAGGTGCTCCAGGACATGATACTAAGTGATACTCCTCCTCCTGAGTTAAAGATGCGACCACACAGAAAAATTGATGGACGTGGGGTGAAAATAAATGAGATCTGGAGCAGTATTGAGGAACGTCAACAGGGCCATAAATTGATGGTGATGAATGTGTCTCATGCACTTTTGTGTAGTCATAATCCAATCAATGTGTTATGCTAAATGTAAATGGAAGCACCTGGATATCATAAATCTGTTGCATGTCTGGGAGGAAACATTGCATTTAAGGTGTGTGTTAAGGGATGATCTGTCCTTTTATTCTCAAAAAGAGCTAATAAGATTTCTGTCTTTACAATTAAAATGGTGCAGTTCTCTTTCACAGAAATGTTTTCATTCTTATGCCTGCTCTTGTTTTCCCATCTAATTGTACACTGTCAGTATTATTATAGCTTTCCTGTTATGTTCACAAGTGAACTTCGCATCTAAAATTTTATCAATTTTGCATAAGTAAAAAGAAAAATAGTAACAATATTAACCATTTTTTCCTATTTGTTTGTTTAGACTGGGTCTCAGCAGTACCATGCTACAGCATCTGTCTCCTCACTTTTCTGGATAGCAGATTTAAAAATGAGTTTATTTGCTGGTTCATGCCATCTACAGTGGCCATGGAAACTGTTTAGCATTCTTCTGGCAAGAAGTATGCTTCTATGGGCTTTGCTCTAGTCTAAAAATATAAAACCCAAATTTTGAAGACTGCTGTTTTTTGTTTTTGGGGTTGTTTTTGTTTTTTACCCAACTGTGTTCTAATGCCATTTGGCATGGCCAAAATGGATGGTGTGACAGGGCCAGGCCTGACGGCTTTGCCAGAGTGCTGGAAGGCAGGTATATCAGCCCCAGGCTCAACAAAGCCCTGTTCCCTGGGTGACTCAGCTGGGGGCTGATTAGGCAGTTAGGCCACCTGGGGACTGCTTAACCAATCAGGCCAGCTGGGGCCAATCAGGAAGCCCCGCCCCAAACACTTAAAAGCCTGCAGGGCAGGCAGGCAGTTGTGGGTTGTGGAGCTTGGAGAGAGGAGGAGTGGAGGACGGAGGTTGGAGATAGGAGACATAGTAATAGTCTACCGTTGCAGTTCGTGGCTTTTGGAGGCTTGCAGCTCGAGAGCCTGCGAATTGGAGTTGGCGGCTTGGAGCAGGCAGGCTGCGGCCTGCAGCACACAGAGACCTACAGTTTCCACTGTGGCTACCGGTGCCCCGGAGGTTAGAACACCTGACAGGAGAAGCAGGGAGCGGTCCACGGACTACCCCAGAGGGAAGGTAGCGGTACCTAGGGGCAGAGCGGGCCCCGGCCCTTCCCTCGACCCTCCCGCAGCTGCACCACTGGCCAGGCCGGCAGAGCGCAAGACCCACGGGGGAGGAGTATCTTACCCTCCCCTGCCCCAACCTTGCCACAATGGGGACAAATCTTTTGAGCAAATTCCGAAAGGGTACTGTAGCCTACACTCCTAGAATAGAGCACAGTTTTGGAACATGCTACTGATGTAACTTAGTCTAAATATCTCTCTCAGTAATGGCAAAGGAAGAGGAGAGGAGTCCCTTGAGAAGAAAGGGGGAAAGATTATATGTTAAGCAAGTCTGTATACTCCTACTGTTCTCTCTCAGCCTTGTGCTGTCTGAGGTGCTAGTTCTCTTTTCCTTTCAACTTAAACAATGGCTCTGTAACAGGGTGTACTCCCCTCAGTGGCACTGCAATAGCTGAATTGGGCCAAATAAGATGCACTCTTGGAGAATTAAACATAGAAGGAAAGCTCTAATTTAGGGAGGCTGACCTATATGGGAACAGGTGGAGTTCATATAAAGACAGAAAATTGGAAGCAGAGGAGGCTGCAGAGGGGTAGTCTGCAGTCACTCCCTGGAAGAAGGGATGAGCTGAAACCTGGAGTACAAGGTGCCCCTGGATTTCAAAACAGCCAGCCACTGATGGAGTGGCACCTGGGGCAGTGAACAGGAGGACTGTCTGAGACTGCTGGTGAGCAGGGACTTTGATACAAATCTCCAGAAGGGGAAACAACACAGTGATCTATCTAGAGGACTGAGTCACAAAGAGGCGATTGCAGTTCCTGGACCGAGAGAGGGGCTGCAAAGAGAGAGTACAACCCCATGTCAGCCATGCAGAGCTAATCCTCAAACTGCCAGAAGGAAGTGCCATCTGCAGTGCATATAGCACAGTGTCTCATGCTCCTTGATCTGAAATGGCTATGGAAAGTTCCCCAGTCTCCCCCACTGATAAATACTACAGTAACACAGCAAATCTGAGAGTGGATTTTAAAAAGTGTTGAGCATTGAATGCTTTACTCTGTTCCCGCTGAAGACAAAACTTCTGTGGGAGTAGAGTTAGGCCAATACTGCGCATTTTTGAAAATCCCATCAGAGTATAATAAAACAGTCTGTTTTATTACAAAATCTTTAACTATACTTGCCCTAGGAACTAATGCACAGTAGGTGTGCATTTAAATGTGTCCTAGCAGTTTTTCAATATAGCTGTGCTTCATGAAAACTCTGAGACTTTCATAATCAAGCTGGATGGTCTAAGGTTAAAGGAGACACATTTACTAACTAGATCTACCCCTTTGCTCTTTCCTGAAGCAAAGATGAACCTTTCTGGGTTTTGTGATCTACAGATGTCCTTCAATTTAAACGTTAAACTTACATTCAGGTGATAAAATTATAAAAGTATGTTTCAGTATTAGCAAGTCTAGGAGCCACTGAAGATCACCTTTCAAAAATCCAAATAGTAAGATACCTTAATGAGAGACCTCATTGCTAGGAATTGATCTTGTTTTCATTCTAGCTGCCTAGTTCTGCAAGCACTTATGAAATGTTAATCTAAGCACCTTCACCCCAAACAAAGGACATATAAGCCTCCTGCAAGAGAAGGATCCTCAGACTATCATGTAATTACTTAAAAACCTGGCAACACAATCACTACTTCTAGTTCAAAGTATTGTTCAATCATGCCTTACAGCCTCAGTTACAGAGAAATGAGGTGATGAGAAGACTTTTAGTAATGGCACCTTTTTATGAGACTTCCTTTACTACTTTTTACCATGTCATGGAGAAGTGAAACTGTGGTACAGAGAGTGAATTGCTCAATAGTAAATTATCTAGAGTAATCTGATTTTTTTCATGATTTAAAAAAAAAGCTTAGATGTAGCGAATTCTATAAAGCAAAGATCATCTGGATATGCTTGCTAAAGAGGCCCAATATGTTGTAATAAAAAAACCCAATATTTGTACCCTGAGAATTGTATGGCATTCTGTAATATGTACCCAAATTTAGTAAACAATGGCTTGGAATGGTCTGCTCTCTCTATATTTCCACAGTTACTGGAACTATTCAACAAGAAAGGGTTTCTGAAAAACTATTTAACACTTTTGATTTTCAAAGAGCTATACAAAACTAATTTTTGCAAATTACTGAGGTAAGTAAGTAGAATTCCTGATTTACAAAGGAGAAGCCTGAGTAGAGAAGGTAAGTGACTTGTCTAAGGTCACAGCAAAAGTGGGTAACTGAGGTGGTACTAGAACTCAGGAAATTCTTAGCTCCCAGTTCTGTGTCCAAGCCTAGACCATGCCCCTCTTGCAAAGGCACATTATTACCTAGATTGGAGGATCTCCATGTCCCTGAGTGGATCAAAAAAAATTCCCCTAGTTTCAAACTGAAGTCAACACATTTTCTGTGAAGGACTGGCTAAAATGCCTTCCAAATCCTGGCCACACTGTCCTTTTAACCTCTGCGTGCATGTATGTATTCATGAGGGAGCTAGGAACTGAGTTCTGACCTTACCTCATAACTCATGTGCTTTATGACCTTGGGCAACTCACTTAACCTCTCTACCTCAATACCTGGCAGAACAAATCCAAGTGTTCTGAATTATGGGATGAAGTCAAGCCCCTTTACTGCAAAGAAGATTAAAGAGTTTAATTGGAGAGCAGATGGGGACGTACTGGAAATATTATTCTTTGCAATCTCTTGATAATAGAGTATTATCCTAATGCTGCCAAGCTCAAATACTTGCATTAAGCACAACTAATGGAGTGCTGGGCTTGCTTATCAATAATCATAAATGGGCTAGGACTCCCACTGTATTTTGTTTTGTTATTTTGCAGACAAAAAAAAGATTGCAAACCTCAATTTTCAAAAACAGTTTTTCACCATCTCTACTGGGCATTTATATAGGTTGTACCCTCCTTGACAGTGTCACAAGTAACTAATATGAAAAGAAAGTTGCATACGTACTGTCCTCCTCCAAGTCTTTCTAGACCTAGAACTTAGAACAAACCTAGAACTTGTCCATTTCATTGTAGGTGCATGTGCGCCCCATGCACAGTTACCGAAGATGTTTTCCCCTTAGCAGATCTCATTGGGTCAGCTTCAGCATCCCCTGGAGTCCCACGCACGTGGCATGGTATATCAGGTGCTGCCAGCCTACGCCCCCTCAGTTCCTTCTTTCTGCCACTGACAGTTAGTGGAACTGTGTTCTTGCTTGCTTCCACAAATGCCTCTTAGCAGTAGTCTTTGTTTCCACATAGGTACTTGTTAAGTAGGTGTTTAGGTAGTTGATAGTTATTGTTCATAGTAGTAGATACGGTAGTCCCGTTAGGCACCTCCATCTGGAGTCAGGGTATGTCCTGATCTCCAGGCTTCAAACCTTGTAAATCCTGCAGAAAGGCCTTCCTGATTAGCAACTCCCATGAAGACTGTTTGAAGTGCCTTGGGGAGTCTCACAGAAAGGACAAGTCCACATCTGCAAGGCTTTCAGACTAAGGACTCAAAAGGACTGAGATATCCGTCTGAAGGCCTTGTTAACTGAGGCAGTTCTTAGACCAGCATCAGAGCCAACATGGTCCCTTTTGGCATTGAACATTGGGTTGGTGCAGAGTTCTCTGGAACTGGCTCCATTGTGGCATTGGGCTTCCTTTTCACCATAGAAGAAGCAGCCAAGAAAACAATGTCTGGCAGATGACAGCTTCCTCGCATGAAAAAAGGCTAAGGACACAGAGTCAAGCTCCAGTCAGAGCCAGGTTGCCAAGCAACCCGCGCAGGGGCAGGTCTCACCTGGGGCAGTGAGCCCCTCCATAGAGCGTCCTCTGACTATGGAGAGCAGAAGGGGACTGCTACACCTTGTGGGGCCATCGACACCAGAGGCGTTTCAGGCGGAAGCCAACCTGTTGACCCTGCCTGTCCCTCACACCCTGTTGGCCTGGATGGAAAGGGCGAGGGGTAGGACACCAGCATCAAGGGGAAAACCTCCAGTGGGTCCCCCCCCAGTGGCTGCATGGTTCACCAGATGCCTGACACACTTCTCCATGAGATGGGTCACCAACGTGGAGATTGATTCCATTGAGAGGCCAATCCCCTGGGGCATGTTCCCCGGCACCAAGGTGGTCTCCAGGTACTAGAGAAGGAGCACCGGTACTAGAGAAGCCCGGACAGTCCAAGGCATTACTCATGATCGTTGGCACCCAGGGCAGCAGCAGCGACAAGTCGTCGCAGGTCCTGTCCAGTTTCGAGCAGACACTCCTCAGCTGGAGCTCAGCACTGCTCTCAGTCACCAGCACCGTTAAGTTCGCCCGTGCATACGTGGCTCAGAACCTGGTCGCCGGCATTGCAGCGCTTGCCCAGGGAGCAGTCCTGCCGACTGCAGTCTTCAGTACCAAGAGACTCCCAGTCACCCAGACGTCGCTCCCATACCTCCTCTTAACACAAGCGGTTCTCCTTGCCAAGTCGGTCCAGGCAGCAACACTGTTAGTCACCAGACTTGTACTTCCCATCTCCAAGATGTCAGTCAAAGGAGCACTGGGATAGGAGGCATAGATACCACTCACCTTCCCCTCAGTACCGTGAAACAGGGAGATGGTCAAGCTCAGGGCAACACTGGTCACTGGCAGAAGGTCCAGCAGGGGAAAAGGACCTAGTGACTCACCCCACTCAGCTTCTTTGACCTGAGGGGCAGGGGCAAGGTCCCTGCACAGCCCCTCCATGGTGACCTCAGGGTCAATGGCCATCCTCAGTGGCAGTACTGGAATCTTCAGGAGTTAAAGGTGACTTTGGGACCCTACTCCCTTGTCTCTTTGGGGAAGCAATCGGGCCCCAGCACCATCGGTAGAGGCCCATGACTCTGAGTCACAAAAGCAGTCTGACCCCATGGAGGGTACTTCTGTGGGGGCTTCTGCACACTCAATAGAAGTGCCGGCCCCTCCAGCTCTCCAGACGCAGCGCTGATGGCAGGCCCATTAGCTGCCCTGGACAACTTCCAGGCACACCAGGAGTTCCTAAAGAGGGTGGCCTCCAACCTCGGACTAGAAGCTGAGGACCTGCAGGAGCAGACCGATGACCTGTTCAATGTAGTGGTAGCAGCAGTGCCATCGTGGGTTACCCTGCTGGTGCATGAAGGGGTCCTAAAGTTGGTCAAGGGCATCTGGCAAACTCCCTCCTCCCTGCCCCCAATCTCAAAGAGGTCGGAGAAAAAGTATCATGTTCCCATGAAAAGGGTTCAAATGCTTGTTCACCCACCCTGTGCTGAGCTCCCTCCGAGTGGTGGCAGCAAATGAAAGAGACAGGCAGAGACAGCCTGGCTCAACCCCCAGAAACAAAGACAGCAAAAAAACTGGGCTTGTTTGGGAGAAAAATTTATTCTACCGCCAGCCTTCAGTTCCGCATTGCCAATCAACAGGTGTTATTAGGGAGGTATAACTTGTGGGACTCCCTCAAGCATTTTCGGGGAGGCCATACCACTGGATCAGGCCGAACACTTCTTCATGGTTTTGGAGGATGGGAGGACAGTAGCCAGAGTGGCCTTACAGGCTGCCTCAGACGTGGCTGAGTCAGTGGCAAGGGCAATGGCCTCAGGGATCTCCATGCAATATTGCTCATGGCTCCAGTCATCCAATCTCTCTCAGGAGGTGCAGCAGTCCATACAGGACCTACCATTCAACAGAGCTATATTCTTCTCAGAGTCGAGGGATGCGAAGCTCCATGGGCTTAAGGACTCACAGGCAACTCTGCGCTCGTTGGGTTTGTACATACTGCAAGCTTCTAGGAGGCAGTTTCAGCCCAAGCAGCAGCAACAGCCTAGGTTCCCAGTGCAGCACTTTGGGGCCTACAAAGGGAGGGAGAGAGAGAGAGGAACATTAGGCGGCACAGGCAGGATCTGTCTTCTTCCTCAACCGCACAGCCACCTACTTCCCGATGCTCAGGCGGTCAGCGGCCCTCATTTTGATGGTGCACATAAGGACAGCATTCCAGCCTTGCACCTGGATCCCTCATCCCCCACCTTTCCTGAATTCTCGCTCCTTTCCTCCTAGCCTGGGCCCCTATAACATCAGACCTGCTGACTCTTCTCCTCCTCCCCGCACCTTCCCTTCCCCGTCCCTGTTCAGGGACCCCTCTCACGAGCAACTCCTCATACAAGAGGTGCGCAATCTTCTCATACTGGGCATAGTAGAGGAGATCCCACTGGTAATGAGAGAATGAGGTTTCTGCTCCCAATACTTCCTCGTCCCGAAGGCCAAAGAAGGCCTCAGACCCATCCTGGACCTGCGGGGCCTAAACAAGTACATCAGAAGGCAAAAATTCCTCATGGTTTCCCTAGCCTCTATTATTCCCTCCCTGGATCCAGGAGACTGGTATGCTGCCCTCAATTTGAAGGACACATTTTCACATATCGATCTTTTTGGGACACAGAAGATTCCTCAGGTTTGTGATGGGGGGGTTCCTACTGCCAGTTTTACAGTCCTCCCGTTTGGCCTCTCGTCAGCCCCAAGGGTGTTCACAAAGTGCATGGCAGTGGTGGCTGCGTATCTCAGGCATTGAGGGGTATAGATCTACCCATATTTGGATGACTGGTTAATCAGAGGCAGGTCAAGGGCTCAGGCCCAAGCCAGTCTGGACCTCATGTGAGCCACCTGACACAGGCTGGGCCTGCTAATAAACAAGCAGAAGTCTACTCTGGTGCCTGTACAAAGGATAGAGTTTATTGGGGCAGTCCTCAACTTGACACAGGTTAGGGCATTCCTGCCACAGGCCTGGTTCAAAGCCATGTCAGGCCTGACTAGGAATCTCTGTGCCTTTCCCCTTACGACAGCATGAATCTGCCTTCAGCCACTAAGCCATATGGCAGCGTGCACCCATGTGTTCCACCACATCCACCAGAAGCTCAGACTGCTTCAGCTGTGGCTGGCCTCAGCTTATGCCCCGAGCAGGCACCCAGACACAAGGTCCTGTTAAAGATAGAGAAAGCGAAGGTCATTCTTATTGCACCCACGTGGCCCAAGCAGCACTGGTTCACGACACTCCTGGAGCTGTCAGTCATCCCTCTCCTGAAACTGTCAAGGTGGCACGACCTCCTTTCCCAGGACCAGGGGCACCTTCTGCAACTGGACATGGAGGCCCTCCACCTGATGGCATGGAGGCTTAATGGCTGAGCTTAGAGGAACAAGCTGGCTCGTCACAGTTGCAAACCATAGTAATAAGTAGCAGGAAGCCCTCCACAAGGTCGCCATATTTGGCCAAGTGGAAAAGGTTCACTTGCGGGGCTGCAGCACGACAGATTATGCTCCACCATGCCGATCCAGGTGGTTCTGGACTATCTGTTGCACCTCAAGCTTCAGGGTCGAGCTACTGCTTCAATAAAGATGCATCTGGCTGCCATCTCAGCCTTCCATCCCCGATTCACGGGAGTTCAGTTTTTTCTCACGCCATGGCAACAAGGTTTTTGAAGGACATAGAAAAGCTCTACTCAGGTCAGGGATCCCATATCCTCCTAGCATCTGAATTTGGTCCTCTCTAGACTCAAGGGGGTGCCATTCGAGCATATGGCTTCTTGGCCACTTCTGCTACGTTCATGAAAGGTGGCCTTCCTAGTAGCCATCACCTCAGTTAGGAGGCTGTCTGAAATCAGGGCACTTACCTCGAAGCTGCCTAATACAATTTTCTATAAGGATAAGGTCCAGCTCAGGCCTCACCTGGCCTCCTTGCCCAAGGTTGTTTCACAATTCCACACCAACCACCACTCCACCATTTTCCTGCCAGTATTTTTCCTAAAGTCACATGCTTCCAAAGAGGAAAGGAGGTGGCGTAAACTGGATGTACGCAGAGCCCTGACTTTCTAGTTAGAGAGGACAAAGCCGTTTTGAAAGTCTACAAAGCTGTTCATCATGGTGGCTGAGAGGATGAAACGTCGCAACGAAACTTGTCCTGTCTCTGAATCTGTCTTGTCGCAACGAATCTCCTCCTGGATAACTGTCTGCATATGCTTCTGCTATGAGCAGGCGAAGGTTCCACTCCAGAGCAGCGTCACAGCTCACTCCACCAGAGTGCAGGCATCATCTGCAGCATTCTTGGCATGGATATTTATGCGCGACATATGCAAAGCTGCTATGTGGTCATCAGTACACACCTTTACATCCCACTATGCTATCGTGCAGCAGGCTAGGGATGATGTCAGATTTGGCAGGGCAGTGCTGCAGTCAACCAACCTATGAACTCCAAACCCACCTCCAAGGTACGGATTGTGAGTCACCTACAATGGAATGGACATGAGCAAGCACTCGAAGAAGAAAAGATGATTACTTACCATGTAACTGTTCTTCAAGATGTGTTGCTCATGTCCATTCCATGACCCGCTCCCCATCCCCGCCGTCAGAGTTGTCAACAAGAAGGAACTGAGGAGGGCATAGGGCCGACAGCACCTGAACTACCACACCATGTGCTTGGGACTCCAGGGGGCACCGAAGCCAGCCCTTCGGGATCCGCTAAGTGGAAAACATTCCAAGTAACCATGCACAGGGCGTGTATGCACCTACAATGGAATGGACATGAGCAACACATCTCAAAGAACAACAGTTACAAAGTAAGTAACCGTCTTTTCACTCTAAAGAAATTTCAGTTCTATCTTTGAGTGATTGCTGTGAGTGTGCGCCCTCGTGCACAGTTCCTGGACTTTTTTCCCTTAGCAGACTTTGTAGGGCCAGCTCCGGCGTCCCCTGGAGTACCGGCGCTCATGCCGCGGTACATAGGGTGCCGCCAGCCTCAGACCCTCATTTCCTTCTTTCCACCTGTGACGGTGCCTGGAACAACAGCTTGCTCCTGCAAGTATTTTTCCCTTGTTCATATTTGCTCTAGCAGTTCTCCTTGAACTTAGTTAGTTTGAAGTTTAGTTAGAATAGTTTGGTTTAGGAAAGTGAGAGAGCCATAGGGCTCAAGCGACCTGGCTGTGCCGGCTCGCTGGGGTTTAAATCCTGCACTGGCTGTGGGAAGGCTTTCCCAGCCAGTGATCCTCATGAGCACTGCCTCAAATGCTTAGGTGAGCAACATCGTAAGGATCGGTGCCGGATCTGCAAAGCCTTCAAGCCGAGGACCCAGAAGGAAAGTGATATTCGGCTGAAGGCAATCCTCATGACAGCAGGTGCTCCCACAGGGTCCGTTGATGCAGGAGAAGAATCGTTCCTCAGCAGAGGAGTCAGATCCCGGTGAAGGATCCTCTACAGGGCCGCATCACCTGTCCTTGTCGCCTGATGAGGCAGCGTATAGGGACCAAAGGGCGCCCCTGATTGATTTCAGGGCACACCAAGAACTCCTGAGGAGGGTGGCCTTCAACCTCGACCTTGAGGTTAGGGAACTTATGGAGGAGAAAGACCCTCTCTTTGGGCATGTGGGGGCACAGGGTCCATCGAGGGTGGCCCTACTCATGCACAATAGGGTACTCCGGCTCGCCAAGGCAGTTTGGCAAACCCCCTCCTCGGTTGCCACAACTTCCAAGGGCGCTGAGAAAAAGTATTTCGTGCCCACTGAGGGGCATGAGTACCTCTTCACACACCCAGCCGGGGGACTTTGGTGGTGGATGCTGCCAACCAAAAGGACAGGCAGGGGGCCCAAGGCTCTACCCCCAAGAATAAGGAGGGCAGGAAATTAGATCTCTTCGGAAGGAAGGTCTGTTCCACAGGGGCGCTACAGTTCAGGAT
>ML675603.1:67810559-67857071 GCA_007922155.1 Mesoclemmys tuberculata | reverse complement strand
CTCTTCGGAAGGAAGGTCTGTTCCACAGGGGCGCTACAGTTCAGGATAGCGAACCACCAAGCCCTCCTGGGGAGGTATAACCTTAACCTCTGGGACTCAATGCGAAGGTTCGCAGAGGCCTTATCCCAGGACCAAGCAGTGGACTTTGCCACGGTCCTGGAAGAGGGGGTGACCATCACCAGTGCAGCTCTCCAGACTCTGTCGGACACCTAGACAAGGCGAGCAGGGCTATGGCCTCTGCTATCGCCATGCAGCGCCTGGTGTGGCTCCAGTCTTCAGGGCTGTCCCAAGAAGTGCAGCACTCTATCCAGGACCTGCCCTTTGATGGGGCTGGCCTGTTTTCTGATAAAACGGATGAGAAGCTGCATGCCCTGAAGGACTCTAGGGCCACACTATGCTTCTTGGGCCTGTACACCTCTCAGGCGGCGAGGCAACAGACCCGCCAGCAGCAGCAGCGCCTGCAGCAGCAGCAACAACCTAGGCCACCGCCTAGGCCCCTCCTCCCCACGAGAGGCAGGGATAGGAGCAGGGGTGTTGGATGTCATGACCGCTCCAGGTCGTCCTCCGCTTCCCAGCATGGGCCCCCCAAGGGTCCTAAAGGGAAGTGGCAATTTCGATGGTGCGCCCAAGGGTGGCATCATTATCCCCCTTCTGGATTCACCTCTGGCTTTCAGAGACAGGTTAAGGCCTTTTTACGAACAGTAGCAGGACATCACGTCGAACCGTTGGGTTCTTGATGTAGTATGCCGGGATTACGCCCTTCAGTTCATCACTTTCCATCCCACTTCCCCCCCTTCCCTGTTTCTCTTCAGGGACCCATCTCATGAGCAACTCCTGGTTCAGGAAGTCCACTTCCTCCTAGACAAAGGAGTGGTAGAAGCAGTTCCACCGCTCAAGATAGGGAGGGGGTTCTACTCGAGGTACTTCCTGGTCCCGAAAGCCAAGGGCAGCCTCAGGCCCATGTTGGACCTGTGCAGGCTAAACAGGTTCATGAAACTCAAGTTTTGCATGG
Organism: Mesoclemmys tuberculata; assembly: GCA_007922155.1. Classification (NCBI taxonomy): domain Eukaryota; kingdom Metazoa; phylum Chordata; order Testudines; family Chelidae; genus Mesoclemmys; species Mesoclemmys tuberculata. Next base: position 67,856,059 of record ML675603.1, on the reverse strand, counting down.
TGTCCCTAGCGGCCATTATCCCAGTTCTGAATCCAGGAGATTGGTTTGCCGCCCTCGACTTGAAGGATGCGTATTTTTATATCTCCATCCTTCCCAGCCACAGGCACTTCCTCAGGTTCACAGTAGCCGGTGGCCACTACCAGTTTACGGCCCTGCCCTTTGGCCTGTCGTCTTCCCCCAGGGTCTTTAAAAGTATGTAGCGGTGGTGGTGGGCTACCTGAGGCGCAGAGGGGTCCAGATCTTTCCCTGCCTTGACGACTGGTTAATAAGGGACAGGTCCAGGCCTCAGGTGCACGAGGCAGTATCCCTCGTTTATGCCACCTGCAACAATCTGGGGCTGCTCGTAAATGATCAGAAATTGACGTCCCCAGTGCAACACATAGAGTTTATAGGGCCTCCCTAGACTCGGTGCGAGCCAAACCCTCCCTCTCACGCTTGAGGTTTGAGGCCATGTCAGCAATAATCTCGCAACTACAGTGGTACCCCACAATGACAGCCAGGCAGTGCCTTTAACTATTGGGTCACATGGCCGCATGTACATACATGGTGAGGTTGGCCTGCCTCAGGCTCAGGCCCCTCCAGGGTTGGTTGGTCTCAGTGTATGTGCCCAGCAGGCACTGGTTGGACAGATGGTGACAGTTTCCCCCCCGGTTCTGTTGTCACTATGATGGTGGAGGAATCCTGGGACAGTGTTGGAAGGGGTTCTGTTCAGGGACTTGACTCCTTTGGTCACCCTGATCTCCGATGCTTCAGACTTGGGGTGGAGGGCCCAAATCAGCAGCAACCTGAGCACGTAAGGGTGCTGGTCGCAGGAGGAGAGGGGCCTCCACATCAACATGAAAGAACTCAGGGCAGTTAGGCTAGCATGCAAAGTGTTCCTCGAGTTTTTATTGGGCAAAATAGTTCAGGTGCTGATGGACAATACCACAGCAATGTTTTATATCAACAAGCAAGGGGGGGGCACGCTCCATGGCTCTTTGCCGGGAAGCAGTTCAACTTTGGGACTTCGTGGTGAAGCACGACTTTTGTTTAACTGCCTCTCACCTCCTGGGGGTCAGGAACGACAAGGCGGACTGCGTCAGCAGGTCGTTTCTACCCCGACACAACTGGTCATTGCCTCCGGAGGTAGCAGTCAGAATTTTCCACAAGTGGGGTGTTCCCCGACTGGACCTGTTCGCATCGTCTTGGAACAGGAAGTGCCCAAGGTTCTGCTCACTCTGGGATCACAAGCCAGGCTCCATCTCCGACGTGTTCCTCATCGAATGGACAGGGACCCTCATGTACGCGTTTCCCTCCATCTCGCTCTTACCCAAGGTCCTCTTGAAAATCAAGAGGGACAGAGCGGTCGTGATCCTGATTGTCCCAGCATGGCTGAGACAGCACTGGTTCAGCATGCTGCAGTACCTCTCCATTGCCACGCCAGTAGAGCTCCCGAAGATTCCGGACCTGTTCTCCCAGGACCACGGTCGCCTACTGCACCTGAGCCTGGACTCCCTGCACCTGACGGCCTGGAGACTCTTTGGCTAACGGAGGAGGCGAGAGCATGCTCGGCACAGGTACAGCGTGTTCTGCTGGGCAGCAGAAAACCTTCCACACAGATCATATATAGGGCCAAGTGGAAGAGGTTTACCTGGTGGGCGGAGTCACGGGGCATCCCCCCAGGCATGTCCCCTATACAGGCTATCCTGGAGTATCTATTACAGCTTAGGCTCCAGGGTTTAGTGCTAGCCTCCCTTAGGGTGCACCTGGCGGCCATTTCGGCTTTCCATCAGCCATTGGAGGGGCGGTCCCTGTTTTCCCACCCGATGTTGGTGAGGTTCCCCAAGGGGGTTGAGAGGCTCTACCTGCAGGTCCTTGACTCGGTGCCTCCCTGGGATCTCAACCTGGTCCTCTCTAGACTCACAGGGCCCCCCTTCGAGCCCTTGGCCACATACCCCCTGCTGATCCTGTCCTGGAAGGTGGCCTTCTTGGTGGCCATTACCTCGGCTAGGAGAGTCTCTGAGCTAAGAGCATTGACCTCGGATCCTCCCTATACCATGTTCTTCTGGGATAAGGTGCAGCTGAGACCCCACCCAGCTTTCTTGCCTAAGATGGTCTCGCAATTTCATTATAATCAAGACATCTTCCCGTGTTTTTTCCTAAACTGCACAGTTTGGAGGAGGAAAGGAGACTCCCTGGATGTGAGGAGAGCCCTGGCCTTCTATATCGAGAGGACAAAGCCCTTCTGGAGGACGACACAGCTCTTCCATTGCAGTGGTGGACAGGATGAAGGGATCCCCGGTCTCCACACAGTGCATCTCCAGATGGATCACTGCATGCATAAAGCACTGCTACGAGCTGGCGGGCATCCAGCTCCCCAGGATCGTGATGGCGCACTCAACCAGGGCCCAGGCCTCATCAGCGTCCTTCCTGGAAAGGGTTCCCCTGCATGACATCTGCGAAGCTGCCACCTGGTTGTCGGTGCACACCTTTGCATCACACTACACCATCATCCAGCAGATGAGGGAGGATGCGTGATCTGGCAGGACTGTGCTGAGGGCAGCTCACCGGTGACTCCTACCCGCTTCCAAGGTACAGCTTTTTAATCACCTTAGTGGAATGGATATGAGCAATCACTCGAAGATAGAAAACATGGTTACTTACCATGTTGTTCTTCGAGATGTGTTGCTCATATCCATTCCACACCCACCCTCCGTCCCCACTGTCGGAGTCAGCAGAAAGAAGGGACTGAGGGTCTGTGGGGTCGGCGGTGCCCTATGTACTGCAGCATGAGCGCGGCATGCCAGGGGGCACTGGAGCTGGCCCTACAGAGTCTGCTAAGGGAAAAAAGTGTCCGGGAACCATGCACGAGGGCATGCACTCACCTAAGTGAAATGGATATGAGCAACACATCTCGAAGAATAATAGTTACTGGTAAGTAACCATGTTTTTTCCTAGGGTAGATTAAAAAATATACAAGATAATATAAACTAAAAAACAACTGGGCATTTTCTGAGAACTTGTAGTATTTACTTCAATAGCACTACATGAGGTCTGGTATGTTTCTTTAAATCAGGAAACATGAACACTTGAAATGCGAAAGGCAAATTAGAATAAATGCAAGATCATCTTATTTCCTTTGTTTTATTTGTCATTGTAAACCTTCTAGTGCCCAGGTCATAACCCAGGGATTGTCTTTTTAGTTAGGATCTTATTTAGAGTCAAATTTTGTGTCCTATAGCTTTAACCATAGCCTGCATTATTAAAAATTCATTTAATGGTCCTCTAGGAATGAACTCTGGAGGTAGCAAACAAGCATCTTGCTATATATTCTCTTCAATTATTCATTAAGGGCTATGGGGATTTCTGAAATGTATTTCTGGCTAAGCTCAAAGCCATTATACAAATGCTAGCAATGGGGCTTTGCTATTTAGTTTAACAGAAATGGACATGATTGCCCTCTTCAGATTTTCTGTTTGTAATATTTTATTTTATTTAATAAAGTTTCCTACAATTGTATGCATATATTGTGGACGTGGCCAGTCATTAGAGTATTGCAATGCAATCTGTAACCAAATATCACCAATTGTTGGATATTTATTACCAAATGATTCTTTGGTAATCCTCCTGGGGCCTCCTAGTAGAAATGATCACACACAAGAAAATGAAGGATTCATTTCTCATGTGTTAGTAGTGCTCAGCTACTGATAACCTCAGATTGGAAAAAGGAAAATATTCCAACCCTAGAGGAATAGTTTGAAAAAATCTGGGAGGTTGTATTTCTGGAAAAATTAACATGCCGATTACATGCTAGCAAAATAGACAGAGGACAAATTGATATTTAGATACTTGGTTACCTTTTATTCAACCCTCAGACAAAGTACATTCATTAGCCCAAAAAAAAAGTCACCTGCCAATTTTTTTAGGTTAACATTTGATACCATGCTGGGGCTATTCAATGTGTAATCAGAGATTTCACCCAATTTAATTAAATCACTAGAAATGACATGCCTTGGGTGTTGTAATGATGCTTACTCTAAAATGGTAATACCCTGTTAAATAGAGAGAGGTGCTTACTCTCTTTCTGTACAATGTTCCTGTAAACAAATGCTCACTATTGTAAATATTGTTTTGTTTCTGACATTTACATGGCAAGGATTTGTGAACCTGTTAATGTTTCCTAAATAAACACATAGTAGCAGTAGGAGTTGTAAAGTTTTGGATTCCCATGGATGAATGAGCATTTATTGTTATACTTCAGCTAATTTGACTGTTGAAAAATGATTGTGATCTTTGTCCTGTCTCACTAACATAGTTGCAGTTGTTATAGCATGTGAGTTATGAGAGAAGAAACAGGAAATCTGTTCCATCTTATAATGATATTTGAGTGTATAAGTGGGCACCTTCTGCTTCTACTGTAATTTTGCCTAATAAAGTAGAAACAGGAGGTGTTGTGAGAAAGTAGAGAGACTTTACAGATGGCTGCCACGCTGAGCAGATACATCTGTGTCCTGCTTTCATATAAAATGGAATAAAGCTTACTGGACCTTCAGACTCTACAAGCTCTGAGAGCCAACCCCTCTCACTCTGTAGTTGGATTTGGTTGCATATGTGTTAAGAGCCAGCTGTCTCCAAGGATGAAATTCATCCCTGCATTGTGGGCTATTCTGTGCTAAGCCACACAGTCCCCATCTTCCCTGCCCCATGAACTGACCTTTGCATTCCTTGCCTCTTCTCCTACCACCACCACCCCAGTTCTGTGCTGATTCCACAGAGTTCCAGTACAAGTAGTTTTAGGGTGAGAGCATGTCCGAGCAAGGATGGGGCGTGTTGGAGACCCTGGCAATTCTCTGCTACCGCAAACCCCAAATAGACTTATGGCTGTGCAAGGTATTGGTTAGGAAAGCCCGGAGGCTACCTTGAGTCTATGCTGTGGCCTCCAACTACAGTTGAATAGGGAAGGTGCAAGACTCAAGGGTGACTGGCTTCAAGTGTGTGTTTGTTTGGGTAACATCAAGGAGTTCTTGTGTGTTGTGCTCTTAGTGGGAAGGGTATCACAGTAGTCTAAGCATTGGGTCAGAATTCTCTAGAGCTTCAGGAACCACAGGTTCAGATCTCAGCAGAGAATCTTCTGAGTTGAGGTTATCAACGCTTTGACAAGTTTTCCGTTTTGTGTGCGAAGGGAGGAAATGTTTGGGGAGTGGGGAAAGGACTCACAATTTGGCCTTATTTTTCACCAGTGCTGCTTCTGAGGTAAATTGAATGCAGTTGAATGTATTGTGAGCATTTCAAATGAAACCTGAAAATCAACATCCTGCCTCCTCTGCAAGTGCCCTAAAGATTTGATTATATTTTTCATAAAAGTAGGAATGTTTCCTAATGTCTTTGGGTACTGTAGATTCATGGCTGTCCTCCTCTCTAGTGTTAGCCTCAACTTTAGTAGTGCTCTGTGATCCCTTGGTTTGTAATGTAAGAGGCTATTATAGGCAGTCAGGGTAACAGATTTATGTTATTTTTACTCGTGTGGGTGTGTGTGTGGGTGTGGGTGTGTGGGCGCGCGCACACATACACACTTCCTATCTGTGGTTTCCATTTCATGCATCTGATGAAGTGGGTTGCAGCCCACGAAAGCTTATGCCTGCAGAAATTTGTTAGTCTTTAAGGTGCTACAGGACTCTCGGTTCTTTTTTTTTTTTTTTTTAAGATTTATGTTAGTGAGGGTTCAGGAATTTTGTTGAGCTTTTAAACTGATTTTTTTTCTTTTTTTTTTTTTAAATTCAGGATCTAAACATTTGGATGTAAATCTCTTCATAGCAGAAATTCTCAGAGCTTCATCGCTGTTTCTGCTTGTCAAAGCCAGATTAGGTATGGGCTATGATTTTTATCTGGAGCCTGTCATATTATTAATGATTTCTCACTGCACTGAATGTCAACATTTATTTTTAATGCAACCAGTTTTGATCAAGGGTCTCCTACCAAAAGCTTCACATTAATGATGTGCATTCCCATTAAAAGTGCTCTCATTGTCTTTGGATATGTTTGCTGTCACTTAACCTGGCACTTCCTTCACTGAAAATTCCACAAAAATATGGTATCCCCTCCAGTATTACTATTAGAAATAAAACAAGAAAGCACGTTCTATTCATATTACCAGCGAGACTATGCATGTGTGAAAGAAACTCAGCATGTTCTATTCAGTGTATAGAAATGTAGCAATCTGCGTTTTATGCCCACCCTGGATTTTTGTTTGTTGATTAGTGGCTAGATAATATATACAAAACCAGATTAACTAAAGCCTGACTGATGCTTGTCAGTGCCTGCTTCGTTCCCAGTAGCCTACATATGACTTGAAAGGTGATTGACTGGTGACATTTTATTGCAGGCCTGAGGGGAGTAGATCAACGGCTGTCTTCATTAGACAGAAAACAGATCCAAAGGTTCAATAGGAGCATACACAATCTCTTCTAGAGCCTCAAGCATCTGGGACCTATCAAGCCACTAGAGGGTAGTATGGAGGGGACGTGTTTAACATTTTATTTATTTATGTAGAAATTTAGATCAGTGTCCATTGCCTAAGCACCTGGGATAAATAAACATTAATGAGGTAACAAAGTATGAGCCTTTTAACCTAAGGGAACAAAATCAGAACCTCTTGCTCAGTAACAAAAAACAACAAAACAAAACCTCTTTCTAATTAAACTAATCTTAAAGGTTTAGTGACAGCAGCATCAAACAAATAAATTGTGCCTTTGGCCCAACACTCACCAAACCCAGGCTCTGGAAGAGTGCTGTAGGCAGCAGATCCCTGAGGCATGTGCTCTCTACTGAGGATGCCTTGCAGCTATCCTGAGAACTTTTAAATCTTGAGACCTGATAAGAACAACCCACCAACTTGTAACTCTCCTGAAGGACCACGTACAACGTCTTAGATAAATGGATTCCTGCTCTTTAGAGCTTGACATATTGAACCTCATCAGTGAAGTGAGTTGGTTCCTAGCAAAGTGAAACAAAGCAATGATGTTAGGTGCCTATGGCATATAAAACTGGCTGGTCTATGTCCATGGGACATGCAGAACTGCATGGAAGGGCCACTAAAACACAGGGAAAAATTCTGAGGGTCATGTACACGGTAAAATAATGACTATATTTGCCATAGGACCTTTGATCCAAGAAGCATAACATGGTTTGCAAAACTTAATATTCTCACTGCATAGATGAGGACGCTGAGGCACAGAAACGCCAAGTGACTTGTTTCAAGTGACACAGTCAGTCAGCGATAGAAACCTAACTGGCTCAGCAACTGTGTGTGAGGGTGTGAGAGAGAGAGGGAGAACAATTGTCACATACATACACCAATTTGGTGGGAACTTTCTCTAGTGTGGGGTTGCATGTGATATGCCATTTGCACGTTGCAGGCCTCCTCTGAATAATTTCTTTCTACGTGTGACTTGGGTTTCCCCTGTTCCATTACAGGTGGTGGGCCTGGTGTTTCTTGCGTTCTGTTCCTTCAAGTCCTTCTTTCCTTACTCAAGTGATGTGGAAGTCTGTTTCTGTCCTCTCTGCAGGAAATCCCTACACTTATCTCTCATGTCCTCATTCATGGGTGTCTGCCAGCTTAAGGGACTGATTCCTCTATGAAAGCAGCCACCACTGACCCTTAGGATGCCCAAGAAAAGTAGGTGCTTTGCCAGCAGTTTCTGACCTAGGATCAGTAACTACAATGGGCTCCACAGCTGGCTGGTCCCTCAATACTCAGTAGCAACCACATATCATTGGGGCCATGTGCTTATGGGGCCATTTCGAACACACACATCTGGGGGTTTGGTTCAGGGACCAAATGCTCCATTCAGATGCCAGTCCACACCCGATAAAAATACCCGATAGGAAAGTTTGGAAGTGTTATGTTTAATGGTTTTTCATTCAGACCTGTCTCCATCAGCAGTGCCTTTTCCGGAGTGTTAGAGCTGCATGTCTAGTTAATTTGAGCCCTTTTTAGGCTTGAATAAATTCTGCGTAAGGATTCTGGCCCCGAATCAGCTTTGACAAGAGTTTGGCCCACTATCATTGTGCTGGGGGGGAACAGCCAATTCCAACTTACTAAAAAGCTTTTCAGTTGAAGCCTGCTATAACAGAAGGGAAATTGTCACTGTTGGGAACTCCTTTAATCTTGGGCTCCAATTCCATCTTTCAACATCCATTGGCTAAGATTGCCCCAGGAAATGAGTTCTTAACAAAGAGTTTTGATGTTTCGGAAGAAAGAGTTTCTGCTTATGGCCAAAGTGTCAAACAAACCTGTACGTTAGATTCTAGCATTAGGGTTAACAGAAGGACATATGCAATCATACAGCATGTGTTGCTCTTACCGCTTCTGAGGATCGTCAAGGCATTGAACAATCTGCAAGGGAATGTGAGCACCCTGACGCTGGTGAGTCTGTAATGAACCTGATGGCTACCACGCTTCTCTCAGCTCAGGTGAACATCTAGCCAGTGGAGGACCCTGTGTTTCCCAGTTCTACAACCAGCCAGCCAGTAAAGGGCTCCATAATCCTCCTCATAGAGGAAAAGGCAGTAATCTGCAATCAGAGGGGATGAGACTCGAAAGTGCTAGAGGCTGCATGAAAGCAGAGGCAGCCTGCTAGGGTGACCAGATTTCAAGTGTGAAAAATCAGGGGAGGGGGAGAAGGTAATAGGCACCTATATAAGAAAAAGCCCCAAATATTGGGATTGTCCCTTTAAAATCAGGACACTCTGGTCACCCTGCAGCCCCCGGAGTGGCGGGAAGGTCAGGTGGTGGGCGGTCTGCGAGCAGGCCAGCGGTATAGTCTGCTTCTGGCAGGAGGATGTTGTGAAGGGATTGAGGGAGACATAGTTACCTTTATCCCCTGCTTTGGACGACTCCTAGAGGCTGGGTTGGGAACAGCAGAGTTGACGTTGTGAGATAAGTGTTAACAGCCATTTGTGCTGAAGTATTCGCACCTGTATTTTCTGGCAGCCCAAGTGGAGCATAACCCCCCGTTACTGATTTGCAGTGTCTGAGTGTTAAGCAGCGCCTACCAAGGGGTAGAGCCTGGTGCCTGTGGTGCTTGCCGCTAAGCCAGTCTGTAGCACATGCTGCCAGGGGGTGAGGGAGTGAATGCCACAGCCCTTGCAGTGACACCCGGAGGTTGGAGGCATGGTTACAGAGCATTTGCACTGGTGCCACAGAGGGAGGAGAAATATATTTGTATGTGGCTATTTTTTAAATAGCTGCAGTGTCACAGGATTGCAGTGAGACAGAGGCCAGCAAACAAACTGAGCAAGGCTCACCTTCTCTCTGGGCTTGTTAGACAGTATTTCCTCCGACAGGTCCCTCTCCTGGGTGAAGCTACTGCAGCCACCCACAATAAGTGATGGGTAGACTAAAAGAAGTACTTGCAGAGCTTTGTTTATAGAGCAACAGGATGCTAGGAATGCATCAGACTGAGGCAAATAGGAAACCTAAAAGATTGCTGGGGAAACTGTGTGTCTAGTAGTTAGAGTACCTGACTAGCAATCAGGAGAACTGCATTCTATGCTCACCTCTGCTACTGACTGACTGTGACTACAATAAGTAAATTACCAAGGACGTCTCCCAGTATCTAGTGCCAGTGGGAACAGCAAGTGACCCTGCAAAATGCTGGGTGCCCTCAACTCCCATTGAGCTTATAGGACTTGAGGGCACCCATTACTACGTAGAATCAGGCCCTTGGTCTCCAATGTGTAAAATAGCAGCCTAGGAAGCATAGTATTAGTGCTACTGAAACATCAAGGGCTGCATTAGCCTGCAAAATGATCCACATTCTGTCTTTTTATGAGGCATTGAAAGCATTAATTATTTTGGATATTGATGATTACATTGTTGTATTTAGTCTAGCTGTCTGGATGCTTTCCTTACATTCTTAAAAATATAAAATGCCAATAACATTTTTTTGTTTCAAATATCTGCTATCTTAGCTGTGGGCTCCCATTCAGAATTAATCTCAAAATCCTGTTAACAAATGAAAACACACTTTAGATCAGGAGTTTTGTCCTAGTGGGCAGGCAGTCCCAGCAAGTGTGATGAAAGATATTCCACTAGGGGATTTCTGACACATGCTGACCATAGATTTCTGGTATTTATTATAGAGGCAAGGGAAGACATGAGCTCAAGGGAAAACAAAAATCTAGGTCTGCCTCTGGTTATTATAAACTGAGAATTGATAGGCATTCTCAATTGCCTGTTGCTAAGCAGCCAGTGAAATTGGTTGTCCGTAGTCTAGTCTCATTTTAAATAACAAAATACAGTGGTGTGCGTTAGGAGGGTATGAGGTAATGCGTAAACGTTACATTATCGTGCTGAGTGCCTCATGGGAGTGTCTGAAGATAAGTTTATTAATGATTTAAGGTGCTCCTTATTAATGGTGGCCTGGGAGTTGTGCAAGTACCTAGAGTGACAGAATAACTGAAGTCAATGGGATTATTCCAATAGCAGTTGGCAGGCTTAGGTGCTTACATTCGCAAAGTTATTACAGTATAGTTTTGCTTTGTAGTAAACTGGTAAATAGCCGGAATAATTGAGGAATCCACATGCTTAACACTGCCCCATATTACCCTCCCCTTTCTTTACCCCCAGCCCCAAGTTGGATAGTTACAGTATAAAAAGAATTGGTGGATGTGGTATTTGTTTGTTTTCTAAATAACCACTTTGCATTCAGCCAAAATCTGTGGGCTGCAGGGAGGAGAAGTTATTGTTAGGTTAAAATAAAATGGTAAAATAGAATGGATTGTGTCTATTTCAAAGATTCTTAAAAAGTCACACTTTGGATGTAAATTATTTAGCATAGAATTATCCAATTTCTTGTCTGGGTGCTAAACCCTCTTTTTGTTGTTTTAGTTCATATGTTTGTCCCAAATAAGAGACTTGGATATCAATGTTTTGACACAATCAATCTGTTAAATTGGTTACCCTGTGTATTCCACCATAGAATCCCCCGGCTCCTTTTGGCAGCTTATTTGTATAATCACTTATTATATTTATATTAAATGATCTAAGTATAGAATTCTTTTCCATAAACTAGAGCAGTTCACAATCAAACCCATTATTCCTCCCTTAGTCCACATTGGTTTGTAAGCTTCTTCAATTTAGAAGCTAGTCCTGTATGAATGTAACTGATAAACAACTCCAGGCAAGAACCACCTACATACACACATACTCCTCATTCACAAAAAATAAAGAGAGAGGGAAGGATTGTAGTATGGGTAGAATTTGGGAAGAGCAAACTATCCCTCTACAAGCCCTTATTCATACAGAAGCATACAGCCAGTACTGACATGATCTGTCATTCTGTTTATTCTGAATCAGCATATATGAACACATTTCTTTATTACTACAATTCTGATACCCAAAATATTTTTTCTATCTCTGGTAGATGCTGTGGATATTACTAACCAAGTCAATGTGTTGCTGTAAAAGTCCTGGGCTTGAAGAAACACCCCATTTTGACCTCAAATGATCTTACACATGGATCTCATCAGAAATTTGACCAACATTCTACTCACCAACACATAGAAGTACATAAATGTCATATAATCACAGAGAACAAGTAGCCAAAAGGTCACATCAGTCCATCAGTGTCCTGACTACGTTTATATTCACACACACTCCCAAAACTGTCACCACAACCTAGCCCAAAAATGCATCTACTCCTAAAAAAAAAACAGCAACCAAATGGCTGTTGCTTCAATACTGAATTTTACTTTTGGTAAAGCAAATTGTTCTCTCTAAAGAGATACATGGACTATTGCTCAGATTTGCACACAAACATGGAGTACAGTGGTACAGAAAACTGGAGAGCAGCCTTGGTGTGCCAGGTTCAGTTACCCTCCCTTACCACTCCTCCCCCAGCCATGTGCCTAAAAATAGAGATAATCGGGTTTCAAAGAGAAAAAGAAATGAAAAGGTCAAGTGTCGTGACCTTAGACATATTCTGAAGCTGCTTTTCTCTCCAGCTTGGCTTTCCTTAGCAGGGCCTCAAACAGCCATTTCCGTTTGAGAAGTGGATCGACAGAGTGCTCTTGGTACTGATCATGATCTCTGATTATTTCGTAGTTTTTTTCCTCTGGCCTGGCTTCCTGCCTGCTGCTCCTGGCTCCTTCCTTACTTTAAAAAAATCCCAGAAGAACGGAGTTCTACAATGTTCTTTATTAATGGCCCAAACAGCTATGTGAGTTAGTCAAATGTTGCATAGAGCTTTTGTGACAACCGTGCTGTTGCTAAGGCCAAAGTGGCACTTCCATTCGAAACCTTTACTTACAGCCATCTAGAACTTTCGCACAGTTTTGGGGATGACACATCTGCTACTTGATGTCAGCCCAGAAGCTTTGTTTTTTTAAACGAGCTAAAATTCCATTTTGTGCTGGGTGAGAATTAGGTGATAGTGTTTTTCTTTGAACTCACCACAAATATTAGATTCCCACTTCTGAATCTTGATCCTCCAGTATCTGGCCCATACAGTTATGCTTCTCCATCCTATTCTGTTCAAGTCACAATATACAAACTGGTTAATTTCATGCTGGAAGTATAAGATTCAGAAGTGGGGATCCCCTGGGATATATGGTGTTTTTGGAGAATTAGAGTGACAGGTAGACAATTTCCTTTTTCTAAGCTGATAAAAAATATTTCCTTTTTTTTTTTCCCCACTCGTGACTTTAAAAAAAGGATTATCTGAAAAGTTCATACATTATATGTACTTTATGTAGTCCTGAACTAGGAATCAATGCTTTGACTAGTTTTTCTTTTTCAGTAAACGTATTTAAATACAGCATATTTCAACACTGATTCACTGTGGATTCTCCTGGCATGACTGCAGATACACACTCAGTATTTTCCATGTATAGACCCTTGTGTTTAACTTTTTCAGTCACTTGACTCAACAAAAGAGAAAAACAGGCATTGAAAGGGTAGTGTGGGGGTGCAGTAGTGAGATGAAAAATACAATATGGGATCAGCATGTTTACAAACAAACTTTAAATTAAGTGCACCAGAGAGGAGGTGTGCCAGCCAGTTAAAATCAATATAAGGATGAGAAGGAAAAGCAGTGCTACTCTGTGACTAACACATAATATATTACTTGAAGGCAATAGGTCAGATCGTTGGCTGGTGTAAATTGGTGTAGCTCCACTGACTTCGATGAAGCTGGGCCGATCTGCAACATCTGAGGATCTGGGCTGATGTGTTCTCTTTGGGCCAAGGACTGTCTTTGTACTGTGTTTATACAGTACTTAGTCCATGCCTCGTCTCCTAGGTGCTACCATAATTCAGATAATAAATAATATGTTCACACACACACACCCCACCTGTGATAGGGCATCCATCCCATAGAAGGTTGAAAGGAATTAAGGTAGTGAGGCAGGCCAATTAAGTCCACTGGCTGCACCTGGACAAGGAACCAGGGCGTATGCTACTAATTGGAAGTAGGCTCAGCTGGGCAGGAACAGGTGGGGCCAGTATAAAGCTCAGGAGGGGGTGAGCAGCAAGCTGGTTGCAGAGAAGTGGAGGTGCAGTTGGGATGCTGACAAGTCAGAGAAAGAAGCCCAAAGAAATGGCAGTAAGGGGCCAGACTGTGCAGAGAGCTTGGCTGATTGTTATAGGGTCCCTGGGCTGGAACCCAGTATAGAGGGTAGGTCTGGGTTCCCTCACCAGCCACTAGGAAGTGGTAAAGGGCATTGGAGATGCCAGTCAGATGACAGGGCTGGAAGGTCTATAAATTCCCTGGAAAGGGAGGATCTTAGTGATCTGGCCAGAGGGCTAAGCCACAAAGAGATGACTGCAGACTCAGGAGCGAGCGGGGCTTCAAAGCAGGACGGGATGGGGGAAGACACCATTGGAGGGAGAGCCCAAATCCTGGTGGAACTAATTCCCAGGATGGCTGGCAAGATGCACTGCTAGTGGTCAGGGAATCCTGTGATGATTGATGGCAAACATGGGTATACAGCCTCCCTTGATGCAAGGGGAGTTTAAAAGATGGTGGTGGGCTGTAAAAGGCTACATAAGATGATCACAAGGGGAGTTTAAAAGGCTACAGTAGGAAAGGGAGGCAGGAAGGAAAAGAGACAATGGAGCCACACTATGTGGAAGCTTTTTTTTGTTGTTGCAGAAGGCCCTTATACCCTTCCAGTTTGGATTCCAGAGCCTTCTCTCCTGTATGAAGGGGGATGACAAACAGCAGGGATGGAGAACTAGCAGAGCCAATGTGTACCTGCAAAATTATTTGATACAGCAGGTAGTTATTTAAGCTCCTACAGGAGGAAATTGGTAGAGGCGACAGGGGAAGAGAGGTTCCTGGGCTGGGAGGCCGGAGGCCCAAAAAAGGCAGTGTTATGCCTGTGGGCAATAGGGACACCTAAAAACCAGTGCCCCTCCCTGTACAGGGACAAAAAGCCTCACCCAGAAGGCAGGAAAAGACCCTCCCAAAAAGCCCATCCTGTGGAGAGAACAGGAGAGGCAGGGCTAGCAGGGGCATCTGAGAAGCAGATGCTCATATATGAGGGGTAACCCGGGAGGAGTGGCTGGAGCAGAGGAGGCCACGGTACAGCCTGCTGAAATGACAAGGCAAAGGGTTTGTTTCAGGTGCCCGTGAGGTCAGCCACATGAAAAGGCACTTCCCTTTTAAGGAAGGGTAGGGTAACAAAGGGGAAGGCACCAGCCCCACAGCAGATGGGGGGCGGAAAAGGGTTGCGTCTGGGAGACCAACATATGCCAGAGACCACCAGGGTAGACGTGGCCATGATTACCATGGACCTGGCAGGGGTCAATACCTGCACCTCCCTAGTGGCTAGGAAGGAAATAGTAGATAATTGGGACAGAGAACGCCCAGTCAGATGGAAGTATGAACACCTGAGTGAATCAGACAGCAGTGAGAACTCACACCCTGCAGGAAAGGGAGCTGGGGGATCCCGTGGGACAAATGAAGGCACTCTAGGGGAAGCTGGTAGTGGCAGAGCAAGCCATGTGAATAGCTGAAGACCTGGTGTTCCCAAAGGAAAAGCTTAGGGATGCCATGGAAAACCAGAATGATTTGTGTCTCCTTGTGGAGGGAGCAGAGCAGGAGAGGGATGAGCTGGGGTCCCAATTACATGGTAGCAGATGTTACCCTCCCCCTCAAGCCTATAACCCTAGGGGGTGTGATGTGGTGTCTGCTCCATACAGGTTTGAAAGGAGTAAAAGTGGCCAGGCAGGCTAATTAACTCCACTGGATGCACCTGGAGGAGGAGCCAGGGAGTCTGTCACTAATTAGAAGTAGGCTCAGCTGTGTGGGGAGGGGGCAGTATAAAGCTCAGAAAGAGTGAACAACAAGGTGGCTGCAGCTTCTCCCTGAGTGAAGGGAGTTGGGAGGCTTGCAAGCCCAGAGAGGTAAGATGCTTGATGTGTAGGATGAAACCCAGGGAAACAACAGCAAGGGATCAGACCATGCAGAGACCTTAGATGCTTGTTATAAGATCCCTGGGTTGGAGCCCAGTGTAAAGGATGGGCCTGGGTTCCCCTACTAGCCACTAGGAAGTGACAAGGACCTTAGAGACACCAGCAGGTCTGGAAGGACTGAATTCCCTAGAAGGGAAGGACCTTAGTGACCTAGCCAGAGGAAACTGCAGATCTGGGAGCGAGTAGGGCTACAGAGTGAGACAGGACAGTTGGAAACACCATCAGAGGGACAGCGCAAGCCTGGCTGAGCTAATTCCCAGGGTGACCAGCAGAAGCTGTTGCTAGCGGTGAGTACCCATGACTCTCCCTCATTGGTAAATCAAAGTTTTGATGTTTTTCAGACTAACTAAGGAGGGACCTTGTGGCAAGAGCTTAATATGAGCACCTGGCAAAGGTTTGGACACATCCACTAGTGTAAAACATCCAATAACAACTCCAGAAGCACAGGGATCCATGGAACCACCAAGAAAGGGTGACTATTCTATTGTGGCAAAATACTTTCCCATGTGGCAAATGTGGTTTAGCTGTCTAATGGATTTGCTTATACACCTTAGACAATGAAGCTTTCCAAAAGTTAGAATATGGGAATAGCAGGAGCTGTATAGTCTGTAGCTATGTTTTAAAAATAAATGGTGCATCCATCTCTTCTACCCTTGCTCTCTCTCCATCTCATTCTTTTTTTTTTTTATTTTCTCTCTGGCTTCTTGTCTTTCATCCTACCAATTGTACAATGCATGTTGTAGATTTTCTTAGAGCCCCCGATCCTGAAGTCAAGTGAGCCTGCCATCACTTTTTTTTTGTTCTAAGTAAATTACCTTCAAGATTGTGGAGAAAAGCTTGAAAATGTGACCTCACCCAAAGGGCTCAAATTAGAAGGAAAAGAGATGTGTGTGGGGGGGGGAATAAACTCCAATTTTGTTTTTTTAAAATGAGCTAAACCTCATGATTGATGCTTGATTCATGATTTTGGAATATTTGGTGTTGAGGACTGCAACTCCCATCTTCAGTGAGTGACTGTCCCTAATCTGTGTCCCAGTCCCCCCTTCTTAATGTAGGTGGCTTTGCTTTCCTTATGATGATCCTTGTGACTCTTGCCTCCATCTCCCCCCCTCCAAAAAACTCCTTCCCCTAACATACGTGGCTAATGGATTCTCATAAATTGCAGTTGAGTATTCAGTAGAGAGACTTCTTTATATCTGCTTTACCCATTCCAGCTTTAAAAAAATGTGGTATATGGGGAAGCATGTAATGTAGAAAGGCTGCCTTCCATAAGCACAGAATAGGGACTGGTGCTTTAGGGACTGGTCCTGCAAACACATGAGTACATGCTAGCTGGCCTGACTTGCCTGAGTGTGCTGGAAGAATGTAAATCATTCTCTCCCCTCTTTTTCCTGCATTTTCCTTGGACCAGGTAGCTTTCTTGTCTTTTCACACAGTATCCATTTCTTTATGGGGCTTCTGTTGTTTTTCCCCCATGCACAAAGAACAAACCACGTTGTTTTGACTTATTTCAGATTAGGGGAAACTACAAAGAAAGAACAAAAGTAAAGTCTCCATGACAGGAAGGTGGTGTGAGAGTGGCCGCGTGAGCACAGTGAGTCATGGCAGCATTCCACATCTCAAACACAATCACGGCACCTCTACATTTAAAGGTGCCGTATAGTGAAAGCAGAATGATCATATATTCTGTCAGCTACATAATTTACTATGGCACAGCTTCTATGTTTTAAAATATTTATAATGTTATTCAAAAGCCCCACTCAAGACTGGGGCCCATTGTGACAGGCTTGCAGTTCTCTCCCTTTCCATAGCAGCACCCCCCTCTCCCTTCCATCTAGCCAGGAATGCTCTCCCTTTTTGCAGTAGGGAAGGGGAGGGTGGCCGTGGCCTCTTGATAGCTGTTCATGATCTCCCTGGGGGTCGTGACATTCAGATTTAGAACCCACATACTAGGCAGTGTACAAACACATAGTGAAGCTTAGTCTCAAGGTCCCTCTGGTAGAAAACATTTACAAGGTTCACAGAGGGCAGGAGAGGAAGATGTGAAAACAAATAATGAAGAGGGTGAATTTATTATGTCAATAAATACAGGAGTTTAGCATAAAGGATGTTTTTATTTCACATCTTTGTTTAGAGTTTTCTAATGACCTTTGTAGCTCTTGAGCATTTTCCTGTTACTTGCTTTTTGCTTTTAGTAATCTCTAGGATTATTAAACACATGCAGGATGGACAGTTTACCGCTTTGTAGGATGTATGGCCCAAATCTAGCCCTTCTGTGTACAGGTGCAACTCCTGTTAACATGATTTGCTTATGCTGTGGCTGAATTAATCACTGTTTATAATAATTGTTTTGATCTTAAGACATGGAGGGAAAAGTGAGTTTAGAAACAAAAAGGAATTTGTGGGGAGTTGTCAGGACTGAGAAGGCAGATTGCAGGCTAAAATCATGTTAATGTGGTGAGAGTAAAATTGTTTTTCTGTGCATTTGCACCCACATCGTAAAAATTAGTGTATTTAATATTCTTCTAAAATTCAAAATGTTAATATCCAGGCAAAAATGTTGAATATTAGGCACCAGCACTAGACAACATACAAGCTTAAGAGGTATTTTAAAATGTTTTCTCTAGTCCAGAAGAAGAAAAGGGGACATTATCCATGAAACTGGACTGCACAGAGCATAACAAGTTGATTGTTTTTAAAGCCTGGCAGGGTTATCTGGTTCTATCTTTTTCTGTTTGAGTAATTTAATTTTAATGTGGGCAAGTGCCTGGCTCTAAATTTTTTGTAGAAGCTTTTTTGCATATCAGGTTTCTCCATGTTTGCTGGATCTCCAGAACTTAGCTCTCCTGTGTGAGACAGGAGTGCCTGATTGTCTTTAAAAACTGCTTTAGTTCTGCAATTGATTCGGGGGGGGGTTAAACTAAAATCAAGCTTTTATAATGGATGCAGAGATTCCTTCCTTTCTGATGGGATTTGACATGCAAAGATGGATAGTTTCCCTGTGGGACCACCATACACAACATATTACCTAGAGACTACAAACTCTGTCTTGAGTTATTGGAACAATCTGGTCCATCTGAACAGAATTTTTGACTGTCTGGATCCTAAAATCTGTATTGAGTTTTTACATAATGGAAAATTTTCTGTTTTGGTGTAGACAGAGCATAAGCTCCTTGGGGCAGGGATCTCGTCTATTTTATACTTGATGTGATTCCAAGCACACCAATGTGCTATTTAAAGAGCAAATTAATACATGGGTGTCTGAGCAGATGCTGTGGCAACATTAGTTTGTCCTCCACAGCTAATGAGCACACTTGGTCTTTCATAATGTTTTTATTTATTGGCATTTCTGTAGTGCTAATCAAAATAGTATTTGAGGGCTAAGTTGACATTTTTTGAAACCACAAAAGAGAAATCATTAAGGACCTGATTTAGCAAAGCACTTAAGTCCCAGGCAGACTTAGTGGACACTCGCTTCCAACCCTACCCCTCCCTATACCCAGTATACAAGTGGCCTGATGATGTTTGGTATGGGGTCTGCCAGGAGCCAAGGGATCTCAAATGGAGGAGGAAACACTTAGGGGTAGCTCAGGTGCAGTGGAGAAGCTTCTTGTTGTTTTGCAGATAGAATTTATTCAAGTCTAATTGATTTTGTTTGTTTGTTTTTTGTTTTTGTTTGCCCATGGAGGCAATACAGTGTTGGAGGAGAAAATGCGAGATCATGGCTGCTAGATTTTTCAGCCTTTGGTTGGGAGAACTTTGTGCTACAGTCTGTGCTTAGATCCCTGTCTTTCCTAGCTCACTGATTAAAATGAGTGGAGAAGTTTGGTCCTTTATTGGCTCATATTGTCAAAGAGGGCAGGGTACTAATTGCTTTAAAGGAAGCGTGTATTTGCTGAATCAAAGGCTTTAAACAGAGGCCAAAGCACTTAAGCACATGCTTAAGTCCCACTGACTTCCATAAGCATATGCATAAGTGCTTTGCTGAGTCAGGGTCATGCAGCCAATCTGGCCAGCTATTAACCAGTATTTGATCATTCATTCTTGGTTCTCCCAACCTTCAGATATAGAATGGAGATTTTCATGCCAGCTCCATCCAGTCTTAGGCGATAGCTGCTTTCTTTAGGAGCTAGTAGTCAGCTATTTTAAGAGTATTTGTTCCTAATAGGAGAGGGTTTTTTACTTTTTCTGTAGATAGTTAATAGTTATAGCTGCAGTGTGTTTTTGTTTCATAAATACTACACTTCTGAAAGCATTCATGTTTTTTAACCTTTGTAAACCTGTAAATATTCAGCCTATAATTGCATGCTGATTTATATATCTTTGTTCTTCCCTTGCTTAATGCCATGCTGTCTTCAATCTCTGAAGCAGTAAC
Source organism: Mesoclemmys tuberculata (assembly GCA_007922155.1). Lineage (NCBI taxonomy): Eukaryota > Metazoa > Chordata > Testudines > Chelidae > Mesoclemmys > Mesoclemmys tuberculata. The sequence goes on along the minus strand of ML675603.1, from coordinate 67,836,227 downwards.
TGGAAAATGGCTGAGGGAAACCGCTTTTATCTGAACTACCTCCTCCAAAACATGCTACTTAACATAATGGAGGAAACTAAAGATCCCTAACTGTTCAGCGCTTATAAAAAGGGAAAAGTTAATGTGGTGGCATCCGCTCTAGTTTATCATTAAGCCTGCAGTCCACACCGATTCCTTTTGTCATGTGAGCTAACAGTTCTGTACAGGAGGCCGTGACGATTACTGTTAAAATGATAAATCTCAATAAATACTTGTTCTAGCTCAATTTTTGATGGATTAAAAACGTAACTCATCAGTGACAGACTACGTTTGGACCACTGTTAGATATGTCTAAAGGATGTCTTGCAAATCCAATGTTTGCACTCTTCTGTGACACTTCCAGAAATTTATCTGGAAGAACATTTATTTTCAGGGCCAGACTAAGGCGTAGACACTACAGGCCTGTACCTAGAGCCACAACTTCTGAAGTCTTGATTACATCTGAACTTCAGCCTACCTTCAATACTAACCCTTCTGGTTGTGAAGAAAATGTTAATGTGAACAAAGTGTTAGGCGATGTGTGCCTGAGTCTGCAAAAAGCCTGAAATAGTCATCTTGAGAGAGGTGTAAATTGCCTCATGATGCCAAGAAAGACCCATAGCTCGGAGAGGGGGGAGCTGTCAACTCCAGCTGACACAGGATTCTGTGTGACAGATGGATTAGAGTGCAGCCAGGATGTATGTAAGTGCTGGGGGCAGGACACCCTGGAGGAGGGGCCAAGTGATTGTGCCTTGTCTTTTTAGGAGTGGAAGAGCAGGGCCATCATGTGAGGGCAGGGCTATGGGGTAGAGCTGAGGAGACCTCCATGTTGTGGTGTCATAATGCCCAGATCTGACCAGTCCTTAATCTGGTCCTGCCTGTGCTCTGTGACCTCCAGTGGGGTTTGTTCAATCAGGCCTTTCAATCCTCATTCACAAGGAGCTATTCTGGGGACAAGGTCTGCCAAATACCATCCTATTCCAAGTTGTAGCAAAACAACCATTTTTGGCAGTTGCTACATAACATTAACTAGTTGCCAGAACTGCACCTCTGGCCCTCTCAGCAGAGGGAATATTCATCCTGGAATGTTCTAAGGTTACAGGGTTACATTCTTTTCTTGGTAACAATGGGGTATCCAGTATTGTAAAAGTCAGAGGACCAGGTACCACCTTACTTCTGCAAGTCTGTCTCCTGACTGTAATGTAGATTTGTATCCTCCCTTGCTTAGAAATATAAAACAAGGCATTGACAAATGATGATGATCATTAAGGTTGTAAACGCTGAATGCCAGGCTTCTTGGATAGGTCAACCATTAGCCCTATTCAGGGAGATCTATTATTTCCAAATAATACATAGAAAACATTGTGTTGTCCATATGGCCCTGGAACATGTAGACTTCAGCTGTGATTTCCTTCAGACACTGGGCATCAGTAGCTAATTCTGACCAGCCCTGAAAGATCTGCTTTTTCTTTTTTGAGGCACAATGGGCTTTCAGAGACCAAGTTTTTTGGAGCAGAAATTCCTGAATGATGTCAGAAAGATTTAGAAAGCCAGTGTCAGCTGTGTGAAACCATGGGAAATATGAACTGAAATGCATTATCGCTCTCTTCCATTTATCACTTCGTTCCTTTCCATGCACAGGGAATTGGTATTTGAATGTAAAGTCACTGATTTGAATCATAGAAAAGATAGTTTGAAAAGGTCTATTGGTCTCCCTGAATGGCTAGAATTACTTCTGATAAAATCTGACTTGTAAATTCTTAAACATCTTTTAATGTAATTGCCATTATCATATTGGTTATAGGTTTAGCCAGTCTGATAGCAGTGGAAGTTAGGGCACTATAGGTTGGTGTATAGGAGCACTGTGTTGTGAGTTCAGTTCCTGCTTTTGTCAAAGGATATGGTAAATGTTCCCATCACTGAGGTTTTTAAATCAATATTGAATGTCTTTGTAGAAGATAGTCTAGTTCAACTACTAATTATTCAGCTCAGTGCAGGAATTACTAGCTGAGGCTCTGAGTGTTACGAAGGGGGTCAGGCTAGCTCATCGTATAACTGTGCCTTCTGGCCTTAAAATCTATTAACCAGTACAAGCCTAAATTCTGACTGATTTTTCCCAATCCTTCCACTGATGTCTTAGGTGAGTACAAATTGCATCAGACAACATATCACCTAAGTATCTTAAAGAGCTCTATGATCATAACTTCATCACAGAAATGAGCCCTGGCTGAGCAGTTTGGATCTGGACCGGATTCTCATGTTGCTCAATAGTGACCCCTCTGACCAACTGAGAAGCAGCATTAGTGACATGGAGCAAGACAAAGTTCTGTCTAAACCACAAAAAAAAAAAACCATTTATAACATGGATTGAACACAGCCATGTTCATAAGATTTTTTCCTCCTGTGTGTGGACACTAAAAATAGCTACAGCCAGGGTTTAAAATGGAGACGTTGTTTGAAATGCTTGGATGCAATCATATTTAAACATGACTGAACTAGAAAAAAAAATAGCCAAACACTTAGTATGGGCTCAGGATCTGTCCAAATCATGTAGCCCTTCCAAATATGGATCTGCGTTTACACTGCTCTTGGTCGGTGCGGAAGTGATCCTTTGTCAAAGACTTACTAGGGTTTTTTCTGAAATCTCCCACTGTTGCTAACACTGGTACAGGGACACCAAAATGGGAGTAATAGGCTTACTCTGCAGCAATGGAGATTTAGGGTAGATGTTAAGACACACACTCTAAATATAAGGATAGTTACAGCTCCTCCTGGTAGCCTATTGCAGTAGGTATTATGAAATCATTGTATTTGGAGTTTTTTAAGAACAGGTTGCACAAATACCTGTAAAGGGTGGTCTAAGTGTAGTTGGTCCTCCCTCCACATGAGGAGCTGGACTAAATGTCCTCTTCAGGTCCCTTTCAGTCCTACATTTTATGATACTTTTAAATGCAAGATGTAGAAACTGGTTTATTAAAGGCAGTATAATCTGCAGTTAGTGAATTGAATTGCTTGTATGGTCACTACTTTCAAGATTTTAGAACTAGTAGATCTCACCCTTTCATATCCAGTTTTGTATCATGAGTTGGAAGAGGAAAAAAGCTTTCCTGCTTTGAGTCCCAATTGATTTCTTAACTTTGACTGAACTAGTTGAATAAACTGAAAGGAAGAAAGCATTCTTTCTGCCTCTGCAGAAGAGGCTACTGCTGTGAAAATCTTCTTTAGAACTTCAGTGAACTCTGGCTCCAAGGTGCTTAGCCAGTGACTTCTGCCAATTCAGTGATTTGACTTTCTTTAAAACTTGGCAGCAAACATGTATTGGTTGGTCTTTATTTTTTTGTATTGAAATGATTTAATTCGATTAGGCCTTAACATAGGTTGTCAATTTCAATTTTAATTTTGAATAGGTTTATTTTACAATCTGATTTTTTTTTTCTATATTGATTTTTATCAACTCTGCCTGAGTCCTGGTGCAGTGCCTTAGTGAAGATGGAATAGGATAGCCATTGCCAGTGGAGATGTACTCCGGGTTGTGGTGATGTTATAAGGTGCATACTCCACACTGGCAGTGACAGGGTTAAGGGGAGAGCCCAAACAGTCTATTCTGTCCCCCTCCCTTGAGGGGAGACAGGTAATTAAGAATTAGAACCAGACTGGTGGTTCCTATAAAGGAAGGAGTGCCAGACAATCAAAAGATGAATTTGTTACCCTGGTAGTGTGGGGATTAATAGTGACTTGGCTTGAGAGGTGAGTCATGAGAAGACAGAGTGCCACAGGGACAGTGCAGCTATTGGCAAAGGGTGCTGAATGAAGATAGCCTGTTATGCCATGCCTCGCCATAAGGGGGTGCGCTGGGGTGAATTCCATCCTCTACAGATGGTAGGAGACCTCTTTTGAGAAGGGTAAAAGTTCTGTGAGTGGACAGACAGGAAAAGGGATGGGGGCCAACAAGAATAAGGAGGTCCCCTCACAGCAGGAAAGCTTTAGCTGTGAAATAGCTTTTGAATCTCATGGAAGATTGGCATAAGCACCCTAAACTCTACCCAACCTCACAGCTCGTATGTCAGGGCTCTGTTTGAGGAATTTTATATTGCACTAGTTGAGTTGCCCTGTATGGGATATGGCAGTTGCTATGGCAACTAAAGCTAAATTTAGCTGTTCCATTGTAAGTGGTGACTTTCCGAATTTTATCCTCTCAGATACTTTGAACTCTTAGCATGGAACTTGATTTAGAAGCTGTCTGTGTGGATGTTATTTTCCTACTGAACTCTTCATGTGACTAGAGCAGCAACTTAAAAACAGTTCACTAGTTTCAGATGTGTTTTTTCTTGGGTCTTATCTACACGCCCAAGTTGCATCAGTTTAACTAAATTGGTTTAAAAATCAAGTTAAAACTAGTGCAAATTCTTATGTGAACACTCCTATTTCCATTTGGGGCCAGGGGGCATTTCAGTTTAGTTTAGACCTGTTCCTAATGGATTAAGCTAAACAGAAATAAGTTTGGCTTAAACCAAAATAAGTGTCCACAAGCCTTCTACACCAGTTTATCACATCTTAAGTTAAGTCAGAAAAGCTTTCTCCTGTAGACAAGCACTTGACTTTACAAATTAAAGTACAATTTGACAGTCGGTCCCTAAAGTTGGGCCAGTGAAAAATTAAAAACTCTTTGGAAATGAATATTTGCTTATAGGGAGGTGCCCTGAGAATTGACTGGGTTCTCCTTATTTGATCTCCTATATAGAAGGAAAGTGAGGATCCCTAAATCATTAGATAATCCTAGGAAGGAGACACTGAGGTAGAGAGAGACAGTAACTGGAAAAAAAATACAAAGGTTCAGAAAAGAGTTACAAGATATGAGGGTATTGTTCAGACAAATCTTGGGGACAATAAGTCCCAACATATTTGTAAATGCCCTTTTTAAGTAGGGGATGTGGCGTTAAGACTTGTTGGAAAAAATGCAAAATTCTTGGGAAGGACCTTTTGAAGTGAATGAAGATGCATATCGTGTTAAAAAGCCTCATGGTAATACTGTTCCATAGCTGGTACATGCAAACAGACTGAAAACTTATCACAGCCAGGAAGCCATGGTAAACATAATCTGTTGTGCCTCAGTTTCCCCTCTACACACCACTTTATTGATTTGACTGAATGCCAGATTGACTGATTTCTGGAAAGCATCAAGTTTTGCAGTGAGTTAACACCAGTTTAAAAAAGCAAAAGTGTTCTCTGCAAGAACACAAGTATTATCTAGTAAACAGGGAAGACTCACTTGCTGAGTCATAAAACCATTACTCTAGGACCACCACTATCTCCCAACAAGAATACAAAGTATGCTGCACCTGGGAGTGATTAAGGAATCTGACAGCTCATAGGCACTACATGTGATCTTGGTCCCTAAGAAAAACAATACTGTAAGGTTTTTGTGTTGATCGTAGGAAACAATGCTACATGGTGCCAGATGTTGTCCTATGCCTAGAACTGAAGATATGCTGGATATCTTAAGCAAAGCTATATATCTCCACTCTTTTGATCTGTTAAGGGGTACTGGCAAATTTCTTTAGAGGAGGATGCACAGAAAAAAAATCTGCTTTTATTATTGATACTTTGTATTCATATAAGTTCGATATTACCTTTTGGGTCAATTAAAGCAGGAGACGCTTCTTAGAGGTTGGTCAACAAAGAGTTGAAAGGCTTGCAGGACATATGTTGATATAGCACTGTTTAGCAACACTAGGTCTGATCACAAACACTTGCAAATTGTGTTGTCAAAGCTCAGAGGCAGGCCTGAGTATAAAAGCCTCTAGGTGTAAAACTGGAACAGACAGAGCTCCTTATTTGGGACAGTGGATAGGGGGAGGTCAAATATCACCTGGTCCCTTAAAAGTGAAATCATTGTTAATTGGCTGGTGCCACAAACCAAAAACCAGGTCCAATCTTTCATAGGTCTGGTAAACTATTACTGGAGGCTTGTGTGGGTTCAGTGATGCTATATCTGTAATCCCAATCTATGTAAAAAGACAACCTAACAAGGTTGTAAAGTCAAAGGCATGTTAAGAGGGTTTTGATAAGGTAAAGAAAATCTTATCTGAAAAGCCCCTTCTAGCTAGTCCAGATTTTGACAAGTTGTTTCAGCTGTGCAAAATGCATCAGGCACTAGTTTAGTGGCTGTACTAATCCAGTTAGGGGAGAATAACAAACATTTGATTGCTTTCTGAAACAAGAAATTGACACCCATTGAACAGAATTATTCTGTCAGAGAAAGAATGTTATGCCATTGTGTGGGCAGTAAAGTGATTACAGCCCATCTATTTAATAAGGTTCAGGATACTAACTGATCATTCTCCTTGAGTCTGGTCATACAAAACTAAAAGCTCCAATGCTAAAGGCAATGGTGAAACATCATAATCTAAGAATGATATACAAATCGTACATATAAAGAGAAAAGAAAACAGGGTGGCAGATGCCCTGTCCAGGAAAGAGGGCTTTGACCTGCTGCCTCTGGGTCAGCCAAAAGCTAAACTTCCACCAGCTTTGTAATGGGAGAGGTGTGACCAAATGCACCCCTGTATTCACATCCTATACACCAAAGCCATATACTTTGTACAAAGTATGCTTTGTGAGGTATCATTTGAGAACTAATAATTCACAGGTGAATAATAGCATGGTGAAACGTATATACAAAATGTGCAAAAGTTATGAACATAAAATGTAATTATGACTGAACTATGGTTGCCAGAGTAGTCTGGGTAGTGGATAAATGTTTCTAAAAGACAAAGGACAAGCCGATGCCTCTAGTCAGGTGTCATCAAAGATGATTAACAATCACACCTCAAGTGGCCATTCTTTGGCCAAGAAGTGGGGCAGTAACCAAGCCATTCTGCTGTTTGCTACAATGTTGACTGAACCGCTTTCACCACAAGACTCCTCAGGAAAATGCATTTCAAAGGGAGACTGGACTATAAAGTGAAGGGCAAAAACACCCCAAGGTATTGCCCTCTCTCTTTCATCTAAGAAGATAAATGAAGTAGCCATTTGTCTTTGGAAGGCAGCCTGACCTGAAATTTAGTCAGTCCTGTTGGGAATATGTGATAAGAATTTTTTGTCTTGAACCAGGATCAGGATTTAGCACTAGGAAGCATTTTATCTACTGTTACCATTCCTGACTTTAATGCCTTCTACAAATACAGTCCTGGGATATGTAAACAGGAATCTCAAGTAGGAGTAGAGAGGTTCTTTTATCTCTGTACTTGGCCCTGGTGCAACTGCTGCTGGAATACCATGTCCAATTCTGGAGTCCACAATTCAGGAAGGAGGTTGATAAATTGGAGAGAGAGAGTTCAGAGAAGAGCCACAAGAGTGATGATAAATTAAAACATGTATCTTCTAGTGATAGACTCAAGGAGCTCAATGTATTTGGCTTAACTTTTTTTTTTTTTTTAGGAGTGACTTCATTATAGTCTATAAATACCTATCTAGGGGAACAAATATTTAATAATGGACTCTTCAGTCTAGTGGGGAAAGGTATAAGATGATCCAATGGCTGGAAATTGAAGCTAGACAAATTCAGACCAGAAATCAGGTGTGTATTTTTAACAGTGAGACTAACCATTGGAACAATTTACGAAACTTGTTGGTGGAGTCTCAATCATTAACCATTTTTTAAATAGATTGGATATTTTTCTAAAAGATGTGCTCCAGGAATTATTTTGGCAGAAGTACTATGGCCTGTTACACAGGAGGTCAGCCTAGATTATCAGAATGGTCCCTCTGGCCTTGGAATGTAAGGGGTGCCTGAATGATCAGGAAAACATCCTAACTATGATCTAGTAGACTAGAATACTCTCCCAAGGAGTAGTGCATATGAGAGACTTTGCAAAGCATAGTTACTTGAAAAATTTAAAGTAGGACTGGGAAATATGCTGCCGCAGGACAATCTTGCAGTGGCAGAACTAGATCTAAGTAGGCCTTTTCCATCTCTGACTTCTGTGACTAATAAAAGTAGAACTTTGTCTTGAATTCAGGTGAACTATTTAACTTTTTAATAGGTCTTTTCAGAAAAATGATTGTGGGTCCAAATCAGGATTCCTAGAACTCTTTCAAAGCTTTCCAGGTGACCACTTAAAGGAACAACCTGGCCTATGACCTGTGATGCCTATGAAATGCGACTAAAAAGCAACATTTGCTCCAGTTTCCCACTGGCTATGCATCCTTAACAAGCAAGGTAAATTAGTGCATATTACTCAATGGCATGAACATAAGGCTGTCAGTCGTGTAATAAGCATAACTGAATTTAGCACTCCAATGTTTTGTTTGTTCCCTGTGGCTAACAGCTACGATGTCATGTCTGGATTACTGAAGATTTCTCTGTAGAGTAGCTCAAGGTCTCAAATGTTGTGGAGGAGGGAAATTCCTATCCAAAACAGCTTAGGGTATATAGCTTTGGGTCATCTGTTTGCCTTAATTTACCTGTGTAGCCCTTCCACCTATGACAGTGCTTCAAACATGGTCACTCACATTGCAGTGGATGGCTCCTATGCAGCAGCAGGACTTCTGGAAGGGTCTCTGGCACTGGGGGACAAGCCTACATTTGCACACCTCCCTCTGCCCCCCCAAGGCCTCACGCCATCCCCCTGCACAGGGCAGGAGGGGTCCTGGTGCTGGGGGGTCGGGGTGGTGGGGTATAACTGCATGGAGGGGCACAAATGCAGGCTTGGCTCTGTCATCTTCTCCCAGCACTTACCCAGCGGGTGGTGCCTTCCTCTCCCCATGCAGCGGCAGCACTACAGTCCGGCACTGGCTTGGATGGAGCGGCATCACCCGCTGGCCTGGGGAGGAGGGCTGGGCCAGCCCTTCACCATGCACAGGGAGGGAGGCGCTGAGGGGCCCCCTCAGAATCTCCTGTGTCCTCTCCCCTTCCCAACTGCTCCAGCCCAGCATCAGCTTGGAGGGAGGTGGCCTTACCTCCCCCCCATCCTGGGGCGTGGGGATGCCGGGTTGACCCTTCACAACAGGCGGAAAGCAGGGGTTGCAGGAGGCTGAGGTGTGATTGCTCCTGCATCTCCCCTGTGCATAGTGAAGGGCTGGGCGGTGGTCTCCCTGACCCCCAGGCTGGGGGGGGTGAATTCGCCCCTGTCCAAGGCAACACTGGGCTGTGTGGCTGGAGTGGTAGATAAGTGTGTGCTCCAGGCCCACCCTTCATGGAGGACAGGAGGCTCTGTGCCCCTCAGATCCTCCTGTGCCCCCTGCCTCCTGCACATCATGAAGGACTGGCCTGGCACCCCCCCACAGGCCAGCACCCAGGGGTCTGGCCCCCTCCACCACCACCCCGCTTGGTACGCCACTGGCCCAGCCCAGCAGCCACAACAAAGAGCTAAGAATGGGGTTATTGAAAGGGCTCAGCATTGGCCTCATTGAAATCCATAAGTGTTGCAGCTGATTTGCGCAGGAGCAGAGTTAAACCAATGTTGAGCACTTTTGAAAGTCCCACCCTAGATGATACCCATGTTGCTGCATGTTTATGCCACCGATGCTGCCACCTAAAATTTAATCTACAATTGCTATGTTTGCCCCTTGTTACAGTGGAGAGGGGTGAACTGATTACTCTTGCTCCTGCAGTTCCCTTCAGGAAAGGAGCCCCTTCTGATTAGTTAGTGGAGGGTTTCTATTAAATGAAGACCACTTCCTGAATGCCCATTTCATGTATATCCAGCACACTAAGGGGCAAGTCTGGTCCTTCCACGACCTCTTGCCACAGTCTTGGAGAGCCTACATCCAAGGGTGGGTATGCCAGCCAGCACAAAGGCAGGGAATAAATCAGCAGCAACATCCGGGCCAAGGACCCTCTTGTTTGCTTTTGCAGAATATAAAGCTTGGAACGTACTAGTAGTTGGAACTGTACAGAGCCGCAAGTACATAGCAAACTTCCCTAAATATTTATTTCCCAAATACTACTTATAAATCCACATTACAAGGATAACCACCACACTCTAGGTTTGTTGGCACTCTCAGCTTAGAAACCAACTATCTGAATGAGTATGGAGAGGAATGATGGTTCTACTCGCAGGCCTGGACCTTCCAGGTCATGGCTGAGGCTCTGTCATAAACATGGTCTGCCTTGGAACCTGAGGAGTTACGTACACTGTCTCCAAGGCAACCAAGGGATGCGCTCTCCAGGCACTGTTTCTCTGGAGCTCTTTGTCACTGACGATATTTGCTGGCTGTGACTTGCTGGTGGGAATCTGGAGCTGGAAGCCACACCCAGTAAGAGCCTAGTAGTTTCTATAACTTGCTGAGTTTGGGGGGAGGAGTTGTGATATCCTGAATATCCTAATCCAGGGTTAGAGCCCGGAACTAATTCTCTCCTTCCTGAGGATACCTGAGACCTAAACTTTTGAGTGTGTGTGTGGGGGAGACAGTTAAATTCTCAGTTGGCTCAAACAGCTGCAGCCCTTATGTGAAAAATCTTCTCTATTTGTCTCTGGCAAGGTGCAGTTGCTGTGTGTAATAAACTGAGTTGGATTTCTGTTTCCTTAGACTCCATCTTACCTGAGATAAGGGATACTGTTTCAGGGCAAAATAACAGGAGGTATTTTATGTAAACATATCTAATTATTAACAGGGTCCTAGAAGTAACAGGTGGGAGACAGAATTTTTTTTCTCTGTTTTAAGCACAACTTTTCCCCTCATTTTCCTTTGCAGGGGGAAGTAGCTATACACACAGAACATGGCTATATACTTACAGGTATTGTCCGACCAATTAAGGGGCAGAAGGTTTATTGCAGTTGTTCATGGATATGTACATATGATGGACAGAATGAAGCAGGTGTCTAGTCCTTTTTGCAATGGACAGAATTGATTTTATTTTAAGGAGGTCATCAAGAGATACTCTCCCCCCATTTTCTTGTCAGTGACGAGGAAAATTGAGATAATCAAACAGTGAGATAAAGAAACTCAGATGTTTAAATGTATGGGTATAAAACTGATATTACTTTGCAGCTTTAAATCCTTATTTGGATGAGTGTGTTCTACAATACAAAAAAGGTCAAGATGGAAAATAATTTGTACTGATATGAAAAACCCAGTAAAACTGATGATGATTTTTAGTTTTGTAATTGCCTTTTTTTGGATTGTTGAAACCATCTAGGTTTAAATGATTTAAAAATACATAAATAACTGAGCTGTGAGGAGAACAATATGAAACTCCTCCAGCTGTATATTCATGAATAATGCATGCTTTTGAAAGAACAGGGTCAAGAGAATCTTTTTTTAGTCCTTGATTGCTAATAAAAACAGCATAGATTATTGGGATTGATAGAATTTTTAAAATTCAATTCAGTGTTCACAATTTCTGCTTTTTTTTTTTTCACATTTCACTTGGCTTGGCAAATGAAACTAGACAAGTCAGATATGCTTTCAGTTTTTCCTGCATCAGCACAACACAATCGGCCCAAACTTCAATGGGGTTTAGACAAACGTTTAAGTACTTTCATGATCAGGGCCATAGTGTTTGAGGCTTCAACACAGAAAGAGGATGTAAAGGGCAAGAAAGAAGGTCTAGGAGATAGATTATCAGACTTTGACTCAGGAAACCTGGGTTCAGTTCCTGGCTTAGCCAAGAGCTCCTGTGTGACCCCAGGAAAGTCACTTAATCTACACTGTGCCTCAATTCTCCATCAGTAAAATGGGGATAACACCACCTTACCAAACAGTGATGTTAGAAGGCTAAAATCCATTAATGATCATGAGAAGCTCCAATGATGAGGGCCATATGAGACCCTAGAGAGACAGTTTAAATAAAGCACAGTATTTTCACTGGAATCTAAACAATAAAATCCACTTCTGTTTATAACTATGTTCAGCCCTTCTTCTTTTAAAATATGGTCTTGACAGCTTGGCAAAGACCCTTGACATACAAGGTTAGCAGTTGCATTTAATTTCACTCTTGACTGAATAGATTTGAAAAATATAGACAAAAGACATGAACATTAAAATAAAAATTGCTCTCAAGTTTTAGCTAAAATAAAGCAATTGTTCTGAAATCTCAATACAAATTTCCAGTTAATCCACAGGTCAGTTTGAGTAATAAAATACAGGCAGCTTTAGTCCAGGAATTACATTGGTCCATCAATGTTAAGCAAATATAATTTTGCTTCTTACCCTAACTCTAGTTTCAGACAGCAATTTAACACAACTTCTTTTTATGTGACAATGCCCTACTGGGATAGCACAGTGAATCTAACCAGTTGAAAAAATGAATGCTTTTATTCTTCAAATAAAAATAGTGTCATAGGATCTTTCATTCCTCCCTGCAGACACAAGCTTGATCTAAAATGTCATCTGAGGATCACAACACTAGACGCACATTATTTCCTAACTCCATGCTCAGTTGTTGGCAGAATGCAGTACAGGCTTCTCAGCCATGACATGAAGTTAGATATTTTGGTTCCTGAGGCAGATCTAATGTTCCATCATTGCGTGGGTATCCGGTCCACAGACTATAATGGTAAAGGACCAGGTTCTGCATTCCCTGGCCCATGATTACAGGATGGTCATCATCTAGTGTAATTAATTATTTATCTACACTATTTGATAAGAATGTTCTTTTATAAAGAGATGCTGAAGCCTTCATAATGCAGCGTTTACTAATCTGAGATATTTGAGAATGTGATTCACTTTTCCCCATAAAGTGACTTTCAGATATTCGTATCACTAACATGTCAAGTGTAAAGTTCCTTTTTAAGTCGAAAGGTCTCTATAAATAATGACTTGCACTCCCTCTCTAAAACACCTTTCTTTAATGAGGCCAACAAACCTTAGTTTCTCCACCCTGCAGCCCCTATTCAGCAATGGGCTTAAACTCATGCCTCACTTTAAGCATGTGAAGTAGCCCTATTGCCATCAATAGAACTACTCAGAGGCTTAAAGTTAAGCATGAGCTTCAGCCCTTTGCTGAATTGGAGCCTAAAGAACTGTGACAACTTATTTTGCTTGAAAAAAATCAAACAATTGGTGGGCCCAATCTGATGTCAAACATTACTTCATTTCCTTCCCCCCGGCCCCATCCTTTGACTGCACATTGTCCATTTAGAAACTGAGCTCTTCAGAGCAGAGCCTTTATCCTCATTTCTGTCAAATGCCCTAGCACACATTTGGAACTGTATGAATAACAAAAGCATTTCATTTTTTATGAGGTCCCAACAGTGGGTAGATTCCAGTGTCTTAAAACAGCCTGCTTGGTGCTGTACAGGACACACAGATTTCTGCCTTGAGAAGGTAATAAGATAAATGCAGAAAACACAAATCAAATGCAGAATTCACTGGGCTAGGAAGGGAATTTTAGAGATGGGGGACTAGATAGAAAAAGGAGAGAGTTTGAGACGGATATGAAGGGAGAGGCAAGGCACACAGGCTGGATGGAACAAGTGGGGGTGAAGAACTGTAATAAATGATGTGGGTGAAGAAAAGACATTTGATCTTCATGTTGAAGATGAAAGTAAACCAATGAGCAATTAAAGATGGTGAAACTAGTCTTACTGAGACTCAGGAAAACTAGTTAGCTAGCTGAGTGGGATTCAGGATGGGTGAACTGGAGTGGACGTGTTCAAAACAAAGGAAGTGTGAAAAGCTTGTTGCTTTGGCCCTGACTGACAGTTGAAATACCATGAGAAATAGATACATGCTGTATTTCTGACCCAGCAAGCCCTGCAAAATCTCCAGAGAGACTGTTTGTTTTTTCCCATATTTCCAGCGTAACTTCTTGATAAAGTTCTGGAGAGGGAAGGCAGTGTCTTTTGATGGTGGGTTGGGTGAACCTGTGTGTGTGGGGTTGACAGCATTTCAGAGGAAGCCACATGCATGGGGAAGCAGGCATATCCTGAAGAAAACCGCTTTGTGTTTAGGGCTAGGTATATCATTGTGCGTGAGCACGTGGGTGGGGAGCAGCTCAGAGTTGCTCAGTTGGTAAGTCCTTTGAAGATGAAAAGTTTTAAATGCTGCTTAGTGGTTTGTAACCTTCCTGGCTATAGAAAATAAATCAGCAGGGTGGGAATGAATAAAATACATGTTCATTTACACTTGCAAACATGCTAAACACTTGGGCTGAAGTTGCCAAAACTCAGTTTTTAAGGCTGGTCTAGTTCCAGCCCCTGCTGTTTCTCAAGATTTTTCATGTTAAGCAGATCACACTGCTCAGCCCTGGTGTTTGCTTAACAAATTCTAGAATTACAATATAAAAATAGCTGTAAGTGTTTGCAGGTAAATCTCTGCCTTTATTCTAAAAATACAGCAACCCTCCCCCTCCTGCATGCATGTGCGCACACACATTCTAAACAAACTTAATTCTGAACTTTTCAGCGAGTGTTCATGGGCCCCTTGCCCTCTCTGAGGTGCACACGTGAATGGGTTTTTAGATCAAATTCTTTTTTGTTCAATGCATCTGTTCTCTTCCTCTTCCTCCCCCTTTTCTCTCTCTCTTGGGTAGTTTGGTATTTTCAACACTAGATCAGGAGTACTCACTTAGCACATGGCCTCAGGGTCACATGTGCTCTGTAAAAGCTTCAGGTGACCTGCAGAGATGTTTTAATGAAGTAACTAAGCTGTTTCAGAACCTTTTCCTCAAGTTCTGATCTTCATTGATTTTTGCTAAAAGGAGGGCAAAAATAAAAACTAGCATGAGACAAAGGCTAAGGCAATTATTTCTGGGAATATTGAAGATTTGGGAGAAAAGCTAGCTGATCTGACAGAATATCAAGACAACTCTTTCAAATTTTTATCATTTGAAAGAGGTTGTGTTGGCTTGGCAATAGCTACATCAGGCATAAGTAGTAGGCTGATTGGTCCTTGAATAAATTAACAGCGAATACCAATGTACTAAGTAAATCACCATAGTGTAAATAGGCACTGGCCAACATCATTGCTAAATGTAAGCAAGAACTGGGGTGTGTGGGACGGGTTGGGAAACTAACAACTTAATCAGTGCAACAGAATTATGCATTTTACCCACAAAAGCTAAAGGAACATATTTCATGCAGTCCTGGGAACAGACTTCAGGATTAAGTTCAATTCAGATTCTGTACTCAGATATTTCTTAGGAAATGACTGCACATGACATGCAGAACTTGCTGTCCACAATCAGCAAACTTGATTCACGCCCTGTACTCCTGAAAACTCTGCTTTTGTTGAAACACAGCATTCATTTTAAATTGACTACAGTGAAATGGAAGGCTTTGAAAAAGCAAACTCCCTCCAAACAGATCTTTAACTTAATTTCCTCTGATGGCTCTGCTTGTTTCTGAGCTGGGTTTCATAGGTCACTTTGGGGATTTTTTCTAATTTTAATTTTTTTCCCACCAGGGGGTTGTTCTTTCATAGACTCTCTACCATGAATTCTCACATGGAGATAAGAGTCAAGAAGGAACTTGACTGCTTTTTTAGTAGCTGGGTCTTAAATTATCCCAGATTTTATTCATTTAGGAAACTTCTCTGACATAACTGTCCTGGAACTGTGAAATCAACATTAGAAGAGTGGATTATGGGCCTGTTCTGTTTCTTAGAAGGTAACTTTTTTTTAATAAAGCTGGCTTTCACCAAACTCCTCCATTCGTATTGAAATGTGACCATTTTAATGCCAAATATTTATCAAATGTTTCCAAAAATGCAAGCAGACAATCCTTATAACTAGTTTATTTCTCAGATATGTTCAGTGCATTTTTCTGGTTGCTGAATAGTAAACACTGCAGAATATATTTATAAAATACCCTAGATACAGTATGGAAACGATCATGCAATATCAAGGACGGGAGTTTTGCCAGAATAAAGGCTGCAAAATCAGGCCCCGTATTTTTTTTTAAGTTGTCCAAACAATCAGACACAAGGAATGTGTACGGAACAAGTTGCCCTTTACTCTCCTGTATTTCCTCCATCCTCACTAGGTGTGGCATTCACAGATGCAGGGGATCTAATGCTATAAAGGTGCTTTTCCTGTCTCTGAATCTTGCTCACTGGATTCCGCCAACACGTGCTATAGGTTTTTATAGCTTGCTTAGAACAGGCTTGGCTATAAGGCAAGGGGGATAAATCATTCTATTGCCATAAATGGGTATTTTGGGCCCCAGCTCTCGTGTGATATAAACAGGGGTAGCTCCATCAAGTTCAGTTGAACAGAATAAATGGTTGGGAAACTGAAAGATGCAGCATCTCCTCTCCCCTTAGATCAGAAGTGGGCAAACTATGGCCTGTCGGAGCTTTTCATTAGGCCCTCCAGCTCAACCAGTGGTCCACAAGCTCCACTCAGGTTGTCTGCAGAAAACTTGCAGAACAAGCTGTGCGGTGCAGCATCAGCTGCCCGCCCTCCACCATGTGGGCCCAGCAGCAGCAGCTTCCCCCTCTCAGCCCCATCCATTCCCCCTGACCCTCTCCCACCATGTGGGCCCAGCGGCGCCCCAACTGGAGCCGCTCTCGCAGCATTAATGACCTGCTATGCAACTTCTATACCCAGATGTGGCCCTCAAGCCAAAAAATTTGCCCACTCCTGCCTTAGATGAAAGCTACAGTTCAAGTTTCTGTCTTCTGCATTCAAGTCTCAGTCCATGGCTGCTCCAGTCCTGCAAAGAGTCCTTCAGCAAAATAAAGGAAATGTATTTCTACTCTAGAATACCAATAACAGAAAAATAAGATGAAAATTTTGAGGCTTTCCTTCTGCAATCATAAAGAAGCAGTGAAGGGGACAAGCGTTCCCCCTTCGCAGTTCACCTTTAACTTCTTTGCCCATCAGTTCCCCCATCTATGCACAGCTGTATCCACAATTTTTGTAAAGTGTTCTGAGGTTCTCAGATTGAAAGATGCCACGTACATATACAATGTTTCCCGAAGAAGCAGGATTGTCCTTTCAGATGCATTAGAGCTGGGGTCGTTATATCATGACAATTTTGCACTGCATTCATCAGTGAAAGATGTTGCATATGAGCACTTGCTGAGAATCCTTCTTCCTGCTTGAAAAAGGAAATGAGATAGGAGCATAATGAAGCAAATATCTTCCACATAAATATGATTGTTGGCTGCACTAGGTGCTCTTTTCCTTATGATCCTTATTCATTTTACTGCCAAACACCCTGTCTTCCCATTCCTGCCACTGCTTGCAGTTGACTCATTGATATTGCTTCTGTCTGATTGCCTTCTCTTGCAGCTGACCATCACTTTTTGAGCTTTCATACATCAAAGGAATCAACTTTCAGGCTGTTAAGATGTGTAGATACAGCTTTGAAGCCTGGACCTATCCTGGAGGCAGAAAAGCTCTGCAAATAAGTGAGTGAATGAATGAATGCAAGAGACAGACAGATTGACAATAAGAGTACAGAATTTAGTTGATTTTGCCAAAACTTACCAAATTTGGTTAACCCAGTGTGCTGCCAGCTACTTAGCCCATGTGCTAGAGCCCATTCTACGCTAGCCTTAGAGAAACTAGGAAGCGATTTTGATCTGCTAATCAACAATAAAATCTCTAGCCTTCCTCGATCACAGGTACCCACTGTTTGATTTTCTCACACAATGCAATTTTGCTCTGAATGAATCAGGTCTATTGACTTGATGAAGTGAACATTTTTATTTAGTAAGTTTCCATTTGGTACATATGCAGCTTGTCATCTTGAAAGTTAGAATTGGAATATTTATCCCTTGGATAAATATGAAGGAAAAACTCTAACTTACCAACCACTGGGTGCCACTGTTGCTCTACATAATGAAGTTGAAAGAGTAAAATAAAGATTTTTGGACTATCACATTTGACAAGTTCAGCATCTTCACTGTTTAAAGTGAGTGAGAAAATTGTCACAATTGTTTATCCAAAACTGATGTGTCTTTACAAAAAGAGTGGAATATCCCCCACAGACACACACCTTTACTGAGGCCCGGTCTACACTTACCTTCTGGATTCGGCAGCAGTCAACAGGAGATATGCAAGTGACATAAATCGCTTGCGTATTTCCCGTCAACTTTGCAGCGTCTCCTCCGCGCACCGTCCACGCTGCGCTGTGCCGAAGCGTTCCCTTCAACGCGGTGCTACACCACTTACCGGGGTGGTTTTCCTGCGGCGATTGCTGGATCAACTGAGCAGGTCTACACAAACTGCTCAGTCGATCCAGAGCAATCGATCTGGCAGCGGCAAATTTGTTGCCATCAGTGTAGACCCAGCCTGAATGATCACCAGACTCACTGAAAAGTTCAGAGACCTACTTACCTTTTTCTACTACAAACTCATCCCCCAGCATATTGCCAAAGCCAAATACTGCTCTTTCAGTTTCTCCATAGTATGTATATTAGAGAAGATGGATGTGAAAAGCTACTGACTTTGTGTAATTGAGACCAGTTAGCGTAATTGACAGCAGAAAGCTAGACTTCTTCTCAAAGCCCCAGTTTGTCAGGATTATGTTGGTAAATATATTGGAACTCTATTAATAATACTTAAATAAAAAAAACCTGTCACCCTGAAAGTACTGTATAAAAGGCAGATGTTAATCCCTGGTTTACAGTTTGGGAGACAGACATAAAGAGGTGAAGTGATTTGCCCAATGTCCTATAACGAGTCAATGGCAGGACAAAGAACAGAATCCAAGTTGTCTGAGTGTTAGTCTGACTCTAATACCCTATCTACTGAACAACACTACCTCCCATCCTGTGTTATACTGACATTTTAGCACAAAACAATTCTCTCTATGAGGAGGTTCGCAACAATAAAATTGCAGTTTGAAAGAACTGTTGAAGCAGTAGAGAAGCCATCCTGTGGTAAAGGCATTGGACTGAACATCAGAAAATCTGGTTTATATTTCAGCTGTCACTGACCTCATGCATGACCATGGGCAAGTCCATTCACTGCTCTGTGCCTTCATTAGCCATCCTCAAAATAAGAATAAAAAATATTCTTTACATTGAGGATAATTTAATGAATGTTTGTGAAGCATTCAGCTATGAGTAGGCTTGGAAGGATCAGATTTTATCAGTAAATGTCAACTTCACTGTACACGCACACAAACAGAGGAAAATATATTTCCATAACAATTAAAATGTGTAGGCAAAGTAAGAAAAATACTGCTTGAGAACTTTAGTTTGATTTAAGGATAATTACTATGTATATTTTGACAATTTGTGTTTAATTGTTAAAAGCTTTAGCTTAATCTCAAGGTCAGTCATTAAATAATTAGTCAGATCCCCTCCCATTGTCTGTCCTCCCCCATAATTTCCCACAACTTGTGAAAATTTAAATAGATAAAAATTGAAAAATGCTTACAGCTAACAATTTTGCATAATGGTGAACATTTAAATCAATAACTGAATTTTTTAAAAATAGACATCAAAATTATTTTTGAAATTGAATTCTGCCAAGCCTAGCTATTAGTAATGCCCATAGAAGTACATAGATATGTACACTCCTGACTGTTTCTATTTCACTATAAATGTTGCTGTAATATATGAATTTGCCATAAATGGTTCAATTTCACGTTTTCCTTTTATCATATATGCATAACAATCATAATTTGCACACAAGCCTTCCATTTAAGGATCTGTAAGCACTACACAAACATTAATCCTTATCTTCGTGTCTGTGAGGTAGGTGGTATTCCCATTTTACAGAGAAGGAAATGGAGGCATAGAGATGTTAAGTGACTTTGCCCGGAGTCACAAAGGAAATCTGGGGCAGAGCCAGGAATACAGTTCAGATTTCCTGACCTATACTTTAACCATAAAACTATTTTCCCCATTTGAGGAGGCAGCTATGGTACAACAAGGCAACACGCATCAGAAGATGGCATTCAAGGGTTGGTTAAGCCCTGTCTGTTGGAGTTACTCATATTTGAATGTTGAGGATGTTTGGCTACACTACAGAGATTACAGCAGTGCCATTGTAGTGCTGCTAGGGCAGGCACTCCAAGCCAACAAGAGAGCTCTCCCGTCAATTTCATTATTCCAGCTCCTTCGAGCGGCAGTAGCTATGTCCGTGGGAGAAGCTTTCCCACCAGCATAGTGCTGTCCACACTGGTGCTGGTGTCGGTGTAACTTGTATTGCTCAGGGGGGTAGCTTATTCACACCCTGGAGAAACGTATACTGACTTTAGCTGTAGTGTGTACGGCAGAGAACCCCTGGAAAATGTGGACCATTTCCTATTAGTTGGCAGCCACCTCTCCCGAACAGCCAGCATTGACACAGAAATTGAATACAGTGTCTCCTGTGTCAGCACATCTTTTGGAAAACTACTTAAACGAGTCTTCGATGACAGAGATCTGCAAACAGGCACCAAGATCTTGCTCTACAAGGCAGTTGTCATCCCTATCCTCCTTTTGTGAGTATGAGACCTAGGTGACCTATAGATGACATCTCAAGTGGCTGGAGTGGTTCCAGCAGCACTGCCTCAGGAGTATCCTCAGGATCAGTTGGGAAGACCAATGCAATAACATCAGTGTTCTCTTTGCAGCCAACATCAGCAGTACAGAAGCGCAAATCATGAAACACCAACTCTGTTGGGCTGGCCACTGTGTGCGTATTCCTGATATTCACCTCCCAAAGCAAGTCCTCTTCTCTTAGTTAAGTCACGGAATAAGAGCTTGCAGAGGGCAGCAGAAGCATTTCACAGACCTACTGAAAGTACACCTTAAAGGGTGGTATCAGTCCAACAAATTGGAGCACTTAGCACGGAACAGAACATCTTAGCACCATACCATACAGCAAGCTACATCCCATTTGGAGAAGAACAGGCTTGCTCATGAGACAGAGACAAAGAAGGAAAGAAAGGACACTACACTGTAGTCAACTGTCTCCTCCAAGATTACACCTGTCACCTCTGGGAAAATCTACAAAGCACGATTTGGGCTCTTTAGCCACCTACAAATCTACCAATGAACCCTTTGTGGAGATATCCTCATATTGAGGGATAGCTGAAGAGTGTGTCCATAGGCTTAGATCCAGCTCTAAAAAAACCAAACAAAACAAAAAGCTCTCTCAGGTGCTGAAGTCCTTTTAACTAAGTGGTATTATTTTATGGCATCCTTTTTAAATGGTCCGTGGGGTTCGTTTGTCACCCTGGTAACTTTACTCATTGCATTTTCCATGTTTGTTGGGTTAGAAGGACTTTTAAATATAAAACTCTGTTGCAGATTGGAGAACATCAGAATAACACTGTACATGGACATCTTTCCACATTACCTTGTTTTTTTAAGTGATAAACAGTATAGTTTAGAAATTCTCCACTATGCATAAAAGAAGCAATATTATTTCAGTTACTAAATTTTTTTTTAGGATTAAGCATTTTAAATAATTAGAATAAATGCCAAAAATATGAAACAAATTACATTCCATTTGGCATGTGCCAGGCCTATGTTGCTGGAGTACAGCAATATGCTGTTTCCACTAAGGATTAAGATTAGCTACAACATCAGTTTTCCTTCTAGAGAAAAGTAAAAACAAAACCAGTCATGAATCTGCGTTGAAAACCTATTGAAAAATTCACCTATTTCATCCAGTCCATAATCTAAGAGTGAAAACCCGATCAACCACATCTTTTGAGAACCTTATGGGGTCTCTTCTTGTACCACGTAACTTGCACCGTAATGAAATTTTCCTTTGCCATCAGGCCCCCAGTTTAGCATGTATGTCTTTCTCTCATGTTGCTTTTACCTTATTTAGAATAATTAATATTTGCCTGAAATGAGGTTTGACTCCCATTGATTTTGATGGGCTCTGGATCAGGCCCTTGTGGTTTAATAGATGATAGCCTTTTCATAGTGATCTTAGCCCTTTTAGTATAACATTTCTGTCCAATTTACAATCAGCACACAAGTGAAGATACACAAAGTGTGTGTCTTCCAGTTCAAAGTAATGTGGATCATATTGAATTTGATATGGTATAAGATTAACCTGCTTAAACCTCATGTCAGAGGATGTTATTCTCTAAAGAAAATGTTTCATCTCCTTCCCCCCCTTTTTTTAATCACATTTCTCTTCAAATCAGTTTCCAAATGATTGTTGATTAAATGACACATCCATCTGGGATATAGACAGATATATCCTCATGGACCAGAATCTACATTTCCTGCAAAGAAAAGTTGAGCTTGTTTGGTTGCTTTTCCATTCAAGCACTGTGGTAAAAGGAGTCATCCAGAAAACCGAATCACCTGTTTATGGGTTCATGCAAACTGATGGCAGGATATGGCCCTTTTAATCTGTGTGCAGAACTCCCTGCTGAAATCAGTGGGGATCTCTGCCTGAAAATCAATGGCAAGATATGCTGTACTAGAAGGATCTCCAAAACCTGTTTTAAAGGTCTTGAAAACCCATTAAACTAGTAGATGTTTATTTGCATGTGCAAAATTGTCTCTTATTGCACCAGCCACTTGAATTTCTCTTTCAATTATTAATCACCTATAGAGCACTGAAAATTAATACAATGCTTTACAAACCAATGGCCCTGGTTTTGCTTTCATTGAAGTCAGTAGGAGTTTTGCCATTTATTTACATGGGAATATGATTCAACCCACATAATAAAATAGGTTCTTGCCCCCAAAGAGTTTATAATTGTATGTTCATTAATACTGACTAGATGGTGCTTAGCAAAGCTGGCTGAATACCATTTATCTAACCAAATATCTAGGAAGTATCAGGAAAGATTTCAGTTATAAGCAAACCAAAAACTTACACATTCTTAATTTTAGATAAGTGGAATTTTTCCTAAGACTGGTGAGTGTTTTATTTTTAAGTGTTCCCTGACTACTTGGGACAAATAACTTTAATCAAATGTTCACCTGCACTATTTGCACTGTATTTATTCATCATATAATATTTTAATACTTTCTGACTGAATGACTGAGATTTTTTTCAATAGGCAAGGAATGGACATTGAATCCCAAACAAGCAACAGTGCATTTCAAGTGCATTAAGCTTACTAGATTCATGAATGCTTTCATAGGTCATGTAAACACGTTTGTGAATAGTATGTCCCCATGTATACCAGCAAATTGAATTTAAGTTGTTTGTTCCACCAGCTTCGTTATTTAGTAGTGGAATTTTTGTTTCAACTGGTTATGTTTTAACCACACAGTGGATCCACACCAGGATCAGGTCAATGCTGATTTGAAGATATTGTTTAGCATAGTTCCATGTTAGAATGAGCTACTTTTATCTCCTTGCTTTGTCTTTCTCAAAATACCATTGGAAGATAAGGTTATACACTCATTCTTTGATCATTAAGCTCCTTCTGTTGAACAGTGACCACAAAGGATAAGTATTTGTTGAACAAAAGATCTAACAATCAGCACGTGGTACTGTTTCCAGGAGTGAGAAGAGGTTTTTTAAAAAGCAGGGTATAAAGTACTCTGAAAAATCTACATGAAGACAATAAAATACCATATGTGCATTTTCTTCTGCACATTTCTATTTTCACAATACGCTATTTTTAGGTAATATGGTATAATTGGAAAATCATAATTTAAAGTTGTAAGCTCAGAGTCAGGAATAGTCTCTTACGTGCTGTACAAACTAATAAAATGGGGTTCAGACCCTAGATGCTACCTTAATAACAGATAATAATGTTGAACAGAGTAGCAGGAAGTTGTGAGGATGAAGCAATAATGATACAGCCTGGTGAAACACAGGATATCAAGATTACATTACACTTTTATAATTCTATATTTTTATAAACATCTGTACAGTAAAGATGCCTTTTTCACACCAAATAATGTTACACTGCATCACAGCCAGAAACTCCACTGCTGAGTCACCATGTCCAATTTCAAATTCCTACAATTTGTTTTTTCTATACTAAATTACTATCCTGATGATAATTAATAAACCACCTACATAAATCACATCTAAATAACACATACTTTGTGGCCTTTCCATGTGATAGGGGATTCTAGCTAAACTGCATTCAGACTAAATAGTGTTTAACTTACTCTTCCTCATAGCAAGAATATTTTCCACCTATCAACTCTAAAGTCAACAGGCCTGATTTTGCTCCTGTTGAAGTCAATGGCAGTTTCATTGACTTCAATAGGTGCTAGTTCAGGCCTACTGATTAGAGTGCATATGAGAAGTCACATTCAAGAATCTGCTCCCATAGCTGTTGTGTATATGTTAAATAGCCTTTATGGGCCTGATTTAGTGCCCTTTAAAAATCAGTAAAAAATTTCTCATTGACCTCCATGGGCTTTGGAACCATCACTATATTCTCAGCTCCCCAGACTTTAATATTCTCTTGTATACTCCATCTACCCAGTTAGTCTTTCTAAAGAGCAGGAGAGTGTAGATCCTTCTTTTTAGGAGGACACCATAATTGTTTTATTATCCAATCTGTTGTATTGCAACTCTATGCACTAAAAGATAACAGCCATTCCTTCCTTCGCAATTTAAAGAGCAAGTCCTAACAAGATGGATGTATCTTCCAAGAATGAAGGCAAAAATCTCTGGAGCAATGCTCACTTTAGAGAAACAATTCAGAAGAAAACTATAAAAGAAATAAGACAAATATGCTTTTACAGTAGTTGTAATCATGTGGGCCCTGGTACAACAAGGCACCTAAGCATATGCTTAACTTTAAACGTGTGACTAGTCTCAGTGAAAACAATAGATCTATCATAATCTTAAAGTTATACCAGTGGTAAGTGTTGTGTTGGATCGATGTCTTAAGGAACATAGAAGTCTGTCAGATGAGCGATAAAGAGGGAGATAGGATCCTGATATCAAGGCATTAACATGCAGAGTTTTGTTATCAATGTGACGTTATATTTTTTTTTTTTTTTTTTTAAAAGAACATTCACTTCCCCTGAATGTATAAACTATCTTGTAAAACTGATTGGGTAAAGTTCTCTCTACAAAGTTTTTCTAAGGATACAAGAAGTTTGTGGGCCAAACTACCTGGTGGTGTAATTCCATTGATTTCAGCCATCAGACAATTTAGTTTTCTCAGAAGGGCATTTGGGATTAGATTTTTGTCATTTAAAAATTAGAATTCTGAATTTCATATTGTTTGAACTGAGTTAGCCCAAGTAAAGAAAAGTGTTCTGTTCATGAATGCTTTATACCCTCTGTGACAGGGCCAGGCCTGACGGCTTTGCCAGAGTGTGGGAAGGCAGATATATTAGCCCCAGGCTCAACAAAGCCCTGTTCCCTGGGTGACTCAGCTGGGGGCTGATTAGGCAGTTAGGCCACCTGGGGCTGCTTAACCAATCAGGCCAGCTGGGTCCAATCAGGAAGCCCCGCCCCAAACACTTAAAAGCCTGCAGGGCAGGCAGTGTGTGTGGTGGAGTCTGGAGAACCGAGGTTTGAGTTACAATTGGAGTTAGTTATAGTTTGGAGTCAGTTACAGTTTACAACTTTGGAGGTTTGCAGCTTGAAAGCCTGCAGTTGGAGTTGGCAGTTTGGAGCTGGCAGGCTGCAGCCTGCGGCCGGCAGCCTACAGAGGCTTGCAGCTTCCACAGCTGTTACCGCAGCCTCGAAGGGCAGAATACCTGGCTGGAGACGCAGGGAGCGGTCTACGGGCTACCCCAGAGGGAAGGTAGCAGTACCCAGGGGCAGAGCGGGCCCTGGCTACCCCCCCCCCCGATCCTTCCCCAGCTGCACCACCGGCCAGGCCGGCAGAGCGCAAGACCCACGAGGACGGAGTACCTTAC
>ML675603.1:67448136-67810459 GCA_007922155.1 Mesoclemmys tuberculata | reverse complement strand
ACCTTACCCCCCCCCCCGCCCCAACCCTGCCACACCTCAAAGAGCATTCAAAGTACTTTGAGAAAGGATACAAGTACAAATGCCATATTTAAATGAGGGGATATCCAAAACAATTCCTTAAGGGAAACCTGACAGACAAATAATTCCTATTAATGTCACTTGAAGGGAAGATACTCTTAAGTTGGTATTATCAATAAAGAGGATATTTTCCTAGCTACAAAAAAGAACAGAGCTTGGTTCCACTGCACAGGGTAAAATAATGGTAATATGGTAAAATTCCACATTCTGTCTGTTTGTCAACCTTTCTTTCCCCCTACTGTTAATGCTGCTCAAACAGCTCTGTCTGATCCATAGATCTCAATCCATCATCAGGTAAGAACTGTATTGAGGAGGGTCTGATTTTTATCTACTACTATATATTTTCCCCCCTGTAGCACAAAGAAGCTTCTTCAGTTAATTCTTCCCTAGGTTGAGGAGGCTCGTTTCTAGCCTTCATATGAAAATGCATGTTCTGGCACAGACCAGCGGCAATAACAGTTCTGTATGATCTAGCCTGAGTAGCTATTCACAAAATCTTTTTGGAAGCAAAAACCACTGTTGGGGTTGCACCTTAAAGTTTCACATTCTACTACCTGCAGCTATAAATACCTCACCACTTCACCAATCCTTCAGTTCCTCTTTATCCACCAGGCAGTGAAATTGCGGTAGAGCTCTTCCTCTTCACATTGTGTATATATAGTTTTTTCATAGCATTAATATAGTAGTTTGGTTGTTAGTTTGTAATTGTAGGAATGTGCTTGGCCCAGAAGGACAGATGAGGCTCGAAGTGTTGCTGTTGCCCTGGAAAGATATTGGTTGTCAGTAGGCCTAGGGTAATAGTTTCAAAAGCATCTATGGACCTGTCTACTTGGAATACAGTGGTGTGAATTACAGCACACACTCTAATTGCCCCAAGGCGCCTGTGCTAGGTCTAAAAGGTACCTGTCACACTTTGAGGTGAATTTCAGACCAGTGAGAGGTTGTCACCACTTGTATTATAACCCTGAGTATCCCAAAATGCTTCTGCTCCCTGCCTGGGGGGGACACATACAGCCAGCCACCCATATGGACTCCATGTTCCATAGGCTGTACAGTGTTGATTCAACCATTTTGAATCCAACAGCCTGCAAGCAGTTATCACAGACACATTCTTGTCTTTACCACACTTGGTTAATGTTAGCAGCTGACCCCAGTGCACCGCCAGACTCAAACTTTCCCATACCCATGTGTGCTTTAATGGCCAACCCTCTCCTGCAACACTCAAAGGAATAATAAGATCCATTTGTTCCTCTAAAGAGACAAAACCCAACAGCTTGCCACAGTAACTGGAGTTAACACTTGCTTTAATTCAAACACAACATGGCTGGTTTACATTAAAAGTCAAATATGTTTATTAACAAAAGATGGGATTTTAAGTGAGTTCAAGTATAAGAGAGAAAAAACTGTTTCATGCAAATAAAAGCGAAAACATTCATCTAAAACTTAATCTAGCAAGGTACAAGCTTTGTTCAGGAGATCTTTTCTCACCCAGTTGTCCAGCAAGTTGGTACCTGACCTCCCCTTCAGTCACAATCTTCTCCAGAAACCCAAGGTGCTGCTTCCTTTGTTGTCTTAGGTGAAAGAGAGAACTTGCAGTTTTCTGTCCTTTTCTTTTATAGTCTAATGAATCTTTTTAATGGATTAATTTGAGGGTTACCCCTCAAAGTAAAGGTTATTCAAGCTGTAAGGTAGGCAATATGAATGGTGAAGAAAGCTCCATGCTGGTTCCCCTCCCGCCCCCCACTGGTGTTTGCTAAAATGCAAATTGTTCTGTTTCCTGCAATCTCCTCCCTCATTAGCTTGATAGCTTTGATTACCTAATATGTAAACAGACCTTCATTGTCTCTGCCTGATGATAGGGCTGGTCAGAGAAGCAAACATTCTTTTGTCTTGAGCAGACATGTTTAGCAACTACCCCTGACATACTTGGTTTAAACACACTTTCTTCATAATTCCAGCATATATCCATAAAACTCTTAATATGCACTGTCCATACATCACACAAGAATATTAATGATCAGCGAGTTCTTAGTTTTCAAAGATACCTCACAAGACATATTTTGTATGAAGATTTTTACAATAGTGTTTAGGGTGTGAATACAGGGTTGCTTAGGGCCACAGTACCTAGTTCATGTTTAACATAGTTTGAAACAGGACTACATTGTGAACTCTTAGTTAGCCCTTGCATGGTCTGCTCAGGGCACTAACAGCATAGTGTACTATGCTACTGTGTGCTACAATTCACAACCCTATAATTCACACGCCTGTAGTCTAAACAGCAGGGCCATGTGGACATGGTTTAAATCCTATATTTAAAAGTGATGGAGGCACTAAAGAGTCTAAATCTCACTGAAATAGGGTATAGCCTTTTAAGTACCTAGGTCACTTTTGAAAATGGGATTTAGGTCTAAAATCATTTAGGCACTTTTGAAAATGTTACCCAAGATCAGGGATATTCTGTGTTTGTGACTTTTTTTTATCCCAAGCCCAGGGCTGAGAAGAGCCCCGACTTCTGTTTTTCCCAATACAGGAGAGACTGTTGGTTCATAGATCTACTTAGGAATTCTCCTGTAAGGGAGGCGGAGTCTTGGAAGGTCTGATCCATCCTGACATCTTCTTTGGTTGCAATGTCTACTCTTTCTAGGAAATGTTATGCTTCTAAGTGAAAACAGTGTGAGATTGGTTCAAGTCAAAAAGAATTGACCTTATTTTTTTCTCTTGTTCCTGGTGTACTGTATTCTGTTTTATTGGTGAGGTCTTCAAAATTATCTTTATCAATAGGTAAAGTTGATTTAACTGTTGCCTCAGCCTATCATTTTCCCATAAAAGGAGTTTCTGAATAGTCCTATGAACCTCTTCAACAATGCTATCCAACTGTTCTCTCCTTCTCCTCTTTTGCTGGTGAGTAACAGCAGATCATAGGTATATATAGTTTATTGCAGGCAGAAATAAATCTGGGTATAACAGTCTGCTCAAACACTGGTTTCCAGTTGATTATTTTCTCTTGTCCACTGCTATAACAACCCCATACCTATGCTTCACTTGGAAGTATATAATAAAGGAAAGCATAATTTCCAACTGTGAACTCTCCTGTGCCAACCAGTGGGTTTCCTACATATCAGAGAAAGAAACTTGTAATTTCTTTAACTCTTCCAATAATAATACAGTCTGTCCTGGAGCAAATAGTATTCTAGCATTCCAGTTCACAATGCATGTAATATATTTAGCTGTTATCCAAAATCATGAAAATTTGTTTGCTAGGCTTCACAGACCAGGGCCAAATCTATACAAGCCAGTCTGACATGCTGTACTATTTCTATAACAAGTAAGTTTAAGATATAATGGTTTGTTAAGCCAATCCTCCCTATGTAGCTCATGGGAATGCCATGTCATAGCCTGCTGGGAACAAGTATTAGTGGTTCCACCCTAATCTGCTTGCCTAGATTTGAAATCAGTTTCCCTTCTCCAAGATACAGAGGTGCTGTGAATCAACTAACATTCGGTACAATCCTTCTGGGTATCCCCAAGATAGGCTACTCCTACTCCCCACCCAGGGGACATGCCTCTATGATGATGTAGCCCAGCACAAGGATTGAAAGTTATATATTCCTGATCAAGGTATTTTCCATTATCAGAATCATATGAATGCCAAAATGGGATGTGAACATGCTAAACAAATGAATACGGTTTGACCCAATGATATAGGAATGGGGAAAGGTTAAGAACTTGCAATGAAATGCACAATCTGATTATTGGCGGTACTTGGTTTCCTCACAAAGATATGCCCAAGGTTATATGCAACTCATCAGATGGTCAAACCAAAAACCAGATTGTTCACATTATTATATATAAAAGGCAGAGACCATCGCTATTGGATGTTAGACTGTATAGAAGTGCTGAGTGTAGCAATTATCATTAACTACTAATGGGAAAGATTATTTTAAAGATGAAGAAAAAGGTGGGCACAACTGAAGCCAAATTTTATCTTGATAGGTTAAAGAATAGCTTTGTGAAGGAGACATACAAGATAATGCTTGGAGAACGTTTCAGGCAATTAATTTGTAGTGATGAGGAAATGTCACTACAGACTGGATGGGAAATATTGAGGGACACAATACAACATATGGTGGAGGAAGTTATTTCAAGACATGAGCAAACAAGAAAAATCAACAAACAAAAAGGAAAAGTATAAACAAATCATGACTGCTGGGAAAGGAGGAGAAGTAAAAGCATTTCATAAAGCAGTGAAGAAATCACAAAGATTGGACAAGCAACAATTCTGGAAAGTAAAGACAACAACTAGAAAACAAGATATGGAAACAATGAAAACAAAATATGAAAATGATATATAGAAAGGTTAAATTGTATGGAAACAATCAGGCCAGCAATGCAAGCAGTAAGAGAGGCTACCAATGAAGTGACAGCAAATGCTAAAGAGGAGCATTTTGATAAAGTGCTGAACCTAGTAGTTCATCCAGATGCAAGTATTCTAGATATGCTAGATGAACAGGGAATCTTGCAGGAAGAAGGAATATCAGCACCAAACCACCATCAGAAGAACAAACAGAAACAGTAATGACAAATTTAAAAATAGGAAAGCTGCAGGACTAACACTATAACAGCTGACCTGCTAAAAGCCAGCAGGACAGGTTCTGTCAGAGCATTAGGAAAAATATATAAGATGGTGTGAGAGCAAGAGAAGGTATCAGATAGCTGGATAAAGGCTATCATAGTACCAATCCTGAAGAATGGAGATCCTGCCAATCCGAATAATTATCAGTACTGGGAAAATCCACAATGAAATTAATTGTCAATAGACTAAAGCCCGGTCTACACTTACCTTCGGGATTCGGCAGCAGTCGACAGGAGATACGCAAATGACGTAAGTCATTTGTGTATCTCCTGTCGACTTCACTGCATCTCCTCCGCGTGCCCTACACGCTGTGCTGCATCGAAGGGAACAGTGTTCCCTTCAACACAGCACTATGCCACTTACCGGGGTGGTTTTCCTGCATCCATTGCTGCATCGACTGAGTGAGTCTACACAGACCGCTCAGTCAATCTGGAGCAATCGATCTGATGACGGTGAATTTGCCACCGTCAGTGTGGACCCAACCTAAAGCCAGTTTTAAAGGAAGTTGTAGGTGAGAGACCATGTGTTTTCAGACCAGGCTGAAGTTGCATTGATAAATATTCATCCTCCGACAGTTGATTGGGGGGGAATGAGACTGAGGATTAAAGATGTTGGTTGTATTAATTGATTTCACAAAGGCATTTGATTCAGTTTGGGGGGAAGCATTACGGAAAGTAGTAAAATCATAAGGAGCTCCAGATAGGAGAACTGCAATTATAAAATTATGTATGAAGACTCCTGCAGTGCCACTAGAAATGGTGGAAAATTTAAGCAACTGGTTCAAGTCAGTTTGGTGTAAGACAAGGGGGCATGGAATTGCCATTGCTTTGCATCATATTCTTAAACTGGATGATAAGAATGGTAGGTGAGTTGGAGAGGAGGGTGTGATGCTGGGTGATCTAGAATTAAGCTCTTTAGCTCATGGAGATGACATCATGCAACTGGCAGATACATTTGAATGATGATGATATTCTACATCAATTTTCTAAAGTGGCATAGTCGTCAAATGCCAGGAAGACACAGTGGTTGCATCTTGGGAAAGGGACAGTAGATAAACTGTTTAAATATAGCAATGGTGAAATTGTACAAGTAAAAATTGGTGTCCCTGGGAAGCTTGATCAGTGCCAGTGGTTCCATTGAGAATGAGTTTTAAAGGAGATCTTTTTTAGCAATAAGATCTCAACAATGGACTGATAAAACAATGTTTGGTACCAAAGTGAAAATGTGTCAAACCAGCATACTAACTCTTACTCTGTAGTCTGGAAACAGCTACATTAAATGAAGCAGATACCAGAAGTCTGGAGGCAGTAGAGAGGAGAGTTTTTCGGAAGATGGCAGCTGTAAAGGGGAATGATTTTAAAAGAAATGAAGTTAAAAGGTGAGTAGGATGTGAAATCACAGTATGCAATTGGATGCAGTTGAAAATATTACAGTGGTGAGGACACTGTAGAAGACAAACAGATGACAAGATGCCAAACACATCCAAGGGTGTCCCCAGCCTAGAGGCCAGCCACCGACTACATGGTGAAACATATGCAGGGACATGATCAGGTGGGCCTTAATAGAGGAATAAGCCATGGACAGGAAGGAACGTTGACACTCTACTACTCCCCATGTCTGCAAAGATTCTTTGGGGTGGGAAAAAAATTCACAAACCTACTAATCTATGGACTTGAATTCTGGATAAACTAATTTTGTGGAAGGGCTCTTTGAGCCAAGAGTTCTTGCTGTCATCAATTCTCACTGATGTTTCTTCCCTGCTATCTGTTTAGAATCTCAGAACAACAAATGTTGTTTGCAAACCTACTTTTTATCACCATTTTGTATAAAGACAGGGCACAGATCTGCTGCCTAATTTCCAACCAAGAACATTTCTGACTTCCATTTAAATCAGCCATTCTTTCTCTCTCCCCCCCCACTTCATAACCTTCCAGGAGAGGCCAGCTTACACAGTTATTTGATGTCAAGCGAGCTGTCAGTTACTGCCTTGATAGAATTCAGCCTTTTGGGAAATACAATACATTATTCAAGAGCTTTGGAGGAAAATCTAAAGGTCAAGCTATTTTGGCTTAAAGGTGGATCAGATTATGCATTTTGGTTTTATAAACTGACCATGGTTTCTGTACCTGACAGCCTTAAACCATATTCAAATTACCTTTATTTAAAATTTGTAGGCTACAGACAGAGTTCAGTTCATAGCTTTACAGATCACTATTTCAGTGCTTATTTTCTCACAAGATCAGATGCCATTTCAGGAGAACAGTGCTGGAGTCTTAGTTTAAATATAAGCTCTTCAGACTACCTCCTAAGGAATATTACTGCTAGTTTGTCTCATACAGTTTGGATCTGCAAAGCCACTACATTCACAGAACAAAAATTGAACAAAATCTTTTCTCTAACAACACTAATCAGTTAGTTCAAAACCTTAAGCCATCCAAGCATAGAAACATTAAAGCAAAGAATTCAAAATCTATCCCAAAATGCAAGCAGTGCCCAGCACATAATCTAAAATGACACTAATCTCAGACTCACCTATAGAAAAAACAGAGCCATATTCAATGTGACTGGGCTCCTATATAAGACATCTACACAGTTTTAGCTGCCATGTTTCAGTGCCTTCATAAACCATCATCACCCCGGAACAGCTATGTGAACAATGAAATGAACTGGCCTGTCCACAACTACTGAGTTGCCCAAGGGTGTTTGAAATAGTATATTCTGGGAAAATCAGGTAAGCGATCTGATGTTGCTTAAGCTTTCAGTTGGTGTTGTCAGGAGCAGAAAACTTTGGATGTTTTGCTGAGACACCCACTTTCCCATGGGTGAACAATATTCTGGGATTTTTGTTTTAGAAGTCCCAGAATTTATCACCGTTAGTAGGCATGTTTTCCATCAGTATCCTTAAAAGAAAAATGCAAATGTATAAAATGTTTCCACTTTATACCAAAAATATTATTTCTGTTACAGAGATGCCTTCATAGCTCTGTATCAAGCTATATAAATGTGAGATACAAATGTAACTCCAAGTATTATGATTCAGTCTAACAAGGATTTAGGAAAATGCTCGGAAAGGAGGAAAATAGGAAGGAGACTAGCTCTAGTATATCACCACAATTAGCTAATAAAAACACTGCATACAAGATGCACAGAACCTCAACAATACCTCCAGAAGCATCAACATAATCTGGTTGACTGTCCCTGGTGTTGCAGTGGGGAAGCCATCCTTCTGCACTGTCTGAGTGAAGCCCATGTTTTGGGTATTTTTAGATCACATCAATTAAAAAATTCAATATCCTTCCAGATCAAAGCTATGTTTTTCTTCCTCAGCATGGAATGTGTGTACACAAACAGGAAAAGTTAAATGAAGTTCATACACATCAGATCACTATGTAGAAGCACTGAGGAATCCAAGGGTACTCCTAGATCACAAACCGAATTGACCCAATTGTGGATGCGTGCCGTCCACTAACAGAGACTGCACCCTGGCTGCAAACTCTTCCAAATACTTTCCTCTAACCACCAGCCAGCTGTTCTTCATCCATGAGCTGATCTCATCCATGCAGTGTGCTATCACCGTGTGTGGTGAAGGATAGATAGAGTTGTATGTCCTTTGCACATTGCTAACACTTGAGTTCATATTGTCTGACAAGTTCACTTAGTGGTTGTATGTAGATGGTGAAAAGGACCAGAGAGAGAATTGATCCTTGTGGGACTTCACAGGTGAGGGGTCTAGTGGTGAAGGTGCAGTTTCCCATCACTAATCATTGGTACCTCCCTCCAGGAAGGGCTCAAACCATTTTAGCTCAGTAACCTGCACCCCTGCTACCTCTCTCATGTGAAACAGCAGTAACTCAGTGTTGGTTAATTGTCATAGCTCTGTATTACCCCTTTTGGGCCTGAGTGGTTAGCCAATGTTTGGAGCCTTGCCAAGTTGTTTCTGTTAGGAGATGAACTTGATAATACAAGTCAGGTATTTTTTGGTGCAATCCTGTCTATTTACTAAGAATGTACACCAAGTCATATTTCCCTGAACACAGTAGGGGGGAGAAAAGAGCTAGTTTCTTTGTTTAGAAATTGAAGTGTGCCTTTCTAGTGAACATCTGAAAGATGTTCTGTCTTTTGGTTTCCTCCTAAGGCCATGCTCAACATTGCTTTGCTTCCCATCTGCTGGCTTTCTCCCCACTTTCTAGTTCCTTTTGGCCTCTCTAACACTGCTGCAATCAATCAGTCTCCTGGGAAATGCCTCAGCCCACATGGCTCAACTTCTGCTCAGGCCTTTCCAGGTGGGCAGTGTCTTGGATAGTAGCTTTTGTTGTTTCAGTTGTCAGTACTCAAACAGGCATGTAATGGCTCCTTCCATTTTGCCTGAATGAAGGGTGCTTAATACACCCACTGACTTTAACCAGATCTGTGATTGATCCATGAAGCAAAGACTCGCTTAATGGCAGCTATTAGCATCTTCCAGCATAAGTCTGGTTAGTTTGGACTAGTCAAACAAGTAGCATGGTATTGTTTCTATGTCCTGATTGTACGAGTGTACAAGCTCATCTGGCACTAAATGTAAAATTTGGTTGCTCCATATACTTACACATGTGTAACGTTTTACAACTCCTGGTAGGACACAACATTCCACAACCTAAACTACTTCAGATAGAAAAGTCCTGAATAGCTTGGAATGATGAGATGGGTATTTCACCCTTCACTCATCCAACATTAAATGCTTGCATTGGGTCTGCCAAGTGGTGGCCAGTTACTAGAGAAAAGAACCAATTAGGGGACTACCTGACACTGTATGTGAACTTGCTGTATAAGCACCAATTCTGCACATTCAAGACGTTTTGTTCCAAAGACAGCAGCTGTAACTAACATTAAGAGAAACATACACTTAGGCCTGATATATAATACAAATTTAGGTCAACGTAAGCTGTTGACCTCATTGTGCATGTGTCTACATTTAAATTTGGCTCCCACTGATGTAAGTGCTCTGTTACAGCATTGCAAAAACACCAGCTATCCGAGTGGCATTAAGCCAGGGTCAATGTAGTACGAGTGTAGACACTATTACCTATGTTGGCTGTACTAGTCTTCTAGCAGGTGTCCTCCAAAGCACAATACTGATTGCTCTGGTCACAATTGTGAATTCCACTAGTCACTGAGACCAGAAACCACCTCCATCTCCCTTAAAACATCCTAATTTTTTTAAAATGCTTTTTCCTGATTATCCAGCTTGGTGAGCACACTTAGCACTTCTCCATTATTGCAACTGCCCTGCTGCCCATTCTGGCTACATGCTCCAGAAGTGCTCGGGCCTGGACTAGACAGGAGATATTAGATCTCCTGGGCCTGTATGGAGAAGAAGCTGTGCAGGCACAACCACAGACCACACCTAGAAATGTGGACGTCTATGAGCAGATTGCATGGGGGGATACAGGAGATGGGGTATGACAGGGATCAGCAGCAGTTCCACATGAAAGCGAATGCACTGCAGCAGGCGTATCAGAAGACAAGAGAGGCCAACATTCAATCCAATACCAAGCCACAGACCTGCTGCTTTTACATTGTTGCATGCCATGCTTAGCAGAGATCCCATCCCAGTCATGCACGCATGGGAGGCTTCAGGATGCCAGCAGCAGCTATGCTTTATGTGCCTTTGTCCTCTTCAGTAGTGAGAGATCAGTTCAAATCACCACCGCCTGTAGAAAGGGGGCCAGGATTAGTACCATTGCCTTATACTCATAGTCTCAGGCAACAGAGCAATTCCCTCCTCGTTTCCTTCACCCCTGGTGGCCCATACGCACCATGGCTGGTGCTATGAGTGGCACTGTGCACAAGCACTCTGAAGCAGAAGAGTCAATGAGCATGTCTTGTTTAAAACTTTAAGGGGGCAAGAAAAAGGAGTTTGAATCTTAACTTTCGCCTTCAGTTGTGACTATGCCAGGGTTGGCCAAACTTACTGATCCCCCGAGCCACATAAAACAATCTTCAGAAGTTCGAAAGCCGGGGTGTGCTTGCCAGGCCTGGGGAATTTAGCCCTGTGGTGGGGATCAAGGTTTCTGTGCTGCGGGGGAAAGGGGCTCAGGGCTTCTGCCCTGTGGGAGGCACCTGTCAGGTCTCGGGGGTTCTGCCCTGCTCCTGCTGAAGCCCCAACAGGTGTGCCCCATGGGGTTCATACCCTGAAACCCTCCTCCCCACTAGGCAGAAACCCGCTGCAGGACACAAGCCCCAAGCTTCCCGCTGCCAAGTCTGGTAGGCAGTGAATAAGGGAGCCTAGGGGGGCTCCATGAGCTGCATTTTAACTATAAAAGAGCCACATGTGGCTCACAAGCCTTGATTTGGCCACCCCTGGACTACATGGACAGTGGTACTTCTATGTGTTTTATCTGTAACTGCTGCCATTGCAACCTTGAGGGATTCCCCCTCCAAACCTGCAGAGCACCTGAGCCAGATTAGGAGGAGAAAGAAGATGACTTGAGATGATGTGTTCAATGAGATCCTGCAAGCCAAGGCTACATCAGATTATAAGCAAGGGCCCTGGAGGATGAATATTGCAGACAGTCTGGAAAAGGAGAGAGCCGTCAGGAGAAAGGCCCAGGTGTCCCAGAAGGAAAAGGAGAGTAAGATCACCAGGACATAATGGGACTTCTCCAGCAGCAAACACAGAGCAGTAGCTCTCAACCTTTCCACACTACTCTACCCCCTTTCAGGAGTCTGTCTTGTGTACCCCAAGTTTCACCTCACTTAAAACTACTTGCTTACAAAATCAGACATAAAAATACAAGTGTCACAGCACACTGTTACTAAAAAACTGCTTACTTTCTCATTTTTACCATTTAACTATAAAATAAATCAACTGGAATATAAATATTGTACTTACAGTACAGTGTATAGAATATAGAGCTGAAGAAATAGTCTCTATTAAATTTGTTTGTTCTGACTTCACTAGTGCTTTTTATGTAGCCTGTTGTAAAACTAGGCGAGTATCAAGATGAGTTGAGGTGCTCCCTGGAAGACCTCTGCGTACCCCAGGGTACACGTACCCCTGGTTGAGGACCACTTCTGTAGACTCTTGTGGACCTACAGGTTTAACAATCATGGGCTTGTCTGACTTTGCACTCCATGGAAAACTCACTACAGCACCTCCCTACACCCTACCTTGAGATTCCATGTGGCATCAGGGGCCACATCCCTACTCCGCCTTGCAACATGAGTGGACAGTAAGGAGAACCACAGCTTCACATACAGCAACCTTGACTCTCGCAGGTCAGTGTATGTGTCACTAAAATGGACATAAATGTTCTTTGCCCTTTTTAAGTTCTGTTCCATTAATTTTTAAAGTATTTGCTTTTAATTTGCACAGAATTCTTCTTTGCCCTGGTTTTGTCACTCACAAAATTCCATTGTTTGGAAAATAATTAATCTTTAGTAGTTCCCACCATATGCTGCAGAGTCCCTAGCGGCACTGAAAGCACCCACTTACTGGTTATTGTACAGCGTGACAACTCATAGGGCCTCTGACAAGTGTAATAATCATAAATGTACAGCAAGCACCACAAAATGAATAGATGCGTTGACAGCCTTATGGTCACAGTCATATACCAAGGAGCACACAATTCCTAACAGCCCCAAAACAGCAGAAGCAGGTAGATCACACTCTACATAACTGAACTGTCATTCAAGGCCTCCCAGATAGTCCTTGTGCCTGGCTGTTCAAACCCAGCAGACCGCTTCTCCACCTCTGCCCTGGGAGCAATTTTTCCTCATTAGCTTCACAGATATTATGCAGGATGCAGCAGACAGCTAACACTATTGTGATGCTTTTTCACTGCGATCCAGTCTTGTGAGTAAACACCACCAGAGTCCCTGCAATCTACTAAAAGCACGTTCAACTGTCATTCTGTCCCAGCTGAGCTGGTAGCCAAATCTTTTCTTGGTGCTGTCAAAGTGGCTGGTGTATGGCTTCATGAGCAAGTGGAAGGCTGCATCCTCCAGGATCGCTATTGGCATTTCAGCATCGCCAATGGTAACCTGCCCATTGGGAAAGAAAGCCCCTGCCTGTAGCTTTTTGCACAGTCCTGTGTTGCTGAAGAGGTGAGCATCTTGCACCTTCCCTCATCAGCCAATTTTGATGTTGGAGAAATGTTCCTAATGATCCACCAAAGCTTGCATAACCACAGAACAGTAGCCCTTTCTGTTGATATATCTGGGGCAAGTATGTGCCACAGTAGGGATGTGTGTGCCTCACCACAGTTCAGGAACCCCATTGCTGCAAATCCATCCACTATGTCCTGCATGTGGCCAAGAGTTACAGTCCTGCATAGCAGGCGACAATTAATAGCCCTGCACACTTGCATGACAATAGCTGCTCAGTGGATTTTCAAACTCCAAAATTATTTCCCACTGACGGGTAGCAAGCCGGTGTTGCAAGTTTCCATAGTATGATCACTGCTTGCTTCTTCACTGTTAGCGCAGCTCTCATTCTGATGTACTGCGCTGAAGGGCTGGGGCAAGCTCAGTGCACAGATCCAGAAATGTGGCCTTGCTCATTCAAAAGTTCTGCAGCCTAAGCCTGTGTAACGATGGGGTTCCACCAGGCAGCGCTCTTTTCTCGAGCCCAGAAGCGGCACTCCACCATATGCAGCTCCTCTGAGAACACCAACAACCTTGAAGTGGGTCTCGCTATATCCCACAGCCATCTGTGCTCCATGAAATTGTCATTTTCCCCACTGATTTAGTGGTTCTTGCAGCTCTGTAAATACCAGAGGATCATGTGTCCTGTGCTTACAATGCTCATGACAATAGTACAGAGCTGTGCAGGATCCATGGTCCTGACAAGGATGGAAGACAGCAAGGAGGGCCATGTGGCTTCAGGGGATTTTTAGCAAAGGCACAAAAATTATGGGATATACAGGACATTATGGAATGGAGAAAGTTGCATTCTGGGAAGTTGATCCCTTGCTCTCAGTCACCCCTGCAACACTTGTTTCTGCCCCTGCCCACCCTCCATATTGCCAAAACTTACAAAAAGATACCTACTCATAGTGTACCACATAGTACATAGACACACGCGCTCCTGGTGAGTACACGCAGTGCCAATGCAAGGAGCCAAATATGCACATACACAAGCAATATACAAACTGCGGTGGTTTTATGTCAACGTAACTTGCAGAGGCAAAAATTTGTAGTGTGGACCTGGCCTTAATCTAAGTAGGCCAGGAAGAACTGTGCTGAGTATGTATCATCTGAAAGTTACCTTTTACATTACTTACACTCCTCAGATTACATATGGGAGTTGATGCCATTGTCATTACCTAATTGTGATGTACAACTTGCAAAAATAAGCTAAAGAACCAGGAATTCAAAGAAACTGCTCTTTTCTCTCAGCCTGCTGTGGGATACTGTATCCAAACACGTTCACCTGACTCACTTCTTAAAGCCCAGCAAGAACCACAATAACAAATGGCACCTGCTGCTGACTAAGGACTAAATTATCCTTTAGGAAAAGAAAAGCCATAAATGGCCTAGAAAGGATTTAGGATGGAAAAGCAGGGAAAACAGCACACAGCATGGCCAGCAATTACCTGACATTCTGAGGTGTGGGCTAGATTTTAGTCCTGTTGAAATCAATGGCAAAACTCCCACTGATTCAGTTATGGTCACAATTTGGTCATCAGTAAAGGCCATGCAAGCAAGCCAACCAAAAACTCTGTGCTTTAACTACGTTATTAAAAAAGAGACCTGTCTTAGTGAAAAAGAGAGAAGCCAAAGGAAAGAATGGAATACGAGATTGAGCTATTGGAAATACACAAAAGTATGAAAATAAGACTCTGCCTAAATTAATATTGGCACAAATTACTTAAACAAGATTTAATGCACGACAGATTAGCTGACTGTCTGGCAGTGCCAGATACTTCAGTGAGGTAATATATTTTATTGGCCCAACTTTTCTCTCTCTTTCACCAACAGAAGTTGGGCCAATAAAAGATATTATGTCACCCACCTTGTCTCCCTAACATCCTGGGACCAATGTGATTACAACAACACTGCATAGATACTTGCTTCTGTAATATTTTATGCCTTAAAATGCTACTATTCCTGCTAATGGTGCTGAGATAGGATTTGTATATACTGCTTTGTCATTAGAGTTGCAAGCGTGGGAGCCCTTCAAGCACAGTAGAGTTATTGGGCTACATTTTCCTTCCCTAATTTCTACTGCTTTTAGGCCTTTTACAATTTATTTTATAGGGTCTTTGATAAATCTCATTCCTCAAACAATTGTGTCAAGACCACTGATTTTTTGCCACTTCACTTTAGTCCCCTAGTGAGGCTTTGCCATCAAACGGAATCTGGGCCTATATAATATAACCTAGAATAAGGTTCAACTTGTGGAAATTACTATATAACCATTTATTTTAATGCAAAAGAAGCTGCCCACAATTCATGTTAAATTATTTTCAGGCTTCTTGCATAGGGCTCTACAAGGCCAGGGCTGCTACTTTCCTGATGCTAAAAATAAT
Source organism: Mesoclemmys tuberculata (assembly GCA_007922155.1). NCBI lineage: Eukaryota > Metazoa > Chordata > Testudines > Chelidae > Mesoclemmys > Mesoclemmys tuberculata. The sequence goes on along the minus strand of ML675603.1, from coordinate 67,795,234 downwards.
CACTGTAAATTAATCTTTAATGATTTTTCAGCTCAGCAAATAGAGCAAAATATAATTTACCTTGAATATTTCCAGTCCTACATTATACTCTTATCTTATTTTGCAATACAGGAAAAGAATGTGGTGCCTACGGCATAATTTCCCACTGAATTCCCCATGTGTCTTCTCTGGTAAATGGCAGACATTGGCATCTAATCTATATATAGCGTAGCATAGCACAATAAAAACAATACCTGCATTCAGCAGATATAGTTGATGTCAGCAGTTGATGTTTCATTGCATCATGGGAAGTGAGAAGAGAAAGAAATGGAAAAGAAAGAGAGAGAGGAGGCCCTTTGCCCCCTCATTTCACATAACTTCCTTTGCTGACAGATGGGAAAGCATGGGAATCTCTCCCTTGAATCTTGAGATCACCATCCTCGGATCCTGGCATGGTCGCATCTGTTTCCCTGATTTCCTACTTTTCTGCTCTCCCTCACCTGCACTATACCCACCATCTTTGTAAAACTTCCTGAGATATAGTTTCTGCCATTTGATTTTGCTTTGTGAGACATAGCTCTCTCCTTACTCGTTATTACTACTTAGATTTGCAGTACCACCCAAAAGGTGGTAGGCACTTTTAAAACACAGAGGAAGGCAGTCTCTCTGCTGCAAAGACCTCACAAGAGACTCAGGGTTTTTTTTCAAAACCAAACCCTCCACGCAAACAGCTGTCCTTAACGTTACTGGATAATAAACAGGTCTGTTGGATTTCACAAAACTCCAGCTCTTTCTTTTAAACAAAATAAATACAAACTATCTATAGCCCAACAGCAGATAAATGTGTTTGCTTTTCTTTTAAAAGGAAAGGCTATCTTCTACTTTCTAAATGATATAGATATTCAGTTATAGTTTCCCCTAGATTGAAATCTGCAGCTGTGACCAGATAGCTGATATCCTGATCACTAGTTTTAAAGTTTTCCTGAATGGGGAAGCTCTTGCTTTTAATGTTCTTGCTCCTGAGATCTATACCTACAGCCTGCTATATTTTCAGAAAATTCCCTTTCTTCTTTTCAAATAGCCTAGTTCTATCTCCCATACCAGGCACCATCAAAGTGCTTCAGAACAAGCATATGGAATGATTTTATACCACCAGTCCTGTTTGTACTTCTGTACACAGAAGTTAAATACATGAGAAAGAGATGTTTAATATCTTCCCTAGGAACAAGTGTATACATATGTGTTTAAAATCTGGGCCAAATCATTCACTTCAATGGAGTTACACCAGTTTACACTAGCTGTGGAGCTGACTCTGTGTTTTGTAAATCAGTAGGTCATATCTGCCATCCTCTGTCTAAAAGAGTTTATTATAGCAGCGCCTGAGTAATATGACTCCTTTTAAAAATCTCTCCCTATCATAAAAGGAAACTATGCCACCTTAGAATAGTATGGAGGGGACACTGCCTAAGCAGGATTGCTTTGCCACATGGCTCCACTGGACTGAGCTATCAGGGAACTGAATCAGGGGCCAGGAGGACCAATAGCCAGGGCCTCTGCACAGATCACGCTATGCCTCTAGTAAACCTTTCAAGATCCCTGGGACTCAGGCATGGAACCCTTTACATCTTCTATGGGTGTAAATACCTCATCCCATTCCCTGCCCAAACAGAGGAATCTGGAGGAAATTCTACAAGAACCCTTGCAAAAGTTTCTCCCAGTCCCTTCCTACTTTTCTTACAGGAGGCCCAATACTATAAAATTCCACTGAAAAGCTTCTGAGAAACTTCAGCTAATGCAGCATGTGGCTCTCTGTTAATTAAGCAGTATTTCACTTAAGAAGCACATTACATTTGCATGCACTAGACTGCACTGGCTTCCAGTTAGTTTTCAGTTGAAGATTAAGGTTTTGACCTATAAATCCTTAAATGCTTTTGGACCTGATAATCTCAGAGTTTGTATCTCTAAGAGTAAGTCTTCACTGCAGAGTTAATTTATTTCACTTTACATTCAAGTTACTCCTCTCAAATTGGCCTATCTCTAGCATAAGCAGCCACACTGTGAAATAACTAGGTTCAGAAGGATTAGATTTTTATTGGTAAATGTTGATTTCACCCTACATACAAACCAAGGAAAAGCATTTCCATTGATAATTGAAATTCAGAACTTACTAAAGTTTGATTTAAGGACATTTACTTTGTATATTTTCATAGATCATGCTAACAATTTGTGTTTTAACAGTTACAAAGCTTTACCTTCTTGAATCAATATCTACTTTCATGAAATAATTATTGTCTAACCCTCCCCTCATAGTTTCCTGCAACTGTGAAAATGTAAATAGATAAATATAAAAATTACTTTAATATCCAGAATTTTGTGCAACTGAAAATCTAAATTGATAAAAATTGGGGGGGCAGGAGGAGTTTAAGAATAAATATAGATATCTGTCAAAATTATAAAAAAATAAACATCAAATTCTGTCAAGCCTAGAAATAATACTCAGGTTGCTGTATCCACACGCATGCCACACTCACCCAGATGTGGTACTAAGACTTCTGGAGGCACATCTCAGGATTGTTAGCCCAGCGGTAAACTGATATGCACTAAATTCTTTCACAGTGCATCGTGGGAGAATTAATTTGTCCTTTCTGGGGCCACAGGGGGAACAGTGGGGAAGGCATTGAGAACAAACTGCACTTAGTGGAACTAGTCTAGATTCACACAGTGGTTGTGAATGTTAGAAGCTGATGAGCTGTATTCACCCACTCAGGCTTTAGCTCATACCCCCTGACAGGCCAGCCAACTTGAGTTAAAAGCACCATTAAAGGTTTGTGTGTGTGTGAATGGGAGATGAGTTAGTAGCAACATTTGAGTTATAACCTGTGTTAACTGTGCAGTAAAAGCAATCCCTAAGTGGGATACCATAGCAGTTGCAATCTCCTGGAGTGATTCAGCAGATGGCCACTCCCTACTCTCTCTCCTCCCTCCCCCCAGTTTAAACAGCAAGGGGCTGGCAGCAGCACATTTTCAATTACAAGCCCTCAGTGCTGGAGCCTACTCTCACCTGCTGCCTGCCAAGAGCCTGGATTTCTTGGGTATTGTTGTAAGGACTATCTATTCTCCCAGCCTTTCTTTGAAGTGAACTGAATATGGGTTAATTAACATAAGGAGAAATTTTATTTGGGGTGAATGTGATGTTCAGTGAGAGGGGGAAAAGTGATGTGAAGGGGGCAACATTTATTTAGAGTGGGAGTTGGGAGCTTTTAAATATTAATCTAGTAGTATGTTTGTATGCATTTTATAAACTGTGTACGGTATCTAGTCAGTGGGACTGTGAGCAGTTGGTATCTGAAAACCAGGCCAGTTAGTTAGGAATCTAGATCTTAATTTAGGCCATGCTTACATTTAGGCACCCAAGTTTGAAAACTGTGATGGATTAAGTGATTTGCTGAAGGCAAATCAGTGGCAGATTGAGGATCAGAATTTAAGGAGTTCACAGCTCCTAGCTCAGCATAATTGGGCCAGGTAATGGCTACAGTGCAGTCACCTGAGATTAAAGCAAATGCAGGTGTTCAATTCAACAGGATGTTCAGTTTGATAACAGGTACATCATAAGGATTAGTGAGATTGTATGAGGGAATTGTGGGAACAGAAATGCACTCAGAGATATCAGGGAAGAGAGATGATAGAAGTCCTTGTGAAATGAAATTGCAATAGATTATCAGCACTGGATGGTACTCCTCCAACAGTTCTGAGGGACTAAATAATGAAGTATTGGAGGGATTAAAAATCTGTACTTTCTCTCTCTCCCAGATTATCCCACCCCCACCCCAGTAGCAGCAGAGCTGAAGGGTGGCTAATGTTGTATTGATGTTTTTAAAAGGTGCTCTAGATAACTCAGACATTACAGCCAATGAGCCCTTCTTGGGAACACACAAAAAATCCAGGCTGTTCACATGCAGGAGACAGGAAACTCTGAGATTCTTCTCATTAAATTCCCTACGCGTTCTTGGGGGGAGCAGAGTTTGCCTCTCCATGGAAGTGAGGGGATGGAGGGTTAATCACTGAAACCAGTCGATTTTAAGGGAAGAGACATCAGTCACCTGAACGAAGGCCCTGTGTCTCTGCACCAGCCTCTCTCTGCCCAGCCAGCATGACTTGTACAGGAGCCATACTGACACAGGCTCATTGTGGCTTCTGAAGAGGGGGAAGGTGGGTAAGTTAACTTACTCACAAAAGTTCCTTAGACTTGGTGTGGGGGAAGGCTCTGCCTCTGCAGCCATCCCTTTTTCCCAGCTCACAGCCTAGCTCTTTCCTATAAGCAGATCCCAGAGCCCTCTAGATCCACCATAGTCTTGGGGACTTCGCTGAATGATGCCGCGTAAACAGTTCCTGCACAGTCAGGAGAACACTGTTATGTAGGCAGCACTTCCCCTTTCTGTGCGCTCTAGGTCAGGATCCACTGGATCTTAAAAGATAACTGGAAAGTCACTTAGGGAAGTATCACAAAGAAATAAACAGAGCGTTGGGTTTATTACTATACTTGCTCATGCATCCATTGATGGATATGTAACTGAGCAAAAGTCAGTGTGCAGGTGGAGAAATCTTGTACTCTCTTAGCTGACACAGTAAACTTGGAATATGGGGCAGCTTTAGGAGTTGAGTATCAAGCCAGAAAGAACTTAGACCAGAATTATTTGACTGGATTTAGATGATGCAGCTGTGACTATCGGCTGTTCAAATGGTGTGCAAGCCAAGTAGAGAGAAGATACTTCTCATGGTATCAACCACAACCATGAGCTTGCTATTTTGGGTCTCAAAATATTATTCCTGTCTTGAGTTTATTTTGAAATATGGTGTCAAATTTTATTATTTAAATTCCAAAATATGATGTCAATTTAGAGCTCTTGCGGAGGCTTTCAGAAACAGAGATATTTTGGAATTACCCACCATGTATACTGATTGCTAGAGCACTGAAGGAAAAGATGAAAAAGCTATGATTTGTCCACCACCTATTTGTAATACTCTGTATATGATGAGTTGGGGTGTTCTGAAGTAGATCAAGACAGACAAGGTTTGTGGGCATGGCCCATTGTGTTTCACCAGAATTTATTCACTAGGAGAGAATCCTGTGTTGCCTTGGGCTTTGCAGAAGCTAGAAATTGGCATGCTAGAACTCAAAGCAATGAAAGGCAATGCTGCCTTTTATGTCTACAAACTAATCTCCAGTGATAGAAAATGTGAAGGAGTAAACATTACTGAGTCTTTGAAGGCAGAGCTGCAAAAAATAAAATCAAAGCCAAAAAACAACAATCAGATCAGCATGCTTGTAGCTGTCAGAGTCACCAAGCTACAGCAACTACCGTTCACATGGGTTCAGTGCTTTGACTCTGTATGTTACCTTGTTGCTAGAATAAGAATTGGTCCAATCTGGTAGTGGACAGATTAACAATTGGCCGAATTGCTTTACAGACGGTTGAAGGAGGAGGAAAAGGAGAGCTCGCTATGTCAGTGGTTGCCTCTAAAATTAGTTAAATCCACAAAAAATTACAGTGTACATTCATGTTTACAAAAGCTTTTAACCAGCAGGTAACCTGCCTTTCAGGATGTATTAGAATACAATTCTAATTGTCCTGTTACAGGTCTCCACATTTATATTGGCAAAAGCATGCTCCAAGATGTGATGCAGATTCTTTTAGTGAATAGCTCAAATGCAGATGCTTTTTAGCCCCATCATACTATTCTCCACTAGCTTGAAAAGGAACCAGCAACAAAACATTCATGGACATAGTTATCATAAACACTTAACAGCATAGGGAGACAGCACTAATGGAGGACTAGACAAGTGCTACTGTCAGATATAGATTTTCAGCTGGATGAATATTATCCCTAATATTATTTAGGTATTAGAATTTGTACTTTAATTAAAAATTATTACATAGTTTCAAGTCTGACTCCTGGTCTCAGATTAGCAATGGCAATGATGTTTTAATGTATATTTAAGTCAGGACAAAATAACATTGAAGACCAAGTGTGAGTCAAACACATTAAAAAGAATAAAAAAAGGAGAGACACTGGCACAATAGTCCAAAAAATAATTAGCAGAATGCAGAGAATCAGCTTTAGACCAACACAGAGGCAACAGTATTTCAGTTTATCTTAAAGAAGGGGATGAGACTATGGCCTGAAAATTAGGACAGTTTTTTTCTGTAAGCAAATTTGAAGTATTACCTGCCTATGAAAAAATTAATAGAAAAATATTTCCATCCTGCCTTCTATCCATGAAAGTGGAGGTTCTTAAGTTGCACCCATCACCTTTATACTATTACATCCACCTTTGCAAGAGGAGGGCTTTTATGAACTGGAGAGGGAGGGAAAGGAAATGTTTTTTAACTTAAATTTTGCTGATTCAAAGATGTGGGGGCAAGCATGTTCAGCAGAAAAATCCATTAAGCTATTAACTGTGCAGTTAAAAGAAAGATGAAATGTACATGAATGATCAGTTAGCTAACGCTGGAGTGTGGCTCTCACTACATTTAGAACTAAATGCAAAACTAAGTTTAGCTTTACTTCAGTAGTTTTGGGTACTCAAAATAAAACCCCACCCTTTAATCAAAATAAGCAACTTGCTCTGATCTTTAAAGGTTGCGCGGAGAGAAATAATTTCAATTAAAAGTATTGTAGATGTTCAGCTCTGAAGGTGATGGTTGTGGCATAAGAAACTCTGTAGATAGTATTTATTTACAGCAATTTACAAACTCTTTGCTGAAACAAGAAGAAACTGCGTGCTGTAAGGCTTAGAAGCTTTGGCACAAGATGCAGCAGATCTTGAAACATTGAAGAGCTTACAGAATGCGTATGAAACACCAGGACCCTATTAGATTCATTTGGAGCATGGAGGGGCAAATTCCCTTGTTCAAGTTTGTTAGCTGAAAAAGCTAAATAGCATCAACATGCAAACCAGGGATGTAAACTGTACATGGATCTAGTCTCTTGGAAATTCTGTCTAATTAGATTATTTCTGAATGAAGAAGCTGACATGGTCTACTGAGGAAGCTAGTGGAAGTTCTTATCTGAGCAACCCAATGACCATGAGCAAGTGCTAGCTGTTTGGTGAGCCAGCGCACCTTGCAGTATGTATCAATCAACTAGCTCCACATTAAAAAGAACAAGCTTCCCAATATAAAGAATCCTTTGCTGATCCAGTAGACCTAAGCTTGTTCAAATTTTGGGGGAGACAACTGACTTTCAGATAACAGAATTCTGGTCAAATAGATTTCAGATAATAGAGCTTTGACTGTGGTACAATGATTTTGTAATTTCTCCTGGTCAAGCCTGTGGTACATTTAACCTGCACACAATTGATAGCTCAGTATTTTACCTTTTATTCTTTCAGGGGAAACACAAAAAATGAAATGCAAAATGGATGCCTTCTGCAATATTAACTCAGCCACATTGGACATATGTATATGTAGCCTTGGGAATGGTCCTTTACAAATATATGACAATATATAAGTCCCTGCCCTGAAGATATTACAATCTAGGGCCATGATCCTGTACATGTTCATGCCTACACAGAAATTAATGCATGTGAACGGTCCCATCAACTTCACAGCCCATTCCCATACCCTGATCTGTATGTGTGGGCCTTTATGTTCTCAGGGAGTCCCACTATTGTCAATGAGACTATGCAAGAGAAAGGGTGCTCATTTGCAAATCTCTTTGCAGCATCCAGGACCATATAGAGTAAGGCCTTCGTTCTCCAAATACTTAACATGTGCTTAGTTCTTAGCACACAAGGTAAGCATGTGCATAAGTATTTGCAGGACAGAGCTAAAAGAGGAAGAATAGTATACAATATGTTTACCCTGTTTTTCTTTTACCTATTTTACTCATTTATTTTATTAGCTTTTGCCTTTTAGCTGTTTGTTTCATGATCTTTGTCATTTTCGACAGTTTCAGTACCTAATGTTTTCATTTATCTATTTGTACCCTTTCTTGCTTTGTTTACTCTCTAACTCTAGCCCTACCTCATTTTCATTTTTGAAATTTCTTCAGTGTTTTCTGTTTCCCTTTTTATTTGTAAAACATCATGTATCCTTTCAAGTATGGTGTAGTAAAGCACCACTGTGTATACAGAGGACATGCAATCTAGCTGAGTTGACAACGAAGCAGAAACTTTAACTTTTGGAATTCCCTGCCTTTTGAGAGATTGATTAAAGCATTAAACCTTTTATTTAAAAAAAAAATCTCATTTTGCAGCCTTAATATTACATTTAGTTTTGTGTACTTACCTATCTATTTAAAGAGCTCTTTAATACTAATCCTAAAATCCTTTCAACCACCCCTTACATTTTGATAGTTTCTTGTTTTAATTTTAAACTGAATTGCAGTTAGCAGGTTTAGCCAATAAATAGTTAATAAATAAACAGAAATTGAGTGATTTAAGGCTTAGAACTATATGTTTAATCAGATGTTTTCAAAATCTATTAAAGTTGTAGAATTGTCCTCAATAGCTTTTAACATCAAATCGGTCCTTTAAAAATGAGAATCACACTTGAAATGATTAAAAGTATCAGACAAAAAATAAAGTAACCATAATTCATATGTATTAAATTTATCTCTCGGTTATGGGACTAATTACTATAAAAAGGGACAGATAAAGCACTAGAAGGCTCAAAATACTATATAAGCAGCCCGCGCGGTTTTTTTGTAGTCTTAAAAAGCTGAATTACTAGAAGATTCAGGAATCCACGGCTGCTAGGGAAAGAGGCAGCAGCATAGAAAAGCCCGCAATAGTAAGAGGTTAATGTTTCCTGTTTGCCTTTAGACCCCCCTCCCCCTAGCCACCCCCTCAGAGCTGAGGCGGAAGTGAGTCCGCTCCTTTGGAGATTAAAAGGATTCCGAACTCTGATCAGTTTCAATAACAGGCGTCCAGAGAGAGGGAAAAGGAGAGAGGCGTACCCAGAGAGAGAGCACGAGCTGCTGGAGCCTCTCCAAAAGCCATGCTCTCAAACTCAACCTGAGGCAGAAGCAACCACCCAAGCCCCCACAGCGACAAAGAGGGGAAGGGGGAAGCCACCCATTCCCCCGTGCCATGGCTCTGCTGGAATCCAACATTATCTGTCTCACTGGGGATCGTGCCGCTGCATCAGTGAGTAATTGCGATTGCTGCCGCTGTTGCTGATTCAAACCCGCTTGCTAGTGGATTGGGTTGTGCGTGCTGCTGGGGCAGGATTTTTTCGGTTACTTTTGTTTCCTAATAAAACACCGCACGAAGAGGCGAGATGACAAAGGAAATGTGATCCCAGTCGTTGCAGAGGCTCAGGCGAGCGAGCAAGAACCGGAGAGGAGGAGGGGGCGAGCGTGGGACTCTCGCCGGATAGCATTGCACGGCGGCTCCAATTTGTGCAAGCGAATATAATACACCCCCCATGAATAATTCAGGGCGGCCGACGGGGACCTGCCGCTGCTACTTCTCTACCCGGCGGCTACCAGGGCTGCGGCTACAGCGTGTGCGTGCCACCCCCAGCCCGCCCGGGCTGCGAGCCTAGAGCGGGGAGACCCGACCGCGTGCTGCTGGAGCGAGCCGCTCTGGGACTGCCCGGGAGACCCGGCGTGTGGGGAGCGGGCGCAGAGCCGAGCCAGCCCGAAGGTCGTGCGGGCAGCCGGCCGCGGCTCCGAGGCAGGGATCCGGCGTAGCAGGACCGAGAGCACCGAAGCGATCCCCTTCCTCGGCGGCGTCCGCCCCTCCCCGGGCGCCTCCCTGCATTGCCTCCCGCCAGCCGGCGGCTTTCCCGGTGGGGTCGGCCCCATCACCGCCCTCCATCTCCCAGTCATGCGGTGGTGGAGCAGGCGTCGGCGGGGGAGGCCGGGAGCCGGAGGAGCCTGCCTGGCCACCGCGTTTCAGTGTCTCTGCCTCTCCTAGAACTGGCCTGACTCGCAGACGGGGGCGAAACGGGAACAAGATCGCGCCCTCCTCTCCGCTGCGAACGAGAGGAGCCGCGTGGGGAGCCCCGCGCCTCGCCGGCCGCCCGGACCCTCCCGCTCCAGGGCCCACGGGCTTTCCCCGCGCCCCGGGAAATCGGAACCGCGCCGCCCGCAGCGATCGGCCCGGTTCGCGCTGGATCCGGGGGTGAGCGGGTTGGCGCCCATGCACTTTCTCTCCTAGTCACCAACCACGTTGTCAGACCGCTGGCCGGTCCCGGGCGGAGCTGGGAGGACGCCGTGTCCGCTAGTGACTCGTTTGGGATCGATAGAGCTGGCATCGGACGCGAACTCCCGCTAGGGCGCGCGGACTCCCCCGGCACGCCGGGAACGGGACAAGCGCATCCCACGCCCAGCAGCGCCCCGGCTCCCCCGGGTGCGGGCAGGGGCGGGGGACTCCCGGAGGCTCCAGCTCCCCGCAGCTCCCGGCTAATCGATGCCGAGCCTTCTGCAAACCGGCTGATCGATTGAACTCTTTGCGAACCGACTGCTCGATGCGTCCCCGCTGGTGAGGCGCTTGCCCCCCTCCCGCCCCCCGCGGCTCGTCCTCCCCCGCCGCCGCCGCCGCCCGGTCGCTTGCAAATGGCTTCGTTTCCAGAAGCTGACTTCCAGATATGCCCCCTGTGCAAGGAGATGTGCGGCTCGCCGGCTCCCCTCTCCTCCAACTCCTCCACCTCCTCCTCCTCCTCGCAGACCTCCAACTCGTCCTCGGCGGGCGGCTCGTCCTGCGCCCCGTCCCGCCGGCTGCACGTCCTGCCCTGCCTGCACGCCTTCTGCCGCCAGTGCCTGGAGGCGCAGCGCCACCCGGGCGCGGGGGACGCGCTCAAGCTGCGCTGCCCCATCTGCGACCAGAAGGTGGTGATCTCGGAGCCCTCGGGCATGGACGCGCTGCCCTCCTCCAACTTCCTCCTCAGCAACCTGCTGGACGTGGTGGTGGTGGCGGCCGCCGCCGCCGAGGAGCAGAAGAACAACGGCCGGGGGAGCGGCGGCGGCTCCGGAGGCAGCAACAACCGGCACCACCGGCCGCCGCAGCCGCCGCCGCCGCAGCACCGCTCGGCCAGCAGCGGCTCGTCCCCGGCCGCCGCCTCCGCGGCCGCCCCCGCCCCGGCGTCGTCGTCGTCCTCCGGCGGGGGCGGCTCGTCCTCGCTGCTGCTGCGGCGGCCGCACAGCCGGCAGGGCGAGCCCCGCTGCAGCTCGTGCGACGAGGGCAACGCGGCCAGCTCGCGCTGCCTGGACTGCCAGGAGCACCTGTGCGACAACTGCGTGCGGGCGCACCAGCGCGTCCGCCTCACCAAGGACCACTTCATCGAGCGCTTCGCCGGGGCGCCCGGCTCCGCCGCCCCCGGGCCGGCCGCCCAGCTCGCCCTCGGCCAGCCCTACCCCGCCGCGCCCTACAGCATCCTCGCCTCCCTCTTCGCGGACAGGGCCAGCTACTGCCAGCACCACGACGACGAGGTGAGTCCCGTGCGCCCCGCGCCCCCAGCTGAAGCGCTGCCTCAGCGCGAGTCCCCCCCCGGGGTCTCGCTCCCGGCCGCCTGCCCGCGGAGCTGTCCCTGCCCCCCGAGCGTGTCTGCCCTGCCCCGCGCCGCCCCCTCCTCCCGCTGGGTGTCACAGCCCTCGGCCCTCCCTTGCGCCCGGCTTACCGCCTCCAAGCGCCCACCTCCCAGAGACGTTCGGTGCTCACAGCCGGGGAGGGCTGGCGGCTGCTCGCCCCAGCCGGCGGCTCCTCTGATTCCTTCCCCTTAGACCAGCTGTTACTTGCAGCCCTTGTAAACCGGGTCAAAGTATTTGGGGGGCGTTTGCGGGGAAAGGCTGGCAATAGAGTTTCTTCACTCTCCCGTCAGAAACATCAGGGTAATCTCAAAGGGTCTCTTGTATAATGCTGGCTACAGTAACCGCGGGAGAGTATCTGTGTTCAGGACAAGCACTTCCGGTTCCGAACGGGCCCGAAAAGCCGGGTGAGCCTTCAAAAGTTCTTTCTCAGAAACGTGGATTACTGGTTGGTGGGAATGTGCAGGTTTGCTTTAGACTCTCCTCTTTGGGAGCCTTCCCATCTCAAGTCACTGGTCCCCCTCCTGCCTTAATCAAAGGGGGAGAGGAGGAGTTCTGAACCTTCTTCCACTCCATTTGGTTTCAGTTTGAGATGGTCTTATTGTTTCTAGTCCCCCATGAGTGTGGTTTCTTTTGTTTTGTTATTTTAAGAGCACTGTCTTTAAATTTTTACTGTTTCACGGGCTCTGAACGGCTAGAAGACTCATCAGTGTTCTTCATAGTTCACTTGGTATTGTAAATGTAGGCATTTCATAGGAAGTGTTGACTTTAGGGATCTGACACCTATTTTTGCTAAAGTAAAAGTAGGTGAAAAGTTGTCATTGGGGCCATTGCTTACTTCAAAAGTTGGTTGTGCATTTCTTTTGTTTATTTTTTTGTGGTGTGAAATTGGTACACCTAGACAAAGACTATGATTATGAATCTGCCTTCTGGTCAGACGGGTGAGATGGCGAATGTGTATAGCTTTTCTAAGTGTGACTTATTTTTTTATATGCAGTGTTGTAGCACTGTCTGTCCCAGGAGATTAGAGAGACCAGGTGGGTGAGGTGACATGTTTTATTGGGCCAACTTCTGTTGATCTCTTGCATCCATCTTGTCTCACTTATTTTTTTGTGGGAATGGGGGGTGGAGGGGTGAATGTAATGCTTTCCACAGCAGAAACTGCTTTTATAGGCTTCAATAGCTGGGGTAACAGATTTCTCCTAAAACTTGAAAGTACATATAATGAAATGAGATTCATGGACTCCTTAAGACCCTGGTTTTTAAAGTTTTAGGGTAATTGAAATTTTGGAATATGTGGTAAATTGGCATGAAGGGATGGGGAATCCTTATTGTACGCTTAAAAAAAAAAACCACAGCCAAAAACAAAGGATAAAAACCAAAAGGCGCATTGAATTGTATTTTTAAAGAACTGGAGGGGATTTTTGGGAAACACAGACTATTTAGATAGTCAAGTTACTGTACTTTAGTCTTGACAGTAAGGAATTTTACTCTTGGAGTTGAGAACATCATCAAAATTGATACTTAATGATGACAGGCTGTCTACCAGATATTGGTGTTGCATTAGCAATAGGATTAATAATCCATCGTGGAAGCAGAAAACCATTAAAAGGTGGGAGAAGAGACTGAGGCAGCAGGAAAAATGAACTTTCAAAGGAAGTAATCTTTTGGCAAGTGTATTCATACTTGTATACATGCTTCTATTTAAGATTATAGCTATATCCTCACAATACAAAGGAGATAGTTTGATATCAAATCCTCTTTTGCTTAATTTAGTCTAATCTTTTAAATAATAGGCTCTTGTATAAAGTAGTTATTTTTGGTGACTTTATTTTGTTTCTCAAAGGCTTTAGTCATGAAGGCATTTTCAACAGACAGCTGAAATGTCTATGCCTGTTCAAAAATAGTAAGAATGTTGTGTCAGTTTGGACTGACTTAAAACTGGAAAATGGCACTCTTCCCTTTCTCTTCCCTCTTTGGAGTGTGGCATGGTGCCTCTGTGGAATTTTCCATTAACTTCATTGTTAAGGATGATTTACTCCTTCTAGTTATTTTTTTTTGTTGATTCTGTACTACTTTTGGTGATAAGATCCCTGCCTGAAGACTGAATGAGTGCAAAAAAAAAAATCCATGGAGGCTGCTAAAGAAATATTTTTTTCAGTTGGTTGAAAAACTGGATGTGTTAGGAAGTGTTAGTTCTATTCTGTAGGGGCAGCTAGGCTGCTACAGTTTATGCCACTGTAATTCTAACTGATTAGTTTTCTAGTTCCAGTTTTTCAATAAGGTTGTTGGAGGAGCAGAGAACAGAAGAACATTTAAACTTAGTAGAGTGTTCAGAGAGGCATGTTTTGGAGGGGGAGGGGCAATGAGAGGAAATGCAAAAATCTTCTCATTAGCAGTTGGCCCTCCTGTAGGGCTTTCTAGTGCTTGCAAAATGCCTGGTTGCCTACTAGTTACATTTGTTATCCACTATCTGTACAATTCAGAATGGAGTAGATGATGATTACCCTTTGAAATGATGCTTGTTCAGTGTTAAGGGACAGATATTTTTAAAGGAAATTTGGCCCATAGTGCCTTAGTTTAGAACAGATTTATTGGATGTGTGTGATAACTGTAGTTAAATTCAGTTACTCTTTTAAGCATTCTTAAAGTTCTGTGTCACAATTTCTTAGCAAAGCATAACCACATGCAGGAAAACTGTAAGAACACTGATGTTGCAGCTTCCAAAGTGAGTGCTTCGTGCTCTCCGCCAACCAGCTAAAGGCAGTTCAGGAGTTCCAGCTCCCACTTAATGCAGCCTTCCTTGCTGAAGATTACATCACAAAGGAGGAGTGAGACCTCTTGCATTTTTCTTCTTTTTATTTTAGATGCATGTCTTCTCTACATAGAAACATTTGTGGGATACTTTTTAAAGTTTATTACATAAGCAAAGGAGCCCCTGTGCTGGTCGTCATCTTCTGTAAAGAGACAAAAAAACAAAACGTCACTGTCACTTTTTTGTAAAATGGCAAATGTTTCTTTTACATTACAGCTTCAAATGTAGAAATGTGTATCTATGAAATTCCACAAATATTATTATTGAACTTTTAATGTAATTGATTAGCTAGATGATTTCTTCATATTGGTAGTGGTACATTGACTGGTGAACATGGGGTGTCTGGTAAATGAATAATAGATACTTGAAAATACGAAGTTCATCCTCTGGAAGAAACCTCATAGTCAGTCGTTCTTCAAAAACATAACTGACCAAGAACTAAAGGTATATGGTAACAAGCCTGTACTGGATGAGGAAGAGTGGCTGAGAAATGATAAGTGTAATCTTGTTAACAAAATACAAAATGAGGGTTGTTACTTTTATGAGCCTCTAATGGGAAAAACAGCCTTCCCAGGCCACTAGTTAAACAATCCACCAAAAAGAAAATATTCTTTCAAATAGCTAATGATGTAACTAACAAAAGCAAAGAAACTCCAATGGAAGGATGGAGTGGCAGTATCTGACGAAGTGGGTTGCTGCCCACGAAAGCTTGTGCCTGCAGAAAATTTGTTAGTCTTTAAGGTGCTACAGGACTCTTGTTGTTTCAGCCTTCTCTTGGAATCATCTTGCTCTAATAGTGGTTTAAAACATATGAGTACACACCTCTTTGATCTCTATCCTCTCTTAGCTCTGAGTGTTATGGGTACTTGCTTGTTCGCAATTCCAGAAATGAAGTACCCAGGTTCCTTGGGACTGGAAGTTAGTTACAACAGGATCAGCATAGTCCTTTCAGCCTTCTACTTGTAGACACATGAAGTTTCGTGCAGTCTGTTTGGGAGGGTCCCTTTAGATAAGTTGGGTTTTATCACCGATACTGTTGATGCACTGAAGACTACTACACAGATATGTTGTGTACTATGACTATTTCTATACAAAGTGATTGACAATTCAATGAGACTTTGTTATGGCAAACACTAAAGAAAATGGGGGTCATATGCAATTAAGCAAATTGGGCTTTAATCTTTTTTTATGTAGACAGTCCTGAACAGAAATAAAGGGTTTGTCTACATGGCAAGTTAACCCAAGTTAAACTACAGGCGTGAATTTAAAGTGCATCAACTGCTGTGTGGATGCCCTCATTCAAAAGTAAGGCGGCCTTTGTGAATTTAAGCTAAAATGAATTAAAACCACTTTCTTCTGAAAGTGTCCACACGGGCTCAATGTGCTTTTGCTTTGTAAAGTGCCTTGAGATTTATGGCTGAAAGGTGCTACATAAAAACCCAGTAATTAAGCAAAATGTTGTATCTGGGTTTGTTGACATCTACAATATCAAATTGAAGAATTTCTTAGCGTAGTAGTTTTGTGCATTATTGTAATGATTAAAAACTGCACACACAGGCATCCCTGTTAAACATGGTTCTGTTCCAAGAAGTAACGTTTAGAAAGGCATGGTGAGGTTCAGTGTCTGTGTCCCGATGATAACTGTAGCAAGCGTATCTAGCTGATGGATGAAAGGATGTCTTTAGTTGGCCTGGGCTTTTGGACTCCAAGTGACCGTTTAATATTCCTTTCACATAATTGAGACTAATAAAATTCTGCAGGTCAGAACAGAACCTTGGTGATACTTGAGCATTCCACTGTCTGTTGGGGTTTGCAGAGGGATAACTAATCGCCACTTTAAAAAAATTCTGATGGTGTACAAAATGAAATGGTAACTATACCTCACTCTTAAAGGGTGTTTACACCAGGATTGGTTGGGGTTTTTTTTCCATGTACAAAATTTTCAATCACTACTATCACCAGTTTAGTTGTGTTGCTGGTAATGATGGGAGAATTAGTGCAGACAATACCATCAATTGCCAGGAGTCGTCTACATTAGTGTCCCCATTATTACTGGCTCAACTCCATCTGGAAATTGGAGGGTCGAGGGGAAAGCCTAGTGTAATCAAGGTCTTTACAATGTTGGATTTGTGATGACCACAGCTGTCTTAAGCAGTAAAACAAATTTAACAATATGATTCTGAATAAACAAAACAAATGTATTTTTTTAAGTAAGAAGATCCTATTTTTAACTCAGCAATTGAACTTCTCACCCCTTTACTTTCCATAGTCTAACAGTCATGTTTTCCTTATTTTAAGACTTTCTTTTCCCAGACTTTTCTACATGGAAAGTTACTCCAAATTAACTAAAGGTGTGACTTTTCAGTGCATTAAACTCCTGTGTGAACACTTTATTTCAGAAGAAAGTTGTTTTAGTTCATTTCAGCTTAATTCACAAGGGCCACGTTACTTTTGAATGAGAGCATCTACAGAAGTGTTTTTTGTTTTTGTTTTTTAAATTCATACCTGGAGTTAATTTGGTTTGCTTTCCTGTGTAGACAAGCCCTTAGTCCTGAACAGAAATAGTCTAAATAACACGATTACAGCCCAGTTTAGTACAAAAATCTGCTAGGGGCAAATTTTTGTTTGTTGCTCAATACTAAACTAGGGCATTATGTTGCCTATTCTCTCTCCTCCAAGAGCAGATGTTTAGAACACGACTAACCCCTTTCGTTTTATTGATGTAGAAGTAAATATCTTCAGCTGACCAACTTGTGTGACATAGTACACACATTTTACTTGTTTGATGCAAAATTAATGCTCTGTTACTACAGTGAAAGAATCCTCTGTTTCTGAGGATAATATTGATATGCTTTGGACTGCTGTGTTCCTTGCTGATTCTTCCAGAAGTTTCTCTGGTCCCAAACTTTAATATCTAACACACAGTGACTTCAAATGAATCTTCTGTTTGAGTCAAAGTAAACGTAGTTTTTCCTCTTTCATGGTTCATCACACTGAATTCTTTCTTTTTTACTAGTAATTTTTTTAACATGTCTTAGTTTGCTTTTCTTGTTATGGTAGAAAACACCATACAGTCTTTGCCTGAACATTCCTGCAATAATTCTCAGCATTTTTGGCTAAACAAACTGGAAGTCTTTTTATTCTGGTGTCAGTAAATTCTGACATCACTACTTTATTTGCCTAATTAAGCATGACTTCAGACAACTTCCACTGAAACAAAACTTGAAGAAACCTAAAGTCCCTGAAAGTGTTTAGGTAACCGCGCTTTTTTGTGTGAGAGAGTGGTTGTGTGTGGGGGGATTATTTTTTTTTTTAAAGAATATGCCTCTTAAAAATTGGCAAAACTAGCACACTAGAAATTGTATGCAGACTAAACTATAAATTGCTGAGCATGTAATGGATTACATGTTGGGGAAAACATAAGTGAAGATCTGTCCATTCTGTGCATGTATAAACTGCTCTTTGGGAGCAGGAGCTGGCAACACTAAATCAGTTTAGTTTGAGAACTCCTGTTTGATTTGAGTACTGTTCAATCTGTGGATTCAAATGCCTTTTTTATAACAATTGTTTTTTCTTCAAAAGAGAAATGAAGAGATGTCAAAACTGTGGATTGTGTATGCAAAATATAACTTCACCACCTTTGTCAGAAAAATAAAATGTCTTAGTGTGTCCCAAAACCACTCTATAATTCCCTGCCTATCCCCAGTTAGGTAAGTGCATTAAGGGGTACCTCTTTAAAGTATTTGCCAAATGGGCATCTAACTTGGAAAGCCATGTTTTTTTCTGATTCTGTCATCAGTAACTATATAATAATCTTACAGTTGTAACTTCCTTGATAATTCTGATTCATGAGCAGGATAAAAAATGCAGCTTATTCACCATGGGTACCCTGGCTCTGCAGTACTAAAAAGAGGAAAAACAGTAAGTTTTGCCATTAAATATGCTTCCTACATAGTCACTCTTCTAACCACAAACAAGACCTGAGTTGTCTCACTGCTCTTCATTTTGTGGTATTTGGGGGGATTAGTGTTTTTGTTTTGGTTTTTTTGCTAATTAAATGGAGCAATTAGATCTTGTATATCTGCTTCATTAACAAACAGCTTAACACCTTTAAAATTGTGTCAGATAGTTGTGTGGTTTAATTTGCCCCCCCCCATATATTACAGCCAGCTAGTTAATGTTAACTATGTCTACAGTAGGTGCTAAATTGCTTCACATTTAACTTGAGTTAAATATATTTTAAATACTTAGTTTTCCTAGCCTACATAATGTCAAGTGTATGATTTTCAAATGGCTTGTTAGCTGTGCTATGTTGCTGTTATGTAGGTTTAGCAGAATTAGACTTAAAAAAAAAAATTTTGAGATGATAGAGGTTTATTCTTAAGCAATTTTTCAAGCAATTTTTCAAGCAATTTTTCCTGTTCAATTGCAGGAAATTATAGGGACGGGCAGACAATTATTTAAAGATAGATGTTGAGATTCAAAAATGTAAAGCTTCATACATCATTATAATGCAAATCGTCAACACCACAGGTCAAAATATACAAAGTTAATATCCTAAACTCAACAAGTCATACCTGGTTTACTATTCATTTGCTCATCCGTTTGTAACCAGCTTAATTCAAAAGTCTACATCACTGGATTTTGACTTAAGTTCTCAAGCAGCATTTTTCTTACTTTGCCCATCTTTAAATATATGTTTATTATCAAAGGAAGTGTGTGCATGTGTGTGTACAGTGAAATTGGTTTTTACTGATTTTAAAAAAATGTAATCCAAGCCTACTGTTAAGCAATAAATCTGATAGAAAAGTAGTATCTCCCTTTTAGAAAACAATGCCCACAGATGTTGATGATCTTCAGGAACTGTTGAAGGATTTCCTTGGTCTTGAATGTACAAAGAAACTATGTCTTGGGATTTTTGCCTATGGCAAATGTTGTATATTTCCTTATGCCAAATAGGCTTTTACCCCTTCTGTTTAGTTTTTGGTTTTCTACTAACCCTATTATGCAGGTTAATTATAGCTACAAAGCTTCAAATTCCCTCCAAAGAGTAGCTTTAACATTCCTGAAAACCATACTAAAAAGCAAAACCAAAAAAATCTCCCTAAGGAATTTTTAGAATATGCTACACTAGAGAATCATTTGATCGTCAATGTAAATCATGTAAATGTAAATCATGACTACATAATACAACCTTCTATCATGGCAAGGGACCTGGTGACACTGTTTTCCTTCAATATGATTTTGTTTAGCAGTATGGATGGATTATGAGTAGCCACTGGAGTAGTCAGTATTGATCCCTGTCACCTGACAAGCTTAATATTAATCTTTTTTGTGTTCTTCACCCATGTTAGGTAATGGAGAGAGTGGGGGGGTGTTCACGATAAAGACCTACTAGCACTTGTGTGTTGCACCTTTATGTGGTATTGGGAATAAACTATATGCTTGCACAAACAGAGTGAAGGGAATCTGTTAGAGAACTATTATATACAGACCTTTTTTTAATAGTGTGCTCATCACTGACACATCTGAGCACTTTCCAGTAGTGAATTAAGCAACGTGACTACACATTTGTCATGTCATTAGTTCTCTTGTCATCTTCCCAGAGGGAAAAGCATATGCAGTGGAGTGTCTTGTTGTGTAGCTGGGGTTGCCCCCTCACCCCCATGCCAGTGCTTCCAAGTTTTTCTTAGGAGCAAATGTTATTGCAGAGAAAAATCAAGGACGTCACTTGGGAAAGGCATAGTTTTTAGAGTCTGGCAAGTTAGATCTATTGAGCTGTACTACAGATCTTTGTAATAGAGCTAAATTGTGGATAGATGAACAAACTGGAAGCTGAATTATTTGTTACAGCTGATAACCAGGCCAAAATTTATGCAAGAAATGGGATGCGACCCTAATGTGACTGAAGCGAACAATGGGCATTGTAGGGCTGGTGAAAACTGCCTCTCAAATCAGAGCAATGGCAAGCTGTGCACTTAACTAAAAGTGCAGTGCAGTGCACTTAACTAAAAATACCAAAGCATAAAGACTAAATACAAGGGGAAACAAATAGAAGATACCAGATTTGTTGACACATTTATTGGAAACAAACTGCAGCATGACAAAAGTACAAGGGGTTTGGTGTCACAAATGTAATAAAAACAATGTCTCCTCCGGGAAACCATAAACCCTTTGAAGGACATGTAACACAAACTACTGAGCAGAGCCAGAGAGGTTCTGTTTTTGCCAGGTGTGATGAATGCTGCCTTGATGGTAAGGAATCAGTGTGAAAATAGCAGTAGCTATAGGAAGTAATGCAAAATAACTACTGAAACCAAGAGAGCCTTGAAATGCTCATAGTCCAAGGTTGGCACCAGTCTAACTTAAATAGGAACAATTACTTGTGTCAGTGTACTAATACTTGAATATTTTTCTTTCCTCTGGAGTAAGTGTTTGCCCCTGTTATAAAGCCATTGAAGTTCAAAGGTGGTGGCTATTGACAAATCTTCCCTGAGAAGCAGCAGAATGCATCTCCTTTGTCAGAAATTCAGGTAATCTATCCTGATCTCCCTGTTAGAGGTCACTATGTGCACTTGTGTGAATTGGCTATATTTAGTTTTTGGTGGCTTTTAATTTTTGTGACTCACTAGCTACCTGTTTCCTTTTTGGGGACTGTACAGAGATTGTGTGTGTGTCTTCATTTCCATTAGACACCTGCAGTTGGCCCATGCCAGCTGATTCAGGCTTACAGGGCTTCAGTTGCTGGGCTGTTTAATTGCAGTGTAGACACTTTTCTGGGCTCAGGCTGGAGCCCAGGCCCTAGGAGCCTGCAAGATGGGAGGGTCCCAGAGCTGCAGTCCATGACCGGAAGTCTACACTGCAATTAAACAGCACCTCAGCCCCATAACCCTGAGTCAGCTGGTATGGGCCAGCCACAGGTATCTAATTGCAATGTAGACATACCCTCACTAGAGAAAGAGGGGCTGATGCAGGCAAGTTAATTTACTTGGGGAAGGCTTCACACAGGTTTCTTAGGTGCCAATTGTCATTATCTACTAATATGAGCAATCTTTACATCTTCAAACTGTATTCATTACAGGGCTTTCTGTAGGAGAGATGAGATTAGTCTCCTCTCTCCATTCATACCGATCAGCAGGATATAGTGACTTTGAGTCAGATTTTTTTCAAAGGTATTTAGGTGTCTAAAGATGTGGATAAGTGCCTAGGCGACTTCTGAAAAGTACTTAATGCCATTGGGAGTCACACTTGTGGGATTTTCAAAAGCATCTGTCTGCCTCTTTAGGCACCTACATGCCTTTGAAAATCTGGCCATTTGTTTCCTGAATGGTAACTAGTCTGAAACTAAATACACTGCTTGAGATAAAGTTCAGTCAGCAGAACATGTAAAAAAGATAAAGATGTTTGTAGCAAAGACAAGTGAAAAATTCTTGAGTCGAGACTCCTGTAGATGAGGCTTAACCAGGAAAATGTTTTAATCTCACTGGAGAAAGAATTCATCTACCTTTCTTCCTTGTGGGCTTGGGCAGAGGTGGCTTAATCTTTTGGAGGTTGAATTCCTAGTTCCTTATCCTAGCAACCATTGGCAGCAAACAGCCACCCACTGCTGTCCCTCATGATTATTTGTCAAAGTCTAAAAAAAGATAAAGAACACTGGCTGCATGTCTGATAAAATGGTTAGCAGTCAGATAATTACCAGTGCTGACATTTTACATTTGTCATCATTAGGCTTCAGAGTTAAACTAGGTGGGAGTGGGCTAGGCCTAAAACAATATTCCAAGAGGCAAATTGTAGATGTGAGCAGATGGGATATCATCACACAACCAGAAAATTATGTTCTTGGGTTAGAAAGCTTAATTCTGTAAATGGGAGCTTCTGATGAGACAGATTTTGCTTGCTATTCGTGGCAGGATAGTTACGATGAACGTAAACCCATTGTTCATCTTGTATGGGCCTTGTGGCATTGGCTGCATGCTGGTGAGTACAACATGTCAAATCTAAATAATACTTGAGGTTGACCACTTAAGTTTGCAGTGACATACTGTACAGAAGGGTTTGGACTGGTTCCAAAGACTCTTCTTACACTATCAGGACTTTCATCATTGTGTAATGCCCACGGTGGTGAGTGATGTGAGCTTGAGTGAAGCGTGTATGATTGCTGGCAATATATACTGGTATTTTGACTTTGTTCCTTGTTCAAGCCACACTTAGAATTGTGTACCTTTGGGGTAATAAAAGGGGAATATGTAATATAATAAGCTTAATGTTGCCTAGGCTTATTCAGTTAGACTAATTAATAACCCTGTTTTCATATCACAATTCTTTTAATTAATTACGCATGTGACAGGGTAATTGCATACTGCATTGTATTAAATGGACCCCTCTATTTATTATAGTCTGTCTGGTTTGGAGGTCATTCAGGGTGTCAAAACTGCTTTCTACCTTTTATTTAATTGCATATGTTATTTCAGCTGTTGCTTCAAGCTCAAACTTATATAAAACACACAGCTAGAAGCAAGACCTAAGATAATAGTAAACAATACATTTTTTGAGAATCTACATTTAATTCTGGCATCTCCAGATCAAATATAGCAAATCAGGAAAAGCTGCTTTTTGTAAAAACTAGTGCCAAAGCATAAATTTGTGGTGTAACCCTTTAATTGCTCTCTTTGACTCGCCTAATTTTCCTAGCCAGCTCTCCCATGTTACATTTACCCAATCAGAGGGCAAAGGAAGCAAATACAGAACTAAGGTTGAGGGAATCTCTGCTAAATTTGCAAAGTTGGAAGACTGAGGTGGGATGATAAAGTGCAGGAATCGGACAGCAAGCTGAAATTAACTGACAACTGTCGCTGACCAATGGGGGCAAACATTTTTCTTGCTGCAACTGCTGTACAAAATACAACGTAACGGTATCAAACTAGTTTCCTTTCTCTTGTTCACCTCTTCTCCTCCAGTCGCCAAATTGAAACCTAGCCATGTAGTCCAGGAGAAGGGATTAAATGACTCAACCATTCTGAAACAAAGTGGGACCTTCCATTTTTCTGTCAGCATTTTTTTTTTTATTGGGGAAGCTGTTGGGCCGGGATTGATTCACATACGCACAACTGGGCACCCAATAACCATACTAGTGAAGACTAGGATTCAATCTCTTCAATGCAAAGCTATTTATTGGAAAGCAAGTATCACAGACTAACAGAAAAAGCTATACAATGCCTTTCCTTAGTAAGCCTCAATTTCCCAAGCATAAACCCTCAGTAATTATGCAGGCCCCACATAGTATCCTGATTAGTAAACAAAGCCGGTATAGATACTAGAGTGAGACTGTTTCCTTCCTTCCTTCCTTTTTGGTTCCTTTAAATATTCAGTCTGTTTTCTGAGTCCCCTGTAGCAGGGTCTTGGCTACCCTGATCTGATTCTTCTTCTTGAGTACCTGATCTAGTTTATGGTCCCTTGTGGTAGTGTTGGCTACCCTGACTTTGGTTCTAAAGTCCCCCTTCAGATGTTAATTGGGATGTCTCTGTAAAAGGCATGTGATATTCCCCAGTACTTAAATCCTTTTTCCCAAAGGACTCTCGTGTCCCCAAAATATGCTCTGCTAGCACTTATTTAATTCATGATTATTTATAACTTGTTTTTCTAATTAATTTCGGGAGGGACAACAGGCATCGGCTGAGGTACGTATTGTCAAATATTCACCCGGGCACCTGATGCTGTGCTGTTCTCTAAGGTCAGTTGACCCAGGTTAGTTAGTCCCAGATTCACTATCACATACACCCACATGTATACACTAGGCGGATTGGCCATTGGCTGACCATGATTGTTGGTCTGTCACATCAGCACAGTTACACACACAGCCTGGATAAACATTCATGGCTTATGTCAGTGCCAAGTACAAGTTCTGTATTAGCAATTTGCCATACAATCTGTCTAGTGCTAAGAGGCCTTGCTCCCAGAATCCTTGAGCACTCGAACTTACCAAGCTTTGCCAGACTTACGTCAACCACTCTGATTTTTAGTAATTTAGTACCTTCCCAACAGAAGCCTATCGCTTTATGGGATCCGAAATCAGCAGAAAGACTACTTGATCTTTACTGAGTACTTTGCTCAAGGCAAGGATGATGACACAGATGTAACAAATGACTGGAAAGATTTGCTGAGTATTTATTAAACCCCTTCTTCTCCCTACTTCATTTGTATTTACTGTATGCTGAAGCCTCAGGTCTCATGGACCAGATTCTCATTGTACTAGGCTCTGCACAAACAAACAGAGCCTGGGTAAAGCAGAGAGGGAACATGCAATCTGGCAGTACACTTCCCCTCTTCTTCCTCCCCGCCCCTCCACCCCCCCCCAATCGGTGTGTCCTCCTAATATATTGCCATTGGCTTCACCTGCAGCCTAAACACAAGACGTCAATCCACACAGGGCTTCCCGAGTTGCCTGGAGGTCTCTCTAGTCCCATGACCCATCCTATGGGGTTAGGGATCAGTGGTATCCTGCCAGGGCTTGCATCTTTTCCCTTATGGACCTGTCCCACTGGCCGTGCTTTGCCCATGGGATCCATACTTTTAAGACCCGGGCTGTGAGGATGCTGGACACTGTCTTCCAGAGATCACCTCTCTGCCTCTGCTCCCATTGGAGCACATTGCTTAACAGGAACAGCTGGTATTGTCAAATTCACTGACAGCATCCTCATCTGCCGGTGTGGTGGTGGCGGCATTTGTTTTTCCTTCTTTCCCCAGATGACTATATCCCAAGGAGGATCACAGAAACCCATTGGAAAAGGTTCAAGATCATCCCACCCATTAAGCCTCTGGACAGTCTCCACTCTATGGCTCCTTCCAAGGTGGCACTCCCTATCGGTGAGCTCATACTGCAGCTTGCCAAAGCTGTTTTGGCATATGCCAGCCACCTGTGCCCTGACCCCAGAGAGGGCTGAGAAGTATTTTGTGCCCTCTAAAGGGACAGAGTTCTTTTTCTCTCCCTCTAACCTGACCTGTCTTGTGGTCCAGGCTCTCATGGAGCGATACAGGCTGTACCAGTGTAAGTGTGCTCCCTCAGTCTAGACAACAGCTGAAGATCTTTTTTCGCACCCCCCATCCCCTCCCTTTTGAGGGTAACAACCTGATTAGCGAAAAGACTGCATCACTTCGTTGCCTCAAGGACTCTCAGCAGGCTCTCTGCTCCTTGGGAACATACACTCAGGCACCTGACAGGAAACTTTCTACGCTGCCATCTTGTAGGTACCGATCAGCCCCTCAGGAAATGCCAGAGTGTACAGTGTGCATGCCACACCCTTGCAATCCCCTTTTCAGACCCCAGCCACCTACCAAGAATTCATTTTGACAGGGCACTTGAGCCATCAACCAGTCCGTGCACAGCTAGTCTTCTACTGCCCCCCCCCCCCCCGGTCCCATTCAGTGTCCACCTGGTCCATTTTCTTCCAGTGTGGCAGCATGTAACTTTGGACAGAGAGGTCTTGGACATTTATGTCAAATTCCTGTCTACCCCTTCTCCAAAATTTCCTTTCCTGTCCCTCTTCAGGGACCCCCCTCATGAGAGGATTCCCAAGCTAGAGATGGGCTCCTTAATCTAGCTATGAGCAATAGAGGCTGCACAGTGTCAAAACAGGTGGAAGAGCCCTTAATTCAAATGCTTCCTAATCCCCAAAAGGAAAGATATATGGAGACCCACCCTGAGCCTAAGGCAGCTGAATATCTTCATCCATCATTCAGTATGATTACCCTGACTACTATAGTTCCATCCCTGAATGAAGGCGAGTTGTTTGCAGTTATCTGGAGGACGACTGTTTCCATATATAGATACTCACCCAGAGCACAGGAGATTCTTCTGCTTTACAATGAGCCTAGGGCCCTTCCAATACAGATTGCTCCCTTTCAGCCAATCAATTCACCCAAGCTTTCCAAAGGTTCTGGCGGTAGTAACGGAGGACCAGCTCTGAGAGTGCAACCCAATATTTCCTTGCCAAGTCAACTGGCTGTTCAGGGGATGGTCATATCTGGAGGTGCTGGCAAGAGTCTCTTCGTTACTTGACCTGTTTCACTCCTTGGGGCTTCAGGTAAATCTAGAAAAGTTCACTTTTAACCCCCAGAAGAGTTTTTTATAGAATTGATTTGGTGTGACCCTACTCAGTTGTGGCCAGGGCATAGACTGGTTTAGAACAGACTCCCCACCAGGCGAGACCTCATTACTCCTCTTCGACTCAGTCCTTAATGAGCACATGGCCTGGTTCGCTGAGCCCCTTTGCAAGGGTCTACCTCTGGCACCTCCAGGCATGACTGAGGAAGTTCTGTGCTCCAAGCAGAGACCCCTCTGGATAAGCAAGTCTTGCAGCATCATGTCCTTATTCACCTGATGATGGGGAAACAAAGGACAGTGTCTGCATAAGGATTCCCTTTGCTCCTATTCCACCCATAAAGACTGTCATGATGGATGCCTCCTTACTGGGATGGAGAATGAACCTGGACAGCCATACAGCTCAGGGTTTCTGGACTCCACAAGAGTCTACACTGCACATTAACTTTCTTGAGCTTTGGGCAGAAAACTAAGGGTGTAAGAGATTCCTGCCCTTCATCACGTCCTCGCATGTCCAGGTCACATCAGGCAATATGACCACAGTTCATTACGTAAACAAACCAAGGAGCAGCAAAATCCAGCCCCTCTCTGCAGAGGAGCAATGAAACACTGAAATTCTGTGTCCAGCATCAAACCTTCCCTCTCTGCAGTGGAACTCTAGCAGACAGCTTCGGCAGACACCTTCACGAGGATCACAAGCGGGAGCTCTGTTCTTTGGTGGTCCAGCGGACTTTTTGGCAGTGGGCATTTCTATCATGGGACCCCCTCTGCAACTCAAGGAAAGAGGAAGTGCCTGGCCTATTGCTCTCGGGACACCTGGGGCACAATTCCAGAGGGGGATGCCTTCCTAGTGCAGGAGTCAGACTTACTGATGTACGTCATCCCTCCCATTCTCTGGCTGCCTTGTGTCCTTCAGAAGATCAAGCCAGACATGGCAGCAGTAATTCTGATAGCACTGTAGTGGTAGAGGCAGTATGGGATCACCACTGTCCTGCAAATGGCTTCTTACCCATGCATCCACCTACAGCCCTTCCCAATTCTACTGTCCCAGAACAAACCACCCCAGCCCGGTGTCCCTCCATCTAGTGAGCCTTTTTTTTTGAATGAGCAAAGGTCTTGCTCAGACGAGGTTCAGTCCATTTTCTCAATAGCAGGAAACCCTCTACAAGGAAGTGTTATGCCATCAAATGGAAGAGCTTCTCCCTATGGTGTCAGCAGCATCACTTACTTCCTATCCTGGAATATCTTCTCTCCTTGAAGTCACTGAGCCTATCCATCCCTTCACTACAGGTACATTTATCAGCTATTAGTATGAATCCCTTCATCCTTCAGTAGAGAACTGCTCAGTTTTTTTTACACATTCCACAATGGTAAGGTTCTTAAAAGGCATTATCAGAACATCTCCCGCTGGCATGGAAATCTACAACTGCCTGGGACCTGAGCCAGATGCTGTTGGCACATATAAAACCTCCTGGTCCCTCTTACACGTATCAGTTTAAGGTAGTCTTCCTAACTGCTATCACCTTGGTTGGGAGAACAGGTGAGTTTGGAGCTTTCACGGCAGACCCGCCTTATGTGATCTTTCACAGAGACGAAGTCTGCCTGAGATTACGCCCTCAAGGTCCCTTCTGATTTCTTTTTTTTAATTAAAAAAAAAAAAAAAAAGTCTACCTACCAGTATTCTACCCAAAACCTCACAATTGTAGTGAGGACAGAAGACTCCGCTTCCTAGATGTATGCAGAGCTCTATCTAGCCTTCCATCTGACCAGGACAAAACCCTTTGAAAGGTCTCTGAGTTACCTCTAGTTACCTCTATCGCTGAGAGGATGAAAGGGGAAGCAGCGTCTTTCCAAAGATTACCTATATGGATTTCCAACTCCATCTTCCTTTGTAATGAACTTGAAGAAGCCATTCCTTCCTGCTGTCTCTTTTTCCCTCAGTTGGGAGCAGAAGGAGGCAGAGGGTGCGGGTACGGACCAATGGACACCGCTGTAGAAGTTTTTCCAGTCTTGAGCGTGTGCGCTCCTACAGTGAATACCCATAGTGACCATACAGCTCAAAGAACTCCAGTTAGCATAAGGTAAATAACCTTCCTTTGTGGAAACTGATTAGCAGTTTTCCAATGAATTGTGTATCAGGCTGTACTATAGGTCTTAATGGTCTGTCAGCAGCACCTATTCTAGTTCTCACTGTAGGAGGTAGAAGAAATGTCCATGGTTACTTCTATGGTATGGAATAATAATAGTAATAATAATAATAATAATAATAATGCAATTCAAATAAAACTTTACAAAAAAAAATTACATCCATTTTTTGCTTAAAAGGGTTCATGTGCCTTGGGGGTGGGGGCAAGGAGAGAAGAATGCTACTTTTTTTTTCTTAATGAACTGAGAACTAGGTAAAAAGAATTAATATCTGATGCTCTTACCCACTTGCCTTACGGTGCTGCCTGCTACCACCTGGGTAGACAACAGGAAGACTGTTTTTTGCCTATGGAAGTACTGCATAGCTTTCAGTTGTGCTTTCTCACTTTTGCTCCAGTGCGGGCGTGTGTGGGTGGTTTTTTAAGTTCTTGCTGAACATGAGCAGTGTAGCTCTGAGTTACTGTAACAGTCTGTGTGGTTCTTCCCCCCCCCCCTTTTTCTGAGCAAGGCGGGTAGAACTTAGTGTATGGAACCTTACCCATTTTAAACACCCTTTAAAAGCTCCCTCACAGTCCAAAAAACTGCCTTTCAGAGTAAGCTGTCCTGCCTGTCGTGTGCTTCTTCCCATGTGTTTTTCCAGAGGGATCCTGTTGCTTGTGGTGTAGAGGTATTTTTGTTAAATACCCCTGTTGCCATGAATTCTCTCTTCCCTGAAATGTTTCTGACTGTGGTGTAGCAGAGCTTGTGACCTTTAAACCTATGGTTGGCCTGGCCTGAGCATGTGAATTGAAGTTGCATCTTCCGATATATGGTAACCACCTGAAATGAAAAATTTAGTGATGAGGCAGTCTTGGGCTTTCTCTAGGCTAGCTACTAAATGTCGGATTCTATTTAACATCTGTTTAAACTACTGCCCTTTCCTTCTGTTTGTCACCACAACCCTAAGCCAAAATGAAGAGAATTAAGGGAAACTTAACTTTGAGAGAGGCTTTTTATGAGGTTAATTGAGAACTTGCCTTGTCTGTCGAATTGAAGTTCAGATGACGTCATGTGACACTTGTTTACTAGATACTCTAAGGAGTAGCAAATTACTCCCATCTTTATCTTAAAAATACTGTACTTACGTGTTACTGGTATTATATATACTTCCTTTAGAAATCAGCAGGCTGAAGTTACAAACACCAGTATTTTTCAGATTGTGGTAGTTCTGTTGTACTGCTCCATTCTCTTAAAATGCTACATTCTTCTCTAGCTGTAGCCAAGTCTAGGTTTGGAACGGGCAAAAGAGGGATGAATACTGTCTCCTCTCACCTTGCATCCAGCTACATTAGGTTAGATAGCGGTACTCTCAATTCTCATCTGATCTACTATAAAACATTATAAAATTCAGTAACGCAGTGGCATGGCTAGTACAGGATTTAGTTCCTTGTTCACAGACTAGCAATCCTGACAACACCACCTTTAGTTGTTTGTTACCCACTGTGATTCTTGAACATAATTCCATGAGCTGTAATGTAATGTGATGTGACTATTCAAAATCCTTGATACCAAATCTCATTTGATCCTGGGTAAAATTTTCAAAAGGGCCTAACTCCTATTAACTTTAACGTTAATCTTATTCTGGATAAAAGGGGAAAAGGTGCATTGCCTGTTCCTGTTGCATCTGGGAGAGTGATTGTGGGGAAAGTTCCATGTGGACTCAGTAAGGCTCAAAAGTTCCTCTCATACAATTCAATATGGGAAATGGGGGTCAAAATGGATGTCTTTATTGAAGGAATTAAATCCATCACAGGGAATCTGGGACACTGTGGTACCAATATTGAGCGACATGATTTAACCTGTCTTAATTTATGCTGTTGTTAAATGCTGCTTTCACTATCACATACATGGAGAAGTATGACCACTCTTTTTCTTTGGCATTCTGGTCTGGGAGGGTTGGTGGTGTGGCCTGAGGAAATATTAACACTGATAATGATCAAATCCTGCCAGGAACGTATGTTGGCGCCACCTCAGCTCCCATCCCTAGCACCATCCACACTACAAACTATACAACTTCAATACCTGAATTGGGGGGTTCCTTCTTCCTGTTGCTATATGGATTCCTCTGCCTACTGTTCCCATCTTCCTTGGGTTTAGGTTTCCCACTATCCACAAACTCTGTGGTGGGTTTTGAGCAGCTGATAAATCCCCTTAAAATAACAAGTTGGTCAGAGACCTTTATTTGAGATTTTTTTCCCCATATCATATCGAACCTTTCATGGACTTCGTTGTAATTTATCTTGCACATCTGTCCACTGGTTCCCATTCCCAGCAAGGTGATTTAGGGATTTGCTGATAGTTTTGTCCACTGACTGAATCCAAATCTGTTTGAATGTTGTTCTTGCTCCATGTAGCCAGGAGAGTGTATCTCCTCCTTGGGCCAGATATATTCTCTCTGCTTCTCCAAAGCAGAGAGATGGTTCATCTGCTGGTCACCCCTGTTGCGCAGTGGTGCATAGCCAGACAGTGGTGTGAGTAGTACATTCAGCAAAACAACCTGATGCTCCTCTTTTAAATATACCTGTGACTTCTAGTTGATGTAGCTGTGTAAGTTGCATGGAATACTTTGAGCACTGGAGTAGTCCCCAGAAGTCAGGCATTTCAAGTGGAATCCACGGCATGTGGGAAAGGAAGGGCAGCTGTGGGATGCCTAACCATACATTTTTCCAGTTGGAAGGAGAACAGGATGGAGTGGGATGGTTAAGGATGTCTATCCACAAAGCAAATGGACAAGTGCATCCAGCAGCCCCTTACGGGAAACGAACAGTGTACTACAACAGGCCTCTAGCAAGGATAGCACACAATTAGAAGCCACTAGCAGTAGATACCAATAGTAGAAAAGTCTAGGTTCTGTTCCTCTCTCTCTTTAGTGAGTTGGGCCTTGTCTTTACCATTTTCTTTTTTTTTTTTAAAGGCTTTTTACCTAAGGGTATCTGTGTGAGGTGTCCTGATGTGTCTGAAACACAGATAAGGCACTTCAGTTTTACTCACAAAGGAAACTAAGTGAGTCAACCCCAGGCAGTTGTGTAGTGCTAACTTTGCCTACATTTTCTTCACGGTGGTTTTTATCTTGGGATAGCTTGTGTGTATCAGTTACGTGGCAGTTTAAAAAAAAAAGCCTTTTTTTTTTTTTCCCCCCTTAAAGCATTGAAGACAGAGCCTCTTGTGAACTTTGGCAAGTTGCTTAACATCCCTACACCTCTCTTCTTATAAATGGAGGTGACGGAGGGGGAACAGAGGTGACGATGGTACTGAAGCTCGAATATTTATCTGCCTTTGAAGCACTTTTAATCTCAAAGTGCTATGAGTGTGCAAAATATTTAAAACAGAAATGTAAGCAAGTAGTCACATTCCTGATCTTAACAACTACAATTCTTTTCCATCAAACAATGCACAAGTACTCCAGCATTGCATGCTTTCTTCCACAAAACGAAGAGAAAATGGTAGTGTTCTTTTAAGAATGTTTTTAAAAAATTAGTACAGTATTGGAGTGCTAATGTTTGTCTCGAACAATATCCCTAGTTCTCAAGGCCTGCAGAAGATTATTAAAATATTATTGCAATGGCCTTCACATTGTGCAAGCATCACTTTCAAAATGGGGTTTGGTAGAGGATGAAGGATTTTAAGGCAGAAGTTAAATCTCATGCAAATGACTCAAAATATCCATATTCTCCCAAAAGATATTTCCATCATGGGGTATTTGTTCAGTAACTCTATAAATGGATTATCTTCTCAAATTCTCTTAAGTATTTGTGGTGGATTTAAAAACACAAGATGTTCTTAAATCTGTTCAAAACGGCTTTCATTTGTTTTAAAACTATTTTGAAGGAGGGGGAGGGGGAAAAAAACCTAACTTCTTGGCAAATAGAAGGACAGGAGTTTAACACTTCAAACGTGTCTGACCTCCCACCCCAAAGCCATTTTGACATTCATTCCCTACTGAATTTGAAAGGAAAGAAAGATCCTTTTTAGTAGCCAAATGGCTTCCTCCTTTTCCCTCCCCCGTGTATTTGCAATGCTCAGCCTACCATTCATTGTTGCTGCCTAGTTGCATGGTTGTAGCTCTAATGTTGATGCTTAAATGGTCTTAAGGAAAATTTTAACTGTATAGTAGAATGTGTCCAAAAGAATAACATGTAGTCCAAAACCGTCTTGCTCTCTTGCCCCTCCTCCGCTCCCCCTTTCCTCCCCCCCTTGCAAATTGTGTGAAGTCCTAAACCTAGGAGTCATGCTTAGAGAGGGTTGGGAAACATTTCCCATTTGTTCATGCAAAAAACTCAAAATCTTTTGTTTGTCCAGAAAAACTTCACTGAAAAGTTTTTGTTGGCAAACCAAAAATTTCTGAAACTGGAAAGCTTTGCTTTTTGACAAAAATGCAGTTGAACTCTTCCACAAAAACTTTGTTTTCACAATAAAGCTGTGGCTCATTTGGGGTGAGGGGAGAAGCTTCAAACAAAATTTGTTTGGATTTTGTTATGGATGGCTTTCTTCTATTGTTGGGTGGGGAGTTTTATTCAGTTGCATTTGCATTTATGAAAGCAAGCTGGGTCTTTTTAACAGTCTTTTTTTAGGGGCCTGAGATTAGTTAATTTTCCATAAATTGAGTGAGTTCTGATCCAGTGAGGACTTTGAGGTGGAGTTTGGGGGCTTGCCTGTCAGCCACCTACTACAGAGTGGGAAAGAGTGAGACAGACAGGATGTTGGGCTGATGGCGGGCAATGGGTCCCAGTCCCTGATGCTTCTGGGGATTTATTTCCTGTTAAAAGTATGGGAATGAGAGTCAGGATATTGGGGTTCCATTTCTGACTGCCACAGAGTTGCTCTCTGACCTTGGAGAATTAAATTACTCTGTTAACCTGCCTGAGTTTGCACCATCTGTAAAATTACAGGAGCGAGGGCTGGCTTGCTGTTCCAAAAGTTTGGCACTCTCAGAACATTATGCTTTGCACTTCTGGACTTGGTAGTCGGGGCTGCTTGCCCCCACTCTTATTTCCTTAATGAACAAACTCTGTTGTGAGCCCAAAAGTGCTTTCCATATCTTGTAAAGTGTGTGACCTACAGTGGGCCTTGGGCTGCTGCAAACACCAGTCACAAGACAGGGCAGCAGAGCTACTAGCACTTGCCAGGTAAATCAGAATATTTTTTTCTCCAAGGAATAAGTGTGACTGGTGAAATACAAGGGAACAAATGGGAGAGAACATCAAATGGTAATGAGAGAAGATGGAAGACTTATTTTGTACAAGGAAATCACTTCTTGCATTGCCACCTTCATTTTAGAAAGTACAAGGTAGGTAGATCTTTCACAATGCATCTGTGAACCTGTAAAGCTAACTCTATAACCTATTCAAAGCATGATAAGACCCCATAACTATTACAAATATACTGGCACAGTTGGAGGTTGATTTTTTAAAAAAAAAAAACCCTTGATGGAACGAACATGAATATGGGGCCTGCAGGTTAAGTCTGAGTTATGGTGACTCATCTGTCTGGAAATTCAGTATTGTGTGTCTAGTCTATGGACTTGCTAACTTGGGAACCCTTTTTAGAAGAAGGAAAAAAATTGATGTTTTACAAGTTAGATTTTGATTCTTCTCAATACCAGTATTGCTTATTTTATTCTGGCTGAAACTTCCCTCACCTATGTGGAGGGACTGGAAGGCAGAGCAAAGTGGGTTTTATGCACTTGAGCGTGTGCATTGGAGTCAAGGTGGTGATTATCTGGGTTTCTAATGTCTCAGTATTTGGCATGTCGGGTCACAGAGCCAGGTCAGTCCTGTGTATCAGCACATTGAAACACAGAAGGGGGTAGGGAATTCCAGTTATATGGTCAGTTTACAGATGCTTTAGCTTTCATTTACCCCCTGCTGCTGGAAACTCTGCATCTTGACACTGCAGAGATGCAGAACTAGCTCCAAGAAGCTTCACAAGAATAAAAACAAATGAATCCACGATAGATTCTGGGATTTGGTATGCAGGAGTTCTGTGTAGGGTTTACTAAAACTGCCTATATCCCTTTACACAAACTCTGTCTTGAATTGGTCACATCTGTATGTGACTGAGTTAGCTGTGAAATTGCTGTTCAGGCCTAAGGCTAAAAGGAAGGTGCCTGTGTTTTTTTTGTTTGTTTTTTTTACTGTCACTAGCAAAACCCTTCTTCCCTGCCTTATGTGAGCAAACTTAAGTTTTAAAAGCACCAATGAAAAACACAAACACGGAATAATTTTTAAGTTTAAAAACACAAACTGAATTAAGTGTGTAAATATTTTATCCAGTGACCTGGAGTTAAACTATTCATTATGAATCAAACATCAGTGGCTTGATTCTTTTTCAGGTATGCTGAGCACTGACAGAAGTCCTGAATTAGAATTTTAAGATTAATATAACTGCGTCCTGCCCACATTAGTTTTTGTTTTTTTGTTTAAACTGCATTAATAATGCTGACGTGAGAGTGTTGTTGCCTCTCATTTTAACTAAGTGTATACAAGCCATAATTTTGCCTTCAGAGCCATGCGGCCCTTGAGCCTTCTAGACTCAAAACTGAATGTAAAATAGGATGTAGTGGTGTTGTCTTCAATCAGGAAGTGCACAGATGGCTCCACAGAGGTGAGAACTTCCTCAGTTCAAATAGGCTGTTAATTCTGAAACTGCCCCAGACCCAACTCCCAAAGCCTCCAGCTTTGCTTTGCCCCCCTGACAACTGCCACCACCCCTGCTGCTTCCAGGCTCCTACTGCTGCTTTGAGCACCCCTCCCCCCTTCCCTGCTGCCATTTGCTTCTTCTCCTGGCCCCCACTTCTGGGGGCACTCCTGCCCTTCCCCTTTTCTTCCCCTGTTGCTGCCCCTGCTAGCTTGCTCACCCCTCTCCCCTGTTGCTGCGCCCCCCCCCCTGCAGTTTGTCCCCTCATCCCTTAGTTTTGTTTGTTTTGTTTTGCCCAGTGCCTGCCTTGGTTTGTTCCCTGCCCCGCCCGGCCCTAGCAGCTGGCTGCTGGGCCCCCAGCCCTGCTGTGGCCCTCAGCCCCCACCACTCCCTTCCCCTGCCCACTGCTGTTTCCCCCCAATCTGGCTTTTAAAAAATAACAAAAAATTGCTGCAGTGAGATTGTATTGTGAATGCAAAAATCTGGCATGTTGAAAATATTGGGGTACCATAAAAATGAATGCATACAAAAATAAATAACTTGAGGATAACTCTACAGTTAATTAAACATGAAAATGAATAAGGTAAAAAAACCTGGGTGTTTTGAAGCTGCTCCAATCTTCCCTCTAAGGTTGCAAAAAACAAAACAGGGCTTTTCTGTGAAATTTAGGTCCAGCTTGCCATGGTTGTCCTGTTCATGTTTAGGTAGTTTAAAAACAGTAGTTGACTCCTGTTTTTGGAATAAGGTGATACAATGTTCAGACTAGGGAAGGAATGGAACAAAAAGATGTAAGCATTCTAAGGGCTTCTAAATACTGAAATTTCTGAAACTATCCCACCTTTGCTCTAGCATGATTAAACCCCACCAGCTCGCACTCTTGTGCGTAGGAGCATTAAATGGATCAGCCGTTGTCTCAGTTGTACAGATGATGCCTATAGGTTTTTCCTATGATACCTAGAAGGACCAGACTTGACATTTCTGGGGTTTTAAAGTGTGTGGTTTCTGAGTCACACGCTTTTGTGACATCATCTTTTAAATATTGTCTGCATTGAATCTTCTTAATTGTTCTTTACACTATTTACAAAGGAATTTATTGTTAGACACCATAAAGACTATATAAATAATTTGACCTAAATAGGGAAGAGTGTCTATTTCCATAGTTTGCAGTTTCTTGCTAGTCTTCAGTATAATAGACACATTATAACAATTGCATGGAACTGAAAGTCTAGCTGAGTTACTTTAGCTACTTTCCTTCCTCCTGAGTTTTCTGTCTGACTTCAAAGCTTTTTAAAAAAATGCAGCAGCTAATGTACTTTTAAGATCAGTAATGATTCAGAGCTGACAAAATTCTTGCAAACATAAGATATCTTAACTCTTATTTCTTACTGTTATAATTTTGTCTTTCAAAATACAAGTGTGTTGAATTGGAAGTAGTGAATAAATGTAACTGGAGGGGAAGGAAAGAATATTAGTGTACAGTGTAACCAGTGCTTCTGTTCCTTATAAGGGTCTTTTGACCTACTTATTAGGGAGGGCATTGTTTGGTAAGCCAGTCCAGGACCCATCCTGTCAGTCTTCTGCACACGATTAATTATTTCCTCTTGACCTTCTGCTCTTTTTTTTTTTTTTTTTAATAGCAGGCTGCATTGATCAGAATCCTTAACTCGTAAGGTTGCTGCTTCTTTAAAAAAAAAATCATCTCATAAAAGTTGTCTGCTATTAACATTCTTAGTAACTTTCCTTTTAGATACTCATTCTCTCCTTTCCCTGACTGTATCTGCTCCTGATCAACAAGCATTTGGGAGCTTTTGTCTCTCTTGGTGGCTCCTTTTTGTTTCAAGCGGAACTTAATCAATATGCTCAAAATAGCAATATTTTAAGTCCTTGTGTACACTGGGGTTTTTATCCACCTGTATAGCTACACAAATGTAGGCACTTTCTTCGTTTTGTGTCTTACACGCACTGCCAACACCTAACAGTAATAATAACTATGTATGCCAGAAACTAAACCATTGTCTGAAATGTTTTACTTCAATCCTGGTAGCTCTTTGCACCTACACAGAAGGATGAATAGTGCCTTCAGCTACAGAAGATTTTCAAGTTATTCTTGCTAGCAACCACCTTGCTATTTGTTTATCATGCTAAGATCTACAGATCTGTTATAATGGGTACTTCAGCCTGCTTGCAGCTAGGGGGAAGAACCAGATCTATTAGTCACTAGTACCCCTCTAGTTTTATCTTCCTCTCTAGTGGTTGACAGCTCAGCCAGTCATCCCTGCAGCAGAGCTCATCTGAAGGAGACTCCAAAGCTTGCTTCAGATTTCAGAACATTTTTGACTCAATACTTTGTCTAATTCCCAGCTGTGTCCCAGGGCTGCAATGGCCTTTTGGGAGATGGTCTTCTCAGCTCTCCTCCCCTTCTGAGGCATTTGCAGTAGCTGGCGCCCCTTCAGGCTTCAGGGTGAGAGAGGTATGCAAGGAAAAGTTAGAGGCAAAAGGAAGTGTCTGTATTTTCTGCTTCACTCCTTGTTGAGCCTCTCTTTGGGTAGCTCAGGTGGCTTTGGGCAGAGGTAATCCCTGTTGCTTCCTCTATCAGTCCAGGCCAGATGAGGTTGTCATGGCCCTCCTGGCCCAAGCAGATAAGGAGCCAGACAGGATTGGAATAGGCTGGCTCCCCTTTCCCCACTTCCATGAGGGGAGCTAAAACAAAGGGCAGCATACGCAATAGAAGATGATGCCTACCTCCCCTAAAGACAGCACCAGCAACCATGTTCTGGACTACGGTGCTTTGCTGCCTATTCGCTATCCCCCTCACACCATCAGTGGGGAGGGGACTAGAAAGACACAGCATAGATGCTGCTGATCCAAAAAGTGTGCTTAAGGGGTCTTTGCCTCCGCTCACTCCCCCTCCCTTCTGCCACTTCTATAAACAGACCTTCTGGGGACCTCTTCTAATCCCAGGCAGAGGCCTCCAGGGGAAACACAGACCACCTGGCCCATGTGGGTCCCATGGAGTACAAAGAGGTAGAACTTAAGGGGAATCTATCCTTGAGGCCTATAAAGGATGCCTGTGGGTGAGGTGGAGACAATTAGCCCTAACAGAGCAATAGCTAGTTGCTTGAAATATATGTGGGGCAGTCTGAGCCCCCCTCTGAAGCACAACTATAGGGACAAACTCCCAAAAGGGGAAATAAATAAAATGGCATTGTTTTAGCAGCAGATTGCAGCAAGGCAGATTGATTCAAAAAAGATAAGGCCACAAACTTGCTGATGGCTCTGGAAATACCTGCATGCACAAAGAAAGAATACTTTCTCCATGTGCGAGGAAAACTAGTTGTCTGAATCAGTTTAGACCTAACTGATTAGGGGGAACAGGTAATAAAAACGGAAAACAAAAAATCAACCCTCCTCCCTCCCACAACCTGCTAGAAAACCGACTCTGTCAGGCAGAGTAGTCAGTGCTGTGAAACGATGCTTAGGAGATCTGCATTTGCCTTAGACAAGTAAGGTAGCTATATACCCTTCCCATAGTCCCTGGGAAAATGCAATAGAAGGATGGGAATTTCCTGCCATATGTAAGACACCGAAAGCTGCTGCTGTGGGTCACCATGCCTGAATATCTTGGTGGTTCCTGATTCTGCGCCAGGTTGCCATTCCTCGCTACCACCTCCCCGTCAACTGCTCACCGTTGAGTGACGAAAGGGGCAATACTCAGATGTGGAAGAACAAGTAGGCACCATTTATTTGTAGCCCCTCAGCTTGCATTTTAGAAAGCCAGAAGTTTCCTTGGTGCTATCCATTGGCATCAGAGCAACCCCTAACCCACATGAACTGTCAGCTGATCCCCCTACCTGTCTTAGCATTGCTTGTGAAAGCATGCAAACATGGATGGACTGCCTCAAAAGTATGATCTCTCAGAACCTAAATAGCACATGGCTATGGGCTTCTTTTGAGAACAGACAGTGGGTTACAGATTTTTATGGACTGGCATAGGAGGCTTTGATCTTTGAGATAAATGCTCAAGCAAATCAATTTTCAGATCTTAATGATTCAGTGAGAAACTTTGTGGAGTGATGAGGCAATTCATAGTCATCTGGAAAGTCTACTTGAATTCCTGGCTTCTACCAGATAGGAAGGACTACTGGTTATATGGCAAGTTGAAGCAGACCCTGAAGTACAACAGGAGACAATATCACTCCTTCAACAGGTCAGTAGACAACAGTAGTGTGACTGTGTCACTGGCTACCCCAGGGCAGGATGGGAGTGATGCAGATAGCCCTATCTGAAGTTAGACCCTGATTTGTGCCAATGTTTACCTAATAGCTCTGATCAAAATGAGGTCACTGGACATTACCTTGGTGGTGGTGGTAGAGTATTGCTCTATGGCACTGTATAAGAATCACAGGTACAGCTTTGTCCTACTCCCTGCTAAACCAACCCATTCAAATGCCAGGATGTGAAATGATCCATCTATTTTTGCAGTCTCATTCCAGATCCTTTGTCTAGCTTCAGACAGTCTAACAGAAGGAGCAGTGCTCTGTCTGAAACAGCTGAATAAATGCTTGTAATGGAGCATGTTCCATTCCCATCTTATCATTCTGCAAACAGTTCTTCCATTTTGAATATGGAATGCAACTTTTTGTTTTCCAGTTATAATCATTGCCACTTGATCTGACAGGTTCTTCCAGAGTCTCTTCCAAAATCTTGATAGAATTAATATTAACTCTAAGAAATTCACTCTTCTCTTCCTGAACAATTTTTCTGATAAGGGTTTTATATAGAAAACGAACTGAAGCAAATGCACAATTACATTGTTCTTGGAGTATCTTGGATTCGTGATAAACAAACATATTGCACTAACAGGGTCAATCATAAGCCTGGGCTGAGGATGAATGCTATCAGGGTACAAGGCTTCATTTTAGAAGACTGTTAACAGAAGATGAAGATGGCCACAAGAAAAATTAATAGTGTTACAGAAATAAAAATCCAGTTCCTAATGGAACCTGTTGGGAATGCTGGTCTTATGCACAAATATACTTCAATGAACTAGACGGTTCAGATGCTACCTGTCCAGTAATTTGTGATGTTTCCACCACACTTCATTCTGTTGGTTCTATGGGCCGAGACCAAGGTTCCATTGTGTATTCTCTACTCTCTAAACTGTGTGGACATAATCTTACTTTTTGAAGAAATCCACTCACTAGTAAACTGGGCAGAGTGAATTTCTCTGCGAGATATTATCTAGGGATAATAGAGGTGGCTTATTCAAATCCCAGTTCCTATTGGGGAATAGGTATCAAAAAGAGAACACCGCATTCACCAACTGGCATACAAAAATTCACTGAGGTCTCATAGCACTGTTCGTATCATGACTATAATAGACTTGTTTTGGTTGTGGCTGATGGGGTATTTCATGAAATAAGAAAACATGATCAGTGTGATCCCAAAGAGAAAATAAACTTCTCCTGCTCGTGGCGGAAAAAAGTTTCTCTCTGCAGGGCTCATCCAAAGGGTGATAAATATCAAGATGTACATGGCAGATTGTTGGATTAAGCAGCGTAGAACCTGCGCCATTGCAAGTCAGTTGGGAGGGCAGGTGATAGATCGAGGTGTATCTGGAAACAGCAATAAAGTGTCACGTGGCCTCTTCATGTGTCAGCACAGGGATCATGAAATTGCGATTGGTCCCGCAAAGCTGGGCAATGTGTCTGCTTTATGCCTTCCCGTCTTTTTCAGTGCTCCCAAGAAACACACGAAAGATAGGAAAGAGCAGCAGCAATGCTCATTGATGACTTTTAGTTTGAAGAAACTATGGTTTCAGGTCTGATTAACCTAGCATTGGACCTTCTGATTTCTCGGTCTTAGAGAAGGTCTGCTATTGCAAAATCAATCCTCGATCCAGGGCTAGACAGGAGAAGTCAAATAGAACTTATTCTACCACAGTTTAACTACCAAGTTAAACAAATGAACCACGGCCTTGAGTTCCTCTGGAAGGGCCTTGGTATGGGTGTCTGAGTGCAAAAATAAAAAGTTGGGTCACTGTAGTATGATGATCATCAGCACGTCCAAGCAAAGGAAGCTTGTATACACCCCAACATAAATTCTTCCTTAGAGCAACAATCCTTGTTCTATTGCCACAAGGCTGTAGAACACAACTGTGAAACCTCATTCTGCTGCTAGCAGTGCTACTCAGATTGAACCACTTCAGGAAGTGTCCTTATACTACTTATCCACTAAAGTACATCTCATTTGATTGGAGATGGTAGGGTTTAGAAGTTGGGAATTTCTTGGATGAAACACATGATTTTACTTCTAATTCAGACAAGTAGCTCTCACACTGTCCTGGCAGCAATTCCCAAAGCAAATTTGATAAATATCCTACTTTCTGTTAAGCATCTTAGTCCAGTGTTTAGGAGCATTGATAATCCCCAAGGCAGAGAAATCCTGTCTTCTGTATTGCTTCTGTATTGAGATATATTAGGTAGCCTCTTGGCCAATACATACATTCACCAAGATTCTACATATTGGTCATCCAACCTCTAGCTGGTCTCTCTCTTGGCAGAATTTTTCTCCATCTTTAGTGCCTGGGGAAAATGGAGGATATATATCTTACCTTATTTTGGATGTTTGTAAAATAAGTACATCCCACTCTGGTTAAAGGCTGCTTCAGCGCTTTTGCTGCTGCTTGACAGAGCAGCAGTACTATAAAACTTCGCTGCCGTGAAACTGAACACCTATCCTGAGTCTGGTGGGTGATAGTGGAATTGACAATCATCCAACACAAAAAGAAAAAGTGGAACCAACTACTACAATGCCAAAATCCACAGAGCACCATCTCCAGGAAAAACCACGACAACAGGACCCACCACTTGGATACTACACAACAGCCCAACATCACTTTATCAAGACACTATCCATCACCAGAGGTGAATTATCTGCACTGTCTGGGGGACTAAATTTCTGCCCCATCATAGAACCTGATACCATGTTAAAAGTTGGAGAAATAAGTTATTTCACCAACTCTGCCTCAAAGAATTATTTCACAGCAATGACAACACCACCGACAATTACCACATCCCCACTGACGGTCAAAAGAAAAAAGAATCATCTGACGGGACTCCCCAAAGTGGACAAAACAACACACTTGATCATTCCTTTGACTGCTTCAGGAGAAATATCGATGGTGTGAAATCCTTAACAAACATCACATCCATCAAAATCTTTCCACCGCTGAGAGGACAGCTTTACAGTCCTTGAAATCCAACCACCAGATAGTGATCAAACTATCAGACAAAGGGGGTGCTATGCAGTTCTCAACCTTGACAGCTACATCAATGAGGCTAACTAGCAGCTCTCTGCATCACTGCCTTAAAGAACTTGAAGACCTCATACCATAGTTCATCCAGAAATTTAAGGATATCAGAACTTCCCCAGACAACTCCAAGAGAAACTCTACAACCTCATACCCAATGAACCCACCCTAAGGACCTTCTGCATGCTTCCGAACATACACGAACAAGGGAACCTAACAGACCAATCAAATCTGGCCAGGGCACTCTTACTGAAGGAATATCAGAACTACATAGAAACCATCCTCAAACCACTCACCATGCAGAAGGCTAGCATCCTTCAGGACACAGCTGCTTTCTCCCTAAAATTCCACAACATTAACAACCTTCCTCAGAACACCATCCTTATCACCTGGGATGTCACCTCCCTATACACCAACATCCCTCACAATGATGCCATCACTGCCTGCCTGCCTCAAATATCTACAAGACAATGGGCAACACTCAAGATATCCACCCTAAATACACTGCTAAACTCATCCATTTCATCCTTGCCTATAACAGTTTTACATTCAACAGTTTGTCCAAACCATGAGAACAGCCATGGGTACTGGGATGGTTCCCCAATATGCCAGCTTCTTCTTCATGGGCCACATTGAGGAAGAATTTCTGGACAAATGCACGATGAAATCAGTGATGTACCTCAGATAAATCAATGATATTTTCATTCTCAGGCAGATGATCTAAACTTCCCACCCTCTCCCCCCCTCCCCCCCAAAGTCAACAATTACCACCTATCCAGCAAACACTTTCTCTCTAGTATACTTCCACATCAGTATCAACTTTCTGGTCACCACAATCAGCCTCAACAAGGGAACCCTGCAGACAACTGTATACAAAAAACCCAGGAATCCCCACCCGTACCTCCACAGATACAGTAACCATCCCAGACACACTAGGAAATTTGTTATCTACAGCCAGATGCTCAGATACCAAAGAATATACTCAGAAGAGGAAGTCCAGGATACACATCTCAACGCATTTAAAACTGCCTTCACCACACAAGGACATGCCACCAGAGAAGTAGATTGCATCATGGAATAGGCACCCAAATATCCCTAGAGAACCTGCTTCAATACAGGCATTTAAAAAAAGCCTTCACTCACACCACAATGGAACCCCATACAGGGCCTCATTAAACAATTTAACCCGTACTTGATGGGGACTACATCTTGAAATAAACCTTTCCCAAGCCCCCTCTTCTGGCCTTTAAACAACCCCCACTCTCTCATCTGACGCAAGCTCTTTGCAGACCCGGCAAGCCCAGGGGTGCTGGGGCTATGAACTGCAAAGCCTAGAGATGCCGGGGCTCAGACCTGGCACAAATTAAGCACTGCCTATCAAACATGTGGTGTACCTTATGCAGTGCACTAAATGCTCCACTAACTATGCAGCTGAAAGTAGACCATCACTATGCTCTCAAATGAACTCTCACAGTAAAAGCAGACAAAAACACCAATCATGGGGAACACCTCCCCCTGCTCCTCCCT
This sequence comes from Mesoclemmys tuberculata, assembly GCA_007922155.1. Taxonomy (NCBI): domain Eukaryota; kingdom Metazoa; phylum Chordata; order Testudines; family Chelidae; genus Mesoclemmys; species Mesoclemmys tuberculata. The sequence continues at coordinate 67,751,149 of ML675603.1, read as the reverse complement.
CCCCACACAAAATGATTGCTCCATATCTGAGCTCTCAGGGTACGTCTATTAGACACCTACAAGTTGGCCTATGTGAGCAGACTCAAGCATAAGCTATGGAGCTGTCTAATTGGGCTGCAGCTGAAGCCTGAACGTCTACAGCACAATTAAGCAGCCCCTTAGCCTGATCTCTGTGAGCCTGAGTCAGCTGGCACAGGCTAGCGGTAGGTTTTTAATTGCCAGGTTGTCATACCCTGAGTCCGTCTCCTCAAAGGAAACCTGCACAATACTTTCAAAAGATGAGCTTAAATTCATAACTTTGCTAAACACTAACAAACACGGTCTTAATAAAAACATTGGATTTGTGGTTTACTACAACAACCTGTAACCGTTACCCCTTCCTTTTTTGTCCTGTGACTGCAGAGGTGTTAATGGGTCACTTCACCTTGACTGGTTATGTTAACAACTTATGCTAAACAACCTGTTCCACTTGTATTTAGCTTTGACACTCTGAGGGCCTTGTCAACACTTAAAATGCTGCAGAAGGGCTGCTGCGGTGTAGGTAGTGTCTATACTAAAGGAGTGCCTCTCCAGTTGGTGTAGATAATCCACCTCGATGAGGCAGTAGCTAGGTGAACGGAAGAATTCTTCCATCCACCTAGTGCAGGTCTACACCTGGGGTTAGCTATACCAATCTAAGACTTCCAGGAGTATGGATTTTTCACACCCCTAAGAGACTATACTGAAATACTGCAGCCTAGTCTACACTAGGAAATTATCTTTTTCCAGACCTAAAAAAGCCTCTGTGTAGCTCAAAAGCATGCATCTTTCACCAGCAGAATTGGTCCAATAAAGGATGTTTCGTCACCAGCCTTGTCTCCAATATCCTGGGACCAACATAGCTAGAACACTGCAAATAACTCTTTTAGTATCTCTTCCTGTTGACAGAATTATGGGCAAAAACAATGACAGGCTTTGGAGCTATTCACAGGAGAGGGGACCCAAAACAATGGAGGCTAGGAGAAGGGTAGAAGAATAAACTATCCTTCCTTTCCTCTGATCTCAGGCAGTTTTCAATATGCTTGGGACACAGTGAAACTAGATACAGTGTGCTGGCTTTTGCCCCACTTTCCTGCACTTCTATTAGAATTAGGTGATACTTGTGACAGTATTTTTTTTTTTTAAATGGAAGAGACTGGAAGTTGTCATTTTTATACTTTTTTTTAAAGATTAAAAAAACCCCACCACAAAAAATTGACTGCACATGAAATCTAAAAAGCATAGTTACTAAACTTTTACATTCTGCCCACTATTTCAACTATGCTGAAAAAAAGACAGTCTCACAAGAGTGGTAACTTACTTTCACATGTAACTTACCTCATGAATATAAAGCTATTAACACACCTTAATATGAGGCACAGGAAAGATTGGTGCCTGTGTGCTTGAGTGGAAAGGTTAGAGTTTAACGTGCGCCTTTAAGGCTTTTTTAAAAAAATGTATTTTCCACTCTGCCAGATTGTCCATACTGCCATCAGAAAATTGTTTGGGCCACTTCTTACAAAATCAAAGGTCATCTCCATGCCTTGGTGGCAGCTGGGAAACTAATGATTTAATGCTACTTTGACCTTTGGCTTTCTAGTTCATTTGAATCTGACCCAATGTTTTAATTTTCCAAAACTGCTGGGCATTTGGCTTTTGTCCGTTTTCAGATGTAACTTGCATTTTGAACTGTTTCTGAATTGAGGACAAAACAACAAAATCCTCTTAGGTAAAAAAGGGGAGGAGAAATACAGAACTTAGACTCCTTTTTTGTAGCTACAGAATGAAGCTTTCCAGTGAGACTACAGATTCTTCTGCCACTAACTGCAGTTCCTGGTTTATGATGGTAGGACTTGACCACTTGCCTTGCATTAAAATCCAGGCTTATCAATGCAACTTAATCATAATATCGCTTCAAAACATCATTCTTCTAGGTCTGTTTAAATAAACAAAACCAAACCACCATAACTGAATGCAAAAACCTACCTTCTGTTCTTTGTTTTTAAATAAAATGGCTGGTAAAAATGATTTTTTAGCTTTTAAACTCCCCTTCTGTTTATAAATTTGCAGTTGAAAGACCATACCGGTGAGTGTAAAGGGTATGTCTACACTGCAAAACTACAGCCCCAATTCTCAGAGCCCAGGGCTACAAACTAGGGCTCACCCTATGGCTGGCACTTGGACTCTGAAGCGTAGGAAGGGGGGTGGGTTTCAGAGCCTGAGCCCGAATGTCTACACAGGTGTTCTTAGTACTGCAGTGTGAGCCCTGTGAGCCAAAGTTAGTGGCTCATCTGAGGCTCGCTGTTGTGGGTTTTAAAATGCAGTGTAGACATGCTGAAAAAAGAAGTGATATCTTGTGGAGAGTGCAAATTTGTGAGATTCTGTAGAAGGCAAAGGAACTGTGAAGTAGCAGAAAACTCTTAACTATGAGAACTTTATGTGAGTAGGGAGTTTATGTAGTAACCTTTTTCTATTGCTAGATTTAGTAAAGGACCAGAGTTGTTCGTAATGGTTTTTCCTCTTGTGCATGTAGTTCTAATCCTATTGCATATGCTAAAGGTGAGGTGAAAGCTTACAGCAAATTGATCCCTAATGATCATAAAATCTATAACTTGAACCTGCTATTAAAGGGGTGATAATGGAAGACGGAAAGCAGCCTAACATGATCAGCCTTTGTGCTTGCTGTGAAAAGGCCATTGAGGGGTCAGACAACCCGTCTCTCTGAGCACTATGTTCACATGAAATCTTTTTTTTTTCTCTCTTTTAGAAACACAACTTTTCCTTTGTAGAAGTAAATTGGCAGGTTACATGGCTCCTTGAGGATCCGCCGTGACTCTGAAAGTTGGATTCAAAATTGGTCCTTTTAAATAAATGTGGGACACTAATCTTGCAGAACAGATGGGCTTCTAAAATTTTTATTAGTCTTTTTTATAGCCTGTGGATATATCACCTCAAGCTGTGATCTTGTTAAATCTTAAGTGAATCAGGATTGGGTCTGATTATTATTGGGAAAGGGGAGTTGTAGAAAGTGATGTTGCTGATTCAGTAGATAATCTTTCTGATGAAATAACAACGAACTATTGCCCTAGTCTTGTTTTAGAGAGCAGTGAGCCACAGGAGGCGCTGCCTGAGGCTGTGGGGGTAGTTGCTGGATTTTGGTTTGTGGTGTTTCTTTTTAAGTGAGACATGGTTACTTTAAAAAATCAAAATCTTCTTCTTCCCTTTCGTTGCCTCTTTTTTTTCTTTTTAAAAGTATTGAATTTGGCTAGACTGCCTTTCTTGGGCAACTGCTGCTAGGATTTGGATGGGCTTAATGTAGTCTGAATTTGATAGCTTTCCCTACCTAAACAGTGTAATGTTGTTGCACTGTAAAGTGGGGCAAAATAATTCATGTGTGTTTCAATACATATGAATGCAATACTCAGTTTTTTTTAATTTTTAAAACAATGAAATATCTACTCTTAATTAAGAGCTGGGGGGCTGAAAGGACTGCACAATAGGAACTGCTAAAATGTCAGGGGAGAGGATGGCTGCCGTTTGCAAATCCTGTTCAGGGGCATTTTATGCCAGGCACAAGGTGGTTTTGAAGGATGAGGCAGGTTGCATACTTAAAGGGCCTTTTCTGAGGGGACTTGACTCAGTAGCTTAATTCTACTATGCTGCCGAGCCTGGTTACACTCATGGCTATTTCATGTCCACACCACAAAAAAGCCATGTTTAAACATAACTTTACACAATCACGTTACATACAGTCTAGCTAAGTCTGACACTTTGCCCCCATTCATGGCCTTACCTGGCCATTTTTGCAGTAGAAACTAGATTGCTTTGTCTAAACTAGGATTCTACAGCAGAATAGTTAACAAGCGTTAATTTTCCCTGGGTAAAAATACACCTTTGGCAGTGAAGACAAAGCCTTATTTTTGGATGTGCCCTTTTAAAACTGCCTATAATGCAGAGGTGTCACCCTCCTCATTTGAATGAAAATTGCTAACAGAGCATTTTATATTTACATTTTTAAACCGATAAATCTTACAGTTAGTGTTCTCATTAACTTACACATACTGTGTCCGTTCACAGTAAAATATACACGTAAAGTATCTAAAGTAGCAAATGCAATTATGTGCAGCGTGGGAGAAATAATGTTGCTGTGGAAGCATTTAGCATTTCCTAATCCCTTCTCCATTTCCAGTGTGGAGATTAAATAGACAACATCAACGTTGCACTACATAGTATCTTTTAATTAAAAAATGTTAGGATTGGGCTTCTCGCGCCCCTTACATTGTATGCAAATAAAGATGTTTGACAAAACATTTGGACCTGTGAATCTCTCCTAACCCAAGAGGTGTGTGCTATTTTCTTATTAAAATTTTTAACTCTTTAAGAATAGTATAACAATAGAACCGCTTTAAACAAATTAACACTTCATTGTTGAGATTGCTTTCAATAACACATTGAAGCTAAAACCCATATTTGCATTTTCTTTGTACTAATAGGAGAACATGACAAAACTACTAAATGTAAATGATTTTAAGTGAACTCCTGTTAAATTGACTACTGCCTCTTCCCCTTTTCTAAACAAACAAACAAACAAACAAAATAAACTTAATTCCTGGCTCACTCAGACTAGTCTCCAACTGTTTCTAAAGTGGAATTGTTCTGCAGCCTTGTCTGTGCTACTGAAGATACTTGTTGATGACAAGGGTGTCACATGCAGCTGATGCAGGAATTACTGAGTGTAATTATCTCGCCTGGGTAATGCCCATCAGGCAAGATATATTGGTCCTTCTAGCCTTTAACAGCTATGATTAAATTATCCTTGACTATGGCTGCAGATGAGCAGTACTCAGCACCAGTTTAGCTTCACTTGTTGCTGACACATCTTGTAAGCAACAGGTATTTTTTGTACAATAGACCGGGCTTAAGATCAGCAAAAAATCTGCAGTAGTTAAATCTGTAAATGTGGGGCAGTGTAAGGACCATTTTTGGAGAGAGGGGAGGGGAACTAAACTAAAACCCCTTTTAAAATCAAGGGAGCCAAAGAAGATATTGCTGAATCATGCATTATTACTGTATCAAAAAACATTGTTTACCGTGGATTTTCTTTTCCTTGCTGACAAAGTGCATGTGGGAATTCCATCTCCCATACAGCCAGTTTCTTGACTGGTACATGTGTGGAATATACTTTTGGAATACTTATTAAAACAACAAGATTGGCATATCAATGTACTGCCTATGAATGACAGAAGGAAAGCATCCAGAGCTACTTTAGAATGACTAGTTTCAACATGCACTGTGATAATAGGGTGACCAACCATCCTGCAAATAGTGGGACAATCTCTCAGTTGGATTCTTCATTCCACGTCCTGCAACAATTGCACAACATCCCACAAAATACAGAGTGGGGGAAGGATTGGGCTGCCCAGCTGCTCATTGTCCGGGGGGGGGGCTGCCCAGCCAAGCTGCTCCGATGCCTAGCCTTGCATGGAGCAGGGGAGCTGCCTGGCTTTGGGGGGAGAGAAGGGGGAAGTTTTGGGGGCTTAGGGCTGGCTGGGAGGCGAGCACAGGGTGGGGGGAGTATGGAAGGGGCTTTGGGTGGGAGCTGGCCATGGGGCTGCATTGTTTACCTTGCTGGCAAGTTAGCTATATCAATAACTAGCAGCTGGCTACTGAATGTAGTTAAATGTGTTGTTTTTAGTTGTTTACAGCTTCCTGAAATGGGCTATTTTGCTGTGGGTGAAATTGGTTACATTAAAGGGATGGATTTATTGTAATTTTGCTGTATCTTGCGATATCCTGCAAATGAGAGAGATCATGCTGTCCAGAAACTGGACTCATCTCAGTTGATCACCCTAGCACTGAATTTTTATGGTGGTGTATTGAGGGGAGTGCAGGGGAAAATCTGTAGTACCACAGCCCCCCAACCTCCTCAACCAAAACTACCTGCATAAAAGCATTATGAACAGAGTGTCAAAATCCAGACACCGCAGTATTGCTGGTTTCTTCTCGTTGACAGGGAATGTGTGTGATAAGTGTCTAACTTAAACTCTGGAGTTTGGGGAGGGAGGAGATGTGTAAAATTATGTGACTGTGCTAGAGGAAAGTAACAAACCTGTTACTCACTCAAAGAAATATTTCTGTGCTGGGAAACTGACTCACCTTGTTTAAATCTAAAATTGCCAACTATTTGGCCAAGGGAGGGTAGACTATTACTACTAGTGTGTATCCCTTCTATCAGAATATCTTGAAAGTCTGGGCAAGAATGAATTAAGCTTTACAGCACACCCTATGGAATGTGTATATTAAATTTGCGTAGATTCAGGTCAGAAAAGTCTGCCTAGATGATCAGACTACAAGCCATATAAATTTAACTCTGTAATACCTGCATTTTATAAATTTGGAAGTAGGTTTTGATGTTTCTGAGACTGAACTGACATCTCCAGGCTCCCAGTCCTATGTTGTTGTTTTTTTAAAATCTGTACCTAGATTGTTCAGGAAATTGAACTCTTCGGCATGTACCAATGCATCTTTAATATTAGTCTTTTGTGAAGCTATTAGTGGTTTTTCCACCAAAAGACTTTTGATCCAATATTTTATAACCAAACAACATCAATATTTATTCAGAAGAATTGCTACATGGTGATGGGGATGAAAATGTTTGAGTAAACAATGGTGGTTTCTGTAATTAGATATTTTTATTTAGATCTGTTTTTCCTTTGATTTACAGTACCTTCTTGGCAATTACTGTATGCTGTGCCATATTATGATAGATAGGCGAGATTTTACTCATTCAGTCATTAATGGTCAGGGATTAAAGAATAATCAGCAGTAAAGCTTGTTATAGGTTTGTTGAAATGTCCTTCTGGCTGCTGAGACAGCTACGTCTTCCAGAACAAACATAAAGTATAAGAGCTCATTTAGAGGGAGTGGAGCACAGTTGTTCATCAGAAGATGTTTTCATGAGGCATCCTTCATACAACACACAAATATAATCCTCTTTAAAATGAAGAGTAACAAGCATATTCATCTGAATAGATAAGCATGATCTTGGATCCTTTTGCAAGCACCAAAGCCTCTTGTTCTCAAAGGAAAGGATCTTCATTTTTCTTTTGGGAATAAGATCTAAGTGATAAATTAAAACCCAATAGTAATTATTTGATATTGAAGGTATAATTCATTGATTAGGTCAACAAACGACTGTGATGCAATACTTTTATACTGTATGATTGTATGCTTTTGTATAAACTGCTGCTTTTCTCTGGGGCATGTGAAGTCATCGGAGGGATTTTGTTTGAGGATATAATTGCTTTATGTTTAAGTGAACCTGAGGCTTAACGATGGAATTGCAACGAAAATCTCCATAACCTATGACTAAATGTATATAGTAATGAAGGATGTAGTTTCTTTCCCCCTTCTGAATTTGTGTTTTTTAACATGATATAACTTGATACTGACATTTTAGAATTCAGGCATCTAGTACTGAGTGGCGAGGAGCCTCCAATTTTAAATTCTAGTGACTTAGTTCTTCTGAAGGTCAATTAAAATCTCTGCCTTTCTATAAAGTAAATATTAAACTATTAAAGTTGCTGCAAAGATTCTGTTCATCACGTGCTCATAAGTGGGGGTGTATAACTGACTTGTACAGTAAGGGATGTCTCAAAGCATTGGTAAGGAAGTGCAAGGAACAGAAGAACCAGGGGTGCTAGAAGTAAGGGCACTGGGGGTGGTGCCTCACCCCGTGGCTTTAAGTAGTAGTAACACCAAATACATGGTGTTATTTATTATTATTATTAATAATAATACATCAGCAGCACCCCGGCTATAAAAATTGTTCCAGCACCCCAAGAAGAGCCAGGCGTTTGCAAGAAAAGCAATCTGCTTAAAACAAAAAATAGACCTTGTTAAAAAACCTACTGTACATAAGCAGTAACCGAAACCTTACTATATAATAATCTACTTTTGAAAACTGTGACTCGAAATCAATTTTCAGGAAGAAAAAAAACTTGCCTTCAGTTCTTAATAAAACGTTGCAATTTGCATTCTTTATGAGAGAGTACTTGATGTGGTTCTGTCAGTCACCAGTATTGTACTCCTAGATCACCGTCTAACATAAAAATGTGTGGCAGTGAACTCTGGGAACTTAGTACTGGTTATTTACAGCAAATGATCTCTTTTAAAAAAAGTGAGGGAGAAAGCAATGTAACACTAGTTACCACGCCTCATCAGAGCAGCAGTCCAGTCAGCTAGCCTGTCTGTAGTAATCACCAATAACTGCCTTTAAACTCTAGGAATAGACTTCCTCCACCTTCAATATACCTGGCCCATTGTGCAATATTGCAATGTTCTTTTTGTCCTAGTTGGTAACTGTTAATAGCTGTAGAATCATTTATACCTTCTCTAAATTCAGATATAATATTTCTGCCCTTCTACAAAAAGTTGAATAAAATAGCACTCTTTGCTTCAAATAGTAACTAAAGCATAAACTCAAAATCATGTTGCAATGTGACCTCTCGCATTGTATGTATTTAAGCCTTGCCACAAGAAAGTCACTGCATAGAGAATCTATTTACTTCTAGATCTTCTGTGCTATCCATGTACAAGGCCCTAGACAAAGTCCCTGCTGTGAACAGTTTCATGGGGTTGCAGTCATCACTAGATCATGGAACTCCCACCGGTAACATTGACATTTCCCATAGGTGAGAATGCATTTAAAGAAACATGCAGCCTAGTTTGGCCAACATACTAACAAACAAACAACATACTAACAACAAAAAGAAATAGTGTTTGAACACCAGTGTTAAAATGTTGTGAAGTTTTGTTTGAATCCCAACCTTCTAATGAGTTCCAGAGTTAGTCTGTTTTTAGCAAAACAGAGAGTACTGAGCATAAATTTATACCCAAATAAATTTTATATAGTCTTTAAGGTGCCACAGGACTCATTTAGCAAAATTAACTATTATCTCTTGTAGGTTGGGGGTTAATTCTGTTAAAGCCAGATAGTTTTCATGGGAAAGAGAAGAAAATAGTTATGACTCTGTGATATTTGTAAAATTGTTTAAGATTTTTTAAAAAACAAATAAATATTACTCAGATTAGGACACCAACACAGAGCCATATTTGGCCTTAATACTCTCTAAAGCCAACGGTGTGTTCATCTTAAGGGCAGAAATTGACCACTTAACTTAAAATGTTTGAATATCAACTAGATGAATTTATAAACATCGTGTTTTAAAGGAATAGTGTCGACTTAACCTCTAGTCATTTTTTTGAAAATAAATGGAAAGTAATATTTAATTTAATATTTATTTAATTAAAAGTAATTATTTAGGTAGTACACTTATCATGGAGTCACTTTTGTTTTGTTCTTTACAATTTTCCTTCCTATTTTCTTTCATCTGTTAGTGTGAAAGAATTACACAAACAGAGGGAAACAGTTATACCAAAAAGCTGCCAAACTGACACAATAAACAAATTGGGAAAACAAATATCTCTTCTCTAATCCGTTTAATTTTTACAATATTCTTTAGGTACTACTTGTCTGAATTGTTGGTTAAATTTGGGCAGTTACTTTTTTAAGGGGGAGGGACCTCTTACACAAATTTAGAATGCCATCATCATTTGTGTATATGAACTGCTGTAATCCAGTTTATATATAATATATATACTTTTCAGCTTGAGGTCTTCAAATCTCATTTTTGAGGATTTCAATAACTCAGTCATGGGTTCGGGGTTGTTATAAATGTGTATGGGTAGGGTTTTGTGGCCTGCCTTGTGCGGGAGGTCAGATTAGATGATCATATTGGTCCCTTCTGACCTATGAGTCTATGAGTCTAATACTTTTTACATCCTGAATTGAAAGTGTGTTAGCTTTACTGTTTTCTCATTATTTTATCACCTTGCATAGAGGGGAAGCATTTTATTCATATGCTAAAAATGTGAAAGGCGAAAACTTAAAATTTTATTTCCGAAAAGTGTAAAATCTGTATACCCAGTTGAAGGAAAAAAAAATAGGGGAAAACTCCCACAGAAAGAGATTAAATGTTAAATACCATAACATTCAATAAAGCCCCCATCTCTCTAGAAGAACTATGGTATCAAAGTACATAAATCTAAACACACCTTGAATCTAAGGAGACTTGTGAAGAAAACCAAAATTGGGTACGTGCCCTTTTGTGTTTCTTTGATGTACAATGAAGGCTGGAAAATCCTGAGATTTTCTCCCTTGTACACCGCACACCACACCCACCCACCCACCCCCTGCCTCCCAAGGGTACTCTACGTTTAGGACCATGGTATCTGTTTAACTCAAAAGACTTTATGGAAAATAGAGAACTAGGGAAATTACATCAGAAGACTCGAGAGGGGACAAGAATCTTTTAGTAATTAAAAAAAAAAAAAAAACCTATTTAGTACCAACTAAGCAACATTCTGATCTTTCTAAGTTTTGTAAAAGGGAGCACTCCTTAGTCACTTTGTATATATCAGAGCAGCAAAAAAGGCACAGTTACAAATTTGTGTTTATTAGTGGCTTGTCACAATTGCCAAGAAGGACACCACTTTGTGTTAATCTTAATCTCTGGCATCATTTTACTGTACAATGAGCATGAATAGACTGAGTTATCAATAATGATGTAAGGACAGAGCAGGGTTGAGGTGTATACTGATGGTGTGTGAAGAAGCTTGCATTACTGTTCCATGTTGTGCATACTAGACAGTATGCAGAAATCTGCAGTGTGCCATGCTGATTTCCTATAGTTGATGAACTGATATGGGGGATGAAAGATACTGAAACCTAAACTTTAAAAAGTGACTAGTGTTTTTGTGTTCCTAAATTAAAGCATCTTAAAGTGTCTGACTTTCAGAGGGTGCTTACGATTTTCTGAAAATCAGATGACTCAAGTTGGGCACCCAAAACTGCCAGTCCCTTTTGAAAACTCAGGCCTGTTTTTGCATAACTGCACAAAGGTTGGTATTATATCCTTCCTTGGTGGAGGGAGGGAGGGAGGGAAGATGTGGATATGGAACACTACTCCCCTTCCCCCCCCCCCCTTCAGATATGTTCTCTGCTAACATTTTTCTCTATGCAGAGAGTCTTGGGAATTTTTGTTCTCTCCTTTCCAAGCAGTGTAGGAATAGAGAAAAATAACTGAAAGGAGCTAGCAAAGACATTCTTGAGATTTGTCAGCTTCCTGTCTCAAAAAACAAAATCCCACAATACATAAAACTAAAAAGTATAACTAGAAATAAAATAACTGATAGTGATGCAGAACAAACTAAAATACTGGGGGGAAAAAACAGAAATAGTAACAGTGCCAGTAAAATGTTGGAGGCCTAGGGACCAGTGCTTATGACCTGATTACATTCAGTATAGGCAAATAGAAGACAGTTCCAACCAGTAGTGTGTATATATACTTGAGGCTTCAAAAGGTCTAACTTCCCAAAGCTGAGGAAAAATAGGAGTGAAATTAACTGAGGGGAAAATTTATACAGGAAAATGTGAATGAAAATTTTGAATTTTAAAAGAAGAGATTATTAGATGCCCCAAAAGCCATGATTTCATAATCAAGAAAGAGGACAACTTTGGCTAAAAGCCCATCCTGTTTCAGTGGCAACCTGAAGGCAGAAATTAGAAATAAAAAAGATATATATATATATATATATATATATATATAATATGGGAAAAAAGGGTAAATAGCTAGCCATCAATATAATTTAGAAGTTATGAAGAATAAAAAACGGAATTAGGAAGCTAAAGACCTCAGGAAAAAAAATCTATAGCTAGCAGGAAAATGAGTATTTTTAAGTATGTTAGGAATAAATGAAATCCTAGCAATGGTATAGGCCCATTACTAGGTGGAGATGGTAAAATTGTTGTTAATGCTGCAGAAAAGGCAGAATTTAGTGTTCAGTAAATATTTCTATACTGTATTTGGAAAGAACCAAGATGATGTAATCACATTACTTGGATGATGATGTATCTTCCAGACCACTAGACACTAAGAAGGTGTTAGACAACCTCTATTAGGGATAAAAAATTTAAATCAGCAAGCCCAGTTCACTCAAGAGTCTTAGAAGAATTGGCTGAGGAGATCTCTGGCCTGCTGAGGACTTCTAATCATGAAATAACTGGGGAAATTCCAGAAGACTGGAAGAGAGGATACTAGGCTAGATGGACCATTGGTCTGACCCAGTATGGCCGTTCTTATGTTAGTGCTAATAATTCCCAATGTTCATCAAACAGGGCAAGAACGATGACCCATGTAACTACAGGCCAGTTAGCCGGATATCAGTCCCTCGCAAGATAATGGAAAAGTTGATTCAGGATTAAGAGAGAAAGAATTAGAGATTCAGAATAATTAATTGATCAACTTAGTTTTATGGAAAATAAGTCTTTGTCAAACAAATCTGATTTCATTCTTTGAAATTACAAAGAGATTTTGATTGATAACGGTAAGTGTACAGATGTAACAGACTTTTGTGAGGTGTTAAAAATAGTTGCTCATGTGGAACCATTGTCATGTGGGTGTATTTCTAGTGGGCTCCACAGGGATTGCTAGTAGCCCCAGTATTCAACATTTTTATCAATGATCTGAAAGTAAATATAAAATCACTGCTGATAAAATTTATGGATGATGGTGATTGGCATAATGGTAAAAATAAGATAGGGCAGTTATATTGAGTGAGCTGGCCCATTCAAACAAAATACCTTTTAATACAGCCATATGCAAAGTTATAAATCTAGGAACAAAGAATGCAGAAATCAGGCTGGGAAAGGACCAAGAACTTTGGCTAAAGAAACACCGCATGGAGGAAGCAACTGGGCCCTGTACGTGGGTCACCTTCATGAAGGAACACGCCTCCTAGCACAAGATTTGATGCAGAAGCAGGAAATAGCAATCTTCTGGTACTTTTTGTTGGGGTTTCACCATGAGAACAAGGGTCATTCTTTTATAGACAAAAAAGCAGACCCCCCCCTCTAGCTCTACTTCAGAGAGGTTGGATTCCAGCCTGACTCCATCTAAGTTGGGTGAGACTTCATGCTTATGCTCCAGAGACTCAGATCAGCTAAGTCTCAGGGTCATGATAAAAGGTGCACAAGAAAAAGGCTTCTCTGCTTCTGAATTCCCCTCTAGCAAAAATGTCATATGTGGTACCACCCAGGTCAAAGGATTGAGATCCTCAGATAGTGGCGAAGAGCACCTTATGGGAGCTTCATTCAGTGGCAGTGCGGTCACAATCCCATATGGATCAGCTATCCAAGGGTCTCCCTTCATTGACTCCAGTGTGTCAGGCAGACAAGATCTCATGCACCCTGGGGAGGGTGGAGATTTGCACCACTTCTAAGGACATCTTTGTTCTCCTGGGATCCATAATCTCCCTGATTATGATCCTCAGTTAGTGAGATTTTAATCCTGTTTGAAGACAGTCTGTGAGAGAAGTCGTCCATCCCCCATCTGATCTTCTAGCGGTGGCTTTCAATGCATGTTAATGATGGCACCGATGATTGAGCTGGAGCCAACCTTTTTGACATTGAAGGAATCAGTTGTACAGGAGCAACCACTATCATCTCCACAGAGGAGATGAGTGCAGATAGGAGATCAAGATCTTTTGGTCACAGTCTGTTCCACCCTACATGGGACATCCTGCTTGGGACTGGTGGTACTGCATGCCTTGGGGACCCTCCCCTCCCCTAATGGCCCTGCTGGGATTCATGGTATATGAACACATGACACCCAAGGTTTGTACAAAATCTGATAGGAAGACACATCACTCCTCGCCTCCAAAAGAACAACCAGACCTTCCTCCTGAGCTTCACCATGAGCAGTCCAAGAGCTGCTATGGAGGGTGGCAGAGGAGCTCCCACTCTCCTTAGAGGAGATCTAGGACACACAGCATAGCCTCCTAGACATCCTGCAGCCCATGGGGTCCAGCTGGATAGCACTCCTGGTGAATGAAGGCATACTGGAACCAGCAAGGTTGTATGGCATATACAGACAATGTGTGCCCTGATGCCTCCCCCCTCCCCAGCCCACCCCCATCCGAAGAGCATAAAGAAGAATTGGTTCATACCAGTAAAGGGAGTGGAATGCCTATTTACTCACACTATATCTAATTCTATATCTAGTTGTTCAGGCTGCCACAGAAAGAGCTAGGCAGCAAGACCCAAGAGGCACCCTCACTGGTAAGGAAGCCAAACACCTGGATCTTCTGGGCAGGAGGGTGTTTGTCTGCTAGCCTCCAGTTTTAGACTAAATATGACTTTCTAAATTCCTAGATTTCAAGGACAAATTACCCTAACAGGACAGAGCTCAATTTCAGGCCTTCTATTGATGAAAGGAAGATGGTGGCCAGAACATCTGTACAGTCTGCAGTCAATGTGGCCGATACCGCATTGAGCTCAATGGCTCCTGCCATGTAATGCATCAGGTAGCATTGCTACACTTTGTGTTCCCCAGGGAAGTCCAGAATGTCAATGAGACCAATCTTTTCAATTAAAAGACAGATGACTCTTTGCACTTGCAACCCTCCATTACCTGAGTATATATACATTGGCCCTTAAAAGGAAATCCCACAAGCAACTACAAACCAGGGCAAGTACGGCAACTATTCTACCATCAGTGCTCTTACAAACCTCCCTGCAAGCTACAGAAGTTGCAAAGACCACAATATCCTACATCTGCCACATCAACTGCAGCAACCCAACCTGCTCTTGCCAAAAGGCATCTTTTATGAGACTCGTGGTAATTAAGAACTGACAATGATGCTAACCCCACCGGATCCCCAAGTCACCTAGCACTCTTTCCGCACAACTGGAGGGCAGTGATGACAGACAAGTTGCTGGATGTCATACATGCCAGCTATATTATTGAGTTTCTCCCCTCATTCCCGCTAAACCCCTTTTCCCCATGTTCTTCAGGAACTACTCTAACACGGAAATCCTCTACCAGGAGATTGAGTCTCTTTTCCAGTGGGAAACAATAGAGCAGGTGCCTCTTCAACATCAAGGAAAAGCGTTTTATTCTAAATATTTCCTAGTTCCCAAAAAGAAAGGAGGGTGGCGACCCATTCTCGGCTGTGACACCTTGATGTTTTTATTCACAAACTAAAACTCCACACAGTTACATTTGCATCAATAATATCATCCATGGGAAAAGACACATGGTTCACAATTCTCAATATGAAAGTTGTGTACTTTCACATGGGTCTTCGTCCTTCCCCCAGAAAATTCTTCAGGTTTGTGGTGGGTATAAGGTACTTCTGTTTAGTCTAGAAATAGGACCAGGGTCTGCACAAGAGTGTTTTTATTGACAACTCAGAGGGACGGCTCCACCATCTTCTCATATTTGGATTGCCTGGCTTCTCACCTGCAGGACATGCCTAAAAGTCTTGACATCGACTTCATTGCTGCTCCATCTCCTAGCATCCCTGGGAATCTGCATGAATGTTTGTTTAAAAAAAATTAAAAATGTCTATCATGACTGACGCAGACTATAGAAGTTATAGGAGTGACCTTGTATTCAGTGAAGGTGGGGGTTTAGCTTTCTATGGACAGATTTCACATTATAAGAAACCTAATAGATCTATTAAGCTCAGCCATCGCATATCAGTTTGGATTTGCTTTACTCTCCTGGGGCATATGGCATCATGTACACCATTCACCAGATTCCAACTGCGTTGCCTCCATGTTTGGAGTCGAACAGTGTGTATACCAAGCAAACACAGCATGAATATCATAGTGGCCCTTCCCTTCAAGGTGAAGGTCTCATTAAGTTGGTGAAAAGATCCTGGACAAGAGTGCATGAGTGGTGTTCTCCTATCCCCAAACTCAATAAGATAATAATTACAGACACCTCCTTGTTAGGTTGGGTGGGCTTACATGGATGGTCACACAGCGCAGGGCACCGGGACATCCTGGGGAACCAAAATGCACACAAATCATCTGGAGCTCAGAGCAATCCAGGAAGCCTGCAAAGCAGTCTCACCATTCATCCAATCTCATAATATCCTTACAGTGTCAGACAATATTACAACTGCATCCTACATAAACAACCAGGGATGAGCGAGATCCATTCCTCTGGGTGTGGAAATGGCCAACTTATGGAACTGGTGTAATATGAACCACATCACGCTATCCGCAGTGTACCTCCAGGAATATAGAATTTGCAGGCAGCCACACCAGGCACTTGTGCTATTAATTACGCATGGGAGTTGTATGATTTAGTGATGAACAGCACCGTTGCTCTGTGGAGAATTCCCGCCTGTGAGATGAACAGCAAGTACAACATAGACTGCATCAGAGAGATCAAGGCCAGTACTCCAAAGGTAAAGCTCTCCTATTCCTTTGGGAAGACCACTTAAACTGCCTTTCTTTTATTTTTTATTTGGTTTTGTTTGTTTAAAATTCAACAGGACAGAACACGCATCATTCTCGTTGGGCCAAAATGGCCCAGACTGGTTTCCAACTCTCTTACAAGTGTCATCCCATCAGCATTCAAACCTTCCTGGATGTCTTGTCTCAAGAGAACAGCAGAATCAGGCAACCCAACCCAGATGCTCTTCACCTCATTATTTGGTATGTAGATGGGCATGAGACCTAGAACATTCCTTCTCCAGAGCTGTGCAAGCCATTCTTAATATTTTCTGATGGAGTTATTTCTGTTATCTAGCCAAGTCGAAGCATTTCTCTGTTTGGGCTTAACAATACCATATGTTTGCAAAGACAGCGGGTATTCCTGCTATCTTGGATTATTGACCTTAAAACAGCTGATTTTTCCCTTAATTTTTTTATGGATTCATCTCTTGGCAATCAGCATTGTGTCACCCAACGATGGAGGGCTACTGTGTTCACATGCCCAGTTGCATCTAGGCTCTTAAGAGGTTTACTTTAAACCTTTCCACCAGTAATGAAGCCAACCCCTCCCTGGGATCCAAGTATAATACTTTTGGCACTAAGCCATCCTTGAAACCTCTAGTTACATGTTTGATGTTTCACCTGTTGATAAAAGTTGGCTTCTTCATTGACATCACCTCAGCCAGATGGATAGGTGAACATGGAGCCTTGATGGCAGATTCACCATACACACTGTTCCATAAAGACAGTCTCACTATGACTACACCCAACATTTGTCCCTAAGGTACTTTTGGAGTTTCACATAAATCAGACTATCCACTTCCTTGTATTATGCCCAATGCCATAAGCTTCCAGTGAAGAGAAGAGAATTTGTTTCCTTGATGTAAGACAAGCATTGGGATTTTACCTGCAGAGAACAAAACCGATAAAAAAAGTCACCTAGACTGTTCGTTGACATAGCCGAAAAAGTTTAAGGACAAGCTATTTCCTCCCAGATAATCTCTAAATGGATCTCTGGTTATTTCCTGCTTTATCAGTTTGAACAAGAGATTTCTACAAGAGTGCCAGCAACCCCAGTAGCATCACTTTAAGAGGTACCCCTGGTTGGTATTTGCAAGTCAGCAATGTGGAGATCCATACACACATTCACAAGACAGTCCACGCCTCTTGGATAGCAGTTCTACAAGCAGCTATACCATCTGCATCCGCACACCCTCCATCAATTTGAGTATTGCTTCTCGCTCATGGTGGAATACACATAAGACCAGCACTCAAGGATGAAAGGGAAGTTATTCACCCTCTGTAACTGGAGTTTGTTGAAATGCTTGGTCCCTATCTGTTTTCTACTTCCTGTCCTTCTTCCCCTATGCTTTGGATCATCTGAGGTGCATCTAGAGAAGGAACTGGAGAGGTGGTTAGTCTTCACCACCCTTTATGCCATTAGCATGCAGCATGAGTACTGCGAGAACACAGGCGTGGACTACTGGATACTGCTTGCAAGAATGTGGTCTCAGATGCATGGAAAACAGATAGGACAATGCATCTCAAACGCCTGTTAAAAAAGGTAAGTAACATCCCTTTTTGCTGGTATAAGCTGTGTCCACACTAAGAGCCCTTTGCTGATATTTGTGTGTGTGTGTTGTGAGCTCAATCTGTTAGCTTAGCAAAAAGACTAAGAGGTGACTTGATAACTATGTCTAAGTACTTTAATGGGGAGAAAATAGTTGGCACTAATATTCTTTTTAATTTAGCAAAGAGAAATCACAAGAACCAACTCTGGGAAGCTGAAGCCAGGCACAAATTTTTTAATAGTGAAGGTGACTGGCTACCGAAAGAAGTGGTGGATTCTCCATCTTTTGATCTTTGAATCAAGACTAGATGCTTGTCTGGAAGATAATGCGTTTGCCAAACACCAGTTATTGGGCTCAGTACAGAGTAACTAGATAAAATTCTATGGCTTGTGATAGAAGTTCAGACTAGGTCATCTAATGGTCCCTTCTTTCTTTAAACTCTATGAATCTATAAATGGAGACTAAAAGAGCCTTATTTTGCTCTCAAGTTGCTGAGCAGCACTAAATCATGAGCTGGTATCCCTCCTGACACTTAACGTCTCTGAATATTGGCTTGTCTGGTTTAAGAGCTTTAGCATTTCTTAAGATGCCAGTATTTTTGTAGAAATCCTATTGGACAAAGATTATCCCTGGTTTGGGAGTGGATACTCTGTAGATCTGGTATTCCATTTTAAAAGCTTGGGCTCAGCAGTTACTGAGAAATGGTTTGCCTTGGGTTCAGGACAGTTTGTTTTTTAAATACTTAGGTGCGCTGCCATGTATTTCGTTATATAATTTCCTGTGGAGTTATGTATTCACTCCAAGAAATTCCATGGTTCTTAGTTTTTGGTTTGTGATGGATGGTTCCTTATGGATGCTTATAACGACAATATGGAAGATACTGGTATGACATCAGCACTTTAGAGTGAAACGAAATATTTACATTTGAAAACATTAATGCATATAAGCGAACAGAACTTGCATTCTTGAATGTAGATATGTGTATTTTAAAAGCTTTAAATTCTGCTAAACTGGTATTTAAAGCAGAATGGTATGTAGCTTAAAATCTGACACTATCTTCTATAGTGCCAATCAGGTAAACTAATCACCAAAATGATCTCTACCAAAAAGATCAACACCTTCTCATATTTTACATGCATATAATTATTTAAAAAATTAATGTAGTTTGACAGCTGCACTAATAAAAAAGTGAAGAATCCTACAAATACCACCAGTACCCCACTTCCCCCCCCCCTTTTTTGGACTTAACATTGGCATTTGACAAATATACCCCAAGTTTAAACTTTCAGGGCCAGATTCCCCTCCTCTCCCCCACCCGTTATATAGAATCTAGGGCTGGAAGGAATTTAGAGATTATCAAGTCCAGGCAGGTGCAGAGGCAGGACCAAGTAAACCTAGACCATCCCTGACAACTGTTTGTTGAACTTGTTTTTAAAAACCTCCAATAATAGAAACTCCTCAGCCTCCTTTTGTACGCCTGTTCCAGAACTTAAGTATCCTTATAGTTAGAAAGTTTTTCAACCTAAATCTCCTCTGCTGTAGATTTAAGCTCATTATTTCTCATCCTACCTTCAGTGGACATGGAGACCAATTGATCCTCATTCTATTTGTAACAGCCCTTAATGTATTTGAAAACTGGTATTAGGTTCCCTCTCAGTCTTCGTTTCTCAAGACTGAATATGCCCAGTTTTTTACCTTTCCTCATAGATTAAGTGTTCTAAACTTTCCATCATTTTTGTTGCTCTCCTTTGGACTTTCCAGGTTGTCCATATCTTTCCTAAAGTGTGGTGCCCAGAACTGGATGCACTACTCTGAGGCCTCACCAGTGCTGAATGAAGTTGAACAATTATCCCCTGTGTTTTATGTTCAACACTGTCATTAATACTTTTTCACGACTGCGTCATGTTGCTAACTCTAATTCAATTCGTGATCCCCATTTATACCACCCAAGATCCTTTTTAGCAATGCTACTGTCTAGCCAATTATTCCCCATTTTGTAGTTGTACGTTTGATTTTGTTTTCCTTCCTAAGTGTAGTACTTTGCGCTTGTCTTTATTGACTGTCATTTTTTGTTGGTTTCAGACTAATTCTATAATTTGCAAAGGTTGTTTTGAATTCTCATTCTGTCCTCCAAAGTGTTTGCAACCCCTCTCAGCTTGGTGTCTTCTGCACATTTTAGAAGCATACTCTCCAGTCCATTATCCAAGTCATTAATGAAAATATTGTGTTGCACTGGACCCCAGGACTGACCGACCCCCTGTTGGACCCACTAGATATGCCCTCCCAGTTTAACAGTGATACCATTGAGTAAATGTCATAGCTCTATTGACTTCAGTTGAGCTATGACTATTTACACAAATTGAGTATCAGGACTCGAATCTTCATTTTTTCACATAGTTTGATTTTAGATAGATGCTTTTTTAAAGCAAAGGAAGATGGAAAAATATGCTTCTCAAGAGGGTTTTTCTCCAGCTCTTCTAAAACATCGCTCTTGAACAGAAACCACACACATTTTTAATCGGCAAATGTGGTGATTAAATGTTTTTAGCATTTTAAAACTTTCAGACTCAGACAGTCTTAACTCTTCTGCACTTGCTACCAAGCAAACAACAGCAGTAATAGGTAAGAAGTTAAACATTTTTTGCTATATAAACTTTCAAAGTTCTGGGCTGAATAGAAGAGGCATGCTTTTTTGTCTTTTTAATCTGATATTGGACTCTGTAAAAGTAGTGTTGAGCTTGTTTCAAAAGTAAAACTGAGGTGCTACATTTTTTTCCGTGCTACTATTTTTCATCAGATATTTTATATCTGTACCCAGGGCAGAATGAAAAATGTGTAAACATTACAGTAACCTTCAAAGTCTGGCTTTCTTTAACTTCCAAATATTTTTGTCCCCATTAGTAGGTTCTTAATGTTGTAGTTTTAAAAACTATTCTAGTCGGTCACATTCAATGTCAATATTGTGCATATGATGCTGGGCAGCCTAAGAACTCGAAGAAATCTATTTGTTCCCTCAGAGAGAGAGAGAGAGAGAGAGAGCTACCTGCAAAAACACATTTTTAAAAATATATGATTTTACGGAGAGACGAATCAAAGTTTGCAGTATGAGCTGGGGAGGAGAGGCACCCATTGACTTTCCTGAGAGGACACTTTTTAAACATAGGTTAAGATAAGGCTTCTCAACTGCTGTTTTCACTGACTTTTCTTCATGGCTACTACATTCCAGTGCTTTTGTTTGTGCCTGGTATTTCGGAAATTTTGGTGAGGGGAGGTAGGTGGGTGGGGCACTTTGGAAGCTGGTCAACAGTAAGGAAGGGAGAGCTGGTGTGGGAATTGTAGAGTCGGGTCAGAGTTTAACTTTAGTGGCCATTCATCAGATGCTGATTGATTGCTGTGGAATCCCAGGGGACACTTAACAACATCTCCACCCATCCACCCACCCCCTTTGAAAGCAGATGGACCAAAAAATGGGGAGAACGACACCCAGGAATTCAGCTGTTATAAAATGTTTTTACAGTGCACTGTACAGCCTTTCCTGAAGCAATCATGTTTATTGTCTTGCTGTCCTATTTCTTGGGCTCCTGTGGCTGTAAAAGATGAATAGCCCCTCTGATAGGGTTCACTGACTCTGTTTGATTTGAAGTAGACTTTCCTTTATTGTTTTGTGTTTAAAATTGTATGCCACCAATTCAAGGAAATATTTTCTATTTGGAAATAATCAACCCATAGTTAACTTCTTTCAGAATAAATCACTGTTAACCATCTTTAAAATCATTCCCATCATCACCTTCCTGCCTTTTTCTCTCTCTCAGGATGATGCTTTTTTTGAGGAAGCTTCTAAAAATATTAATTGTGATACACTGGAATTCTCAAATTGATAAAGAGCATTGTTACTCTTACTTTTTACATGTTTCATATATATCTTTTCAGTAGTCTTCTAGTTAACTTTCTAAAATTGCCCAGAGTTTAATGAAATGGCAAATGCTATTTAAAAACAAACACATGCATAACCCTTAACTATCTTTAGAGCAGAGCAGCCCAGTAACAATTACAGAACCAAACAATAAAACCAGTAAACATAATTCATGTGATCTCTATTGCAAAATGTTTTAATTTAGGAGGAAAGTGGTATCTTTATCTCCAGTTTTCCATCTTTATACTCCCTACCCCAAAGAAAATGACTGTTTGGTTTTTTTTTCCCCCTCCCTGAGGCTGTATTCACAAATTATTTGATCTTAAATTGGGAAACTGTGAATGAATGGGCAGCAGTTAATATGCAATCACAGTTTAGAGGTCATTCCAAAATCCCAGCAGTTAAATTACAATTTGGCAATCTATCCCTGCCCTTTCATTATCTGTGTATCTTCAAGTGGGACAAAAATGATGTTTCAAGGGGAAAAACAATCTTATGTTTTCCACCCTTACCCGCACCCCCCCCTTTTTTTAAAAACAATAAAATAACTATTTCAGGGGAAGACACCACCAAATATAAAAATATACATTCATAAAGAGAACTTTTGTCAAGGTAGCTGTATATGTTTGGTTTTAGGGGATGTGATTGAATGGGGGAGAAATTGAAATCATTTGAAATTTGTCTGAGGCTATCTTAAAATTTAATTCTGTTCTTAAAAATTAGATTAAAATTAATAAATTTTGTCATGATAGAATGCTCTTCTGTTATGGAAGATTCCCTTTTTATCCTTCCAAAGATTGTTTTTATTAATCCAAGATTAGTCATAGTTTTTTTCATATATATATAATACATATGTCCAACAAATATGGGTCAAACCCCTCAGATTTCAGTCTGCTGCTCTGGAAATGGGAATTAGGGGGACAGCAGAAGCAGATTAGGAAAGTCCTTTATATGCTATTAGGTTCTCCACAAATTTAGTGCATCTTTGCCTGCTGGAAACAGAGCTCTTTCATGAATCTCTCTACAGCAAGAAAAAACGGAAATCTCTAGTGCTTTGGTGCAAGATCTGTGTGTGTTTGGATTCCTGTTTCAAATAAAAAACAAAACTTTATTCTGAGCTACAGATATTGCAGCCCATTAGCTTTATTGGACTCAGTTGTCCCTGTTTGGTGGGGGGGAGGGAATAAACAAAACAAATAAAACCAAAAAACAAGTGAGGAAGAGGAAACTTGGCTGCTGGCCCTCAACCTTGGGACTGTGAATAATAAATGACGACAGTTTTCTTACTAATTCACTGTGGGGTTGGCTGTGGGTGGGCATAGTGCTATGCTTCTACCCACAGAGCCCTGCTGACACAACTCACTTCCATTACCCAGACAGATCTGAATTCCTTCCAGTTACGGTAATGGAGAGGACAGTTTGGGCCTCTAATGCTTTGAAGGTACATTGGGATGTATACAGATTCTAATGCTCAGTCAGATAAATGAAGAAACCTGTGCAGTTAAAATGCTGCCACACCTTTGAATAATCTAGCCTCTTATATGTTGCATTATGCTGTATGAAGGTACAAGAATTAACACTGAAGTTGGAAAAGGCAAAAGAGAACATTACTTTTTTAGAGCCAATCTGTGCCTAGGAGATCATCAAGATGACTACACTCCTCCAGCTGCCTTTCACTGTCTAGTCATCTTCATTGCAGAGTGGACATAGGTTGAGGTCTCTGAGAGATGTGTATATATAATTTTATTTTTAAAGAAACAACTTGTGGTAGAGATGGTGTAAACGTGACCATATTAAATGGTGCTCTCTTCCCCCCCTTCCACCCCAACCCGCCACATCAACGGATTTTCTTAAAGCTACTCTTAAATCTAGATCTCAAATCCTCTTGATGCATCACATTAGAAACTTGCTGACAGCTTTCTCATTGGAATGAAAAGGTTGGCTTTTCAATTCTGTCTTAAGACTTTATCATGTTCCCTGTGTAATCTGCATATCTGAAATCAAATTGTCACCTTTGTTAGATGGTTGCATTAAAAATGTGATTACTTAATTTGCATCCATGTTCTGTCGGGAGTGGGAGTTGATTGAGCAACTCCTTGATTAGTTTCTGTGTCTGTGGCCTGAATGACTCCTATGTTGGGCATTGTATTCTTGGCAGCAGTAGCATCTGGATCTGTGTGACAGGACAGTTCCCTGGCCTTTGCCCTCCCCTTGCTTCTGGCATTGGCTGTTTGAGGGAGCTAATGGTAGGTTTAACTTGTTTCTGGACTCTTGCTCATATGATCGCCATTTTCTTTTCAGCTGTGTTCCTTGATTGAGAGATGCATAATCCATGCTGCATGCTTTTAAAGAATCTCAGGTTCATGTGACTTGACACCTTGCCTGGCTTTTCATATCATCCTCTTTCCCCGGTCCCCTCCAAGTTCTTTAAAAGTTGTATGGCTCAGCAATATTTAATATATGTTCTTTGTAAACTTACATTGAAAATAGAGCACTGCAAGAGAACACTATAATACAGTATACTGCCTTACCACACTATGCACAGAAGGCATTTTCTAGTACAGGAAGATTCACAGATCTAAATTTTAATATTTAGAACTTAAGGCAGCTAGATATTTTTCAAAACACTTAGAAGATCTGGGATATCAGTCTTGTTCAGATGCTAATAAGGATGCTTTAATTTTTCTAGCAGAAAGGTATGTATCCAGAAAAGTACCTATTTTTTAAAAAGTGTTTATGGAAAACCTCCTTAAAAAACTTACCCAGAAATAAAGAATAACTACACAAACAACCTTGTATGGTACTACAGATATATTTATACGTAGTATAAAATGTGTCCATGCAATGTGAAGGAGTAAGCCTGTTTTCCTGGCTTATTATGATCAATAAATGGAATACATTTTAGAGAAAGGAAATCACAATGGTAGTCCCCTGTTTCCTCCCTGTTTCCCCCTTCCAAAAAAAAAAGTTGGTACAGAGAATGTTGGTTGCCGTTAGAGAGATTCTGTTGCCTTGCCTCCCATCACACCGTGCTCAATTGAACAATAACTGGTTCTTATTTCTGTTTTTGCTGTTGGTCATTCCTGTGGAGTAGATTAAAGCTACTAGTTAAGGATGATGGAAAAATTAGTCCTGATAGGAGCCCTTACTTGCACTGTACAGTGATTTGACTTTACATCAGTGTTTGGGATTCTCTAGTATATTTTATGATCTCCTACATCAAGAATGCTGTGTGTAGGTGTTAATTAGTTTTAGATTTCACTCTGAACTTTCTTATTCTGAGGTTGTTTGGTGGTTTTACACTTCTCCACAGATCTGGTTTTAAAGCTAAAATGATTTTTTTTAACTTCTAATGAAACACAAATCTGTATAGGATGCTATCTCTGTGTACCACTTCCCTCTGTTGGATGGAATGCAAACATGCAAGCATCATAAGTTTCTGCTAGTGAATAAATAAATGATATGGTGGTGTATACTGATTTTTCACTCTAGAGTGAATGTGGGTTTAGGATTTGATTTAACTTCATTAACTAACATGTTTCCATTTGTCTTAAAAATTTGGGCAAGCTAATCTTTAAATTCTATAACTAACTTACAGTGTACAAATTCTTCCTTCTAATTCCAGCTTCTTCCAAGAAGTTCCACTGACACTGAAAGGACTGGCTTGCAGAGGAGAATTGTCAAAATTCTTGGCTTTGACACTACCTTTGGTGGTGATGGCAAGCTTTTGCATCCATTTTTCCCCTGAATGTTCTGTCTTGCAGATTGACTGAAAGATTAGAGAGAGGATTGTCCTTGTTTTTTTACTTGACGTGCACAGTGCAACAATAGTAAATTTAAATGACCTAGTAACTTTATCCAATGTTTGTATATGCAAGAAAAGTTGTTATCTGAAACATGCAATAGGTGACATACCCAAATGGGTGAGTGTTGGCAGATGGTTTCCGTTCTTGAGAGGAGGGTGGGGTAGACATTCTTCCTGGCATTGTATTGCAAAGAAAACAATAACACTTCTATTTTATTTTTGTCCAAGTATGGGTGGCTGCTTACAAGAAGGATAGCTTTTCCTCTACAGAAGTTGTTGTGAACACTTGGCTTATCATTACTATCCATAATATCTCCTTTTACGGTTCAGGTACTTGTTTTCTTCTGTGGGTGACTTAGCATGTCATGCACATTTTTCTTCTGTCTCCTTTTCCAGGTGCTACATTTCTACTGTGACACATGTTCTGTCCCTATCTGTCGGGAATGCACCATGGGACGACATGTGGGTCATAGCTTTATCTACCTCCAAGATGCCCTCCAGGATTCCAGAACCCTTACCATCCAGCTGCTAGCAGATGCTCAGCAAGGACGCCAGGCTATTCAGGTAAATTGCTCACCTGGCTAAGAGAATCTTCCCTTTTGTCTTCCGCCAGCTGTGCCTGCTGCTACAATGTCCCCTGAGTGTGCAACGCAAAAAGCCTTTCTTTTCAGCTTTTCCTATCCTCCACCCCACTCTCTCCCTTGTTGCAGTAGGTGATGTCTTTTCATTATTCAGGAAGGGACTTCCTTGTCAGCAGCAAAATCAAAGGAAACGCCAACACACTATGCACGTGCATCTCTGTTGCATCATCCTTTCATAAATCGGGACATTATGCTATTTCCACAGGAGACACCGCACAGTTTGACATGTAACTTCAGAACATTGAGCTACAAGGTCTTTTAAAGCTCTCTTGTTTGAAGATGGCCTATGCCTCTTATATTGCTGCATAACTGTCAACAACTGTCTCCAGTTTTTCAGAACAGTGACTGTTTCTTAGTATGGGCCTGACCAGTGCCTAGCACAATGCACGGTTGTGGGTTATGGGCTTTGCCACATGATAAGTAAATAAACATCAGCTATTTGGATTAGAATGATCAGAATTCCACTCTGTGTGGGTGAGTGGGGATCTATTACAAATATAACCTTCTCAGAATAGGAACGAGGATGAATTTAAGCCGTGAGTGGGTGAAGGCATTTCTGCATTCAAGGATCATAAAAGTGTTTTAGATAAAAGGTGCTATATAATTAAATAGTGCCCTTTCTGTGGTAGAATGCAGCAGCTGTTCAACAGCACACGACAAATCTAAATGCAGGACAAGGATGGAAGAAAAATGCCATACCCCTTAAAAATACAGGAGGAATTTTGGTAGGCAGAAAGGAATTTGACTAGAAACACAGGTAAAGGGCCCAATTCAGCCATCCTTACCCACACTGAATGGTACTTGACTTTGGGGATAATCTTGCTGATGTCAATAGAACTTCTTTCCAAGTAAAATATTGGCCATCATGAGAAACATGACAGAATCAGGTCCTAAACTACTGTCTTCTCGAGAGTTGTAATAGGTAACACATCACTTACACAGCACTGCCCACTTTTAAAGCTCTGCAGATACTAATCTTCATAACTCCCTAGTAGGCAGTATAGCAAAACTCAAACGTTTTAAAAGTCATAAATCAGCCCCCCTCCCTGCACAAATCTGATAGATTATTTTAAAAATGAGATTTAAACCAGCCTTTCTACCTCCCCAAAAACTGAGTGCATTGATTTGCCTTCTGTTTTGTTTTTTGTTTTAACTTTTATAGTATATAATTCAGTTCACATTTTCATGTCTTTCTCTGGACCTCCAAAGGCTAAAGAAAATTTTTCTTTTAAATGAAAGCTGACACTTGCATGAAATCATTTGTCTTTAGTCGCTGGGACTTTAGGTACCACACCAAATACTGCAAGACTCGCAATAAAATCATGAGATTTGGCAGTAATTGTAGTTGTATTTATTTGCCCCCATTTTACAGATGGTGATACTGAGGCTCTGAGGATAAGTTGAATTTTCAAAGGTCACCTCAATTTGAGTGCTTAACTTTAGACATCTAGAACATAATTATCAGAGATGCTGAAAACCTACAGTGTGTCAGTGGGACTTTAATTAGAACTGTTGGTGCTCAGGACCCTCTGAAAACCAGTCCCTGGATTTTTGCCATTGGGCATCTGAAAGCCTCAAAGCTCAAACTTTAATGAATGCCATGAATCAGTAGCAGAGCTGGGATGATCTTTTTGAATTCTACTTCCTAGCCTCTTAGCCTGTGCAGTAAACCTGCATTTCCTTCTGGAGATCTTAGCTCCTGCCTAAGATACAAAGGGGAGAAACGTTTAATGCAGTCACAATACAAAATATAAAAGGAACATAACAGCTACTTATTAAAAATAAATTAAAATTCTTCAGTTTATTTTAAATATTAATGAATATACTTTAACTAAAGGTAAGTTAAAAGTGAGGGCAGAAACCCCATCCTAAATGCAGCTGATGTATTAGAAGGATCTTTGAAATCTGGGTGTGCGGAAAAGCCATGTCTGGTTCAATGCCTGGGCTTAGAGGGGAACATAAGAAATGGTTGCAGTAATACTGTGAATAAAAACATTCTGTATGTTCAACTCTCAGATATTAACTCAGATCTTATATATTCCTTCTATAACAAGGAATATGGATTACAAATTAAAGGTTGTTCAGTTTATGCAGAATTAACTCTGATTTATTTGGTTTCTTTAATGCGGTAGCACCTAGGAGCCTTAGTCATGGACCAGTGCCCATTGTGCTAGGTGCAGCACAAATGCAAAACACAAAAACTGTACCAATCCTAAAGAGCCATATGGTCTAAATCTGTTGTAATTCTTTTAATCTAAACATAATTATTATGATTTACCATCTTGCACCCTAAGTAAACTGAGTAATAGAACAAAATATCTTTAACCAAAAGAAATGGCCAAAACAAGCAACTTCATACCACCAATTTGGAGTGTGAGAGATACCTGGCAGCCTGATTCTGTTATGGAGGTCCTATATTACAGCTCCATAATTACGGATGAGCTTTACTCTTAAAGCAGGAATTCAAACTTTTTATTATGTCTGAAAAATACTGTATTCTTTCCCGAATTACAGCATTTATTGAGTATAAATGAATTCTCTGAGGATTTATAAGTAAATCTGTACAGGAGCTAAAATTAACTTTTTTAAATTAGGACCTTTAAGGAACTGAGCACCTTGTGTTGGACTTCCTTAGTTTTTAATGATATTAACTGAGTTCAAGTTTCCCACATAGTTAAAACTCACTGAATTCTTTTGTATAGGCTAAATTTTTTTTTTGTTTTGTTTTTGTTTTTTTGGCTGCTGTTCTTCAGAACAAAGTTTTTCCTTCCACAGCGGATGGTACAGAATCTTCAGGGAAGCCCACAAATTGCTGTCTTTCAAAATGGCAGCCATTTCCTTTTGTTCTCAAGATGACTGAGGCCACCAGGTGCTCTAGACAAAAATGGTTGCTACATCATTCACCAAATACTCAGCATCCTCAGTATACTTGGCCATCATCTTCCTTGAGGGCAATTTGGCTTCTTTGCTATTGAGAAAAATAGAGGAGAGGCAGCCATTTTGAAGAGGACAGACATTTGAGTTTCTCTCAGAAGAAGATGTTATGTGCCAACCTCTGATGGATAAACTTTCAGTTATGAAAAATGATGCAGAAATCATGAATCCCAGCTTTCTTTTGAAAAACCACCCAATCGACTCATCAGGGAGGGGGAATGGGTGTGCTTGGGCTCAGGGAGGGTTGTGGAAGGCAGGAGAGGGGTGGAAATTGATTAAATAAAGCAGTTGTATACCCACTTCACCAGGCCAGTATGTTCTCACTAGTTTGTGCTGCTCCAGAGCAGGGTAGAGCAGCCAGGGCATTTAATTTTTTTTAAAGTTGATATTTATATCCAAATCTTTACAGAGATCACATGGTAGCATTTCTTTCTGTTCCTTGTTTGATGCGAATGTGTGATGGTTTTTATCTGGGAATCTGGGAATTTCTTTTTTAAGTTAAGATGGAGCTATGTTTGAGAGTACATATCAGTAATTTGGAGGGTTGAGTGGTAAACCACTAATTCTATCTGGTAGAATACCTAGGGTTGCTACCCTTCTAATTGCGGATGACTGGACTGCCAAGGCCCTGCCCCCACCTGGTCACTGTTTAATTGTCTCGAGGAGCCTGTTTGCAGGCAGTCCTGGCAGAGCAGGGGCTGGCATGAGTTAATGACCCAGTTCCTCCCTGTGCCTCACAGTAACCAGACTTCTGCTTCAGGTGCCATTTAGAGTTGCCAAGTCCCCGAAAATTGGGCACCTGGCAACCTTAAATGGCACCTGAACACAGAAACCAAATACCAGACAGTCTGGGTAAAAACCAGACAGGTGACAACCCTAAGAATACCTTCCTACCAACGGCTACAACCTAGAGTCTCTCAACTGCCACTGCAGCTCATGAGAGGAGGGATTTATGTGCTGTGTTGGGAGAAATTGGATGGGAGACTCCAATCCAGTTCCCTGCTGTGCCATAGGCTTCTCATGTATCTTTGAGCAAGTCACTTAGTTTCCCTATGTCTTAGCTTCCTCACTGCAAAATGGGTTAATACGTCCCTACCTTTTAGGAGTGTTATTAGGATAAATGTGTTAGATTGTGAGGCTTTCAGATAGTATAGCAATGGGGGCCATATAAGTACCTCTGCTAGAGAAATAAAGAACAAAATGGTTTCCCTTTATAAGTATACTAATTAAGCTCTCTGGGGCAGCAGCTGTCACTTTTATGTTTGTACTGTGCCTAGCAAATAAGCACTACTACAACATAGATATTCAATTATAGGCTAATTCTCCCTCTCCCAGTTTCTGGATGCTCATTCCTAGGGCTTGTGCACTGTAGTCCTCTAAAAGACATGTGAGGCAGAACACAGAAAATCATCTGGAGCTCAGAGGTGAGTGGCTCATGTAGGGCTCAGTAAGTCACAACTCCTTCCAGGCCTGCTTAAGATGTCAGTTTTGCTCATGAGCCAAGAGTCATAAGACTGTCAGATCTGTTCCATAGAAACCATCTAGAAATATTTAATGTGTCCCAAGTATGAGCAAAGAGGACGAGTATGGTAGCTAAAAGAACTTCGGTAGTACAGTAGCTTTGAATTTCTTCAAGCTGGCCTGGACAAGGGCCTGTCTGTTAAGTAATTAGATTATTGCGTTTTGACTTCCATTGATGTTGATGCTTTATCTGCACTACTTGGATGATTGAATAACAGACTGTGCTGTTTAAATGTTTTTAAACAGAAATTAGCTACATTGCTTACACGGCCAACCTGCAATGTATGTATTACCACATCTATCCCTTTTCTTCTGCCTCTGCCTCATTCCTTTCACTGCTTCTCTTACTTTCTCACCATTCCTTTCTAATTTTCTTTTCACACTTAAAACAGCTGGCAGAAGACACCTAATTTCATGATGTGTGACCCTGTTAATGACAGTTCGTGACTGGGGAAGCACAAAAATGATGGATTGTGTTGGATCTGCAAGATCTTGTGAATGTGATTTCTACAAATAATTCAGAACTGAGAAAATAATTGTAAGTGACATTCAGAGGATTAGGGCCAGGCTGGAAGGATAGTGACACTGCCACACAGTTACAGAGGAGAGATTTCTTACTCCCATACCATAAGGGAAATGAAGCTTTGTGTTCATCATATAGAATAGGGAATATATCCCGCATCTCTACCAAATCTATATTGATTGGTCCAGAAGAAGATGCATCCAAACCTTGTAGACCAGCTTGGTTGAGACTCTTTTTTTTTTCCTAAAATGTTGATACAAACTGTTTAAATGACTGGTTTCTGAGACTAGCCCAATTGTTTAGTATCTAAGTCTATGTCCACACTACAGTTGATGTTGGCATTACTTATGTCACTTGGGGTGTGAATAAACAACTCCTTTAGCGACATAAGTACTGGTGTGGACAGCACTGTGTTGATGGGAGAAGTTTTCCCATAGCTACCACAGCTCGTAGAGGTAGTTTTATTATGCTGACAAGAGAGCGCTCTCCTGTCGGCATAGAGCATCTTCATCAGATGCACTACAGCGTCGCAGCTGCAGTGCTGTATGTGTAGACAGGCCCTAAATAGCATAAGGGATTCAAATTTAGGAAGGGCTCTGGAGATGCAGTGCTCAGTTCTTGGAGGATCAGTTCATATTCCTGTTTTAGCAATCCCTCTGGCTGAAGGAGTTGAACTGACAGTCTTTTAAAAGGAATGTTGCCATGACATTGGAACTTGGGGGTAAATAGAAGTGACAGGTTTCTGCCATGCTGATGAACTTTATGTAAAACTTATCAACTGCTTAAAGAAGAAAAGGTAAACAGTACTGAAGTGGGGAAAAGAGTTATAATACTGAATCCCATATGAGGGGCTGGAAAGCATGCAAACAAATAACCATAATTGGAAGTTTGTAGAAAGGGAAACTTACTTAAACTCTCTCTGAGCTTTTGGAGGAAAACTTTGTTAAAAATCTGAAAAGGATGTTGTAAATGACTTAATTCAGTCTGCCAGTCCTGCTGACGTGCATCTCAGGGTATGTCAACTTGAGACTACGATAAAAGGTCTGTGTGTTTTAAAAAATGTGTTAGTGAACATGTTTTTAAAACCCTGTTTAAACAGAGCAGGTTGTATTTATAATAGATGTTTGAGGTGAGCATTAACCTGCCCTAGCGTTGATCTCCAGGCTAAAAAATGTTAAAATACAATTTATGCCATCTACAGTGGTTTCAAAACATGTTGATTCAAATGAGTTGGATAAAGAGCTTTTCTGAATGCACCATCTTGCCTAGTCTAGGTAATCCCTTAGTTGCCTTTGCTGTGGTGTTTGACAGTAAGTTGTTTTAAAAGCTGAAGACTGTGACAGGCCTGGATCATTAGCAGAACACAGAGGAAGTGGTTCTGTTATCTTCCAACATCAAAGGCTTCAGAGTTGGTGGTAGGCAGGGCCTTTTTGTCTTTACTGAAATAAATTGAGAGGATTGCTGGGGGGATTGCCTGTTGGCAAGGCAATAAGTAGCACCCAGCTGTGGAGCAGATGGGGTGGAGTCTGACCACCTAACACTTAAGAAATTGAAAGGAATCTAGAAAGACCAAAAGCAAAACAGATCAGACTCATCAATGAGTCTGGAAGCCTATCATAAGTCTTTCCGTGCGTAGATTGCATTGATAGGAATTGATGTCTTAGGTCAGTAGACCAAAATTTAAATCTGAAAACTATAAAATGCTGCACCTAATCCCTTGATGGAATAAAATGGGACTGATTAATCAGGCCAATACTGTCAAGTACAGTAGATAACTTTTTTCGGTTTGATGTACTGTAATTATAATTTGATAGAGAATTGTCTGCACCACCATTGCTGCGGCTCAACTGATTTGAGTGCTAATGTGGGCAAGACAACACTGTTCACCAGCATCTTTGCTACTGTTGCCTAGACCTACCCAGAGCTGTGTCAGTGACAAAGTGGTGAAAATGCTTGTGCCCTGTCAGAGCTAGTCCTCCCACCAGTGGAGCTGCACAGTAAATTTTCCCAAAAAAGTCCAATGTCTTCAAGGTCTGCTGGGTGTATCTTTTTCACCACTGTTTTTCTACACTTCTCTTTAAACTGTCGCTTTTGCAAGGACCTGCCTTGCACAGGTTCTGCACCAGTATTAAGCTAGTACTATGTAAAAAGAAGGTCTTTAAGTTTTAAAATGTCATGGGCTTATTTGTGCATGTGCCATGAAAGAGCACTGCAAACAGTGGGGGGTAATAGCAATAAACTTTCTTATAGGTCAGTCTGTATCTACTCCAAAATATAACTTTTTGGCAAACTGGAGCTCCTTTTAAAACCTATGAGAAATAGAAACGTCAACAATTTAAAAATAAATCCAATAGTACAGCTTGTTTCTTTTTTAGTGCAACTGGTTTCTTTTTTTTAATTGCCCAGGCTGAAAGAAATGTAGAACAGTAAACAGCATAAATAATGTCAAGTAAAAGAGACTTTAAATTCTTTTAGATGTAAGATTTTATTTATAAAAGTGGTAGAAATGTATGTTTTTGCCACATATGAATTTTAGGTTGACCAAATCCCTTCAAGTATTTATTATTACCCCTTGTCCTGCTGTTTGCTAACTTCCTTGAAATAAAATTTTGGTTTGGGTGTGGTGTCGGGAAGATGAATGTAGCAAATGCTGGCATTTCTGAAAATTGCTCATGCCTAAAAATTTTTGGGAAAATTTTATATGTAAAAGATAAACCAAAGTGGTCTGCTTTTTGCTCTATATATTGATCTTTATGATTCATTTCTAGTCTGTCAATTTTCTAGCTTTTAGCCTTATTTCCATCAAAGCTCCTTGTTTTTGTTTTAGTCCGCTTTCGCCTCTCCCACCCCAAAAGAAAAAATTCCCATGTGGCTGGTTTCTGGCCTGGTCTATGTTGAAAATTTAAACCGGCTTAATTTGGTTGATTTTTAAGAATAGTTTTAGTTAAATGAGTGCAGTTTAACCAAAGACAAACTCTGGGTAGTCCGTTTTTACTCTGGAAGATAGGGATAGGAATAGGCACACTTTAAAAGCCGGGTAAATGCTGCCAAAACAATTGTAGCTTTCAGTTTTACCCTAATTTGGCAAAGTATTAAAAGCCAAAACAAATCCAGAAACACAACTTGTTACTAGTTGCTAGATAGAGAATCTTTGCTATTTTAATCCATTTGTTTAGCCTCAGGCCTTGCCACTGACAAATTAGATTTAAACTCATAAAGATGCCCTCTTTCATAGTCTCCTGTGTTTCCCTCACTGAGATGGTGCTGCCTGACAGCATAGGGAGCCACTATCTTAGCTGAGGCCAGGTTGGCTTCCCTTGTATTGGGAACAACGGGAAACGGTAGGTATTTTTCAAAGAATGCACCTTTTCAAAGGTCCACTCTGGCTTTGGTCCCACTGATCCAAGTCGGAGATGGCAGCCATTTTGAAGGAGGGCAGTTCTTCATGGAATTATCTGTAGGATAACACTTAACTGTCAATAGAAACTGAAGAGTAAACTTTCCTATATAAAGAATCAAAGAATGTTCAGTAATCCTAAAAACTTTTGTCAAACGACTAGGTGTGCCAGATCTACTCAGTGGGGGTGAGTAGGAAAGGAAAATTGAGGTGAGGTGGGTGTGCACACAAGGAAATGGGGAGGAGAAAAGTGGCTGCTTTGCATGGCTCCAAAGTGAGATAAAACCAACCATGTAGCATTGGTGAAATTAGCCCTTAAAGCTAAAGTAAAAGGGCTTAAAGTTGATGATGCATATCTCCAGACCATTAGAAATACCACATGTAACATTCTCCTTGGCATTCCTGTTGGTGTCAATGCCAATGACACCATGGTGTCAATGATTGGTGGTCATTTCTGAAATTTTAAATAATCTTTTATAGAAGGAAATATCAGAAATAAAATGTGCTTAAATGGACTTAAGGTGGGTACATGTCTGTAGTTCACAGAATAAACACATTACAGGGGATGTTGTAATCATCCTCAAAACAAGCCTTACAAAATTCAGGACATTCAGAATTAGGGTCAGAGTGTAAAATTCAAAAGAAACGCTAACACATTAAAATTTGGAAATACATAATAAAGGCACCCAGAAAACTTAACTCCATCCTGTTGACATGTCAAAAATGAAATATCAAATGTGTTTTTAGAAACCAGTTGAATTTAATCCAGACCAGAGAATACCATAATACAATAATCATTTTTATATATTTGTTTTGCATGGTATCATTACAGGGCAATATTAAAGCTACTTGGAAATGCACAGTTAAAACACGTCTCCTGTAACTTGTTTGGATTTCTTTTTAAGTTTAACCTTAACTCAGCATTTCCTGTTTTTGTAATGCTTTTTTGTGGTGGTAATTATGACTTCCCTGTAAAGTTTTTAATCTTGAGTTATTGATGCGTACTTCCAACCTTTACTCTTATTTTAATGTTTTTCTTAGATTCCCAGATAAAATATAATTAGCCAGATCCTTGGCTTATGTAAATTGGTATAACTACACTAATTTCAGTGGGGCTATGCAGATTTACATCAGCTGAGTATCTGGCTCTTGAATATCATATATGATGATTCAAAAGGGACTGGATGGAGCGAGTCCCTTTCTTTGAAAGGTGCACATTGTTTTCATGCAGTTTGTCAGTGGGATTATCAGGTAATCCTTTAATGTAGATTTTAAACGGCATCTCTTTCTGTCAAATTTTGTAACAATAAGGAAAGAATGGTTCTAAAAAGTCAGGCATTCTTATGCTACTGGTATTATTAAAAAAAAAAAAAAAAAAGTAAAATCTGACGGGAAATAATCCAAGCTGGAACTCTGGTTCTGGAAATTTATACCAGTTTCTAGCTTTCCATTTTGGCCCAGTTTCTAGCTTCTAGTAGATTGAAAGGAGAGCAGTAAAAACTTAATATAACATAATTATTTTTTATAATGATTGGATAGTGTTTTCTTCTTCTTCATATATTCATCTTGCGTCCTAAAGAGTGAAAAAGCAGATGTGCTTCAAGCTATGTGTTTGACTCAGTCCTAATTGTACCCTACACACAGTTCATATGCAGATCTGTAATGTTCCTTTTGTCTTTAGGTAAACTCACCTTTTTTATTGTGTCAGTCAGTTTCTAGTTTCTTCCAGCATACAGCTGTGGCAGCCTTGGTTTTATAGCACAATGAATGTAACTGCAAACACCCCTTTAATGTCAAGATATCTCTGAAGTCCTAGTCCCAATCTGGAGTGTCACATAAGTAGTCTGTTCCATATTAAATTGCAGAATGTACTTCCTTGGGTATGTAGTCTGGCCAGAAGATGCACTCCTCTATTGGAGCCCATGGTGGCCAGATGTCCCTATAAAATTGGGACAGTCCCGATATTTGGTGCTGTGTCTTATATAGGCACCTATTACCCCCCACCTCCTGTCCCCATTTTTCACATTTGCTATCTAGTCCAGTGTCCTTGAATACTTCTGATACCAATTTGCTGTTCCTCTTTTTTTGTGGCAGTTCCACTCTGGCTACAGAGTATAGGAACTGGTTGAGCAGGTCTGGATCTGCTGTCTCACCTTGGAATGGAATGTTTGATTCAAGTATTACACACAGGCTCCTAAGCCCAGACCCTGCCACTCACTATGTTTGTATATGCTGGGGTGTTTGTATAGCACAAATGCTCTGAAAATGTAAAATGCTGTCTATGTAAATACTAAGTAATTATGCCCATTAATAATAAACTGAAAAATTACATACCCTTTTAAAAGCTCCCAGGTGCTTGGAGAATAAAGACCGTCGCAACAGGAGCTATTGCAGAATAATACTTAAGTGTTTTGAAATTTGAAAGTATGAGCAAATACAGCATGCCAGACCTTTCCTCTGGTATTAGAGCTCTGTACACTTTGCACGATTGCTACTATACATGTAGGTTTGTGGCAGGGAACTGGTAGTATTGAATGCTGCTGGCAGCAATAGTTCAGTGCCTGGCAGTGTTTCGGTACTACAGCCATCCTTTGAGTTTTGACAGTTTTTACTATTCTCGCTTCCCTCACCTCCTCAGTCAGTTGGGGTTTTGTACACACATGTAAACACGCACATTTTATTCGTATCTGGTGTGTTTTAGGGTTTCGGCTATGTAAACAGCAATAAAAAGACAACCGGAGTTGAGGGCGTTTCAAATCCTGAAAGACCAGTCTCTGTCTTTGAGCACCACCTTTTCATCATCTATGTAGCTCACTCCAGAATAACTAGAAATGATCAATAAATAGTATGGCTCAGTAAACCTCATTTTTGGACTCTCTGTAAGACGAGATGTGTTTTACGGATCAAAAGCTTGAGAAATATCCAACCAAAAATGATGCTTATTCCTGATGTGCTTATTGAAAAGCAAACTGAGAAAGAAGGTGAAACCTGAAAAGAAGAGTGAATTTAAAATGGAGCTTTGTGACTGCCTGAGCTGTGATAGAGAAGATGGAAGTTTCAAAACAGAGAGCAGCAGAATTTTGAGTCTATGGAGAGCTAGGCGAGAGTCTGATTCAGAACCCATTAGAAAGAGGATCTGGATAATCAGACTACAAAATCAGCCTTGGTTGTGTGTTAGATTCATTTTGTCTGGGATTTGTCCTCTATCTTGAGGAAAGGTAACCTGGTAGAGGAAAATACAAAGATCCATATTTATCTTAATTATACACCTTAACAAAAAAAGAAACAAAAGACCAAAGATACCCCACAAGGCTTCTCAGTAGTATTAAAGTGACAGTTTTTAAAATGAGATTACCTTCTTGCTGTACTTGGTGAGGCTCCAGATCAATTTCAGAGGAGATGCTCAACTTTTCACTGCATCAGAGGAAGCTGATAAATATTTAGATTACTTGGCCTGTCACAGGTGAGGTAGAAGATGAGCAATTCATTTGGGACACCTCAGACTGGGACTGAATTAACCTGTTTTGTGTTTATCAGTCTTCAGAAAAAGGTCACAATATTTGTATAAAATTAATCTTTGTCTCTTAATAACAATAATAATAATGATCCTGTAATGGGTCTTCAGTCTCCACAGAATGTTTGGGGCAGAACCAAGGCCTGTCCGTCAGTGACTGAGTGGTATGTCCCTCTTACTGAAGATCCAGCTAGGTCTGCCTCCAAAGCTGCACGGGAGGGTAATGGATGCCATCTGCTGAGCACTTGTTTTAAGATCTTTATTTTTATTGTGTGTGTTTTGTTTTAACGGGAATCATCCTCTTCTACACTATGTTCAGTTGGCCACGTATCTTGCAACTGAGCTGGTTCTTAGTTCTCAGAGCCCTTTCGAAATGCTGTCTAAAGCAAACTCCTAAGAGGAAGTAGAACTAGCTCCTTATCTAACCACGTATTTCAGCCCTTTCACTGAAGGGGAGCTCTCTCTTTTCTGCTTCTGACTGATTACAGGAGTAAAAATGAGCTGCTGCCCCCTTCCTGGACCTGTCTCAGAATCTTTCTCATGACTCCATGCTTTTTGAGGCTGTGGTTCCCTGACCAAATCCACTGAGCCACAGAATTTCCACTGATCCTAACACACAGAATGTTCATTAATTTGGTCTAAGCTATCAAGGCATTGAGATACTGAATTTAGGTACCTGGAATTTTAACATCCCTTTTGTTTGCTGTTTCCTTTTTAAACTTCCTCTGTACCCTTTTCGAGGAGATCTTCTACCAGTCAAGACTATTGCTCCAGTTGTCTTAAATTTTAGATGTTATCCACGTTTATAACCAGATTAGAGTTCTAGCATGATAGTCTTTTACTGAAAGTAGTGTCCTTAAAAGTTCCTAAACCAAGTCAGATTTAATCCAGATGTCATAAAGATTCCATAAAGATCCTGTCTCCCAGCCAATCCAACGATCCTTACCTCAAAACCTTAAACCTAGCTTGAAGCCTTTACTAGATAAAACAGCCACTTAAAACAATCTTTTTCTCTATTCTGTTTCTCAGGATTACATTTCTGAGGATTATTAGCCTCAACTATCAAAACATGAGGCCCTAATCATACAACCCTCATATCGCACCTTCCATTCTTCTGAAATGGTATTTAGAAAGGAGCTTGCTCCTTTTGTGAAATTGAACGGTTCTCACAGCTAGTAGGAAATTGCCTTGCCTGCATTCTGACTTAACCTGTTGTATCCCTGAGGAGAAGTAGTACTACCTAGGTTTTCACATGGCCTTCAGTCTGTACATTATAAAAAAAAAAACCCACCTCTTAAAATATCCCATCACTGTGTGATAGATTAAATGAAAGTGGGTGAAGTCTTTTTGATTGTCAAGTTGCTATAGTGATGT
This sequence comes from Mesoclemmys tuberculata, assembly GCA_007922155.1. NCBI lineage: Eukaryota > Metazoa > Chordata > Testudines > Chelidae > Mesoclemmys > Mesoclemmys tuberculata. Next base: position 67,711,590 of record ML675603.1, on the reverse strand, counting down.
ATGTTGCAGGTTGGCAGAGCCACAAGTGCCAACTCTGAACATATCTATAAAAGAACTTGGCATGACTTGTAATCATAAAATACCAAAACTATATTACTGGGTAACAAAAGACAGATTCTTTTGGTTAGGATAAACGAGACACATTGTAGTTTCAGTTGGGTGAACTTAAAATCATAGAAGATTAGGGTTGGAAGGGACCTCAGGAGGTCATCTAGTTCAACCCTCTGCTCAAAGCAGGATCTACCGCAACTAAATCATCCCTGCCAGGGCTTTGTCAAGCTGGGCCTTAAAAACCTCTAACTTAGAGCCATGATTGTCAGAAATTAATTACATCTTAATTATTTCCTTATTGATTTGTTTTCTAAAAGCACTGACCATGTTAGAAGACTTTCCATTCTGGGGGAAAATATATGGGGTTTTCTTGATAGTGTAAAATATATTGGGCCTCTTCACTTATACGTTTCTGAAAATTACTATGGAACTGATATCTCCATGGCTGGTCTCTGCTAAAAGTTTAACACAGTTTCTTTCTGCTTTATGCAAGGACAGAAAAAATAACGGTGGTCAGAGGCAGAGTTAGGGAGAAAAGAGGAATTTGTGTAGCTAATCACATTGCTGAGATTCTAATATCATTCTCCTAAAGTATTTTTCATGAGTAGACTTGGAGAAAAATAATAAACCAAAAAAGCACTTCTGAGCATGCTTAGTTGTCATTGACTCTTCTTTTAAAGCAAAGCCTAAGCTAGCCCTAGCCCTTTGACAGAACAATGCATGTTTCCCTGTGTCATTCAGCAAGGGCTGAAGCTTTCTGACATATTCCAGGCTTTCTCTGTGAGATTGTAAATATTTTATTCTCCCTCAAAGAAAAACTCCCTTATTTGCAACAGGAAGAAATTGTGAACATAGGAGGATTTCATCCTAATTTTTTGTTTTATTTTGCAAATGCTAAACAAACAGATGTTGCTGCCTAGTAAGGCAGCCTTTCAGAAAACTCTTCAGCCAAATAATGAAAGCCACAAAATTAGGAACGTCCCAATCCCACTCTTTCTTTAATAGAGCTGTTTTAAGGAGCCTTGATTTTAAAAATGTGAATTTGTAACTTCTGGATCTATTTCAAGCTTTGCCACTGGCCTTGCCTATATAACCCTAAACATAAACACAAACATTAAACTGCACAGCTGTATGGGTCCTAATTTTTCTATTGTAGATGTAGCCTCTCAGTCTGACTTTAGGTAATTTTTGCTACTGCAATTCACTACCTATCTGTAAAATTGGTACTTACTTCCTCAGGGATGGGGTCAGGTGATGTCTCTGTGAGTTAACTGTGAGAGACTTTATTTTTAATTTAATCTAGTCAGTTTAACTTGTTTAGGGTTTTTTGTTTTGTTTTCTGGTACTACAGAAAAATTGTCCTGCCAATTTTGATGGCTTCATATTTTTTTAAAGATACAACTAGTCTCTCTCCTATTAGGTGTGAAAGACTAACATGGAGAAACAACTGACCTGCTATAGTGGGGAAACATTGAAATGGACTATATACAAAGTGCAGCCCAATGCAGAGAGTAAAACACATTTTTCCCCAAATTTTTCAGTTATGAATGGTAATTTTTAGGTGTTGCTTGTCTGATTTCCCCCCCCCCCATCTACTGTGGCTCCAAGTGTGCCTTCTAAATTACCTGCCCCTTTTAATGTTTGCACAACACTCCTGTGACTACATTGTATAAATGTTGATAGTTTCACTTTATTAAATATGAAACAGGGAGGTTGACTACACGCCTGTCTAAAGGACTTGAAGTTTCAATTTCTATCCAAGGCTTGCTCATGTCTCTCCAGTTTTAAGTTGCCAATAAACTTAACTTTCTTTTCATGTGATGGCCCTCCTCTCTCTGACGAAGTGATTTGAGTAAGTCACATAAAAAATGTTGCTGTATACATATAATTGAGTGCATAGGAACAGCATGCATTAGTGGAAAACAGAAGTCTGACTAGGAGTGACTTGTATCCTGTAGCAAATGTATTGTTAGTCTAAAATACTTGGGGATAAGAAAAATCATTTTGGATTCTCAACACACACATTTAAAGAATGTGAGTTTGATATGGGACTTAATCAACATATGTGTACTGGACCAAATTGTACATTGACTAATGGAGTTGCATATGCTATGATGGGGAAGAATTTGGTCCTATGTAATGAAATTTGTATAAACTCCAGCCTCTGATATGTGAAACTGACATGCACTCAGTAAAACTCCATGAAAACAGCTGCCTTGAACTTTGTCCTGCAGCAGCATTGTGACAGCTTGTTGACATGTTTCTGTTCTAGTGCTGGAGGCATTGGGTAAAATGTAAGAGCCATTAGCTAATGCAACTTAAATTGGTTTGACTAAGCAATACATGTGTCCTGTTTATTCTCCAGCTGAGTATTGAACAGGCCCAAGCTGTGGCAGAGCAGGTTGAGATGAAAGCAAAAGTGGTGCAGTCTGAAGTCAAAGCTATGACATCTCGACATAAGAAGGCCCTGGAAGAACGGGAGTGTGAGCTGCTCTGGAAGGTAATACGCTTTTTGTATAGGTATCTTTATCTGCTCTAGTTACCTGTCTTTAAATTAGTTTAGGGCCAGACTCTGATACCCAAGAATTAGTTGTACTTAGCATGGTGTTTACAATTCAGGTAGTCCCATTTTAAAATTAAGTTGAGGATTAAGGTACATGAATGAGGGTGATAGAATCTGGCTTATAATAAATATATATCCTTTGGATTTGAAATGCATACCAAAAATGCCACAGAGAAATGCATAGGAAATGCAGTAGCCCCAATTCTTGCTGGATCCTCAAATGGATCAGGCCAAAACACATGATTTCTGGTTCAAAGGGAAATTTTGAAATTTGGTTTCTGTCTGAATTCCCACTGGCCCTACATCAGCATTTCACTGCTCTGGAAACAGAGCTTAAGTTATTAAACAGAAAGGGCCTGACTACTACTTCGAGCGATGGTCCCTATTTTAGCCCACTCAAGGTTTACATGTGTGCTCCAGGTATCTGGAACTGGAGATTTTGAAAGTAATAGTATCTGTTGGTCCACATCTGCGCCCTTGGCTTGCCTCGTGGTTTTGTCCGAGGTGATAAAGGGCAGGGTGAATTGACTGCATCTCCATTTCCTGCTCACTCTCACATGGTCCAGATTGGAATTATTAGTATCTTGTTGCATGTTACACACCTTAAACACACACAATTGAGAATTGCGTTTCCTTTTGAGGGGTTCTGTTCTGTGTGAACACACACCTATACCCACATGTGGGTACTGGATTATGGCAAAAACCCCAAGCTTTAAAATCTGCACCTCTTGCCCGGGTTCCTTCTCAGTCAGAGACAAACATCAGCACTGCCTTTACTGCTTGGGAGAAACCCACATTTCATCCAGGTGTAGTCCCTCCTCAGCCGTATCTGAGAAGGCCAGGCTCTCCACCTCTGGAAGCACCTTGTGGAAATCGCCTATGAGACCTCATTTGGATCCTGGCCAGGCAAGCCCCCCAGATAAATTGGCTTGAGGCTGCCAGAATGCCTCCAGCTATGGAGTCCAAGGCTGGCACCAGCCAGTACCACCAGGGTCTAGTCAAGAGGTAAGGAAGCGTGCACATAAGAATGCCAGTAAGTCGTCTTCTAAGCCTAAGAAGGGAGTCTCCTTCCATGAGTTCCAGTCATGGAGACAGAGCACATCCTAAAGTGCGCAAGCATGAAAAGAAGCCACACAAATCAACGAACGGATCTGCTGGTAACAGACTGCACATGCGGTCATCATTGACATTCCTCAGAGCTACAGAGCCGTCTGCTCTGGGAAAAAGCAGTGCTCCCATACTGGTTCCGGGGACTGAAAAAGTACCCCTGACTCCTTGGAGGTCAGGAAAAGCACCAGAGCCAGAGGAAGTGTTTGCTGTGGGAGAGCCAGCATGTCCCCGCCGTCTGGGACCTTTTACTTCCAGGGAAACCTTATCTCTGGCATAGAACATGCTGCATATGAGGCATTCCTCACCTCCCATTCTGTCAGTGTACATGCTTCCACCAGCTTCAGTGGTACCACTTATGGACTCAGTCTTTGAGTAGGAATTAGATGAGGGCAAGGACCATCTATCCTTTCCTATCACTATGAGTATCAGCAGAGGCCTTCATGTCCATATTCTCCTCTCCAGCCACCACAGAGCCACTGGTTTCCTGCACCCTAGGGTCCTCCACAATACCCTGTGGATCCATCATGATGATCTTATTGGGGATCCTGGCCCCAGTACCCACCCTCGGAACCCATCTGTCTATCACAGAGGCTTCACCTATTTCACCATCTCAGGTACCTTCAAAGAGACACTCAAACCCAATAACAGAAGATGAGCTGCTCAGTTTGGCTACAACAGTGCTGCCGGAACAGGAGAGATTTCTATCATCCTCACCTGATGCAGCAGTGGCTTTGACTTTCCCCTGCATTTCCTGATGACTGCAGCCAATTCCAGGGTCTCTTGTGGAGAGCTGCACATTCTCCCGGTGGAGATCCAGAACGCCCAGCATAAGCTGCTGGACATACCTCACTCATCAGTACCAGGTAGTCGCTCTACCAATCAACAATTCTCCTTCGAGTGGTTGCTCAGATGCATTCCACTTAGGTGTGTGCGCGCCCTCGTGCACAGCCTTCCGGAGAACTTTTCCTAGCAGCCCCTGCAGGGGCCGGTCTCAGCGCCCCCTGGAGTCCCGCCCTCATGTGGCGGTACATATAGCGGGACCGGCCCCTCCCCTCCTCAGTTCCTTCTTTCCGCCCGTGACGGCCAGTTGAGAACTACCCCTGCTCTTCAACAGTTTGTGTTTCTCCTTTAAAAGTGAGTAGTTAGTTTATCAGTTCACCCTGAACTAAGTTAGTTTTTAGTTAGTGAGGGTTTTTAGTTAGTTAGGGAGCCTTCGGGCTCAAGGCGTCCCGGCTATGCCGGGTTCGCCGGGCTTCAAGCCATGTGCTAGCTGCGGCAAGGCCTTCCCAGCTAGCGACCCCCATGACCGTTGTTTGCGGTGTTTGGGGGAACTGCACCGGAGAGACCGGTGCAGTATCTGTAAGTCCTTTAAGCCTCGGACTCAGAGGGAGCGTGAAGTGAGGCTTAGGGCTTTTCTGATGGAGTCCGCGTTAAGTCCGGCGTCCGAGCCATCGCGGACTACTCCGGCACCGAGTGTGTCTTCGGTGCGGAGTGCGCCTCCGGCACCGGGGGTCTCGGTGCCGAAGAGGAAGAAGCGCCATCCACGCTTGCAGCGCTCCCCCGCACCGCAGGAGCGGCCGGGGTCGAGTTCGGAGGTGCTCCTCCTCATGGACGTGCCGCCGGCATCTGCTCCGGCACCGGCCCCTGCTCCGGCACCGGCTCCGGCACTGACACTTACTAGGGAGGCTCCCCCGACTCCTGGAAGTGGGGGACCCCCTATACGGGACCCTTCGACGCCGGAGGCTATCGAGGCGGCTCAGGCTTTGTTGGAGCTGCCTACGCCTCCGGCACTCTCTCACCGGAGAGAGCCAGGGCCCGTTTCCCGGGGCAAACCCGCGATGGGGGGCCCCGAAGGGTGGGCGGCCCCGGCACCGGTGGACAGGCCGCCCACCACCCGACGCAGGAGAGTCGAGCTCGGAAGCTCCTCTCCATCTTCGTCCTCGGACGACGCGTCGCGGCACCGTTCCCGGCACCGCTCCAGGTCCCGGCACCGCTCCCGGCACCGTTCCAGGTCCCGGCACCGCTCCGGACATCGCTCTTCGTCGCGGCACCTCTCCTCGTCGTCGAGTTCTGACTCGGCACCGAGACGGCGTTCTCGGCACCGCTCCCCAGCATCAAAGCGGCGAAAGACTTCCCGGTACCGGTCGCCTTCTTCTTCGGCGTCGCCTCGTCGGCACCGAAGTCAGAGTCGCTCCTCGAGGTCGTCGCGTGGCGGATCTCGGAGCGCTCCTTCCCGGCGTCATCACCGCCTGCGTTCTCCTGACTCGGGGTCCCGGACCCGACGTCAGGAACGTGTATGGTCGTCGGCACCGCAGCCGGCACCGCAACCGGCACCGCAGCCGGCACCGCAGCCGGCACCGCAGCCGGCACCGGACCCAATACTGCTACCGGCACCGGCACCGACTGTTGCGGCACCGGCTTTGCCCTCGGCACCGGTGCCGCCTTTGAGCTGGCCACAGGGACCCTGGCAGTGGCCGTTATGGGCCCAGTGGGCGGCCCAGATGGGGCAGGGAACTATGTCGGCCCCTGCCTCTGTCACCCAAACTCAGCAAGCACCTTCGGTGCAGGAGGGTGACCGCTCCTCTGGGGAAGAGGAGGTGGAGGAGGACCCTGGGGAGGGACCCTCCACTGGGCCCCGCCGCCCTTCTTACTCCTCATCGCCTGATGAGGCGGCGGTAAGAGACCAAGGAGCCCCGCTCATTGATTTTAAAGCCCACCAAGAGCTTCTAAAGCGGGTGGCTTTGAACCTTGGCCTTGAGGTCAAGGTCTTAGAGGAAGAGGTGGACCCCCTCTTCGGCCGTGTGGGGGCCCAGGGACCAACGAGGGTGGCCCTTCCCGTACATGAGAGGGTCCTGCGCCTGGCTAAGTCAGTCTGGCAGACCCCTGCCTCGGTTGCCCCGACCTCTAAGGGCGCCGAGAAGAAGTACTACGTGCCAGCCGAGGGGCACGAGTACTTGTATGCGCACCCTGCCGCGGGTACTTTGGTGGTGGATGCCGCCAACCAAAAAGACAGGCAGGGTGCTCAGACTGCCTCCCCTAAAAATAAGGAAGGCAGGAGGCTGGACCTTTACGGTAGAAAGGTCTATTCTACTGGGGCGCTTCAGCTGAGGGTGGCCAATCATCAGGCCCTCCTCGGCAGGTACAATTTGAACCTATGGGACTCCTTAAGGAGGTTTTCGGAGTCTCTCCCTCCAGACCAGGCAGTGGACTTTGGTTTGGTGCTGGAGGAAGGGTTGTCTGTGGCAAGTGCGGCCCTGCAGTCTGCATCGGACGCCGCAGACACAGCCAGCAGGGCTATGGCCTCCGCCGTTGCAATGAGGCGGGCAGCGTGGCTGCAGTCCACAGACTTGTCGTTGGAGGTGCAGCAGTCCATCCAGGACCTACCCTTCGATGGAGCCGCCCTCTTTTCGGAGAGGACGGACGAGAAGCTGCACGCTCTCAAGGACTCGAGGGCAACGTTGCGCTCCTTGGGCCTGTACACGCCCCAGGCGGCTAGACTGCAGAGTCGCCAGCAGCCGCAGCAACCGCCGCAACGTCAGCGGCAGCAGTCTAGGCCGCAGCCTAGGCCCTTCCCCACCGCAAGGGGCAGGGATAGGACCAAGGGCTCTGGACGGCGCGATCGCCCGCCGCCGTCCTCCTCTTCCTTTAAAGGACCCTCTCAGGGCCCTAAGGGGAAGAGACAATTTTGACGGTGTCTCCGAGGGTGGCACCGTCTCATGTTCCCTGGGTTCCCCGCCTTTCCTGGACAGGCTCAAGCCGTATCTCGGCCTGTGGCGGGAAGTAACATCGGACCAGTGGGTCCTAGACATCGTGCGCTGGGGATATGCCCTTCAGCTCCTGGCCTCCCCTCCCCACTCCCCACCCCCCCCGTCCCTCTTCAGGGACCCATCTCACGAGCAATTACTCCTTCAGGAGGTTCAATCCCTCCTAGTCAAAGGAGCCATAGAAGTGGTTCCACCACTCGAGGTGGGGAGGGGATTCTATTCGAGGTACTTCCTCGTTCCCAAGGCCAACGGAGGCCTCAGGCCTATATTGGACCTGCGCAGGCTCAACAAGTTCATAAGAAAGCTGAAGTTCCGCATGGTATCCCTAGCGTCCATCATTCCCGTTCTAAACCCAGGGGACTGGTTTGCCGCCCTCGACCTGAAGGATGCGTACTTTCACGTCTCCATCCTTCCCGCCCACAGGCGGTACCTAAGGTTTGTGGTAGCTGGTGGCCACTACCAGTTTACGGCCTTGCCCTTTGGCCTGTCTTCCTCCCCCAGAGTGTTCACCAAGTGTATGGCGGTGGTGGCGGCCTTCCTGCGGCGCAGGGGGGTCCAGATATTCCCCTACCTGGACGACTGGTTAATCAGGGGCAAGACCAAGTCGCAAGTGTGCGAGGCGGTCTCTCTCGTCCAGTCCACCTGCCATGCTCTGGGGCTGCTCATAAACGAGCAGAAGTCGACGCTGCGTCCGGTGCAACGCATAGACTTCATAGGGGCCCACCTGGACTCGGTGCAGGCAAAAGCCTCCCTCCCACGTTCGAGGTTCGAAGCCATGACAGCGATAATATCGCAGCTTCAGAGGTGCCCCACGACTACAGCCAGGCACTGCCTACAGCTGTTAGGCCACATGGCCTCGTGCACCTATGTGGTGAGGTTGGCCCGCCTCAGGCTCAGGCCCCTCCAAGGTTGGCTGTCCAGGGTTTACATGCCCAGCAGGCATGCTTTGAGCAAGGTGGTAACGGTGCCCCCTTGGGTGTTGGGGTCACTGACTTGGTGGCTGGACCCCAGGACTGTGTTGGAAGGGATTCCCTTCAGGGCCTCCACCCCCTCGGTCACCCTGATCACGGACGCATCGGACCGGGGGTGGGGAGCCCATATCACCGGTGGTCTGACCACGCAGGGTCGCTGGTCCCGGGGGGAATTGGCCCTCCATATCAATGTGAAAGAATTGAGGGCGGTCAGACTGGCATGCGAGGTGTTTCGCCACTCTTTATTGGGGAGAATGGTGCAGGTGTTAACAGACAATACCACTGCAATGTATTACATCAACAAGCAAGGGGGGGCGCGCTCCTCGGTGTTGTGTCAGGAGGCGCTCCGACTCTGGGACTTGGCGGTGAGATGCAATTTCTGTTTAACCGCCTCTCACCTGCCTGGGGTCAGGAACGACGAGGCGGACCGCCTCAGCAGGTCATTCCTACCTCAATACGAATGGTCTCTCCACCCAGAGGTGGTGGACAGGATTTTCCGCGTGTGGGGTGTTCCCCATCTGGACCTCTTTGCGTCAGCGCAGAACGCGAAGTGCCCGAGGTTCTGCTCGCTCAGGGGTCGCGAGCCGGGCTCTCTTTCGGACGCATTCCTCCTCGAATGGACGGGGGCCCTCCTGTATGCGTTTCCCCCCTTCCCGCTCTTGCCCAGGGTCCTCTTGAAAATCAAGAGGGACAGAGCGGATGTGATTCTGATCGCCCCGGCGTGGCCGAGGCAGTACTGGTTTTGCCTGCTCCTGGACCTGTCTGTCGCTCCCCCGATCGAGCTCCCGAGGAGGCCGGACCTGCTCTCCCAGGACCACGGCCGGCTACTGCATCCCAACCTGGACTCCCTGCACCTGATGGCCTGGAGGCTCTCTGGCTGACGGAGGAGGAGAGAACCTGCTCGGAGCAGGTCCAACGCGTGCTGTTGGGAAGCAGGAGGCCCTCCACGCAGCTCGCCTACAGGGCCAAGTGGAGGAGGTTCACCTGCTGGTCGGAGTCGCGGGGCGAAAACCCCGGTACGTCCCCCGTGCAGGCGGTCCTGGACTACCTGCTGCAGCTTAGGCTACAGGGGTTAGCGTTGGCCTCCCTCAGGGTACACCTGGCGGCCATATCGGCATTCCACCAGCCGGTGGGGGGACGTTCCCTGTTCTCCCACCCCATGTCGGTGAGGTTCCTCAGGGGTGTAGAGAGGCTTTACCCGCAGGTCCGTGACCCGGTGCCTCCCTGGGATTTGAACCTGGTCTTAGATAGGCTAACGGGTCCCCCCTTTGAGCCCTTAGCCACCTGTCCAATGATGATCCTTTCCTGGAAGGTGGCTTTTCTCGTGGCCATTACCTCGGCCAGGAGGGTCTCTGAGCTAAGGGCCTTAACCTCGGAGCCCCCCTATACCGTGTTCTATAAGGACAAGGTTCAGCTTAGGCCTCACCCGGCGTTCCTGCCTAAGGTAGTCTCCCGGTTCCATTGTAACCAAGATATTTTCCTCCCCGTGTTTTTTCCTAAACCGCACGGGTCCGAGGACGAGAGGAGACTGCACACCCTCGATGTGAGGAGGGCGCTGGCGTTCTACCTGGACAGGACGAGGCCGCTCCGAAAGACCACGCAGCTCTTCGTCGCGGTGGCAGAGAGGATGAGAGGCTCCCCGGTCACCTCCCAGTGCATCGCCAGATGGATCACCGCCTGCATCCGGCTCTGCTACGAGCGTGCAGGCGTCCAGCTCCCAGGAGTGGTGACGGCCCACTCGACGAGGGCCCAGGCCGCGTCGGCGGCCTTCCTGGAAAGGGTCCCCCTGGATGACATCTGCAGGGCTGCCACCTGGTCTTCGGTGCACACCTTTGCTGCGCACTACGCTGTCGTCCAGCAGTCAAGGGACGACGCGCGAGTCGGCAGGGCCGTGCTGAGGGCAGCTCGCCGCTGACTCCTACCCACCTCCAAGGTATGGCTCGGGAATCACCTAAGTGGAATGCATCTGAGCAACCACTCGAAGGAGAAAACGTAGTTACTTACCAGTAACTGTTGTTCTTCGAGATGTGTTGCTCAGATCCATTCCACACCCACCCTCCGTCCCCGCTGTCGGAGTCGGCAGAAAGAAGGGACTGAGGAGGGGAGGGGCCGGTCCCGCTATATGTACCGCCACATGAGGGCGGGACTCCAGGGGGCGCTGAGACCGGCCCCTGCAGGGGCTGCTAGGAAAAGTTCTCCGGAAGGCTGTGCACGAGGGCGCGCACACACCTAAGTGGAATGGATCTGAGCAACACATCTCGAAGAACAACAGTTACTGGTAAGTAACTACGTTTTACATCCTCGAGTCAGCTTGACATATGCTGACCACATGTATGCCTACCTCTAAGGGGGCAGAAGAAAGATGCTATGTACCAGCAAAGGGGTCTGAATTTCTGTTCTTACCCCCCAATTCACTTGTGGTCCAGGTAGCAATGAAATGGGCTGGGCAACATCATTTTTGCTCCACCCCATTCGACAGGGAGGGCAAGTGGCTGGATCTTTAAAGCCACAAAGTCTTCTCTTCAGCCAGCATTCAATTCAGAATTTTGAATTATCCAGCATTACTTGCCAAATACCATTTCCTGAATTACATCAAATTGGAGGGCTTTGCTGGAAAACTGCCATAACTGAACTGGGCCTGGTTCCAGGTAATAACTGAGGAGGAGAAACTAGTAGCGAGGAACTCACTCCAATCAATGTGGCAGATACCTCATCATGCTCAGTGGCCACAGGCATCATTATGAGGAGGGAGGTCGTGGTTCTATTCCTCTGGTTTTCCCGGGAGATGTAAAATACTATGGAAGACCTCCCTTTCAATTAATCCCATCTTCTCAATCAGAAAACAGATGATTCCCTCCTCCCTCTTAGGGATTTGAGAACTACATGCTGTTCCTTGGCCATTTAGACACCTGCACTGAAGTGTAAGTTCTACCACCTGCAGCCCACACAGCATTACTGAATCTCCCAATTTTTTCCCCCAAAAGCCATATACATCTCCAAGGAAGTGTCAAAAGACAAAGATACCAGCCTCAAGGACCGCCCTCACAAACTTCCTCCTCCCATATGGAACCCCCACAAGAGGAACCCTAGAGAGCCATCAGCTACCTTGTCTGCTGCCATGCTCAACTCACTCTCTTCAAGAGCCGTTTAGCACTCTTTTTACTAGTTTAGAGTTCAATAACAATGGAGAAGTGGGTGCTAAATGTTGTCCACTATGGCTACCTCTTCCACAACCCCTTCCCTGATCCCTCCCCAGGGACCACTCTCACAACAGCATCCTTGCCCTAGAGGGGCAGTAGAGCAGGTTCCTTAGACTATCAAGGGACAGAGTTTTATTCAACTTATTTCCTGATATCCAAAAAGGAGGGCAGGTGGTTCAAAAGTTCTGAATCTCTTCCATCTGTCGCTTCATCCACAAGCCCAAGTTCTGTATGCTCATTTTAGCAATGATCATCCCATCATTAAAAGAGGGCGTTTGGTTTATGGCTCTCAATATTCAGGACGCTTATTTTCACACAGACATCCATCTGGCCCACCGATTAGTTTCTGAGGTTCACGGTAGGTCCTTAGTATTTTCAATATAGGGTCCTGCCATTTGGACACAGCATTGCTCAGAGTCTTCACCAAAGTTTTCTCTCTCGTGGCAGCGTACCTCAGGCATCATGAGGCCCTTGTATTCCCCTACTTTGATGACATGGCTTCTAGCAGCACAGTCAAGAAACAAAGCCTGGATTTCCACCTCCATGTTGCTCAGACTCCTTTTTTTTCCTCTGAGTCAGCATCAGTGTTGAAAAATCAACTTTGGACCCCCACAATCCCTGGACTACATTGGGACGTCCATCAATTCAATCATAGCACAAGCTTACCTATCAAGGGACAGGTTCGAGACTCTGCAAGAACTCCTAGCCTATGCAGTTCACAGTCCTTCTGTCCTAGCCAGTACATGTGAATCTCTCTCTAGCCACATGGCCTTATGCATATACATCACCACCTTCACTTGTCTCCACTTTCGCTGGCTCCAGGGAGTCTGTTCACCAATGTGCCATGCCATGGACCTTATGCTGACAGTTCCACCCACAGTACCCTCTTCTGCACAGTATTGGATGGATCTGCAACAGGTTTGTATGGGTATCCCCTTTCTGTCATCCTCTCTGGACGTGGTGATCATCACTGATACGTCCCTTGTAGAATGGGGGAGTGTACATGGGTTACCACATGATACAAGAAGCATAGACCCCTTGGGAATCCTGGATGCACATGAACATTCTGGAACTCCCAGGTTGTAAGGCGGGCATGCTGAGCATTTCACCCATCCATCTGCTCTCATCATGTTTTATCATGCTGCACACCACCACCACTGTTTTATTACATCAACGAACAAGGGAGCACAAAGTCAGCCACTCTGTACGAAGGTGGTCAATCTATGGAATTGGTGTATTGCCCACCAGATCCTGTTATGTATGGCCTATCTGCCAGCGACTCAGAACTTGATTGAAGACTCAGCAACACCATAGTATGTGACATCTTTGACTAACGGGGAACTCCAACCAGGGACCTCTTTGCCTTCCCAGCATCAATAAATGCAGTACTTACTGCTTCAGAGGGAATATCGGTCCCCACTCACAAGGAGATGCTCTCGTACTCCGCTGGTTGGACCTGATCAACTATGCCTTCCCCCCCCCTGTCATTCCTGCTGCAAGTACTCCATGGAAGGGAGAGAGCAATGGTCATCCGGATTGTCACATTCTGGTCCAGGCAGTTTTGGTTTTCCAAACTCATCTGCATATCTGCCCTTCCACTACTTCCCATCCCCACTCTCTCCAAGCTACTGACGCAACACCCCGGTAGGATCAGACATCCTGATCTGCAGATGCTTTACTTCAGAGCATGGTATTTGGATGGGCATCTTCTCTAGAACAGGCATGTTCAGCAGAGGTTGAAAACATCCTCTCGAGCAACAGAAAAGAGTCCACTAAGCATTCCTATTTGGCCAAGTGAAACCACTTCACCTTCCAGGCCCAACAGAAGGGGCTTTCCCTTCTTTTGGATTACCTCCTGTCCATCAAGATATCTGGTCTTGCCCTCAACTCTCTCAATGTCTAGTGGCAGTTAGCGCCTTCCCTCCCCCTGTAGAATGACTCTCCATATTTATACACTCGTTGATTGGTAGGTTTTGGAAAGGGCCTCATCAGAACCTTCCCACATGTACACCCATTGCTCCCCTGTGGGACCTTAACCTAGCTCTATCAGCACTAATGAAACAGCCCTTTCAGCTGCTGGCTTCATGTTCTATGCCCCTCTTTCCATGAAAGTCACCTTCCTTGTGGCTATTCCTTTGGTTAGAAGAGTAGGTGAACTTGTGACCGTGATGGTGGACCCTCCTTTCAACACTTTCCATAAGGATCAAGTCTCCCTGCTTCTACATCCCAAGTTTTTGCCAAAGGTCGTATCCCAGTTTCATCTCAACCAGCTCATCCACTTACTTGCTTTCTTTCCGAAGCCCCATGCCTCGGAAGAGGATCACTTACTTCACTCCCTTGATGTCCATTGGACTTTGGCCTTCTACTGGCAGAGGAGAGGACCAGTCAGGATATTTCCTAATTTGTTTATTGTTATAGCTGAGAGATAAGACGCATGGAACCGCTACAAAGAGAATCTCCAAGTGGATCTTGGTGTGAATTACATTATGCTATCAGTTGTCAGGATTGCCTCCAGCCCCTGGGGTAAGTGCCCATTCCATGAGAGCCCAGGCTTCAACCACAGCCACCATCTATGATGTGCCACTTTGGGACATATGTAGAATGGCCAGATGGAGTTCAGTACATACCTTCACTACACATTACGCCTTGGTGAGGACTCTACGACAGATGCATCATTCAGTGTGGCTGTCCTCCACTCAATCATTCCATCCTCATCCTTTCACCCTCCTCCAACTTCTGCACTGCATGTTAATCACCCTCTGTGGAACAGAATGGGGACCACCACTTGAAGAAAAAGAGGATGTTATTTACCTGTAACTGGAGGTTCTTAGAGATGTATGGTCCTTATCTGTATTCCACTTCCTGCCTGAAGGTGCAGTCAGTCCATGCTGCCATTTATCACCTCTGACGAAAGCATGACACAAGCCAAGGGCGCATGTATTAGACCAATGGACACTACTGCTTTGAAAGTCTCCATACTCAGTGTGCATGTGTAAACCCTCCTTGGAAAATAGATAGGGACCACACATCTCAAAGAACCTCCAGGTGCAGGTAAGTACCCTCCTCTTCAGAGCAGGTGCTCAGCACCTCTGAGAACTGGGTACAGAATAAATGGAAAGAACCATGTTCAATTTAGCTTTCTTGTCAATATAAAGAAAAAGGCAGTGTTTGTTATATTAAAAAGAACAAACTCATAGAAATGAGAGGGGAAGCTTCTTGAATACTTTAAATGGTTCTGTTTTCTGACCAGTTGCAAAGGCCAGTTTTCACCCCAGAGGCCCCATTCCTACTAAGGCAGCAAGCCCTTTTCTTCCCTTGTGATGGAAGTGAAGTAATATGGTAATTCAGTACTAACATGATGAAACATGTAAAAGATTTTCCACAAGTGCCAGACATTCTTCTCCTTAGTTTCTTTTTTCCAGTAAGAATGTCTTCATAGTTGGCTGTGATTGCCCAGCTTTGGAAGTCACTTCTACTGCTAATATCAGGTGCCGGTATGGTCTCTAAGAATGCTGGGCATAGCATCTTTGATTCAGAATATTAGCTTCACTTTTTGTGGTGATGCCAGATATTCATTTAAAACTTTTTGCATTGCTATTGTAAGACTCAATGTGCTGCTCTCTTTTTCGAGGATTGCATTTGTTTCCTTTTTTAGTAAGGGTATACAGCAACCTGCCCACTTTCCGGAACATTACATCATGCAAAAGGGGTTAAGTGAGAGGACACCACTTGGAACATTCCCCCCTCCCTCCCACCACCCCACTTATCCCTCCAACACAGAATTAACAACAGTAGATCTTGAGGTTTGGGGCTGTAGAACTACCAGCACAAACAAGAAGCTCTCTTTATTGTTCTGCAGAATTGACCATAGAATTCCATGGAACCTGACTACTCTATACAAAATCGTCCTATTCGGAAGACTGTGAATAACAACAATTTCACAAACAAGGCTTTAGGAGAACTTGAATGTGTAACTGTAAGGCTTGAGCTGGTTTGTGAAAGTCTGCTGAATGATCCAGAATTGCATTGGTCTTAATTAAATGGCAGAGAAGAATTATTGCAAGCTGAGAAGTATCAATATTTTATTGAACTTTGTGAAAAGCTTGTTCTTCTACGTTTGTAAATGCGATCTACTTCTGTTCTGATTGGTCAATTTTATATAGTTATTGACCTTAACTGAGAAATGAGATTTTGTATCTAATTATGTCTTTTGGTTTTTTTAACATTTGATGTTCATGGTAAATAGTAGCACATTTTTAGCTCAGAAGCAGTAGAAGGTCTAACAAACTACTTCCACTGAGTCTTTAAACTTTTAAATTAAAGTAATGAGTCTATTTTACATAAGTATCTTGATGCATATTTAGGTTACTGTGTGGAAACCATGCACAGTATAAGAATATGTCATACTTTGAGACATTTTGAGAGATATTTTAGCCTTTCATATTAACTTTGCCAGTAAGCAACTTTGCTATATAATTTCAAATACTTGCATGAACAATGTTGGTTCAGATTTTTTTCCCCAGCAATACCATTCTGTCCCCCATTTTTTTCTGTTCTTCTTGAAGTGGTTTGTATATACATTTGTCACACTTTCACTTGGAGCTGAAACTTGGTTTCAAGGTTAACTGTCTTTAAACTGGAGTTTTGCAGATCATTGATTTATTTGTAATGTATACTATTCTCTTCGTGTACTTTTGTGCTAGAGATGAAAAGCAGGGAAAGTACCAGCAAAGTTACCTTATCCAGAAAAGGGGTTCCTGTCTTTCCCACTCTCCTAACAAAGTTTTAGTTTGGACTTTAATCCTCTGTTGGAGACCTTAATAAGACCTTAATGAGAATTAGAGGCCCGATGAGATGGCAACAGTTCTAGTGGAGCAGTTATCTATTGATCAAAAAGCTCCTTTGCTGTTTCTTGAGGTTCCTCATAGGATAGGATGCAGGAATTAGAACCTGCTATAAAGCAGTTTTTTAATTGGTAAGGGACAGGTTGAAATCCCCTTGAATGGAACATCTGAGGCACTGAAAGGGAGAGCAGATTGTCCATAACTCTGCCCCCACTCTGCTCCCCTTGCAAAAACTAACACAAGCTAGAGTGTAACTGAGGTATATCACTTTAAAATGCTTAGTTTATTCTTAACTTCCATTTACCAAAGAAGAGTATGTTAATATGCTGCTACATCTTAAGGGTAGCCTTCAACTGCAAAATTTGGATCAAAATTTGGGGTAGGTGGTCCATTTTCCTAGTTCCCAGGCCTGTCTATTACCTTAAATTGATTTGTTCTCCATTAGTAGTTTAAAAGTAAGAAATAAAAACAAACTGAATTCTTTAAGGTTTCAGCCTCCAGGGTGGTTACAGACAATTTAGTGGAGAACTGTAAATGAAACAAGTGATGAAACTAAAGACTTTGCTTAACGAACTATTTTATATTAAATAAACAGCCTTCACTGTATAACCATTCACTGGATTTATACTCACATTCTAAGGTGAAAAAATCCATCTGGGGTGATCAGCTCCTGCATGAGAAGAATGGGTATAAACCTTTCGTGATGGATGGCCGTGTCTACCTAAAAGCAGCATGCTATTTATGTTTTATAACCAATTATAATAATACCCCTTAGTTAATTAGCATCACATCCACCTTTTTTACTTTAATTAAATAATTTCTACTTTCTCATTGGCTATTTAACATTAAACACCTTAATAAGCATCTGCGTAAATACATATCAATATAAACATTTCCAAAATAGAAAACTTTTATCTAGTAAACTTGTAAACACCAATTAGGACCAAAACATGTTTACAACATGACCTAGGTTATCTCCTAGCTTAGCTCCAGCTTGTCTCTGAGCTGTCTCACTTACTTCAGCCATGTTGTTTCACTATTGTCAAGCCCAAATTTAGGCCCAACTATGTGTTCTTTACTTGCATTTCAGCACGTCTATTTAACAAAAACCAACATCGCTTTGATAGGCTACACTCTGATTGTTGCTGTTATGACATAACTAAGCGTTTGATTTTTTTCATTTTGAAACTTAAGACAAAAAAAAGTGTGAAGAATATTCTTACCACTTCCCAGCACTCCTTTATACAAGCGTGTATTTGCTTTTGGTGTTCCACAGTTTCACCAGACCTACATATTTATTTTCAGAATTAATTTTAAAATAGATTGCTTTTGTTAAATGCATTTGTAAAGGAGGAAATGACTAACTGCTGATAACTGTCACAGTTTTTCTTTTAACTCCGTACTACATCCAAGGGAAAAACCGTATAAGTAGAGTCACTTTCTAGTCACTTTTGAAAATGTAGGCCTTAGGGAGCTGTTCTAAGGGAGTGATGAGCATCTTTTTAAAATGTCCATGTTGAAAACACATTTGGCAGAAACACATGTGTTGTAAGTTTCATAACACGTCTGCACTTCACCATTGCAGAACTTTTTCTTTCCTCTCTTAAACAGTCAAGCAAACCTATAACTGCAGTCTTCAAACACTGTGTACTTGGCCTGATGGACATACTGGCTGAAATTTCTGAATGTTTGTTTGGCTGCATAGCTGATGGTGGAGTACATTTTGCAACAATGAAGTAATTACGCGTTTCATTAACTTGACAGGGCATGTGTTTTTGCCATTAACATCTTGAATGGATTTCTAAAGTCCAGAAGAAAAACATAATATATTTTATATAAAATATAGCTGGAAAAAAAAATAGTCACTTTGTCTATAAATCCTATAATGCCAGACACCTTCCCTGTGACTGGAAGATGGGACAACGGCAAAGCCAGAAGATTATTTTTAGTTAATAATAATGACCTTTCTTTTGATAACAAACTAATGCAGCAAAACTTCCTGGCAGAAGAGTGTGCTGCTTTTAATTAAGGCCATGTTTGTCAGATGAGGGAGCAGTGATCCTCATCAGATTTATTTTGCAATAAGCATTCACGTTTCCCCTAATTATTTTCATTGCATGGACCACATCTTGATAGAACGTTTGTCTCACAGACCACTTCCCTTTCCATTTGTGATCTCTTAACATCCCTGTGGCAAATACACAGCAGTTTTATGTAAGAAAGTAACATGAGGAAAATATTTCTGGTTGTTGGCTGACTTTTAATATAAATATAATGGGTTTTTTTTGTGTATTTTGTTTATTTTTAAGGTGGAAAAGATTCGTCAAGTCAAAGCCAAGTCCCTCTACTTGCAAGTTGAAAAGTTGCGTCAGAATCTAAATAAACTGGACAACACTATTAGTGCAGTTCAGCAGGTCCTGGAGGAGGGTCGTAGCATGGATATTCTCCTAGCTCGGGACCGTATGCTGGCTCAGGTGCAGGAGCTGAAGAATGTGAGAGGCCTTCTACAGCCGCAGGAGGATGACAGAGTCATGTTCACGCCTCCTGACCAGGCTTTGTATGTGGCCATTAAATCCATGGGGTTTGTAAGCAGTGGGGCCTTTGCTCCTCTGACCAAAGCCACTGGGGAAGGTCTCAAACGTGCACTACAGGGCAAAGTGGCCTCCTTCACAGTGATAGGCTACGACCATGACGGCGAGCCACGCCTT
Organism: Mesoclemmys tuberculata; assembly: GCA_007922155.1. Lineage (NCBI taxonomy): Eukaryota > Metazoa > Chordata > Testudines > Chelidae > Mesoclemmys > Mesoclemmys tuberculata. Next base: position 67,692,379 of record ML675603.1, on the reverse strand, counting down.
TCAGGGGGTGATGTGATCACAGCAGTGGTGATGGGCCCTGATGGGAACCTGTTTGGAGCAGATGTCAGTGATCAGCAGAATGGGACCTACCTAGTCAGTTACAGACCACAGCTAGAGGGAGAGCACCTCGTCTCGGTCATGATGTGCAACCAGCACATAGAGAGCAGTCCGTTTAAAGTCATGGTCAAATCTGGGCGCAGTTACATTGGCGTTGGACTACCAGGGCTTTCGTTTGGCAGTGAGGGGGACAACGATGGCAAGCTGTGTCGCCCCTGGGGAGTTTGCGTAGACAAAGAAGGGTACATCATCGTTGCTGATCGCAGTAATAACCGCATTCAGGTGTTTAAGCCCTGTGGCACCTTCCACCACAAGTTTGGCACCTTGGGCTCCAGGCCTGGTCAGTTTGATCGCCCTGCTGGTGTTGCCTGTGATATCTCGCGTAGGATCGTTGTGGCTGACAAGGATAATCATCGCATCCAGATATTTACATTTGATGGGCAGTTCATTCTGAAATTCGGGGAAAAAGGAACCAAGAATGGGCAATTCAATTACCCATGGGATGTGGCCGTCAACTCCGAGGGCAAAATCCTGGTCTCTGACACAAGGAATCATCGGATTCAACTGTTCGGGCCTGATGGTGTGTTTCTGAATAAATATGGCTTCGAAGGGGCACTCTGGAAGCACTTTGATTCTCCAAGGGGTGTGACTTTCAATCATGAAGGCCATCTGGTAGTGACCGATTTCAACAACCATCGCCTCCTGGTCATCCATCCAGATTGCCAGTCAGCACGCTTCCTTGGGTCAGAAGGCACGAGTAATGGCCAGTTCCTGCGCCCACAGGGTGTGGCGGTGGATCAAGAGGGGCGCATCATTGTGGCTGATTCTAGGAACCACCGAGTGCAGATATTTGAGTCAAATGGTAGTTTTTTATGCAAATTTGGCACTCAGGGAAGTGGCTTTGGTCAGATGGACCGTCCCTCAGGTATAGCTGTCACCCCTGATGGCCTGATTGTTGTGGTTGACTTCGGAAACAATCGAATTCTCATTTTCTAATCTGTGTTATCTGAATTAGGAAGAAACTGTCTCAGGGAAATTCTTTTAAGAGAACGAAAAAATACAACATTAATTCAAACCTACCTCATCTTTAATTTTTTACAGATGAATGTACTTATCTTTTCTGCAGGGAGTGATCCTGTAAAGTTATAAATTCTATCTACCTCATTATCTTTGTGTTCTCCCCTTCCCCCCACGGCAGTAAATTTTACCTCTTCCCCAGATGGGACATCATGCACAAACATGTGTTGCTGTGCACATTAGGTGGTTGTGTGGTGAATTCTGTAGACTATGCCAAAAAGGCGCGCTCTAATTTTTTTAAATGGGGGGGAAATCAATAGCATTAGATATTTGTAGAGAATTTGTGTTGTTGATCATACTGTGGTTTTGGGGAGGAGGGTTGTGGGGGGGGGTTGTTTTTTTTTTTTTTTTAATGCTGCTGCAGCAGAGAACTTTTTCCTGTTCTCCTTTTTATACCTCAGTGTGTCTGATTTACTGTTCAGCATAGTGTCTTGTTCCCAAAAGACCTTGATCTTTTTGTGAAAGTGGGTGGGGTTCACTAGTCAGGAAAAGCAAGTTTGCTTTTTTGGCATATGTGTTTTGAAAAGTGCAGTAATCCTACATTACAAAGTGAAGCCCCTGTGAAAATGCACAAATTTCTTGAGGGGGAAAAAATCATTTTTGGTGACTTCATATAGTTGTCATAAAAAGTTTAATGAAAAAAGCAGGACTTTCTTTAATGTAGTCTCTAGTCTGTAATTTCTTTGTAGCCTTTTGTCTGATTATTAGTCACATTTTAATAACAAGGTTCCATTCTTCCCTCTCTCATGTATATGGCTGTTACAACGAGCATCAAAACAGGGAAGATTAAACCCTAGAGTTAAAAGTTATGTTTCATGTGAAATGGCTACGGTTTTGGTTTTTTGTTTTGTTTTTGTTCCCATAAAGGCTTTAATTAGGGGAGTAAAGAATTAATAAGTTTGTCAGGACAAAGTAAATTTTCCCAAAAAATAAACATAAAGCACAACTTTGGAAATTCAGGGTGCATTTCAGAGAAATCCACATTTAAAAAATATCTGATCACAAATTCAATCAATGACATAAGCTGAACTTTTTGTTCTTTTTTCCCTCACCCCTCCCCTAAAAAAAAAAAAAAAAGTAAAGGCATTCTTAATGGTCCCTCATGAAAGGTAACTAGTATAGGGCAAAATGGAGCCATGTAACACTCTACATCATCATTTCATGGCAGCACCAAAACATGCATTTAAAATAGGGACAGTGCCTAAAATCGGCAAGTCAGGTTCTTTAAACTGAAAAACTTCTCTCCAACAGAGAGAGAGAGATTCTTGTTTTTCTGGGAAGCTGAGATTTTGAAGAGGGGTTTCAGTTACCAAACCATGTGAATTGGATTCCCTAGTAGACTATAGTCTACATTTCAATAGCTTGTATTTTAACATCTGAGCTATTGACATGGGCTGTCCAGAAATTGCCTTGCCTTCTGGACAGAACCCTTGGTGGCAAACCATAAAGGTACAGGGGATAGAGAGCTTTTCATTGTGCAGAAATTGAAGAGTTCATGCATCAGTTACAGTTTTTTTCCCCCCCTGCGCTGGTGTAAGATTTGTGTTATCTATTCCAGCAAAAGAAGAGCCCTGAAAGAGAAGCAAGGTTATTAACTAAAAGGTTGAAGTGCCTCACCACCGTTAAAGGAGAAAGGGTTCATCTTTCTCCAACCACTGCATTCACAGGCAACCTGGAATATTAAAAGGCTCTTTTTATATTAATGAGAAATTGCAAGGTGCACTTTCACTGCTTTCCCCGTTACCATAACATCTCCAAGAAATTAATTTCCTGTTTTTAGAAATCCTAATTATTTGTACAGGCTTACGATGGCAGCTACTTAAGAAGGGGAGGACAATGAGGTGAACAATGAAAAAAGAGTTAGTGAGGTGACAAGAACCCTTTTAAAACAGCAGCCCCCTAAATTATATAGGAGAACAGAACTATACTACTTTTGAGCTAATGCCTCATGAAGTAAAGGCCCAACAATGGGTGTTAGCTGGGCTTAATTTTAGGGATAGTGTTGTTTTAAAAAATCCAAGATAATCTTTTAGAGAGAGATCTGTCATTAAACTTGTATAGTGCTATTCAGAATGTGTGTGTAATAGAAAGCAAATTATCTCTTTTATTTTTCACAACCCACTTTCCTGTCTGACTTTCTTCATTTTGTGGTAGTCTGCAGTTGTGGATGTTTATATTGTTTGCTTGCTTGTTTGCTTTTTCTGTGTTTTTCACTGAGCGAATTATTTGTAACTTGGCTGTGAAAACAAATTAGACTGAAAGACCTAGATACCAAAGATGACCGGTTTATAGCTTTAATTTGACAATTTGCAGAATCTTTCCATTTCTTTTCTTTGTCTTGTTAAAAATGCTTGGCCTTTTTACCTTGACCTTTGTGGTTGTCAGTGCTGGATGAGGATGGAAAAGCTATTGTGCTTAATGCCTGTTGGTGTTGCCCTTTTGTATTTTCGTTTTTGTTCTCCCCACACGCTATGCGCCCCTCCCCCTGGCATTTTTAAAAAAATACTTAGCTCTTCCTGGCATGCTTTGAGTTGAACTGCAGCAAATACCTTCTTGTCCAGCTCCATCCCTATATTGCATAGCGATCTGAAGGCTGGTAGGATTTCCATTGGCCATCACTATTTCATATTATGTTGCTGCACAAAATTGGAGAAGGCCATAAGCCTGTCTTTATTTAGGGAAGAGACAATGTCTTCCTTTAAAGTTTCTGTTTATTTAATAAGGTGGATCTGCTTACAGCACAAACGAGACTATTTGACTTCGAAGTGTGTAACATCACGTGTTGGGAGGCTTTTGTTTTTAAAACACTGCTGTATGGCTAAACTGTTTCCTGTACTGTTACTGTAGTAGGTCGTGCTAAGCACACTTGCTCTCATTGAAAAGTATTAGTGTAGCTTATACAACGGAGTGTTTATAATGTAATGAGAGTAAGTAGTGTAATATTATAGGAAAAGTTTAAAGCCAACATCATATGCCCCATAGGGGCTTGTTTATTGGGTATATAATTGATAGGATTTCAAATCTGGCTCAAAGTTTGTTCTGTACGCGTCTGTTCATGGACTATTGTTGAATAATGCCTCCGGTGTCCTGATACATGTAGAAAATAGGTGAATAGACCTACAGGACAGGAATGTAGGAAAGATAAGCAAAGGTTTGAAGCTGGGTTGCAAACTCCTGCTTTTTCTTAAACTGTTCAGTATAGTCTCCTGAACTGGTAGAAATGGATTAGGGGAAGAGGAAGGTTAGCTTTTTGTTTTTTCCCCTGGGCTCTTGCAAACAGATTTGGATCTATAGACTTGTGCACTGAATGCTCCCAAAGGAATTTAACTGTGCCAGGTTTAACCAGTGTTGGCTGACTGTATATTTTCACTTTATCATCAGTTAACTCTCATACTCTCCTAATTCAGCTGCATGAAGCAATCCAGTTATTTCAAAACGGTTTTAGTGAGTATTTCAATGAGGACTTAAGAGGCAGCCATGATGCAGTACCCTCCGGTAAGTCACTCCTTTAATTTATACCCTATAAGTATAACTTATATGGGGAAGCCCACAAGTGCATACCATAAAGAGGGAAAAACCTGAAATTTAGTGTCTGAGGGCCAAAAATAGTAAAGTTGGAAACAGAAGAAGGCACTTCATTGTGGCATTCCTTTGGAATTGCTGGAGATCAGCTCAGTCTGTTTAGTTGTAGTTAAGCCAAATTAATTTATTTCAAGAGCAGTCTTTAGGCTTGATCCAGCCATATGTTTTATTTCTTATGAAGATCATAAGACTTCTATGTTCAGTTCTGGTTTTTAAAAAAATGTGCCAAAGTGTTTTTATTTTTATTTTTTAAAAGGAGTGCATCCAAATGGTGCCAAAAGATAATACGGTATTTAAAAAAAAAGATAGAGATGTTTAGACAAACAGTTTGGAGCTGTATAAAAAATTAAACACTGGTACTTGCGTTAGACAAATATTGTACCTCAGGTCCTTGAGTCCTTTGGAGATGAGTGAAACCCAGTTTGCTGTGGCACAGAATGCACAGAGAGAGACCCAGCTGTTTTTGTTTCTTAAAGTTCTACCTCACCATGGAGAAGTAAAGCATCTACCTCAGTTCAGTATCAGATAGGTCTCAGAAGAAAGGGTTAATCTGCCTGCAGGGGAAGGGTTCGTCCTGCCCTGTAGGATAAGCATTTTTGTTTAAATGGAAATATTAAAGGTGTACACGTGGTGATTTTTGTTGTTGTTGCCTCCCTGTGGAAATGTTAGGCTGCCCTTGCTAGAGAACTCTTAAATAAATCTAAATATTCATACACTCAGGCAAATCTCATTGTAATCATTCTTCTGTAAGTTTGACTTATTTTCACTAGGAATTATGCAAACTGACACTGATTTTTTTTTCAGTATTATGACACTACTGGTTGACATGACCTACTTTGTGTCTTTATTTGCAGCATTCTTATGTCCTCAAGACCTTTAGGTCTTCTCTCTACAAGAGAAAAATATTTTATCTATTTTTGCATGCCTACAGATGTATCCTGTCAAAAAAGACTTTAAGGGTATAATTTCTTGAAGCGCAATGCTATACCAAATGCTTGAAGGGAATGAGATTGACCTTTTGACTTGGTGATTGTATATGTAGGTTTCTTGATGCCACAGAATGTTTTCCACCATGTCAGTGCAACCAAGTTCCTGATCCTGGGGGGCAGTTCAGACTGAATGTTCTTACCAGAGGCCACCCTTGTGTTGGGTTTTTATGTGACTTTAATGGTGGTGTCCAAGAGACCCGTTACTTTACATGTGAAGTAAAGTTTAGAGAAGCACATGATCAGATTCCTGTATTAAAAACTCCCGTTTTTTCTCCCCTAGTCATTTTTGAGTGATAAAAGTTGGAAGAGTGGGTACAGAAAACCACTAATGGTTCTATGCTGTATTGGGTTTGGTAAATGTTAGGGTGGAAAACGTACCTTGATGTCTTTTTAAGTGATCTTACGGGTTAACAAGCCAGTTTGGCATCTTTTTCCATCATAGTTTAACCAATAATGGTTCTAAAAAAGCTTTGTGTACCTGCATGGTCTTAGACCTTCTCTTAATGATTGTATCAGCTTACAAACTCAGGTAGATATTTTTGTTTTAAAGCTCTTTTCACAGAGCCTTACTGACTGAATGTTACGTGTCTATGTAGTGAAGTAGGTAGATACCTTTCTTTAAACTACCAGACCAGTAAACTCCTTTATAGGTTTATAGAATGCTTCTCAGTCTATGTAGTAGTTTCCTTCCCGAGGGAGAGCTGTCATTTTTCTGAGTTTTTTGCCTTTTTTTTTTTTTCCTCCTAAAATGACTAAAAAGTTGTTAACTAGCTTGTAAGGTGTGTTTAGTCACCCAAATTGGAGGGGGGAGGGGAGGGTTCTTACTGTATGTGACTATTGTTTGTATTGTGCATTACTTGTCATGCCTATCTTGGTTGGTGGTTGATACGTTTGAAGTAAGAAGAGTGTAGAACCACTTGATTTGGTCCAAAAGGCATAAATTCACAGAAATTGGAAACCTCAAAAATGAATGGAAGCTCTGTCTAATTAAGACCAATGTAACAAACTCTGTAGGCAATTTAAGTCCTTGCTTGATTTACTGGAGATACAAACCCATCTTATAAACGTAATTACTAAATTAGAAGTACTGTCATCTTGATGTAGTTCAGCATACATAGTAATGCCATGAGCATCCAGTATGATTCTGTTAGTTCTTGGAAGTTGTGCGTCTTGAGCCAGTAGCTTTTGTAGTTTCCAGTTCTGCTGCACTTTGCTCTTCTGTGTTAGTGATTAATCAGGCTGTTTTCCTAATAATAAAAAATTCTCAGCAGGACAGACATTGCTGTAAGCAGCTCATTAAAGCAGAGCATTTATAACTGTTAATGGAACGAGTAATGTCAAAAAACTTCTTCCATTAACGCAACCCCCACTGTCCAAAAAGAGGTTCACTTGTCTTTTAAACAAAAATTGCTGGGGTCTGCAATTTAAAATATTATGTACTGCAAAGAAGAAAGCATGACAGGTTATGGGCAAACTGTTACGTAGATCGAACTAACAATGTTTAGAGAATTCTTGTGTTAATGGAGGCTTCTGAATGTATCTTTGTGGTCCATAGAGAAGGCTGAAGGATGTAGCAAGGAGATGATGTATCAGCTACTGGCAGCCTTAAAACAAAGTCAGTGTCTCTCTGGACTTTAAAATGTTCCTATGCAGTTTATTTTATTTTTCTTTAATCAAATAAATGTGAGGAGTTTTTCATGGCAAGTTTGTGTCTCTTTTGTGTTTGTGTGTGTGTGAGGTCAACAACAAAGATATTTCTATTGCATCCTGTAAGAAAGGACATCTTGAAGAAAGTGAAACCGGTTCTTTGTAAACGATAAAGCCTCAAAAAGAATTTTTTTTAAGGAGGTCGATGTCATGTTCCGAAAAACCAGAGGAATAAAGAACAGGACATTTGAAACCTTTGTAAAAAAGGCACCAAACTCTTTTCCCCAGTGATATGCAGGTAATGATGATTTGATGCAAGGCCAAAATACTTTCTGTTTAACGATAAATGGTTGTGCACATATACATGCAAACTGACCATGTCTTTATACATCAATATCACTTTTGTGAACGAAGGATGGACTTTGGTTAAGGCACAGGACTTAGTGTCTAGATATATTCTCAGATCTTCCAGAGAGTTCCAGTATAGCTCTGGGTAAGTCCATTCATTTGGGTGCCTCCATTTCTTCATCAGTAAAATGTGGACGATAACTGCTTTAATTCTCAGGGTGTTAAATTTGTTGTAAAGTACATTGGGGATCCTTTGGCAGGCGCAAGTGCCAAACAGCACAGTTAGTTTAAAACTTGTATAATAAGTGGTCATGCAGGCAGCAGTCCTCTTTAGCCTGCATGGCTTTGGATAAATGTTGAAAGAAAATATGGGGGGGGGGAACAGACTTGGAGATGAGAGAATTAAGTGGGGTGAGAGGATGCGCCCTGGGACCTTAATATTATACAGTGCATGGTGGTGGTGTGAATTCTAGAGCTTCCAGGTTCATGTGTAAACAGAAGTTACCACATAAGAATACCCATATTGGGTCAGACCAATGGTCTGTCTAGCCCGGTATCTTGTCTTCTGACAGTGACTGGTACCGAATGCTTCAGAGAAAATGAACAGAGTAGGGCAATTATTGAGTGATCAAAAGTGATTCAACCAATCCCAGTTTCTGGCAGTCAGAGGCTATGGGGCACCCAGAGCATGGGATTGTGTCCCTGACCAATAGCCTCTTTTGAACCCACTTATACTTTTGGCCTTCACAACATTTCCCTGGCAATAAGTTCCACAGGTTGACTGTGAAGGACTTCTTTCTGTTTGTTTTAAGGCAAATTAATTTCATGAGGTGACCCCTTGTGTTCTTGTGTTATGTGAAGGGGTAACTAACACTTCCTTATTCACTTTCTCCATGTAATTCATGATTTTATATACCTCTATTATATCCCCCCTAATCATCTCTTTTCTAAACTGTATAGTCCCAGTCTTTTTAATCTCTTCTCATATGGAAGCTGTTCCATACCCCTAATTATTTTTGTTGCCCTTCTCTGTACTTTTTCCAATTCTATCATCCTTTTAGAGATGGGACGACCAGAACTGCATGAGTATTCAAGATGGGGGCGTACCATGGATTTATAAAGAGGCATTATGGTATCTTCTGTCTTATTATCTATCCCTTTCCTAATGGTTCCTAACATTCTGGTAGTTTTTTTTTTGACTGCTGCTGCACATTGACCGGATGTTTTCATAGAACTAGCCACAATAACTCGCAAGATCTTTCTTGAGTTGTAACAGCTAATTTAGACCCCATCGTTTTGTTTGTATGTATGTTGGCTTTGACCAAATCTACTGACTACCCAAAGCTGCAGTTGTGTGCTACAGTAAACACCGCCCTGCTCATGGGCTTGCTCTGCTGCCCATCTCAGCTGAAATAATTGTCAAGCCTTTCTCAAAAATCTAACACAATGTTGGCCAAACCCTTCTTTAGCCAGTAGGAGGCTCAGTCCTTCCTACGCATTCAACTGCCGTACACATCACTGCTTGCTCCTTCCAGAGACGAGCCCAAAAGGCTACCTGATGGCAGTGTCACTTAAAAAACGTTTGTGGTGGGAAGCATGGGGCAGTGACCAAGAGAGTGGTCTCCCCAAACTACCACTAGATAGCCAAGTGTAAGTGATAATCCCAGCAAAAATGGGATCAGCACAGAAAGGCTGTGTAGGGTGGTGGTAGTTCTCATTCACAGGCGTGCAAGACCCACTGAAGGGCTGATCAGACGGTCAGATGCATGTGTTCAGGCCATGCAGACAGCAACACTAGCAGTGACTGAGTGCTGTTAGTTACGGGAAGAAGAGAGGGTGGAACAGGAGTCACTGCTAGAGAGGAGCACTATTCAGTTACCCCCTCACTGCAGAAGTGCTCCCCATCTGGGGCTGAGGCCAGCCTGTAACTCTGCAGTTGCCACTCACCCATGTGGCCTCTTCATCTCCCTGTGGCTGGGCTGCCAGCCAAGCAAGCAGCACTTGGCTGCCTGAGCATCCTGCTATCTGTTCAGGGCTGCTCTTTACTCAGGCAGGAGCACCAGCAGTGCCTCTGCCATGGAACCCCGTTGCTCCAAATCCCGCCTGGATCTGTTTGGTAGGTGGGATGGATGGGGGCCAGGGAAGAGACGCCGCTGGAGGAAGCGGCAAGGGTGAGTTTGACTGGTGGCCAGTCTTCCCAGCTTCCTGTGGTAATGAGTCCATGGGCCATGCAGTGTCTGCTCTCTGTGTACCTCATCCAGGCATTCTGCCCCCGCTGAGGAAGTGTGAGATGCTTGGTCAGACGGCGCCAGGAAGCATTGATACAGAGAGGCAACACGGTAAGTGGCTGCACAAACATCCCATGACTTACAGCCGGTTCCAGAACGGTTTGGTTCGGAGGGTCCCTAACTTTTTCAATAGTTTTCAGGGCCAAAGTACGTTCGAGCCGGGTTTTTAAAAAGGGGCCAAACGGATGCTCAGAAGCTAATTTAGATGGAATTTTGCTGGAAGAGTTCCACAGCCTGGTTGTTCGTTTGTTTCCCACCCTGCTTTTAAAGACTGGCATAGATTTGACTGAAGATGTGCAGCCTAGGCTTGTGTGCCGGCGGGCTCATGAGCTTCCCAGTGCTTTTAACTTTCACCTTACATGCAGGCCAGCTGTCACCACTGGTCAGAAGCCGCTTCAGAGTGCAATTTTTTTCAGCAGTACTGAGGTGATTTAGGAGCACAAGCCCTTGAAAGTCCTCCCTTTCCCCCTTTGACTTTCAGGGGGACTTGTGCTCTTGAGTCACTTTGGTACTTCCGAAAATTTCTACCATACCTCGGCTATTCTGAAGTGGACTTTTCTTGGCACGGGAATTCTTCCCTGGGCCCCTCCTGCAACCACGGCTTTTGCAGAAAATAAACTTTAAGGGGCTTAGGCACTTGCGTGGATGCTAGTGGTCTGAGATGCACAAGCTAGTGAGCCTTAAACTTAGTGATTGGTCTGTTGTTGGCCCCTGCATTGATTTGAAACCATTGCCTGTTCTCTCATTTGAGGGGAAAAGCCAAGCAGACAGCCTTTGCTAGTAGGAACTGCAGTGAGGTGTGGAAGCAGTGATCAGTTCTGAGTAGCTCTCTGGCTGAGGCAAAAGACTAGCTTTCCCTCGTTAGTGCTGTGAGGGACGTGACAAGATTGGTTCCTGCAAACATCAACATTTAGTGGGAGCTTTTTCCACTGAATTGAAGGGGAACAGGATCAAGCCCTTATTCATAACTGTTGGTTCTACGATCAGTGGCTGACATCCCCATATCTTATTGGCCTTCAACCCTGCAGCGTTGGCTACTGACCCTTATGCATACCTGTTTATTAAATTTGTTACATTAAATCCTATGAATCTTACCAATTATTTAGAACGTTAGCTAGACCAGGGCCCCCAGCAACCTTCTTGTCTCCCTGCCCCTGGCAGCACCTACACCCTTTGGGAAATAGACTAAAATAATGAAGGGAAAGCAGGTGTTGGGAAGCAAGACTATAGGAGATATGTCATGTGATTATGAAGGAAGAATAACCTCATCAGCTTTCTGGAACTGGCTAACCACGCTATGTTATGGTAAAACTAGACAAAACATTCTAAAATGGATGTGTGTAAATATTTTATAGCAAACATCAGGCCCTAGTTCATTAGTATTTTTTTAAATATAGAGCCAGTTTCTGAAATAGTGTTTGTGCTCCAGGAAAATACTGAAGCTTCTTTAGTTTAGAATACAAGCTCACATTAGCATTCAGCTTCCCTTAGGCAAGAAGAGCATTCTTATTTGATGGAGAGTTAAGGATGAATAGTTCTGCTCATGTGTGATTAGATATGTGGTATCTAGGGAACAACAACTGCATCCTTTTTCAAACCCAGTGAGTGTAATGTTGCATGCCTTCTAGCTGAGCTGAGAAATGCTGAAACAATACATTACCATTTCTGCATGTGAATACTCTACATTCCTGGGAGGGGGAGGGAAAACCCTTTATTCATGATGAGACCACACAGAAAGCACCTTTAACCTTTTTTGTATTTAGTCAGTCAATCTAGTGTGCCGTGACAGATGTATCTCAACCCTTTTAATAAAAAAATAAATAAAAAAATCAGGTGCCCCCTTTTAAACATTAACCTCAAACCTCAGCCTACCGTACTCTGAAATCACACATCTAGCACAGCATGGAAATGTATGTTCCAAGTTCTAAAACACGGGATTCTGAAACAAACATTAAAACACCATAACAGGGAAAGCTCTATCACACTGAAATACTACCTGGCCATCTTGGTGGGCAGGGGTAGCTGTACTAACTCACAGCTCATTACTGCATTAAACTGTCCCAGACCGGCTGGCTCGTTCTGACACTGCTAGAGTCATGCGTTAGAGAAAGGTGTAAGGATCCCACAGTAAGCAAATAGGGGTACTTGATCCCTCCCATCACACTGAGATTTAAGGATTATCTTAAGCCTGCCAACATGTTAGTATTGCAACTCTCCAGCATTGGATGGGGGACACACACACCCCATGAACTATGGTAAATTCTTGGCCTAACTGACCACCATGCAAGCTAATGGCTTGGTCAACTACCTCCTCCCAGTCCAGTGATTTGTAAGGTTGCATATAAGCTAGTGGATTGTAGCTGTACTTGGACACTAATGCCCCAGCTAGCTATTAGGTTAGAGTAGACTATGCAGCCGAGCACCTGCAAATTGGATGAGGTTGCCCACTGGGGTATTGCAGCTTGTTGACAGAGCTATGTGATTGCCAGCCAACTTTGACATGGTCTTGTTAGAGCAATTCTTTTGAGCATGCACATGACACGGGCAGGAATTTTACTAGGACTGATGGTTGCAGACAGTAAAATTGCAAAGTTACAGGTTTCAGTGTGAGTACATTTTACAAGCATGCTTGTGTGTATCTGTGCCAGCCGCACCTGCCTGAGCCCCTCAAGGAACAGGTAACAGCCACACACCTGAAAAGGGAACCTGTCAGTTTACTCATTCAAATGGCTCCAAGAATGGTCACACCCTCCTCCCTTGCCTCTCCAAAAAAGTTAGCTGAAGTGCTCCCTGCAGCTGCTCTGGCTCTTTAGAGATTTGATTTAGCAGTAAAGCTGCTCGTTCAGGTACACTGCTAGCCTTGTACCCACAAGGAGAGCTGGCCACGGAGGTTTACATTCAAGTTCTACTGCCTCTTACATGAAAGAGAGAGAGGGAGGGCAGCTATGGACCAGTGCTGCTTATCTGTAATGCAGAGGCCCCAAAGGCAGCCAGGGACCTTTTACTAGCATGCCTGCTTCCTCTGGGCCTGCATGCCGCTGCATAGTAAACGAGTCTGGGAAAGTAGCCACACCACCCAAACCTTACCCATAGGAATCCAGGGAGGCTATGAAGGAAATTCAGCTGCCTACAATTTGCAGATGGTACCTACCACCCACTCAGGGCCATAAATACGTAGAGGAGAAAAGGCTACAGCCCAATCTGCACTCGCCTCGCAGCATTATGTGAAGGGGAGTGAGGTTTCCCACCATATAATCAGGCCACCTAAACGAGCAGCAGTAGCTCTCCCACCAACACAGGGCTGGTCACACAGCGCTTAGGGCAGCAAAACTTATGTTGCTCAAGGCCATGTTTTTTCATGTCCCTGAGTAACAGTTTTGCCAGTATAAGTGCTTGTGTAGACAAGGCCTCCCTCTCCTTAGGACATTGAAGCATACAGTTTACCCTTATGGTAGTGCTTATTCATTTGCACTCTGACATCTTCTATTTTCATTGTAAGCATTTGTCACTCTTTCCTGTAAAACTTATGACAGTCCTTTTGCATGGAGGTAAGGGACTTAACCCGGTGGATTTCTGCCTCCGTTGTAAAGCAGCTTGTTGATTATCTACATCACTGTATTAATAGCTATTAAGATACCTGTATTTAAAATATTTAAAAGTTACCTGTTTGCTTTTTGAATATTTAATCAATTGACAAGCCCAAGCTAACAATCTTGAAACTGGCAATTTAACCCTGAGACTAGAATGAGGTCAGGCTGCCATGACACGAGACACACACCGCTGTGCACAAGCAGGCTTTAGAAATATGAAGCATCGTGTAAATGTAGCAAAGTAGTATGTGCAAGGGAACTTAGGCAATGCAGTGCACTAACACCCATGCCCCTCTTCTAGTTTGTCACAAGTGAAAAGGAGTTTAGTTTCTGCCCATCTTCCATTCATCTCAACAACCCATCTAGTTTAGTAGTGAAGGGCTGTATTTCCTGGGGGTGGGGGAGGAGGAGAAGACATCATCATTAAGCCACACTATATCTTTCAAGACAGATGATAAATCAGGCTTATCTATATACTAAATTGATTTTAACAAAAAAACCAGTGTTATCATACATGACAATCTAGAGGGAGTTGTTTTAAGGAAAAAAACATAGGCCCAGCTATAGAAGGGTTTTAAGAGTGGAGACAGCTGAGACTTTCAGACAGTAGCTGTTTTCAGGTAGTCCCCAAGCTAGAGAATCCTGTAACTATCTCAAGTTGACTTAGCAAGAACAGCAAAGAAAAATTCTCAGAGACAGTAACTACAATACGTGTTTCTATGAGATCTTGGTTAGCACAAGGCAGATAAGATTATCACAATGGTCCCTTCTAGCCCCAGGATTATCCAAAAGATAGTTTGGCAGGTGAGTGTTACTTTTTGTATAGATTTGATCATGACAGTTTCTCCCGGGTCCCTGAGAAGCACGCAAAGTCTAGAGCTTGTGCAGAGGCTCTCCTTTAACAAGAGGCGGCAACTGAACTGTCTGATTAGATCTATACTGAAAATGAAGGGAAGTGAGTGTTGATGAGAAATGTAGAGTAGCAGACAGTCTGCTACAATCACGACCACAAGCAGTGTGAGTTAGAGAACTAAACTGATTAACAGCACATATTCAAGCTCAGGTCTGTTAGTAGTTAAAAGGGAACAATGCTTCACAATCAATATTTTACAAAAATCTTCAGACGTGGTTGGTTGGTTGAAGTATTTTTTTTTTTTATTAAAAAACCAGCACATTCCACTGTGCCTGCTGTTCAGGTGGCTGAGAAACAGTTTTAAAAAAATATACAAAGTCCCAAACCCTCCTCGGCAGGGCCTGTCAGGTCACAGCAAGACTCTACTTCCTTTGGACAGTGGTGAAAGCTGGCATCTGAATGGGCTGGACAGGGTGCACTGACTGAAATACTGGCTTCTTTCGCATCTCAGGGTGTGTTTTCGTTGAAGGGAGAAGTTGGTTTCTTTTGATGATCTGTAGTGCCAACTGAGTGTTACCTACAAAACAGTTCTAGTTAAAATCCACATCTACATATGACAAACGCTTGAGGCACAAGGACTGGGAAAGAACAATGTTGAAAAGTCATCTAGACAATCCCCTGCCAGCGCTAGGTACCACTCCTGCAACTCTAATAATCCTTATGCTGCAGCTGGCGTGTGTATTTCATAATGATCAACACTGCTAAGTGGATGTCACCTACTACAAATCAAACAAAAGGTAGTGGTGAAACAGCAATACTAATCAATTCTAGCTGTTCCTAGCTATTAATATTGTTATACCGTTAGCCTTCAGGACAGACAGTTGATTTTAGACTTAATAGAGTTGGAAAACTACTTCACACTTTATGCAGCCACCTCACCATTACGTCCAACTGGGGCTTTTTGTACAATCCTAGTAGGTCTGAAAACACAAGGGTTCATTGACCAATAATTACACTCCTTTGCCATCACTGATCTCTCAGTCATCCTCACAGACTACTTCATATTAAATGCAAACAAGTGAGACATCAAGGATACACATATAAAACAGAAAATATTAATGCTAAGATTCCAACTTAATTCAGTCATGCTCAGAGCTGGTCCAAATTCTTCAAACAGAAGTTGTCACTGAGAAGTGGTCTTTTTAAAAAACAATATGAACTGAAAGTGTTTTCTGTTTAACAAATTCTGAAAAGATCAGTTTTTTATTCTCAGGTAACATGAAAAGAGAGGGAAGGCAAGTAATGAGTATTTCTGAAGTGATGTTTGTATAAAGAACTCTAGTCACACTAAAAAACTTCTACGCAACTTTGAGAAAGAGACCTGAAAAGGAAAACAAAATAGGATTGTGCTCATCTGCTTTGTAAATTAGTAAATACAGAAGGGTTTCCCAAAAAGTTTGCTTTAAAAAAGAAAAATAACTTCAGGTCGTTTAGATCTGTCAATGTTGTAACTGTGCAGTCAAAGAAACCAGGCAAGCAAAATCTGGGTAATTGAAGGGACATGATTTTTATTCAGACTATTTAAAATGTTCTTGGTGACACCTGTTTTTCCCTCAAAAGATGTCTGTGTTAGGAATTCAATGACAAAGGTAAGAAATCTGACACTCAACATCTGAGTCATCCAAGTAAACCAGAGAACATGAGACTAATTATTTTGAAAATATAAATGGAAAAATCTTAAAGGAAAACTATCAGCTTTAAGTCACACTCCTGTGTGTTACAAGTAGAAACAGTACATAAAACATATTAAAAAATTAGAGAGGTGAAAAACAGCACCAACAACACACTGTTCAGTGACTAATGCCTCAGTCCTGCCGATTGTTCTGCTCAGGGGGTCCTTTGCATCCAAAGTCCCAATGACTTCAGCAGGGCTCCATAGGGGTGCTTGGGTGTGCCTATGAAGAGCAGCTCCGATTCAGGGCCTTCGTTCTGGTTTGTGTGGATCCTTCACCCAGAAACAGGGAAATTAAAATGTTATTCACCTTACAGTAAGTGGAATCCTTTGAGATGTGCTGTCCATATACACATTGCACTATTGGTGGACATGAGCAGCACCCTGGGCATCCTTGTGCTACACAGAAAGGGCATATATGGGCATAGCGCACTGGTGCTCCTCTGTTTCCTCTTAAGTGCAGAATCCCAAGGATAAGGATACCAAAGTTGAGGGATAGAGGGTGGGTTGTGGAATGTACATATGGATAACACATCTGTAGGAACCCCCGTTACTGTATGTTAAGTAACCTCTCAAACTCCTTTGTGTAATTGTCCATACATATATTTCTCTACTGGCAACTCCCAAGCAGTGGTCTTTAGAAGTGGTAGTTCAAAGTCTTTGAGAGCTTGCAGCAGTACTCTCCACATGCAGCATCCGATCTGGCGCCTTCTACTAAGGGGTAGCGCTTTGTGAAACCGTGCACCAGGCCCCAACTGGCTGCTTACAGGTGTCCAAAGAAAAGGGTAAATATTGTTCAGTGAAGCTATTGATGATGCTTGAGCTCTAGCTGAATGAACCCAAGTAACCAAGTGGCTCTACTAGGGCTACTTCAGAGCAGGTCTTGATGTAGTCGGAGACCTAGTTTGATAGCCTCGATGTTGATATGGCTGATCCCTTTATTCTTTTTGCAAAAGGGGCCAATAGTCTTGGGAGAATATATGAATGGTTTTGTCTTCTGCCGGTAGAAGGCTAATACCCTCCTGCCATCTAGGATATATAATGTTACTTCTGGTCTTGATGCACAAGGATTGGAAAAGAGTATTTGCAAGTGGAACTCAATAACTGCTTTTGGCAGGAACTTGGGATGTGTCCTTGAGATATCTTACTGGATTGTGTAGGAAGGGTCAGCCATCAGTACTTGGGTCTCACCTACCCATCTTGCTGATGTGATAGCAATCAGAACTGCCATCTTCACTGAGAGGTGTAAAAAGGAACAGGTAGCAAATTGCTCAAATAGTACACTTGGGAAAGATGAAACTACTAAGTTGAGATCTCATGGTGAAATGAGGTGGGAATACGTCTATCAGCTCCTTTAAGCATTTCATCATAGGTCAGGTGAGAAAATATTGTGTGTTCTTTCCGTGGTGAGTGATGAGCTGAAATTGCCACCAGAGGAAGCTTGACTGAATTCATGTCAAATTATTGTGCTTGATTCTACAGATCAGCCTCCTACAGCACCAGCACCTTGTCCACTTTGGGAGGTAGGTTTTTCTTGTAGGCTCCTTCCTGGTGTTCATAAGGATATTCCTGACTGGAGAACAACAGGAATATCTACCTATGATATCCATCCAGGTACCACATTATGAGGTGGAGGAATTTCAGGTCAGGATGTAGGATCTCTCCCTTGTTCTGTGGTATGAGGTCAGGGAACGGAGGTAAGGTCTTGGGTTAGGAAGCTGACAGGTATAACCGGTCTATTAACCAAATCGGCATGGGCTATCATGATGAGCTTGGCTGAATCCTCTTGTTGAACTTTACAGAGCAGTCTTGATATCAGAGGGTAGGTATATATTAAGGTATTTGCCAGTGAGCCTTGCTGATGATGCTCCCCTACAACAAAATGTTCAACACTTCCTGTTACCCCATGTGGCAAACAAGTCTATCTGGATGTGACCCCAGTATGAGATGTCCTGGAAGACCGAGTTCTTGATCCTCCATTAATGATTCTGGAAAAAGTGCTCAGTTTCCTGCCAATGTATTTTGAATGCCTGGCAAGCATACTGCTGACAGGACAAACTAATGTATAATGTACCAGGTACACAACCTGACAACCTCTTGGCTGAGTAGAAGGGATCTCACTCTGCCTTGTTTTTTGATGTAGACCATGTTACCTGTATTGTCAGTCATTATCTGTACTGATCTCTGATATTTTTTAGAAAAATCCTGAATGTTTTGCATACAGCTGAAATTGATGTGCATCTTGTTTCCTGTACCATCCAGATGCCTTGCACATGGAGCAATTTTATGAGCCCCCTCATTCCCATAATTAAGCATTTTCAGCATGGTATGAGATGAAGGGGAGAAGAGTGGAAAATAAATCTTTGCAGCTGCTTGCTGGATTTTTCCAGTGTGTCAGGGATGACAGAACTAGAGGGGACACATGAAGATGCAGGACCAATTATGATTGTTGGATATATATATCAGCTTCAACCCTCTCTACAAGCAGTGGAGGTGAAGTCAGGCATATGGTGTCACAAAGGTGACAGAGGATACATGTCCTAGAAGCTATGAGAGAGGTCCTTGCTATGGTATTAGCATTTTGTTCCAACTGGCAGAGGAGGACTAGTAGGTTGTTGAATCCATCCTGAAGGACATAAAACCACAGACTTGGTGGAATTTAAGACTGCTCCTATGAATTCAGTCTTCTGGACAGGAATCAGGCTGGATTTCGGCAGAGTGACTTTTGAAGCTAAGCTGTGAAAGGGGTATAGTGTAAGGGCAGATGGAGCCTGAGACATGTTGAAGAGACTGTCCCTGCACAACTAGTCATCCAGGTATGGATATACAGTGAAGGCTCTCTTCTTGAGGTCTGCTGCTATTACTGTGAATACTTTGGTAAATACCTTTGGGCAGCTGAGAGACTGAAAGGGAACCACTTGATATTGATAAGTTCTCGGCCTACCACAAAACTTAGTTATAAAACCTTCATATAGGAAGTACCTGTGTGGAAGTGTGTGTCTTGACCATCAAGGGATACTAACCTCTCCCTTGATTACAGAGTGGGAATTAATGATGCCAAAGATTTCAACTTCTTTACAGATGCGTTGAGATATCATAGATCCAGAATTGGTCACCATCCTACTTTTTTTTTGGGGGGGGGGGGAGGGGGAAGAAGGAGAGAGAAGAAAATACCCACTGCAGAAGCATCTCTCCTGATACTGAGATGGACCCTTTCCTCAATTGCTCCAAGAAAAAGTAACAAAAAAGGACATTATTGTAAGAGGACCTAATGAGAAGGGTCCTTGAACAGGAATGGGGAACAGGGTGTAGGAGTAGTGATGTCTCAAAATGGAGAGACTGTGTCACTGGTGTGAGGTGATAGCTATGACAATCTCCAAAAAGTCGAGTCTCTGGAAATGCAGGAGTGCGTCTGAATCCTGAAAAAGTCCCATCAAAATTGATATTCACGAAGCATGGATGTCTGTGCAGTATTAAAGATGGCTGCCTTCTACACTGGAATTGCTGCAGTTTGTATGGGGGTTCACATAGGTGCTGCTTTGGGAAGTAAGGAGTGTGTAAAGAAAAGGTTTACACTAGACATTGTTTTTAAGTCTTGCTGTGTAATTTAGGCTACTAGTCCTTGTACCAAAATAAATATTTATCAGTTACACAGGAAACATAAAACCTTAAAAAGATAGCAAGCAATGACACCATGTAAAAGTGCACACACACACAAAACAAGCACAAAAACTTTTGACTAGAAATGTGGGGAACAATTGCACAACCTGCACCACCCACTTGAACTCAAAATCTAAATAGACAGCATATTTCTGATATTATTAAAGACTTTATTCTACTGCTTTCGCTTCAAAAGTTGGGAGATTCTTTGGTAAAGTTTGCAGTAAGGCTTGAAATAATAATTAAATGCAAACAGAAGAAGCACAGGGAGCTCCAAACACCACAAAAGGAGTTAAAATTGTTTTGAAAAGTTGCTAAAATTATTTACCGTTCTGTAGTTCGAGATATACAGCCAGTAGAATAGCCTCTGGGGGAATCTCTTTGGGATGGATCAGTGAAGAAGCCTTATCCCAAAATAAGAGAGAAAAAAGTTACCACCACAACAGGTAACTCAACAAGGAGGAAAATACCAGTTGACAGCATAGTTTTAAAACAGTGCAATAAACTAAGGTAATATTTTTTAAATATAAATATCTGCCATCAACTCCATGTATGCAGAGGTTGACAGATGATTTGCCTTATAAGACTATTTCATACCTCTAGTCAGAATCATCATCTAATTTTATATACATACGTAACAAATAGAAATGAGAAATTTCTGAGCCAATCTACTCTTTTTGTTTGCTTTTTTTCTTGGAGGGGTGATTTCCTAGGTGAGCAATTCATACAAAATCTCACAGGACCAGATCCTCAGTTATGGAGCTAATGAACCTATTCAGGTGTACGCCAGCTAGGGAGCTGTCTCTATTCTCAACCTGCAGCAATTTGGAAACACAGTGAAATGTCATTGTCCCAGCCAATCAGAGTGCAGGAATACTGTAGAGTTACTTAGTTCCCTGTGCTCAGATTGGTTGCCAATATGATTTGTATAGATAAATTTCCTCAATAACTGTATAGTATTTGACTCCCCATACGGTGATCGACTGACAGACTGAGTCAACATACCAGAATTTCATATCACAGTACAATTATTTCTCAACATTGTATGGCAAATATGCAGCTCTCTGATCAGTCATTCTAATCTCTCTGCTCTGACTGGCTCCTATATGCCAGCCAAAAACAGAAAAAATTTCAAGATTAACATTCAAAGAAAAACTCCAAGGGCTGTCAAGCCTTCGAAACGGCTATGATTTAAAGAAAATTTCTTTTCCTGAAGTTACTCTGAATTTCATTTTAAATATTAAATATTTCCTGTACAACAGTGAAGATGCTTCCCACTAACTCACTATTCATCAGTTAGTAGACCAGTGCCTCCAAATTTCCTTCTGCCCATAAATCCCTTAACCTTACAGATTGTTCAGCCCACAATACAGCTATTACTTCACTAAAAGGTAGCACACTCAGGTTATATTAACTGCACCTGTGCAAGTGCATTTAGTTTAACAAGCCACCCTCCCCTTGCCATATATAAAAAGCTCTGGTCCAAGAGGTTCAGTTAAAAAGACTAAACTGCAACTTGGGTAAGTGTTATTTTTCTCTGCAAGAAATAAAATCCACTGTTTTTCATCAGTTTCATTCAGTGTTGAACACAGAAGATAGTCTATTTATCCATCCATTTAAATATGCACAATGGAGTCATTCTATATGTCCGGTCTTTCATGGGGTAGTTATATGTAGCACCCAGTGACATGGATCTGCTCTATTGGAAGGAAGGAAATGAACGACTTTGAGTAGCTTCAACTTCAGACTAGTGTTTTGCTGTGGAGAGTGGTAAAATTATGACAGCCTAAGCTGTTCTCTGCAGAGAACATCTTTCAGTTTTACAGAGGGGAGAGCTGTTATACCAAGGGACTTGTGAGACAAAAGGAAGAGGGAGTAAAAGCTAGAAAAAAATGGAGGAAACTGAACTCCAAGGACAATTAATTCCCTCAGCCCCAGGAAACCCCCTACCCTTTCAGCACGAGTATTTGCCCATTTTCTGTAAATACTTCACAAGTGAAATTCTTGCATTGAAGCAACAGAAACAGGATGTTTGTTTAGCTGATTTTGATATGACAAAATCGCTACAAAGCATCCCAACTTCCCAACAAGGCAAATGAGCTGCTTTACAGTCAAAGTGAATTAAAATCAAGTTTTAATAGTTCGGTGTTCAGAATTCCAGAATGCCACAAAAGTTCTGTTTTTAAGGGCAGTGAATCTCTCTGGTTTTGGGAACAATTAAGTGTCAGATTAATCTTAAGCCCACCCACCAACAGTTCAAGGGAAATGTAGATAAAAAAGCTGAAATTACAGTCTTAATTGACTACTTTATAGAGTTGGATGCTTTTGGCTTCTCTTCTCTAGCCACCCCAGTGTTTTTTATAACAATGAAGCTAAAAACAACGTTGGCATGAGGGTTGACATAATTGAGAAAACTTCATTAGAAGAGAAGTTAATCCAAAATAGCTCCTTTGAAATAGTTATAGCCCATTGTATCAATATACATTTAAATAATACAGTTGAGAAATACACCCAAACAGACAAACAGCTTTGAAATCAGATGAATACATAAAGACGTGTAATTAACACAATTAAAAAAAATGTGTTGAGATTTCATTTTAAAGTGTGACCATAAATATGTCCAGTACAATGATGAAATGGCCCCTATATAAGGGGGGCTGAGGGAACAGTACATAAAGCTATCTTGAGATTTGTTTTTTCACCTGGTGGAGACACTTGCGAGCCTTGTCATATTCACTTCGCAAGCAGTAAGCGCTGCCCAGGTTAAACAACATCATTGTTCGTGCAGAAGTGACTGAACTGGGATAACATTGGGGTGTTTGTTTGCCAGCTGAAAGACAAAAATCATGAAAATTATTTCACACATTTGATTTCATTCCATACTGTGGCAAGACACAGGTGTGCATTACTGCTGGATTCTGCAGCTATTACTTACAAGATTCCATCACCTCATTTTCTCCTTTGTCTGACCCTGTAGAGGCAAGAAAAAGCCAGAATATTCTATGAGCTTTCTTAAGGCTTTTTAAAAGAAAACCCTATCATTTTATGACAGCATATTCTAGCTGGACTTTTCCTTCATAGACCAACTTTGGTAAACCAGAAAATTTATCAGCTTGTTAGAAATTTTATACCTAGAAACTTTTCAATCTTCATTTAAGGGTTTTGTTCATACTGAAAGTTTAAAAGATGTTTTTAGATAATGATGGGCAATGAAGTTTAAACTGCAAATATGACATTCAAATCAGAACTACTACTGAAGACTGAACTATGTAGATGGGATCTAAAAGTAGCTGTTTTTATTACATTCCCCATTCCACCCTACAAAAGTGTTGCAAGATTCAAGATACAGATTTTAACTTATCTCCCCTCTCATATTTCCATAGTGTATGTAAATTTCATTTAAAGTCTGAAAACTGGCACAGAGGGTGAAAAATGGGAGTGTAGTAGGCAAGAAGTCCAATTAAATAAACAAACTTCCAAAAAATGGTATTCAGACAAACTGATGAGCAATACAGATTATCTACTTTCAAGTAATTACAAACACGCATGAGGTAAATCAAGAACTAAGGACTAAATAACAGATCATGCCCATCGCAAAAAATGCCATAAATTTATACATGTTGCAAGTTACAGAAGGCAGGCAACTGAAAATACAACCGGTTCTAATCAAGTGCAGACTCATTAACCTTGATCCTGCTCGTTTGAAGAGATCCCCAAGGACACATCAGTGACGTTCTCAGGGTTCAAGTGAGTAATGGCATCAGAGATTCTGTCTAGAGAGATGAGAGCCTCTGCTGCATACAAATGGCCAAGAAACCTACAAACAAACAAACAAACAAACATTCAGATACAAATTCCACTCGGATAACAAGTCTGATCACCACATTACTGCAACAGAGGAGAAACTGGATCTCTCTCTTCACCTGAGCAACAGTTTTGCTGCACTGAAAATTCACATAGAAATGTAAGTATTGTGGAGATACTTTAAAAGTGACAACAACATGACATTTTGCAATTTGAGACTCAAATACTGCAAACACTTGTGCATGTGAGTAGTCCAAATGAAGTCACTTGTGGACAAAAGTTTACAGTAGATCAGTAGAGCTCTGCAAATCCGTGGGTATCCGCATGCGCAGATACAGATGTGGATATCCACAGATCATTTTTGACAGATAGTGGAGTGGATGCGGATCTCAAAGGTGGGGAAGCAGTTCTCTGCAGCTTATAGCCTTTGAGGTTGCTTCCCCACCTTTGAGATCAGGGAATGGGGGCTGGCCAGGGAGCTCGGTGGAATAGCTGATCGGTGGTCAGAAAGGGAGCGCACTGAACAGCTCTTGGGGAGGGATCCCCTGCTGGCTGCCAATCAAGTAAGTTGTTCCAAGGGGCCTTCCCTGCCAGCCTCCAAATAGCTGTTCTGCTGGGGCTCCCCTGCCAGCCAGCTGTTTTGTGGCCAGCAGGGGAGCCCCAGCAGAACAGCTCTTGGGGGGACGGAGGATTCCCCTGCTGGCTGCCAATCAATCAGCTGTTCCATGGGGGCAGCCAGCAGGGGAACCCTCCGAACAATTGATTGGCAGCTGCCAGGGGAGCCCTGTGAAACAACTGACCAATGGCTGGCAGGTAAGGCCCCTCCCCAGAGCTGTTCAGGGGATCCCCTACAGGCCCACTGATCTGCTGTTCTTACTAGCCAGCAGGGGAGTGGAACAGCTGATTGGCAATTGGCAGGGAAGCCCCCGGAGAACAGCTGATCAGTAGCCAGGGGAGTCCTGCAGAACAGCTTGATTGGCAGAGGCCCCCCTCCAATCAGCTGTTCCATGGGGCTCCCCTACACTCCAGTTGGCTGTTGGGTAGCTGCCTGGAGGGCTTTGGGGGCACCAGAGCTGCAGATGCCTGCAGGTGCACCACACTGCAGATGGCAGTCCATGGTGAGATGATTGCGGCAGATGCGGATCCACATTTACGTATCCACACTTGACTCTAAGGATCAGGGCTACTCTCCGAAGTATCCAGTTGCCATTTAAAAACAACAATAAATAGCCTTATGCAGCACTTTACACCTTTGGAGTGCTATACAAATCTATCTAATTCTCACAAGAATTGTGGAAGTTTGGTATTAGTTTCTCTATCGGTCAAATGGGAATAGAGAAAAAGGCTAAGTGACTTTACACCAAAAAGCCATCAACCTGCTACTACAGTCTGTTAATAAAAACAAATAAAATTGCAAGGATAATTTATACCCCAAAGAGGGAATATAGGCTGTAAAATTCTTGCACTGTCCTATGCGTCTATACAGCACCTAGCATAATGGGACTCCCATTTCCAACTGGCAGCTACTGCAATACAATTAATGTTGTATGTTTATGATGTTTTCCATTTTTAGCTTAGCACAAGTACTTAGTAACTTTTTTAATTAAATTACATTTTTCTAATGATTAAGCTTGCATATTAGATAGTGCCAAAATATGCAAATTAACAAGCAAATATTAAATCTGAAACAGAAGTTGAGTAAAATTTTATATACATCTGAGTAAGATGTATAGCCATATAGAATCCATTTCAAATTACAGTTGCTTTGTTTTGAGATAATGAACAGAATGCACAAGGATTTCATTGACAATCTTGTGTTAAAAGGCAAAGTAATTATAATATAAACAACTCTCCATAAATTGAAGCATTTAATCTGAAGCACAATCTAAATAGACAGAGTCACCACCACAACAGACTCTCAGTTCTCTCCGTGTAATTTACCCCATTCAGTAACATGAAGAAAACAGAAGTAATTAACATACAGAACAGCTAATTTTGCAGGGCAAAGAAAATAAATGTCTGTTTTTTGCTCCCAAACATTACTCTCTGGTCTATTATTTCTCCATTTGGGGCACCAAAACAGTAGAATACCCATTACAAAGCAGTTTGCTGTGGCTGTCTTCCAAACGTAGTCCTATTGCACAAAAGCTACAATGAAGTAACATTAGGCATGTCACGCAAAAAATTAAGACTAGTTAATTAATATCTTGACATGGGTGGTTTTAGTGTGTATATTGCCAGTAAGAAACTACAAGCATGAACGGATTAATTCATTCCATCATATGTATGTATGGCAACAGATTTGTGATGTACACCATGAAATACCACTTACAGCCAGGGAGTGAAGGATAGGGTTCAAGCTCATTTGTTTGTTCTTTTAAAACAAAAAGCCTTCAGAATTGTATGAGAAGCAATATGACCGAATCCAACAGAAACATTACACATGTTTAATCTATTCCGTAAATGTATTTGGATTTCTTTCAAAAGCATCTTTCTAATATGTTGGAAGTTAAAAGCCACTTTGAAGCTAAATTTGCATGCTGAATACCCAGAAAGCAGTCTTCTTTGTGGAGAGCAGTTACTGCCCATTCACAACAGTTTAACACTAATTAGCACTTCCATAGCAATTTTCATCTATAGGGCTCAATAAACTTTACAGAAATAGTAAGTTATCCTCATTTTGCAGACAGAGACACTGAAGCACTGGAGCGATGTCTCACCAAATCAGTCAGTGGAAGAACCAGGAACAGAAACCAGGCCTAATAACATCCAGTCTGGAGCTCTATTCACTGGACCAAACTGCCTCTCCAAGATTAACACAAAACACCAAAAGTAGTTACAGAATCTGATCAGTCCAATTATAGGGAATTCACATACAAAAATTTGGACCCGATTCCTGCTTGTCAGTGCGTATTTTGCCACAGACTTTAAAGAGAACAGGATCAGATCTAATATGTTCTTAGACAGATCTAATATGGGTTCTTAGACTTAAAGGCAGAATTGGCAACAAGTTAAAAAATGTTGGTGCTCCATCTCAGATTCTTTCAGACAGCAGGGGCAAAAGAATGGTCAAGGCAGACTTACTTAAGAGATCCCGACAGCTTTGGCTGCTGAAGAAGTTTATCTGAATGATTCAAAGCCATAAGGTTATCACCCAAAGCCAGAGCAACATAAGCACTGCAGGCAAGTATTGAGCACCTGGAAGAGGAAGAAGGGAAAAAAAAGACTTTGCAGTTTCAAATCCAGATGTAATTGTTCAATTCTTATATTAATAAATGCATATAGCAAATTCTCATAAAGACATACTGGGTCACTTTAAGAAGATTTGGGCACAAAGAACAGCTAAACTGATTATCTGATAAACATTTAACAAGACCAGAATCCTTCTTTTTCAGATCACACCATTTCAGACATGACTTCTCTGTGGCATACATGACGACAAACATAATTTATAACATGCAAGAATTTGTCTTTTGTGGTTTTAAGCAGTCCAAGGGGGCCTGTTGTATGATGCCAGTAATTTGGATGCCAAACCTCAAATCTGAAGAGTCTGAATGGCTGAAATAAAGTGTAAATTCAGGACTGTCATATAAAAACACTACATGAACATTTAACTGTCTATGAAAAGTCTCTTTTAATCTCCAGAAAATGTGAGCTTTTATAAGCTAAAGCTATACTGTTCTCACCAATGCAACAGTACTATAGTCCAAGAAATATGCAACAAGAAACTTGTTAAAATGCTCTGCACATTTAGGCTCAAATATTTTGACTAGAAGTACTCATGGAATGGAATAAAATTTGTCCAGTAAAATAAAGTCCCAATTCTTACTTTATCAACCTTTTTATCATATTCAGACAATCCACACTTTCATTTTATTAAAGTGAAGTATGTTCCAGTACTGTGGTAATAAGTTGGTATCTTATAACAATATCTTCATGCTGAACCAGAAATATAACCTGAAGCAAAAACTCTCAGGATTATGAAGACTCAATTATAAAAACATTCTCCCAGCAGAAATCAATGACTGCTACTCGTTTGCTTAGTAGGATTTTGAAATTCTGACCAGGGGCATGTGATTAAGTGCATGTATTCTACTGTGTACATCTATGGGAAAATACACCAGTGTTTTTTTTAATTGTGTTCTGGATTCTTTTAGCTTTGAACTTCAGTTGACTTGTTCCCATTTTATGAAGCAATGAAGGGATACTGCAAGTTTGCAGATTTCTGGGTCAAGTAACTTGATATATAATCTCCTACAGATTTATTGTAATAAGATGTAAAACCATTTATTCAAAAATTGTTAACAGCCACTTGGGTGTATCAAACTGATAGTTATAGGATTTGTACTGTATGAATGTGACCATAAAACCTTAAAATATTAAAAACAGTCTGAGGTTTTCTATACTGATTCCACTATTTTAAAACTGATAACACTGATTTTAACACTTGTAGTGCTGAATCAGAACGTTTTGTAAGATACAATCTCTCTGGCACTTTTATTTAACTACACATCTTTTAGATGTTATTCTTACAGTTTCATGCATTTCTAAAGCACAAAATTTCCTGAAATTCTTGAAACAAAATCTGAACCATGTATTCCACCTCTTCAAATAATAGGCCCACATCAGGATGTCAGGATTAGGTCAAGCTTTTATAGCTTGAATATTTTTTTCCTTCTCACCCCTTAAACACAGCACTTTGGAATATTTTCCACTTTATAAGAAACAATTCAATGCAGCTTGCTTTGTCTTCAGGGCATGAGCCTTCACATTCCTTACTTTGGAACTCCTCGCTGCGAGAACAGATTCTCTTTTTCTGCAGAGAGGAAGAGTGAATCCTCAGACAAATCTCATGTTGTGAGAGTTGAGAGAAGAGTGGATTTAATTCTTCTGCCAGTCATAGTGGAATCATCTGAAACTGAACTCCCTGTCAAATGCAGTGGCCAGAAAGGCTAATGTACAGAAGAACATAAGAATGGCCATACTGGTTCAGACCAGTGGTCTACCCAAAATCCTGTCTTCTGACAGTGGCCAATGCCCTTATAAACCTGGGACACATGAACGGGGGATTACTGAGTAGAAACGAAGAGGTTATAATACCTCTGTGTTTGGCTCTAGTGCAACTGCTACTACAATATTGTACAGTTCTGGTGACCAAACTTCAAGAAGGACATAGAAAAACTGGAGAGGATTCAGAGCCATAATAATGATTTAAGAATCGGAAAATTTGTCTTATAGTGACAGACTTAAAGAGCTCATATGAACATACAAATGGTCATACCAGGTCAGACCCCAATGGTCCATCTATCCCAGTATCCTGTCTTCCAACAACGGAAGGTACTTTGAGCTCAATCTAGTCATTTTAACAAAAGTGAAAGTTAAGAAGTGACTTGATTACAGTCTATATAGGTCACAGAAACTTGATAAGAGGGCTCTTCAATCTAGCAGACAAAATATAACAAGATTCAATGGCTGGAAGCTGAAACTAGACAAATTCAGGCTAGAAATTAGATATTAAAACATTGTATGGAATTCTACTGGGCAGCAGAAAGGTAAAAAGATTGACTCCCTGTTCTAAGTATGCCAAGTATGCAGAAACTAGGAGGCTGAAGAAATTACAACAGAAGAATTAAAAAAATATCTAGAAACTGAAACTCAAAGTTTCTTTTCCCCTACATGGGTATTCAGTAAAATGTTAAGTGACAATAAAATTTGATCTAACAACATATTTCTTTTCACCCTTGTTGCCGTCTAAAACTTTCCCCCATATATATTAGGATGCATTTTACAAAAATTTCTCTACTCAGTTACTCTGCATAATTGCCAAATAACTAGAATGTAGAAGACTAAGACAATTATCAAGTTCTGTATATATGGTAAATTATAAACTAATTCTAACTGTCCCCATAATCGCCTCTAAAATGACAAATTTTGTTTTTGTGAACTATGATGAGCAGTTACATACAAAACAAATTCAATGCTACTTAAAGCCCATTCAAGTACTGGGAAGGCTGAAGTTTTCTAGTTCAACTAGTTGTCATTAGGGTAAATCTAAAAAAAATATACACCTTTTTTCCGTTACAGATCATCCCTGCTGGCTCTTGGAATTTCTATTGATTTTAATGGACACTCTTGAAAAAGCTCCACTTCCAGCAAAACTGACGGCAATCAGTCAACATTTGATTCTGTACACAATTCAGTTTAACACAGCCACATGCACAAGCCTAGAAATAGTTTCAGTTGACTCAGACCTTAGGGATACCAAGTCCCCCAGTTTTAACTATCAGTCAAAGTAAATATTACAAGAAATAAATCGATGTTTTTCTTCTTTTTCTTTTTTATATAACATTACTTACCAGAAGCAGTAAAATAATTCTTGTACTGACAAGTTTTTCCTGACATGCTGTCAGGTTTCATCAATAGATAACAATGGCTGATTGTGAAAGAAAGGATTACATACATTCATTTTCTTACATGACACCATGTAATAACTTTGACATAGAGTCATATTTTACATGAACAAAAGTCATACTATTTGTTTATATTTTCCATCTCAACTATTGTACTCCTCTACTGCTTGAGAACAAACAAAATATCAGCAATGACTCCTCACATGTCCCAACTAAAATTTGCTTCACTTGACTAAAGTTACATTTCCCTGCACACAACTGGAGCAAAGCAAATGTTAAGCTTGATATTATCATAACAGGTTACCTGAGGGTTAGCTCAGAAGATAGTGTATACTTCAGAGCTTACATAGGAAATTACGGTATGCTTTGACAGAAAATAAAAACACAGTTAAAGCAGATTTTTTTAAAATATAAATTCCTGTTCATAAAACATGTACTGGACAGAGACAAGAAACCCAATTACTGCATTCATTACCCCATTTTAAAAAGACTAAAAATTCACTAATATGGCAAGCTTTGTAATAATAAGAGTTGTAACACGCTGGCAGAATCTGCCAGAAACACTTTTTTTAAGTACTGGTCCCTGTATGGATTCCATACGTGGGTGCACATGCATGCCATGCGCCAGAACTGTTTGAAGTAGTATCCATCAACCCACGTGTGCATTGGCCACGTGGTCCGTTCAAGGTCTTATGAGACTTCAGGTTATTGCCCCTCCTGTTCCCTCTTACCACTGCACGGCAGAGTCGGAACACCTTTTTCCTCGTTCTTTTGAACTGCATAGCTTAAAACCTGTTTCTAATGTTGTATATAGTTCTTTTATTAGTAAGTTGATAGTAGTCATAGTATAATTAGCATCTTGCTCTACCCCATGCGGGGTGAACTGCCTGCTATGAGGGACTATGGTCCAACAAGCCAGCTTTAAGAACTGTGCTTCGTGCCCATGCTTCTCAGTGAGCAACAAGCACCAATGTGGTCTTCACTTCCTTGGTGAAGCCCATGTCATCATCCGTTGCTCCATCTGCCAATCCTTCTCACCACGAACATGTGAGGCTTGAGAACTTGGACTTCATAAGCACCTCATGGAGGAGGAAATGCACCTGTGTGCCCACCTGAGTGTGGGACTGGCAGACCCACCAAAGCGCCCAGCTTCGCCGTTGGTAAGCACTTCTCCCACCAGGAGAAAAAGCCCATTGTGCTCAGAATCAGCACAGTCATGGGCATAAGGGCGGCTCTCCAAGAGGAACCACTTCTAAATGCAGCATTGCCTTCCCAAGCAAGAAGTACTAGGTTGAGCAAGAAGTCACACAATGATCTGGCAGCATCAGTGCCAAAGAAATCTAAGGTAGAAGACAAGACTAAGGATCACTGTGACCAACCAGCATCTTTTGCCTATGTCACCAGACCACCAGAGCTCCCAGCTCCGACCACTCCACCGGGTCAGTCTGGCCTCTCGTGCTCAGTACCACGCTTGTGTGGCTGACCGTCTCCCCTCACGTCCACAGAAGAGCAGCTTCTGCCCTTTGCAGGCTCCCTGCTGCAGCATGGTTCACCTGGGATCATGCAGCCTCCTCCATCACTGGCAGATAAACCATTGCTCCTCTGTCAACTGCCAGCCTTGTAGCCTGGAACTTCATCACAGGACCTACCTGCACCACCAGCTCCACCCAACAGCACCGCCCTTCCTAGACCAGCTATCAAACTCTGAATGGTCCTTGAAACCGGGCCCTGCCTTTCCACTGGAAGGCTCATATAGTCTGGAGCTGCAATGCCTGATTTACGCACCAGCGTATGTACCACCCATGGAGTCATGGTTCCGATACCCACAAGGACCACCAGTGCACACAGACCTGTATGCCTGGTCCTACTGGCACCACTGGGTCCCTATTTTGCCCATGAACCACCACCACCTTCTCATCCCGTGTACACGGCTCACCCGTGTACACGGCCCCTCGGTCTATGAAGAACCAAGAATACCATCATGGCCCCAACACCATCAACACCGCAGGAACTGTCGGAATCACCAATCCTGACTGGAGCCTCATCCCCGGATAAGGCGTTCATCCCTCCCTCTCCCCACCAGATGGCCATGGCCAGTACAAAGACCTCCTGACAATAGTCCTCAACCCTTTGGCTGAGGATGTAGAAGGACCCCCATGATGAGTTCCTGAACATCCTGCAACCAGCGGGATCCTCACACACCACACACCCTAAAAGCAGTGCACTCCTTCAACCAGCTCAGGCTGTCTGGAATGCATGACCATCCTATACCCTGACACTCAAACGAGCAGAAAAGAGCTACTTTGTCCCAGCCAACGGCACTGACTTCCTTTTCACACAACCACGATGCAACTCTCGTGGTTCAAGCAACAATGGAACGCACCTGACAGCAGCATTTTAAGACCACTCCTCCAGATCGAGTGGTCAAAAACCTTGACCTGATCTGGTGTGAAGCTTATTCATCGACAGGCCAGCAATTCCATATTGCCAGCTACCAGGCTATACTGGCAAAGGAGGACTTCTGATCGTACTCTAAATTGGCAGAATTTCAAGCCTCACTTTCAGAGGTTAAACAAGTGGAATTTATGACGGTAAACTAGTGATCAAGGTCTCCCTTCAAGTGGCAGTCAATCCAGCAGATATGGCATCATGCTCCCTGTTGTCAGATATGGTTCTTTGCAGGGACTCCTAGCTCCAGATTTCTGATTTCTCTAAGAAGGGCCAAATCACCATTGAGGACCTCCCTTTTGATAGACAGAAACTTTTCAGCAGTAAGACCGATGAGAGAGTCTTCACTTGCTCAAAGACTTTTGTGCCACACTTCAGTCCTCTGGCCTTTATACTCCAGCTCCAACTTACTCCCAAAACTAGGTTTCCTTCCAACCTTGGTATCCCACCTAACCTGCCTACCAACCCAGTCCTCTACCAGTTGCATAACAATAGGGGGTAAAGGGAGCCAGGCCCCGGGGCACTGGCCAGCTGGGGGAGGCCCTTCATAACATGCAGAGGGGGGAGGGTGCAGGAGGCTCTGAGGGGCAGGTGAATGTTGTCCAGGAACAGACAGAGGGCAGAAAGCTGTAGGTGTCCAGGACAAGTAACTGTCCCCCCAACTGTCTTCAACTGCCGCTCTGTGTACAATCCACAGATGGAGCACCTCAAACAAACAGGTCCTCCTCCTGCCCACAGCTGTGACTTCCCTCTCATGGTGAAGCAACCCATCCAACATCATGGTGGGCACCCCTTTCAACCCTTCTACTCCCCACACCACCCTCACCACAGACATCACTCATGTGCTGGGGCGCTCATATTGAGAACCACATGGCCCAAGGTCTCCCAAAGAAATAAGGACATCAACATCCTAAGACTACAAACTGTCCAGCCTGCCTGCCAAGTGCTTCTTCCTCTCATCCACTCCAGACATATGCAACTCCCCCTCAGACATCATCAGCTGTTGTATATATAAATGAACATAAGAGCCAGAATTCTGGCCCTCTGTCTGGAATCCATCTGTGAAATTGGTGCCTATGACACCACACAATGCAGTCCATCTACCAGGTACCGACAACAATCTTGTGGACACTCCTTTCACTGCAACCATGTGTGGGAACTTCATGACCTCATTTTTCGAGCCAACTTCCACCAAAGGGGCACACAAAGCTGGGACCTTTTCACAATAGCTACCAAAACAAACTTCCCCGCTTATGCTTCAGAGGTGCTCTCAGGCAGGGCTCTCAATGGGATGCTCCCCTCTTCCCCTGGACACCATAATTACATTATGCTTTCCCACACCCACCATTCCTCCCAGAAGGGCTCCGCAAAGTGAGGCGGGAGTGAGCAGTCCTCTTCTTCATAGCCCCCTTTTAGCCATGCCAATATTGGTTCACTGACCTTCACCTTTCAGCTTGCCTTCCAATCCATCTTCCCCCACTCCCAAACTCCTCACACAACAATAGTCAGATCCACCACCCCAACCTAGACCCTCTTCACCTCACGAGTAGCCAATGCACGCTCCACACCTGTGCGTGACGTCCTCACACACAGCAGACTATTGACTACCAGAGCATGCTACCAAGCCAAATGGAGAAACTTCGCGGCATGGGCATCCCACCACCACCACCTCCTAGATGCCCTGTACATACCAACTACCCTTGACTATCTATTCCACCTTCACCTTTCAGACCTTGCCCACTCCTCCATTCGAGTTTACCTGGCAGCACTCAGTGCCTTCCTCCTGCCTATAGATGGCTTCTCTTGCCTTCATGCTCGATTCCTCTGAGGTCTCCTCAATTCCTTCCCTTTGGTCTGGAAGCCTACTCCCCCTTGGGATCTTAACCTCATCCTTTCAGCCATAACTAGGCCACCCTTCAATCCTCTGGCCACTTGCTCACTCACCCACCTTTCCATAAATGTGGTCTTTTTAGTGATCATGACCTCTGCTTGACAAGTCAGTGAACTGGCAGCTATGATGGCTGACCCACCCTTTATTGTGTTCCACATGGACAAGATCTCCCTACGACTCCAGACCAAGTTTCTCCTGCTGCATCACAAAGTGTTTCCCCAGTCTCTGTGCCACTCCACAAGAATGTAAGCCATGACGTCCATCCTCCTCACAGATGTCTCATGGCAAGACATTTGCAAAGCAACAACGTGGTCCTCCACCCACACTTTCACCACTCACTGCACCACAGCCCAGTCAGCAGCAGCAGCAGTTGGCCATGCAGTCCTACAAGCTCTCACTTCTACTGAGCCCTTGTTCCCACCTCCACACTGAATACTGCTCACTACACAACCCAAGTATGAAATCCACATAGGGACCAACACTCGAAGAAACGGAGGTTACTTACTGTAGCTGGAGGTTCTTTGAGACATGTGGTCCCCAAGATGTCTGGATTCCATTCCCACCCTGTATCTCCTCTGTTAGGGATAAGAGGAAACTGGAGGGGCATCGACCCACGCAGTTTCATACAACCTCGGATGCATCACGTGGCTAATGCACATGCGGATCAATGGATGCTACTTCAAACAATTCCAGCTCCAGCACATGATGCACATGCACACCCACATATGAAATCCAAATAGGGACCACACATCTCAAAGAACCTCCAGTGACAGCAAATAACCTCCATTTACAATGTTAGTAGGTGGTGTTCCTGCTGGGAAAAGGTTAAGTGGGTTCCAATTGGCTTGTTACCCCATCTGGGTATCTGGGAGATGGAATGCGTCTGTAGAAAGAGCACCTAGCCTGTGGGCCAAGTGGTCTTAAGGAACCTTGGGAACAGAAAAGGCTAGAGCTGAGATTTGTTTTTTTAATTTCCTTGTTAAAAAAAAAAAAAAAACTAAACGCCAGTTAGGGGTTGAATTTGACTCTACATGATGTGCGGACTTTGTTTTAGAACAGACAGGAAAAAAAAACACCTATTCCTTTTGCCATCACTGTCCCCAAAGGCACCAGTTACACAAGAAAATGCATTTAAAAAGTTTTTCAACGTATTTCCTCCAAACTTTATACAGTGATAGGAAAAAACAGAAAGGAAGAGATACATAAGATTCATTTTAATCTTACTTGAGTTAGAAAAGGCTATGAAGATGTTGAGTCTAATTTTTTTTCTTGAAAGGAGGGAAAATAGAAACTTTACCATCACACCTTCACGTTTCCACTGCTCCGTCGTGAAAGCTAATGCTTGATGCTTCTATTGCAAGTGCACTAATCTGACCATTGGGTCTGTACAGTACTGTTTCTGATCTCTGCTGTTTTATGGATGATACCCCTACCTGTAATTTTACAACATGCAAGCCTCAGTTTGAGTCAGTGACCAATCTTGGTCTATAAATCAATTGCCTTACCGTGACAAAACTTCCTTTTTTCTTTTTGGTTTAACTTTAATTTTTCCCCATTTACTTTCACCCCAAGGTGGTGATTTCTAGCTCTGAAATGTCAAACCGTTTCTTTACACATCTCTACTGGATGGATAAAGAATAAACCACTGTCTGCTTGCTCAAAGACCAAAGATCAGGGCTGCTTTATTAAAAGGCAGCACAAGAAATACGAGTAAAACTATTCAGCATAAAATCTGATGTTTTTAAACTCTTTCTAGGCTTTCAGTTTCTATAAGTAAAAAAAAAAAACTCCACATACAAACCCAAAACACACATACCACCACCACAGTTTTCTGGTGGATTTTCAAATTCCTCTGTACCA
Source organism: Mesoclemmys tuberculata (assembly GCA_007922155.1). Taxonomy (NCBI): domain Eukaryota; kingdom Metazoa; phylum Chordata; order Testudines; family Chelidae; genus Mesoclemmys; species Mesoclemmys tuberculata. The sequence continues at coordinate 67,656,143 of ML675603.1, read as the reverse complement.
AAATGGTAGCACTTTGGCCATATCTATACGTACAATGCTGCAGGAGTGCAGCTGCACCAATACAGCTGTGTCATTGCAGCGCATCTGGTGAAGATCCTCTATGCCAACAGGAGAGTTCTCTTGTTGGCATTAAAAAACCCATGTCTGCAAGCGGCAGAAGCTATGTATGTGAGCACACGTCAGTGTAATTTATGTCGCTTGGGTGTGGAACATTCAAACGCCTAAGCAACATAAATTTTGCCAGTGTAGGCTGTAGTGTAAATATAGCCTTAGAGGCCAAACAGCAATATATGGACAGAAAGCAAAATTACTACAGGACTACATGCCCTTGAGGAATTCAGTTCAGCAAAGCATTGGATTTTAAGGTCACATACTTCTTAGTTTTTAATGCAGACAGATTTCACTAGCTGGTACTTCTCCAGTCCTGTCCTGCAGTAACAGGCAGGGATTACCAAGGACTGGAGACGTAATGTTCCCAATGTGACAGAGGTGCCTTATTGCTGGAACCTTCAAACTTGATTTTTTAATACATTAGATCAAGAACACGGAGTTAGCTGACATTGAGGTTTCCAGCAATGGTTTGGTTTTGCCACACACAAAAGACATGCACTTCAGATTTTTTTTTTTTGCACTTATTATGAGGTCATGAGTGTATTCTTTCCCCAAAATGGTACACCCTGACATTGGCCACACCCTTAAGTCTGAGTGTTTGCTGCTGTATTGGAGTAGTTCAAAGATAAGAACAGTAACGCTTAAAATTTCAGTCACCCATGCAGAACTAAAGTGAGGCGGTTGAGGAATTTGAAAGGGAAAGCTGCACTTTTTAAAGGTCAAAAAGAGCACAGGACAAACATTTTTTCAAACTGAGTTTCATATAATTTATAGTCGAAGGCTAAATATAATTAGACTAACAAAGCTTTAAGATGCATACTTAATTGCTTACCCCCAAATACATTTCAAAATGTAAAGTCATGACTTTTTTTAAAACACAAAAATTATAGAATCCATGACGTGACAAACAATCATACTTAATTTGATCTGCCAGTCTGCCACATTCTGTATTCTACAGTCACTCATATAAAAAGAAAATCACCAGCAGACACTAGCAGCTACCATTGTCTACTATTCACTTAACATTCAAAATATGAGCACCTAACATCGATGTCCACACATTGCACATCTGAAGAATTGTTAATGGCAAACTAGTCTGTTACTTGAAGTTCTGGGACATGAAGACATGCTAGGGTGAAAGCTTTAAAATCAACCAGTTTAGCATGTTAAAGGTGTCCCTTGTATAGATCAGACTTTTAGAACATACTAGTTAGGACATTTAGCCAACACATGCTCAAATGAGGTTTTTAAATTCTAGTCAAGCCTTTAGAAAACTTGTATTAAAAAGAGTCCTGATCTAAGAAAAACAAATATATGAAGCAATAAGATTACTTTAATAGCTTTTAGTTGTCTTTACATCTTTCACTGGAATATGCTAGTTTCTCAAAACAGAAATGGTGGCTATTACACATGGTTCAAAACTCAATTCACTCCCTCGCCACCTTTGTTATGAGAGTCTTGATATGGAAGTAGGATATGCGCTAACACTACTTTGACTTTCAATCTGCCCGAGAAACATGCTATATTGTAGGCTGACAGTAAAGCTAGCCTTCCCATTGCTCTCGAACAAAAAGGCAACATAATTAAATCTGAATCCTTTCTATTAATGGCAGCAGGAATCACAGATTCTTGGTTTTGTAAGGTGAGCGTGCTTTTTTTTTTTTTTTTTTTTAATATAGTAAAGGGACATTAGACTTGTCTACAAACACCAAAGTTATAGTTTTAGGTTTTTTTACTTTACTTTTACCCTGCCCTTTATTGGGTTTTACTCTTTTAATTAAAAATGTAGCCTTGAGGAAGGAAAGTAAAAGCTTCCTCTTAGATTAATATTTATCTAATTTCTTTGTAATCTGCTGATAGCTACTAGCCATGGCATGAACTATGAAGTAGTTTTTTAATGCAATGCAACTTTGTTTTCTTTTTTAAAAACACTTTTAAAACTACAGTCTAACATTCTGCTCGTTTTTGTTAGTTTAAAGCTCCCAGCAATAGAAGTACTTACCTTAAATTTTCTAATTCCTGTTTTCTCAGAGGTGAAGAAGGTGGAGCCGGAATGAATTTATCTCCTTCATGACTTTTACTGCTGAAATGGAGACAGACTGTTAACTGTGAGCAGTGACTTTCAAACGTTGAACAAAAAAAAGAATGTAAATGCAATAACCACCACTGACACTAATCCACTCCCCCCTCAAAAAAGAGAGAGTAAGAATCCCACAGGTTGAAATGGAGCAAGGCAGGAGGCTGGGCAAAAAACAAAAATGAAGGCTGGCAATACTTCAAGCACTGATATCATTAACTATTCAAATTTGGGAGAGGAGAGGAATTTCCAGTCACAAGCTTTTACCAACAAAAGAAAAAACACCAACACTAGCTTACACAGCTTTACTCTATTTTAAGAACCTATAGTAGGGAAACTACTATAACAGGCAGATACAGAATGTGTTGCGTATGTATTAGACATTGCCTCCTTCCTTTTTTAGCAGTCAGGTTAAATTAGAGGAATTCCTTATCTTTTATTTATATTTTATATTATATATATATATAAACAAACACACACACCATAACACAAAGCACACCAAGAATATGAATCCAATTTTGCTACACTTATTTTTCACTTGGTAAAATTATAATGCAATAAACTTGAAATATTTACAAATATTTGGACAATTCAAGACATACTTCCCTCTCAAAACTTGTATTTTCACCATTTCTTTTTCTTGAACAAAAATTTTCTAAGTTGTGCTTTTCCTTCCATCTTTGGCAGCAAACACTGCTTTCCACACCACCAAACATGGAACTGCAGCCTACAATAAGTTGGAAAGCAGCTTCCTTCTGAGGAGGGGAAAACTAGGCTTGCATTTTGGCAGAAAACAACAAAATTTGGTCAGGACAGACCATGGTTTTGGTTTGAAATTTTTTAATTCTTATTATTTTCACCTCTCACATGCAGTGAGAAATTTTTCACCCAAGTGTAGTACTGCTTCATCTCTGCTTAGTGTAAGCACTACCTCATACATTTGCAGATGAACAAGGTTATTCTAGTGCAAAATTCAAACCAAATATCAAGAGAAGTACAGAATTAAAGGAAACCTGTACCTGAAGTTGTAGAGCGAACACACACACACACACACACCCTTTTCTCCAGGGGAATGTCTGTTACAAGGTCCAGTCTGTACAATACTTTTATGAGAATGTTACCATCTTAGTTGTTCTATTGTCCCTATCCCCTACCTCCAAAACAGACAAGGTTCCCAGCTGAGAGGAATGGATGAAAATCCTTTCAGAACTTGACAGCATGAATTTAGGAAGAGAAGTTACTCATCTTGCGCAGTAACAATAGTTCAAAATGTGTCCCTCTGTGGGTGCTCACGATCCTGCGCTGCTGATCGGAGAACTTTGGTAGCAGTGTCCATTAAGCCTGATCATGCGAGATCTCTCCTCATGCTGTGCCACAAGGCTAGTCATGCATGCGGACTAACCTTCCTCAGTTCCTTCTCTACCACAGAGTCACTGACAAAAACTCCGAGGTAGAGGAGGGTAAGTTTTGGAGCTGCCATAGGGACACATCTCAAAGAACCATCTTTACAGCACAAAGTGAGTAATTTCTTCTTCAAGTAGCGTCCTATGGGCGAGCCACTGTCGTTGACTCCCATGCAGGATCCCTTCTGCAGGCCTGGGACTAGGAGTCAAGTCAGTTACCAATGACAGCACTGTGGAGCTGATGGCATTGGAGGTAGAGTACCCAGTGATTGCATAATGTTCTGAGAAAACGTGGATTGATACCCAAGGCTCTGCTCTACAGATCTCTGAGATAAGGACATTCTTGAATAAGGCAATGGATGAGGAGATCAATCTTGTGCAGCATGTACGAATAGTGTCTGAAGCAGTTATATGACAAACTTGGTAATATTTCCTAACGCAGTTGGAGACCCATTTGGAGTCTTTGGGCTGATAATGCTGAGCCCTTGGATCTTTCCGCAATGGAGAGAGCAGTCTAGAGGACTTCCTGAAAACCTTTGCCCTGCCCAGGTAGAAGGCCAGGGCCTTCCTGACATCTAAAGGTATGAAATACAGGCTCCCTGTTGTCTTGCTGAGGCTTGGGGTAAAAAGTTTGGAAGGTGAATCATTTGGTTAATGTGGAACAAGGAGATTACCTTAGAAATGAATTTTGGATGTGGCCTGAGCGTAACATTATTCCAAAAGAATATTGCGTGTGTGAGGGGGAGGGATGTGCCATTAAAGTCACAATTTCTTCTAGTCTCCTGGTGGAGGTAATCACTATCAGGAAAGCCATTTTCACTGAGAGGTATGTCAGTGAACAGGTGGCCATGGGTTCAAAGGGAGGCCTACTCAGTCCTGTCAGTACCAGGTTTAGGTCCCACAGTGGAGCAGGAAATCCAGGTTGTTGGAAGAGGTGTACTACACCTCTGAGGAACCTTTTAGTGGTTGGGTGTGACAGCACTGAGTATCCCTCTACTGGTTGGTGGAAAGTTTATAGCCTCTAGGTGAACTCAGATAGCTCAGAAACAGCTCCAATCTTTTTAGGGTCAATGCATAGTTTAAGATATGTGGAAGAGTCGCAGATGTCAGGGAGATTTGTTGGAAGTAAACCAAATCTGAAACCTTGACCATTTTTGCAGGTAAGTATGTCGTGTCGAGGACTTTCTATTGTGTAACAGTACTTCCTTCAAACAGGAACTTTCAAGGTGTTGGAACCAAGAAGAAGCCATGCCTTGAGGTGGAGAATTCCCAAATTGGGTACATCTGTTCTGTGAGAGGTGGTACAGAGTGATTGGGAGAGGGATCAGCAGGCACGCCATAAGCTGAGACAGGTAAGGATACCAAGTCTGTCTTGGCCAAATAGGAGTGATCAGAATGACTTGTGCTCCATCTCTTTTTATTTTCAGCAGGACCTTCAACAGTAGGGAAAAAGAAAAGGGTAGAGAATGTCCCCATCCCAGGAGAGGGGGAAAGCATCATCCAGGCAGTGTTGTCCTATCCCCGCTCTGGAGCAGTAGCATGGACATTTCTTATTCATGTAAGTGGCAAACAAGTCTGTGGTTGGGGTCTCCCACTGCCTGAATAGATTGTGAAACACTACTGGGTCTAGTACTCATGGTCGTGTGGGAATTTGCGAATAAAACCGTCCGCTATCAAGTTTTGTGTGCCCAGGAGGTAGGCTGATGACAGTGTGACGTCTTGGGAGATACACCAGTTCCATAGTCTCATTTCCACAGAGGGAAGATGACCTGGCTCCTCTGTCAAATTTATGTAGTACATGCAGGCTACATTGTCTGTTAGGACTCTTATGTGTGATCCTTTGATCAGCAGGAAGAAGTGATCAAGAAGGTTGATATGAAGGGATATCTCCATAGATGACCATTTGCCTTGAATCAGAAGGCCATTTAGATGCGTGCCCAACCCTATGAGTGATATGTCGGTGGTACAGAGCAAAAGACGAGGAATAGGGGAGTTTGTGAGAAAGGGATCTCTTTGCTAACATTGGCTGGGTCCTTCCAAACTAGTCTAGTTTCTCTAGTCTACCCATGTTTGGTCTGTAAACTGAGCTGAACCATATCTGGAGGCATCGCATGTGAAGCCTGGCATGTGGTGTTTCAGCTGTACCTGCTGCCATATGCCCCATGATTTGCAGGCAGTGTCTAGCTGATATTTGTGAGCTGCTTTGAATGGTCTCTATGAGCATGACCAAAGAAAAATAATGTGTTGAAGTAGGAGAACTCTGACCTGTAATAAGTCAAGGTCAGCACCTATGAATTCCAGGTGCTGCAGGGCCCAGTTCCTTAAACAAATGCATTGGAGCTATGATCCCTTGGGAGCAAAAGTGCGCAACCAATACCGACAGAATCTTGGAAGATACTCTCAGGGTAGACAATAGTCCAAACAGGAGTACCCTGTGCTGGTACTGGTCTTGTCCTAGAGTGAATCTGAGAATTTGTCTGAGAGTTGGTAGGATTGAGATTTGAAAGTAGGCGTCTTGAAGGTCAAGGGCCAAAAACCAGTCTCCCTGTACCAACACAGGAATGATCATTGCTAGACCATCTTGAATTTTTGAGCTTTTGAGAAACTTGTTGAGAGCTCTGAGCTCTAATATGGGTTTCTAATCTTCCTTCCTCTTTGATATTAGGAAATAGCAAGAGTAGAAGCTTTTGCCTTATAGATGTTGAGATACTGATTCTATGGCTCCTAACTGGAGAAAACTGTCCACCTCTTATTACAGTGAAAACTTGTGAAAAGAGTCCCTGAAGATGGACAGGAAAGGGTGCTGTGGAGGGGTAAAGAAGAAAAATGGATAGAGTACCCACTGTGAACAATTTCTAGGACCCATCAGTCTCATGCTATGCATTCCCAGGTGCTGAAGAATGCTGCCAACCAGTGGCCAAATAGGTGGGTAGTGGTGGTCAGCTGTAGCAGTGGGGAGGAGTCTACTGATGTCTTGACCCACACATCAAAACTGGTGCTTGGATGTAGATGGCTGGGATGAGGAAGGTGGCAGGCCAGATGGTTTACAGCTTGAAAATTTACTTTTCTTCCTCTATGGCTTGTAATAACCTTGAGCTGGATATTAGGAGGTATGTGGCTAGTGCTGGGATTGCAGAATGAACTTTCTATTCTGTCCTGGCATGTAGATGATCAGCAAATGGAGAGTGGCCCACGAATCTTTCAGGGTACGAAGGGAAGCATCAGTCTTTGTGCCTTCAAAGGGCAGGTCTTCGACGGAGGACTGCACCTCCTTCAGGAAGCCCGACAGATGAAACCAAGACACACGTCGCATCACCATTGCTGTAGAGATGGAACTAGCTGCAGTATCAGCTGCATCAAAGGCAGATTGTAGCGTTGTCTTTTCTATTAACAGTCACTCCTGAATAATGGTCTGAAATTGGTCATGATCTGACTCAGGCAGCTGATCAATAAAAACATTCCGTTTTGAGTAACTGACAAAATAATTGCTCGGTAGTTTGCAATTCGAAACTGAAACGTGGCCTAGGAGCATGCGCCTTCCTCCCGAACAGGTCCAGATGCTTCCAGTCCCTGTCGTAAGAAGTAGACCTCATCTGGTGTTGACAACGGCAGGAATTAATGGTGTTTACCACAATGGAATTGGGTGGAGGGTGGGAGAAGAGGAACTCAGTCTCTCGTGCTGGGAAATAATATTTTTTAACAAGCACTTGCAGGTAGGTGCCACTGACACTGGGGTCTGCCAGATGGTTTTTGTCGGGTCCAGAATGGCCATGTTGATTGAAAGAGCAATCTTTGAGGATGAGGATGAGTGAAGTATGTGAAGGAGAGAATGGTGGATGCTCTTGACTTCTTCTAGAGGTATTTAAAGAGTGTCTGCCACTCTCTTTGCTAGGTCCTGGAAGAGGCAAAAGTCCGCCAGAGACAGTGGGGAGACATGGCAGCCTCATTGGGAGGAGTATATGGTTCTCAGACTTCATCCTTCCTTAGCACTCCCTTCTTGCTCCTCCACAATTTCTTCTGAAGGTTCGAAAGCCCAGCACACCATGGGGGAAATGGTATGCCTGAAGAGTTCTCAAATGGGGCTAGAAACTCGTGAGGCCTACTGGCAATATGCAACCCAAGAATCCCAGTATAGCCACTATGGTGATGGTGGTAGAGGTCAGTGGCAGTATGCATAGATGGCCATACCACCATAGTGGTGGCCCTGTTGATATTGGGCACCATAAAGAATCTGAGGAGTACTGTGATGTCACCTCCTCAGATTCACTATCAGAGGCCTCAATGGAGCATGCCAAGGCAGCAGGGAAGATTCCCATGCCGAGTGAAGATTCGGTGTGGAGATCCTGGCACTGAGGAAAGGAGACTCCGGTACATCAACTATATGGAGGTCCCTAGAGTGTCAGAATTTCAGTAGTGCCAACCAACTCAGTGCCATTGGTGGTGCCGGGGGTACTGGGACATAGATCTTGTCCATACCAGTTGCTCTGGTGCAGAATGAAGTGTTGATGACAGTACTGAGGCAAGATCACATACCAGTAACGCCTTCTTAGAGGAGTGCTTGCTCTTATCCTTGTCCCTCAGTGCCGTTGATTTGGTGACTATGCCCATTGGGTCCATGGGCTTGTCAACGGTACCTGCCGCTGAAGACTTCCATGAACCATGGGTATCAGAGTGAGGGTCTCAGTGCTTACAGTATCTAGGATACCAAGCGTGCTGGAGAATGTTTGCAACTATCTTGTGGCTCACTGTGGGGACTTCCCACTCTCTTTTTTGACAATTTATGAAAGGGGTCAACAGCTTGTTTCTTTGACAGAGCCTTTAGATGTTGAGGGTTGTGGGAGGACTCCTGTCTGCCATATGACTTGTGGCATGGCCCGGAAAGGGTCAGAGAGCTGCCTCCATGAAGATGATTTTCTGTCTGAGCTCTCCTTATGAGACTGGGGCCTGAGTTGCTGGCAAAGACCATGCTATTGTTGAAGGTGGCCCTCCCCAAGGCAGTGAATGCACTGGGAGTCCTTGTCAGCGACAGGGATCATCTTTTTACAAGAGACACTTCTTGAAGCCTAGTGAGCCAGACATACCCCATTAGGGGGAGGGTCCTCAACAAGGAAGAGTGGGAAGAACTAAAGTATCTTTTTTTTAAAAAAAAGGAAGAAATAACTAAGAAAAAAAAAAAAAAAACTATAAGCAGCAGCAGGCTGACTAACTATAGAAATGCAAATTGAAAGTACTGATCCAACCAGACTGCAAAAAGCTCCTTCTCTAGACAGGGGTAGTTGAGAAGGAATGGGGGGGGGGGAAGGGGGAGTAGCCCATGTGTGCTGACTAGCCTCATGGTGCAGCATGAAGAGAGAGAGCACATGAGCGGGCCTAATGGACATTGCTACTGAAGTTCTCTGAACAGCAGTGCAAGCACATTTACAGTGGAGCACCAATAGGGACACTACCTGAAGAAGAATACTTAGTTACTGGACTTTTTAGGCTCAGTGCTCCTTGGAAAGTATGGAAGTGACTGTGGCTGGGTCTACACTGACGGTGGCAAATTTGCTGCCGTCACATCAATTGCTCTGGATCGACTGAGCGGTCTGTATAGACGCGCTCAGTCGATCCAGGAAGCGACGCAAGAAAAACCACCCCCGTAAGCGGAGTAGCGCTGCCTTGAAGAGAGCGCTGTTCCCTTCACTGCAGCACAGTATGGACGCTGCGCGGAGGAGACACTACAAAGTCGACGGGAAATACGCAAGTGATTTACGTCACTTGTGTATCTCTTGTTGACTGCAGCCAAATCGCCAAGGTAAGTGTAGACCGGGCCTGTGTCAGCTAAAGAAGCATGTGCTTTTGAAACCATATGATGGTAAATCCTCTTCTGCAATGCACAGTCTCCCTTTCTCACTCTCATTAAGGAAAAGGGACACACTAGGAAAGATTGATCAAGAAAAATCACAGGTTCTGGATTGTGGTCATGAAGAATTTTTAAGGAAAGATGGTGGGGAAAAATATACTCCCAACAGCAAACAAAAAGAAAACTTTAAAGGAAATCTTTTATACCGAAGATGCACTGAGTTCCTTAACTGTTACAGAGATAAATGGCTTTTCTGCACTTTCAGACTCATATATTTGAACTTGAGTATAACAAAAATGCAACTTCCTATTTTCCTTAAAAGAACTGAGACCTCCAGCAATACCTGTTTTTCCACTCAAAAGTTGGTGTTCTAACTTTTTTCTCCTGACTATTTTGCTTATGAAAGTGAGGGACTCACCAGCATTAACCAGGCATAGTGCAGGCAGGAAAAAGTTTTCTACATAATTTTGTTAATACTCTTCTTCAACACCCCTGATTTTATAGGTAGGTATAGAGAAGTGGGTAAAGAGAAATCAGGAGAAAACCAAAGTATTCTTCATGTTGGATCTCACATACACTGGCTTTGTTATGTTTTTAGAAGCTTTATAAGCCAATGGAAGTTTTTTTTAAGATTCATTTTGTAGATGTGTCTTTTTTGCAGTTTATGTTTTTAATTGCCAACAGTATGCTTCCTTCATACTTCCTAAATCCAACCTTCATCCCTCCTCAGAAATAAGCATAATATAGGATACAACACTCAAGTGTGATTTATATACCAAATCTGAATCCATGGCAAATGCTTAGAATTGAAGTATAAGACATTAAGGGCTTTTCTACACTTAAAATGCTACAGGAGCATAGCTGCCCAGGTGCAGTGCAGTGCTTCAGTGTAGATACTCACTACAGCAACTAACTACAGAACCCCTCTCTCTCACTACAGTGGCACAGCTGCACTGGTAGTATGTAGTTAGTCAGTCCGCCTTCCTGAGAAGTGGTAGCTAGGCCGATGGATTCTTCCATCGACCGAGTGCTGGCTACATGTGTGGTTATGTCAGCATAGCTATGCCAATATAAGTATTCAGTATAGACTAGGGATGTAAAAACCTAAACAGTTTAAATGGTAAATCATCTGTTTAAACATTTTAACCAGCTGATTACGTTTAAACTAGTGGGGGTGCACCTGCTGGGCTCACAGGGAGGCACATAGCCCAGCCGGGAAGGAGAGCCACAGCTGGGCTTGAGCCAGAGCAGCTGGGAAGCTCTAGCTCACAGCACAACGGGTAGCCACAGCTGGGCTTCACTTTCCGCAAGCCAGAGCAGCTGGGGAGGGAAGGGGAAGAGGTGCAGAGCCCAGTAGGGGGGAGGATGGTAGCTGCACCTGGGCTTGAGGCAGAGCATCTGAGCAACTCTGGCTCGCAGGGAGGCAGAGAGTCCTGTGCAGCTCCCCCCACAAGTGCAGAGCCGTGGGCAGCCCAGCTGGGCTCAGCTCAGCTCCCCACCAGCAACAGCAGCCTAGTTATGGCTCTGCAGTGGAGGAGCTGCAGCTAGGCAGCTCTTGCTTGGCAGTGAGGAGCAGAGCACAGCTCTCCCCCCCAATGTTTAAATGTTCTATTTTCAGAACATTTAAATGGCTTTTTTTTTAAACGAATTTTTGTATCACTAGTATAGACAAGGCTTGAGAATTAGAGAAGTACATTCCCTCCCAGGGTGGCTGGGAAAACAAAAACCACCCTTAAACACAATTAACATTTGTAGAACATAAGTAAAGACAGTGAAAATCGTCATCAAAATCAATTTAATTGTTTAAGGGGTTTTATTTGTTCTGTTTTTAAAGGGGAAAAAAAAAAAAAAAGTGTTTGATGATGGAAGTCCAGTCATTAATTTTTCCTCAGGTTTGCTTAACAATACTTAAAACTGCTACTGGTGTAAAAGAATTACTTTGCATGGAGACTTGGTATGTGTTTGCGATTACCTCTTCCGTTCTCTATTTTTCTGCCTGTCAAACTACAGGACAGGCAATAGGCACAGAAATCTCATCCAGATGCTGTAGACTAAAGGTTTTTAAAATAATGAAACATCTACTATTGTGGTTACCTGCATGCTTCACTGCTTTCACTGTTCTCTGCGTTCCCCCCCAACTGGTTATTAGTTTTAGATCCATTTTCCTGCTTTGGCTCCTGCTGATCTTCAGGCAGCAACAGCAAGGCATTTCTTAGACAAATCGCTGCAAACTCCATACTAGCTACCGGGATAGCTGAAGACTGCCCATCACTTGAAAGATAAAAGTCAAATAGTAAATACACTAATATTATTGCTATTTCATTAAAAAGATACAGAGCTCTAGAATGAGTGATTACAGGAAGACAGAGAACAACTTTGTCCTGTGGACCAGTGGAAGATTAATTTCATGCTTTAATATGTTGCATTTAAATATTCACTTTATGCATTCAACAAAATGATTAGATCCTAACTTAAAGATTGATTTTGCAAGTGCTCATCTACGGAAATCCCATTTATTCTAACAGTAACTACCTAGATGGAGTGCTGGTAAAATAAGATCCTTTGGTTACAAAATCCTGGAGCATTTGTTCCTTTTAGCTTATACACTTTGGCTTGTAAAGAACTAAACATAGCCTCACTGCTCATAAAAACAAGATGTGCAGGAACAACAATATACATGCACCACATGATATTATGAAGCCTGAAGACGATGGCCAATAAATTCTACCACTTGAGAAGTACAGGCAATTCAAACAAACAATCTCACTTCAAGTGTTATGGCTTTTCAAGAGGAGGTAATTAAGCTAACAAGTCAGAAACCTAATACAGCCCTACTCTAGGCTACTTTCTAGCATAGAGGTTTTGCAATAATCATTGCCCTTTCCATAAACAAATTAACATGCAACTAGTTGGAAAGTATGAATTTGAGAGAGAGATCAAGTTAGGAAGTGGCCAACTAAAACTTGAGCTTCATTAAATATACAAAGCAGCCCTCTGTTTGCCATTATAGCAACAGCATCCAACACAAGACACTCACAAAGGTCCCATCCTTGTAAACATTTCAGCACGAGTAACATTAACCATATACATAGTCCCATATAAATCAATGAGAACACTCACGTGAGTAAAGTTACTATGTTTAAAAACAAGACCATTTTGAATATTTTTTTCTGATGAACAGCCACACACTTTTTATGGAGCTGAGGAGAAAGTAACAGTATAGCGAAAGTGTGCACTCACTTATAAACAATGTTCTGTATTGACTGCGATGCAAGGACTATTTTACGGTGATAGCCTTGACCTACTATAGATTGCACAATTCCTTTTTTGCTTGGAAGACCTTTAGTTTCTTGTTCTGATGTCTAAAGGAAGAAGGATTGAAAACATCAGTGAGGCTGAACATGTAAGATTCTTGACACAATAGCTGCAGGGCTGACAGAACATTACATGTAAATTATTGAACCCAGCTAACCTGTGTTAATTTGCAATTTGTCTGGATGATAGAGTACTCCAGAAAGTTTTACCATCCTCCAAATGTTATGAAGGATAAGTAACTCATTTGTCTTTGCAATATATAATTTTATGATACCCCAACTAACTTGAAAATTCAGGGATTATCTCTGATAATTTGTTGAATAGTCTGACAGTTTTTCCTCTGTCACGAAATGGAAAATGAACCAAGTCATTTTAAAAAAAAGTCAAATTTAGAATTGCTAGGACATTACAAAATTTCACATTACATGCAGCTGAATAATCTAAGATAGCAATATTTATGTAGTAGACATCTGTCCACTTCATTACACGATATTCAAAAGTCTTTCAAAAAGTTGGTCCCAAAACTCATTCCATAGGGAGCATGAGTGATATTGTGGCAATATTTAAAATTACCCTGAATTAGCTTGTTAAATTTTGCCTTCTAGGGGGGGAAATAAAAAACCCAAATATGAAATCCAATCGGTGGCAAAGGAGCAGTAAATCTCTTTGGATATACACTTGGGAGATCATAAGAACCAAGGAAGAGGTCAGAATACGGATAGTTACCTCAACAGCATATTTAGAGATATTTAATCTGATCTTTTGCCAGGACTTGTCTAGTAACAGTCTGTTAGCAATAAGATCTCATTTAGAGAACAACATTCTCCTTAGCAAAGTTATTTAAAAATAGTCTTACAGTTATAAAAAGAGATGGGTGAGATAATATCTTTTATTAAACCAACTTCTTTTGGTTCTCTTTCACCAACAGAAGTTGGTCCACTAAAAGATATTTCCTCACCCACCATCTCTTGCTAATATCCTGGCACCAACATGACTACAATACTGCAAACAATTACAAAGACTCATGCTAGATCCTTTCAGAAGGTTTATTATAATCTGATAATGGAGTATTTTTATTGTCCATGTTTTTTATCTAAATAAAAATAAAAGTTCTCCAACAATGCAGAAATGCTGCAGAGAAAGGGAACTTTCTTCCCCCTATATTTTCTAATAGTAACAAAAGTAAATCCTCATATTTTATGCCTTGAGGATAATTAAATGTAACTTTAAAAAGATACCACATATTTAAGTATACAAGACGACCCCCCATGAGTTCTGTTCCAGGAGCAGGCCCAGATTAAAGCACAAACACTATATGCCTGCACACAGGGCACCAGCTTCTGAATATATGACAACTTCACAATCTAAGACTTTTTCTTTAGGGTGTTTTTTTTTTTTTTTTTGGCATGTAATTAATTACAAAAAATGTTAAAAAAGTTACTGAGGTTGTAAAGTCAAGGACTCAAAGTTAGGAAATGCAAGAATTAAGGTAGTCTGTGCAAACTTAATTCAGCTACCTCATGTATACGCATTAAGCTTCCGTGTTTACATGATTACATACTATTTTTTCTACTCCCTTGCCTCATTCTGTGCACACAATGGACAGTGCTTACCGAATAAACAGCTATTCAATGCCCCGTTTTCCCACCACCACCACCTTTGTTCTGCACGTGGCTCCATGCCTTATTTACTGCACACTATTCAAACCCTGCTCTGAAGATAGAATGACTAATTTCCCCATGGGATTTTCTACGGTACTAATCACTATAGTATCTGAGTGCTTCACAAAAAGATTACTTTTCACAACACTGTTATGGGATGAAGGGGGTTATCATCCCCATTTTCCAGACAGGGAACAGATGTACAGAGATATTAAGGTCAAAAGTGCCCACTAATTTTGGGTGTCAAATTTGAGTTGCCCAGGACCTGATTTTTCAAAGTTCTTAGCATTATCCAGCACCTTATATATTCAAAGAACAACTTCCATTGACTTCATGTGCAGCTGTGAGGAATCAGTCACAGGGTCTCAAGTTTGGCATCCATAACCACACAGTTAAATGACCACATGTGAAAAGTAAGGTTTAAGAAACTTTCTTATCAGACAGGAACTCTGGATTCTATCGCTGCATTTGCCACAATCTTCAGTATGGCTTTCAATTGTCTTAACCATGAGACCATCCTCTCTCTTCCTGAAATCCCCTGCCTCATTTATTACACACTCTGATTACTTGATTCTTTACCTCTGACTGCCCTACTTCTTCCCCCTTCTCTCCCCCACCCCAATAATCAATTGATGCATGGGTCCAGTGGTTCCTCCCCTTAATTCAAGGGGAGGATGTTTAGTTTTAGGCAGGCCTACGGCTGCCTTTCTCCAATACTTCAAATAGTACAAACCTTCCAACTTCTGCAGCAAATGAAGTCTTACAAACAAGTCTCTTTCACTATATAACCCTAATTTATCCACAGAGCAGGTCCATCCTGTGTCCCGAATGAGACAGCAGTCCCAGGGGAAAATAGTCTTTAATTACATGATTACATACTATTATAACACATGCGCAAGGGGGCTGAATTAAGGTTCCACGAGCAATCTTAATCCTGGCATTTCCTAACTTTTGAGCGCTTGACTTTGCAACCGTAGCTTTTTAATGCAGTTTTGTATGTGTAATTTCCTAGGTATTTAAAAAAAAAAAGCCAACTAAAAAACTAGAAATTTCATCATGTGAAAACATCTTAACCTTTTAGGGGGTCATCAGCATAGTTGGAACCTTTAGATCCACTAGAAGATGTAATATATGCTTTGTCAGTCTGTTTCACAAATATTTGCTGACCATAGAGGAATGCTAAATCTCTGCAATCTTGGGTTCAATTCCAGGCTCTGGAGGGGAGTGTGCTCTTGCAGGCCCAGACCCTTCACCTCCTGATCCCCGCAAGCCAGACTCCTCCTGCCTGTGGTCCCTCCAACCTGTGCCAGTGCCATCTCCTCATACAAGTTTCTTTCCCAAACCCAGCCCCTAATCCCCAGTTCCAACCCTAGTCTCCTTCTCTCCTTGACCAAATCCCAGTCTCTCTCCTCATGCCCCCTGCAAACCTTGGTTCCCAGTCATAGTCTTCTTTGCCATGCTCCTCATCCTATTCTTCTTGCCCAGCCAGTCCCAGAATCTTCTCCCTTTCATGTCCCTCTGCATTTGAGTAAAACTGCTCCTCCTCCTTCACACTGCCTGGGGGCACCAGCAGGGGGAATATTGAGAGCACAGGAGAGAGTTTCCCTGCTCTCAATTCCAGTGTTGGTCCACAACAGCCAGAAATGTCCAGTTCAGCCCCTGCAATCCAGAGCTAGAGTACGCTCAGCGCACACAGAATCTTTGGAGAATTTAGCTGCCACACTCAGCACATCCAGCATGGAAAATTTCAGCCCAAACAGTTCAAATCTGGCAAAGTTATAAGCAACTGAAAACAAGGTCTTCTACTGAAAAGTGCCAGGCAAGCTCAATTATAGTAGGCACTACCAAGTCCATCTATAATAAAATAAAGTTATGTTTCAAGCCCTCACAATTGTGGAAAATAAGCACAGAAACATGATCCAATGCAGTGGCATCTGCCTGAGCCTGCAATGAGCTAAAACAATAGCTTGGAGAGATATGAACTGCCCCAGCATCTCAATGGGATGTTAACTCCCAACCTCAGAAAACACCGCCCCCGCACTCCCTATCTTGACATCATCCCAACATGGGTCTGTGTCACAAAAGAAGAATACTGCAGTGGATGTGGCCCACCCACTAAAATAAATACCCGTAGTGCTGTGGTAAGAACTGGAGGACCTCCTGCTGCCACCCCGCTTCTCTTGAAGGAAGCAGGAGAAGAGAAACCCATGCGTCAGTGCTGCATTCCAAGGGACGGGGATGTGCTGCCCCTGCCTTTCTGAGAAGGGGTTACGAACTTGTGGGCCCCTGCTGCCACCATTCAAGTGGGATACAAGGCAGAGGGGCAGAGCTATGTCTCATGTTGTGGTGTGCATAGGGCTGAGACCTGCCTTAATCTGGCCCTGATTCTGAGAATTTCTTGTAACACATTATTAAATATTTATTTCATGGTAGCATCCAGAGTCCCCTATAGGAATTAAGGCCCCATTGGGCTAGGAGCTTTACAGACAGATGTAAACAAGGTCCCAATCCCAAAAGTTTTACAATCGAATAGCAGCAACATGAAATGTGGGAGACAGGCACCATACATAAATATTTTCTGTATTGTAAGTCTAGTTATTAAGTACTAGCTGATTTCTTGAATGTAACATGAGAGCAGCAGGTCTTGAGAGGGATTTGAAAGAGAAGAGAGTAGAGGAATCTTACAGAGCAGTTCAAGGACAGCATGGATGAAAGCATGAAAGTGTTTGGAGGAGCAAATCCCCCACTTCTGCTCAGGTAACAATCCAATAAAGAGAAGATGACTGTATAAACAGCCATGGGAAGAGTTGGGTAAGTCAACAAGAACAAGAAGTTTCAAGCTGATATTGGAATAGTTTCCAGAAGAGGGATTCAAGGAGAGAATGATGGGGTCAGAATGAAGAGCAGAGATTATTTTGTATAGACTGGATAAGAGTAGCCAGGGTTTCAGAGAAGCCCCAGAGAAAAAGGGTGCCACAATAAAGATAGGAAGAGATGAAAGTCTGGGGTGAGTTTTGGATGTGTGGAAAGGAAGGAAAAGGTCATAGATCAGGATTCCACGCAAATCACGGTGTGGCCTGTTGCTTGGATCCGGTTTAGATTCCTATGACATGCAGTCATGCCTCTACTTTGAGAAAAGATTTATATTAGGTAGAATTAAAGAAGTCTTAAAAGGATATAAACCAACCCTTGTGGACCAGGACAAATGCTAACCATTAAATGACACTGGCTAGAACAAAAGATTCTTTATGGGCCAAGTATTCCTTAATTGTCTTCTACAGGGTTCCGCCCACCTTCTTCTAAAGCATACAGCACTGGCTGCTATCAGAGACAGGACACTGGACTAGATGGACCACCAGTCTGATGCAGTAACACAACTCCTATGATTTAAATACCAGCATATTCACCAGTAAATAAATACAGGTCACAAGAAGCCAAACAAAATTTGTGCGCGCAAATACAGCAACATACTTGCACTCAAATCCTATATCTTAGTATATGGACCTGGGATATGTTCAGGTGGAGTTTCCATTGGGACTGGGAGAGAAGGGAAAGAAATCCATCTCATTGCCACAGAGCAGCAACAGTTATGCTGTAACTGCTACTGCAGCCTCAACACTGCAAAGGTCCACATAGATGTTTATGCTCCCCCCAGAAGAACTGGACGGCAGTTACATCTTAACCTTACTACTTCCCATCCTCCAAACTCCTTGTGTAGGTAGCCCCAGCAGAGCAGAACTCCACAGCATAGAGAAGGGTATAGACCCCATATAAGACCTTTAAATCATGTGATTCCCCTTCTCACAGTACAACTACATCAGTTCCACTGGGTCAAGGAGCAACATGGCCTAAAGAGGAAATAGGATTTTGCTATCAGTGTGAAAGAACAATGGGAATTAAGGTTCCATGAAGTACCCAGGAATAGTGGGGTGAATGAGACTACACATTAAGGAGAGCTTGAGTTTTCACCATGAACAAGTAGCGTGCTGTCTCTTATTAGCAGATGAAGCCTCACTGCAGGCTATTATTGATTCATTCCTTATCTTTATTTTTAGCCCCAAAATAAAGTCAGAACAAAATCAGATCTAAACCAACCAGAGACTTGAAGACAACTATGCTTCAGAGCATGTTAACTATGTCTACCAACAATCCAAAATATGAGTTAAATATGGTCTAAATGCATTAGTATCATGTAAATTTGCCAGGAGAAACCATATTTCATTAATCTCATGAACAAAGCCTATAACTTTAGTGAGGAACTGTTGTGATATCCACTTATGTTTTCCTGTTATCCCTTACTAATATTCTAAAATAATTACCACCACAATTTTTGACCTTACAAGTCATTTAACCTCTGGTCCTCAATTTTCACTTTTATAAATATTAAATGCTGCTTATCCACTCTTGTGAAACATGCTGAGATCTTTATATTAAAAGAATCGGATATAAACTCACATTATTATTTGCATAACTAAATATTGCCGAAGCAGGCCTGTAACATGTACAGTACAACTCAAGTAAAACTTCTTCTTTTAAAAAAGATACTGGTTTTTAGAAAGTGTGTGTGATAAGACAGCTTCTTAAGCAGACTTACTTACCCCCTTGTTGGCAGCAATGCAGCATTCTGCTAGTCTCAACCAGAGGCGTGGGTTTGAGTGGTAAACCTGGACAGCTTCTATCAAGCATTCAAAAGCAGCTAGGGGCCTCCCAATATGTAAAAGCTGAATTCCACAATTGTATAGCAACTCATACCGTTTATTAGTCAACAATGTACACATAGGTCTCCCTGAAAATTTCTTGCCTGTAAGAGATTAGATAACATTGGGTGGATATGCAGTTTAAGAGGCCAGAAAAGAAAGAACAATGCTGAAAAATAACTGCATCATGTAAACATTCACTAGCCTCCCTCTGTAAATAAATTCCTCCCACCTTACAGCTGATCTCGGAACAAATAAATCTGCCTTATTCATTATAGATTGCTTTAATCTTATAAACTATGCTGATTAGTTATGTAATACCATGTAAATCAAAATTCATAGATACCCTTGGCTTCTTCATTATCCTCAATTTTTGAAACATCTGTCACAAATTAGTCCCACTTTAAAAAAAAAAAAGTACCTGTTTTGCTATTTTAATAAAATTATAAACAGCCTCTGCCTTTTTACTGATCTGATGATATATACCACCACAATACACATTTACAAAAATGAATAAACTACACAGAGAACTAGTTGTCAAATAGGTAAATTATGGATTTAACATAAAATGAAATATCACTTTGTATAAGATTTCTTGTCTAAAAAAACATGGTTAACACATTGAGTTGTCATTAGGAGATACTGTATCATGAATCATTTAAAACTTCCCAGACTTTTTTTAAAAACGTTGATTATATCGAAGTTGGTGATGGATAAACATAACGAAATCAGACAGATAAAAACCTGGAGAGTTCTCTAACAGAAAAGGTCAAAATAAGTTTGTATTTAAGTTAAAACACAGCAAAAATTACTTTTAAGATCATAAATGAGAGAGACTTTCAAGCTTGGTTATTCGATACTGATGGTCTTGCTGACGTTATGTAATAGCTTTAATGATGTACAGTGGGGCAGGAAAGCGGTGTTTGTTTCAGATTCTCTTGACTGACAATCAAGTATATAAACAAGTGTAAAAATAGTTACCAAACTTTCCACATGCTGAAGGAAGCAAGAAAATGACACACATTTCATCATCTATTAGCTGCCTGCTTATTAGAAACATTTGAAATCAAAATATATTCAAAATTTTCTTCCTTCCTATTCTATCCTTTGTGGATCATTGAACAGTAGTTACTAAAAAGAAATACCACCACAAACTCTTCAGTAACAGTTAATTTGAATCCACTCACTCCACCACCCTTTTCATCTGTTACAAGCCTTACCTGGGTCTATGCTACCCGTTCCTAGTGGTGCACATGCATTATCATTTTCCTGCAGGGCCTTTTTAAAGTAGAAAATTCCTAAGTTGTGCTTTCCCATAGCAAAATGAATGCAACCGAGATTGTTCCAAAACATGCACCTTAGGCATTCACCTGAGAAAACAGCAAAATATTATCAAAATCAAAACATTTTTACAGTTCAGGACATTATGGTATATGTTAGCAAGATACTCCTGTGAGAAGCTAAACTACATAACACCACAGTATGGTATGATCTAAGACTAGTCAGCAATAAGGCAATAAATTAACCACCTAGTATTTCTGTGTACCATTTTGCTTCTTTTGAACACACTATGTTATTTAACTGATAAGTGGCAAGGGCTTTGGCTAGCTTCTCATGCATCATGTTCTAGAACAGCAGTGTATAAAACCACTTTGGCAGATTTCAATTTACAGCACATTAATCTGAAATTTCTCTTAGTACTTTATGTGTAAACACTTGCAGTTTTCTGACATATGGCTCTTGTAAGCATGAAATTCTTAGATGACATTATCTGCTCAATGTTTAATAAAATAAGCAAATACACTAATCCAACTATACAAGCAGAGGAGAAATGAGGGCTTCTCAGATTGAGAATGCTCTCATATATCATCATGTTCAGATAATATTGTGATGAGCAATTTATAAATATGCAAGAGAATTTAACTTTTGACCTATTTATAGGTCTTATAAAGGCAGTTTCGTAAGGTTACCACTGATACAAAATTACTTCGCTCCTAAATTAAGTGACTTCGTATTTATTTCATGGTCTCTATTCAAGCAGTCAGAGACCTGATATTTCCAGGGCAGATTCCATGACTATATTCATGTATCTGCCATATCTCCAGCAATAAGTGCTGGATGAAGAAACATCCTTGTGATGAAAAAAGTTTCATAGAGTGAAGTGTATCACAAAAACAGAATATGAAACTTTACAGAAGAAGAGACATTTAATAGCTATATCATTTAAATTATAAAAGACAGAAATGTCTTTTCGCGCATTAAACCCAGTTTTATAATTTGTATGAACTGGGTTTTCCAACGATTTAAGTTACCAATGCTGGCTAAAAGACCATTTTTATGCTGTCCATCACACTTGAAAGAAACAAGTAATTTAAACTGCAAAAGATTTGAGCCAATCTTCAACACCTCCTGCAAACTTTGAATTCATCCTGCAGCTAGCACTGTGTCTCCTATAATGTCTACCCTGGGCACAACATAGAACCTCACACTTGCCTTCCATTACACTTCTATTTTCTACTGGTCCAAACATAGGCTTTCCAAAAAATCACTCACCCCTTCATGTAGCAATATTCCTAAATACCTGCTAGGCTGAATTAGAGTTTTGTTTTAAAAAGAGAAAAAACACATTTCGGGGGTGGGAGGAAAAGGATTTAAAAAGGTGCTAAGGAAGGTAAAAACAAAAGTATTTAAAGCCCCAGTCTTGCAAGCACTTACACACATGCTTAACTTGAATGCTCATAAGTAGTCTCATAGAACTCAATGAGAGTTAAAACACTGTAAAACCCATTTCATACAAAATATAAAATTGAGTTTTATGCACCAAAAGACGTTTCTGCCTTTAAAACTGAATTCAGTAAGACAACTTGTGCATAAAGCCAAGTATGTAAGGGGTTGCACAAGCAGAGTCTTATCCTTTATTTTACCTGTTTTCATGAATCCTGGATGTTCAGCAATGTTTGAGCTGTTTAACAGTTTTACAGCTTTCCGATAATTGCCCCTCAAATATTCAAAATTGCTCTTAAGAAAGAGAGAAGGAGCAGACTGTGAAGAAAAAAAAATTACTTAGTTGCTTTAAATCTGTTAGTGTTAAACTGCAATAGTCAGTTTATTCACATTGTTGCTATTTTTTTTTTTAAAGTGTTTATTTTAATGCAGAAAACATAGTTACTTACCAGTAACTGTTGTTCTTCGAGATGTGTTGCTCATATCCATTCCACTTAGGTGCGTGCGCGCCCTCGTGCACGGTCTCCGGAGAACTTTTTCCCTAGCAGCCCCCTGTAGGGGCTGGTCTCAGCACCCCCTGGAGGGCTGCCCTCATGCGGCAGTATATAGGGCGCCACCGGCCCCTCCCCTCCTCAGTCCCTTCTTTCTGCCGACTCCGACAGCAGGGACGGAGGGTGGGTGTGGAATGGATATGAGCAACACATCTCGAAGAACAACAGTTACTGGTAAGTAACTATGTTTTCTCCTTCAAGTGATTGCTCACATGCATTTCACTTAGGTGATTAACGAGCCATACCTGGAGGCGGGTAGGAGTTACAGGAGAGCTCCCTGCAGCACGGCTCTGCTGAAACTTGCGCCCGCCCTCGTCTGCCAGCATAGTGTGACATAAAAGTGTGCACTGGCGACCCGGCGGTGGCTTTGCAGACGTTGTGCAAAGGTGCCCACTACGGGTGTGGCCCGGGCACTGGTGGAGGGCACTGTGATGACCTCTGAAAGTGGTGCTTCTCAGCAGCACAGAGCAGTACTTGATGCATGGGGTGGTCCGCGGGGAGACGCGCTGGTGACCTTTCCACCTGGATTACCGCTGTAACCAGAGGTTCGCTTCCTGGGACAGCTATGTAAGCCCCATGCAAAGGGATAGGGCTCATTACATTTCAGCCAATGTGATCTCCTCACCTCCTCCCCACCATGTGGTTTGGAAAAAACATGGGGAGGAAATTTATCTTGATTACTACGAAAGATAGGAACCCATCCTGGGTAGAGAGGCCAGATGTTGGCGAAGTCAGACCTCATCCTTATAGACTACTGTATAAGGAGGCGCCAAGGTCCCAGCCTTAACGCCGGAGAAGCTTCTTGCCGAAGTGGTAGCCACCGGAAGGGGGGGGGGGAAGAGCGGTGCTACCTTCTGTGAAAGCATGAGCTGGGGCATAGAGACGTGAGTTCAAAAAAAGGGGGCCCCGAGCATCTCAAGAAGACCAGGTCGAGATCCCAACGATGCACCGGGTCGCGTGCCCGCAGATAAAACTCACTGCCCTGTTGAGGCAGGTAGCTGATCTGGGGGAGCCAGAACAGACACATCCCTTCGAGCAGCTGAAGGGAGGCCAGGACATGCGACCCGTGAATCTTCAATGAGGCCAGGACTAGGCCTTGGGCTTTAGCTGGAGCAGATACTCCAGGATTGCCTGTGCCAGCAAGTGTCTTGGCAGGCTGCCCCAGAACTCTGTCCACGAGGTGGACCGTATTTACTTAACCCGATATGCAACCTGTGCGGAGGGTTCCTGCTGCCAAGCAGGGCTCGCTGGGCCTGCACCAAGCAGGCCCTCCCTCCTTCTGTCAGCAGGTCCGGGTGCAGCAGGTACCCCAGGTCCTGGGGGAGTTACCTGTCACGGTGAGCGAACGGTCCAGCATCATGCTGAACCAGTCCCGTGTTGATTAGGCTGGAGCAAATCAGTAAGACGTGCGCCCCGACTTACCTTATCTGCACAGCCGGACACCGGGTCAGGTCAGAGTGGGTGGGGACGCGTACCTGAGAGTACCCGTTTAGTCGATGAGGAGCGCTTTGGAAGCGACCCGTCTCGCTATCCTGGGGCAAACAGAATCTTGGACACTTTGCGTCCCAGACCAACACAACAAGGCCCAGTTGGAAAATACCCCACTCTGGGAAGAAATACAGGCATGACCTATGGATGCCAGGACCCGTCACAGCGGGGAAAAGACAACCTGCTGAGGTGATCCACCTAGTCGCTCCTGTCCCCCAGGAGGTGAGAGGCAGTTAAGTGGAGAACATGCCTCGCTGTGAAAACCAACGGATGGGGGGCTTTCTTGCAGAGGATCGGGGAGTGTGCTCCTCCCCTCCTTTGAGCTAATGTGCCGGCGCCTGTACCTTGACCGACGGAACCAGTCCCTGAACGGGATGCCCCGCAAGACCTTCACCAGTGCAGGGAGGCTCGCACAGGTAGGGAATCTATTGG
This sequence comes from Mesoclemmys tuberculata, assembly GCA_007922155.1. NCBI lineage: Eukaryota > Metazoa > Chordata > Testudines > Chelidae > Mesoclemmys > Mesoclemmys tuberculata. Next base: position 67,631,842 of record ML675603.1, on the reverse strand, counting down.
GTGGCTGTTTGGTGCCTATATCAAGGCCACCTACCCCTGAAGCAATCTGAGTCTCTGGCGGTCCAGTGTTGCTACACATGTGCAAGCCATCATGGGGCCTAACAACTGCAGGCAGTGTCCTCGATGCTGTCGTGGACGTTGTTGCAGCTGGGAGACGGTATGGACCATAGCCTCGAAATTCGGCTGGGGCGGGAAGGCTCTGGCCTGGGAAGCACTCGCCAATGAGTAATGCCAGCCTGCTGCACGTGGAGCAGGAGTAAGAGCGGGGGCCACAGTCTCCCACACTCAGGACCGGGATCTGTCCCTGGCCATCCAGACAACTCGGCAAGGGAATATCTGCATACGCTATGACTCAGGCGGGCAGCCACCACGACTCTGCGTCTGCTGGTCACAGGTAGATATGAACTAGGAGCAGCCAGAAGCCCCCATTCCTGTCCCTACGTGTAAAGGGTTAGAAGGCCTTGGCATGTAAAGCCTCAGAGAGCCAAGTGCGGTCCCGGAGTTCCTCAGACCACGGAGCTTCACAGTGGTCTGATCAGGGAGGAAGACCAAACCATCGTAGGGGAAGCCCTGAACGATCACTGCCTCTCCTGGGACAGGCCCAAGGATTGCAGCCAGGAACGCCTCGTCGTGGCAATGGCCTTAGCTGCTGAACCAGCAGCATTCCTGAACGTCTAGGGTGCTGCCCCAGCACCACAAATCGCCCACCCAGGACAGTGGTGAAGCCTGTGCCCTGGCCCTGTGGCAGGGTCTTAGCAGACCGCCTGAGGTCATTTTACAGTGAAATCCGTATCCACCCCAGAGGGCTGATGGTTGGCAAACCTGACCCACAGGGCTGCCGCAGACAATGAGCCGGGACACAGCACCCAGAATCCATGGGCCGGGTCTTGAGTAATCAACAGCCCGGGCCTTTTGGCCGGGAGATAACACTTCCCCTCTGCCATCTTTGACGTAGAGGCGACGAATGGGGGGGGAGGAGTTCCATAGGGCCTCATCGCCTCAAGAGTCCAATCGTGGACCCGTAGGGCCACCCACACTAGAGCTGCCACCGCCATCCCACTGAAGCAGGCAACCTTGGCCTCCAGTGAGGGGTCACCCTCCTGAGCAGCAGCCCAAAACCTTCCGGTGGCGCCACGGAATCCCAGAAGACTGCCCCTCCCGGGCAGGAGGAAGGGGACTGCCACGGCACATCCCGCAGGTGCTCCCCGCACACCAAAGGAGTGCGCCACAGTGGGTCTCTCTATGGGATCTGACTCCCTATCCAAGGAGCGGAGTCCCTGCCCCGACCTGTGCCAGGAGTGCAGACCGCACCCCCGCTGTACGAGATGGACAGCCCCAGTCCCATCTGGATGGCCATGGGGGCCAACAAGGCTGCCATTGCCTCTGGGGCCAACGCAGGCCGGCTGTGCCCCCCATTGTGGGATCCCGAGCCACCACACCTGTGGGCCCTGGCTGTCCCGCATCGCGGGTGCCGCGCCTTGCCAGGGGCTGTTCCCCCGCCTCCCACGGCATGGAGGACAACAAGGACCACCCCACCCCGCCCCAAGCGGTGCAGATGTGAGACGTGCTCTGGGGAGCTCCTAGCACTGATGTGCTGCCTTGGCACCGAGGGCCCCGCAGTGCCGCTCACCCCCTGGTGATCGGGTCCAGCACCGCCCCGATCCCCACAGCGCTGAGCCTGCCACGAGCACCCTTGGCTGTGGTCTCTGCTTAGCAACCGGGGTCCACACCACCTCTGTGTGGGTGGCGGCCCCACCTGGGACTGAGAACTCTGGCGGCACCGGGTGTTGCCCGCGGTGCCAGCAGGAGGGAACCCCAGAGCGCCGCCTCTGGTGCAGCAGCACCGGGACCGCGCCCGGTCTCGGTGCCGGGGAAGGGATGATCCCTAAGACCTGCAGCTGCACCGGGTCCCACGCCCCGCCTCAGAGCGGGGGCGGACCCTTCAGCAGGAGTCCAGCAGCAGCACCGGGTCCCGTGCCAGGTCTCGGTGCCAGAGGAGGGGTGACCCTGCAGCTCCAAGTCTTGCAGCTGCACCGAGTTCTGCACTGTGCCTCAAGTAGGGGCGGACCCTTCAGTGCCGAGACCAGCAGCGGCACCAGGTCTTGCGCTGCACCTCAGAGCGGGGGTGGATCCTCCAGCGCTGAGCCCTGCAGGTGCCAGGTCCCATGCTGCGCCTCGGTGCTGGGGGAGGAGGGGGGGCACGGCACCGGGACCTGCCGGGGCCGACCCTTCGGTGCCGAGACCTGTCAACAGCGACCGGGAGTCCCCAGGTGGCCTAGTCCTCTCCTCAGTGCCGAGGACTTTCCCTCAGCTCCAGGTGCTCCACAGCAACCGAGGTCCTGCTGGGCGACTACTCGGTGCCGGGTCCGTCCTGGGGGAGCGTCTTGCTCAACCCAGTTGCCGTCCAGCAGGAGATTGCTTCCCCGCACGGGGGGTCTCCACCGCTCTTCGGGGGGACCCAGCGCGGGCTTCCCCCGGGGCTCCAGCCCCTTCTCCCTCGGCAGAAGAGGGGAAGGGACGGAGGGGGCATAAGCAGGCCGACAAGGCTCTTGCTGCCACAAAGCCTCCAGTGCCGACGGCGTTGGCAGGGGCACTCTCCCACTCCCAGGAGTCGGGATTGGCTCCCTGCACAGGGATGCAGGCTCCGGAGAGGGCTCGACAGGCCGTGGCTGGTGCATCCCCGCCCTCGACCCTGCCCGTGCCCACGGTGCAGGGGAGTGTCTGCGCTCCACATGCTGCTCTTCCTCTTTGGCACCAGGGGTGCTGCTCGGTGCCAAGTCAAGCCTGGCACCGGCGCTCGACGGTGCCGCTTCCCCTCCCCCCCACACTCCTGATTGGGGCAGGGGGTGTCAGTCGGGCTCTCTCTCTCCCTCTCACCCAGGTGGTGGGACGTGCCTTCCCACAGCCAGCACAGGGTTTGAACCCCAGCGAGCCCGGCATAGCCGGGTCGCCCAGAGCCCTTAGGCCCTTTCCTAACTAAAGGTCCTTATCTAACTGGAAACTAACTCAGTTCAGGGTGAACTGCTATCTACTACTCACATTAGGGAAGAAAGACTCGCGAGGAGCAAGTGTTGGTCCCGACGACCATCACGGGCGGAAAGAAGGAACTGAGGAGGGGAGGGGCCGGTGGCGCCCTATATACTGCCGCATGAGGGCAGCACTCCAGGGGGCGCCGAGACCAGGCCCCTACAGGGGGCTGCTAGGGAAAAAGTTCTCCGGAGACCATGCACGAGGGCGCGCACACACCTAAGTGGAATGCATATGAGCAATCACTCGAAGGAGAAAAACTTGTTCCTCAGATATATCGATAACATTTGTCTCTTCCTAGAGCTCTAAGGAACCGATGACGATTCAACTGAACTTTTAACTAAATGTTTTTTGTAATTGCTTTAAAGAAATACAAAACACATGAGAAATACAATACACAGATACAAACTGTTCTGTAACATTCTTATTTTCATCATATGGAGAGAATGCATTAGAAAGTCTTCTTTCAGAGCTGCAAAACTGAACTATTTTGTGCATATTGCTTCCCAACAAAATGAAAGAATCTGAAAAGCTTCAACTGAAGCAACAGATTTAGTACCCCAAATTGTTCTTCTTCCTGATCAGCGATGGGAGTAAATTTAATCATGTCAATGAGCAGGAAAACTTCTAGATGCAGTGAACTTTATTTACAAACAACTGGAAATTAGACTTCCATAACTTTACACTTTGTTTGGAGTTGCTTTCAGGCTTTAGAGTTTATTTACATAATACTTCATTTTTAACTTGTGTATCTTATACAAAAACCGCAAGTGTGATTTTCTGAGCACGTAAATCAGCCCGATCCAAATCGTAATGCCATGATAACAAGTTACAATTATACAAATGTAAATTACAATCTAGACTAAGGCTAGCTATTTAAAGCTCTTATTTCAGATTTCCTAATTTCTAAATTTCCGAACTTTTATATCCTTTATATAATTTAACAAGTTAAGTTAGTTTCAGGACACAGAATAGACCTAGATTACAAACAGAATCGGTTCAAATAATAAAAAAAAACAAAAAACAACTTACATTTCCAGCTGTATTCATAACTGACTTAATCTCCCTTTTGCATGCTTTTAGAGACTTCATCTGGATATAGGCTCTCACTTTATACTGTTAAATTAAAAAAATTCACGTAATATTAAAATTTAACGTTTTAAAACACTTTAGTAAATTGTGGTTTGATGTAATCTGTAAAATGCAGTATGTCCAAGTTTACTACACAATATTGTACTTATATACATTAACAAAGCTATTTAAAACTGCCTCTAAAAAATGAAACTCCTATTCAGAATATAAAGAAAAAAATCAATTGCAGGCTTCTAACAAAATAAAACCTTCAGAATCCTGTAAAATGTATTGTAAAAGAGATTCAGTATGATGAATGATTCAAACACAAAACTTAAGAAACACCAGCACTTAAAAAAAATTAGATATTTTAGCTATTATTGTGATAATTTCTATAACTGAAAGATCAGAGAAAAATATTTATTTTTCAGTTTACTTTTTGTTCATTTAATAGTATGTTGAGGCAGATGCTCAGCTGGTACAAGCTGTCATAATGCCGTTCTGGTGTAAACTGATCAAAACCCCACTGATTTCAACGAAGATATGACAGTTAACACCATTTGAAGTTCTACCCCTTTGTTGTTTAGCCAACTTCTCTCCCCTGTGTCAGTTTTACAAAAACAGGGGAGAAATTAAAATATATAAGTCGGGAGTTTTTTGCTTTTACGAACAGTCAAGGGAATTCAGCACCAAGTGTAGTATCTGAAACTCTTTTAAACTGATTTTTAAAGATTCACTAGATTCACAGCATGCAATGTCTCTTTTTAATAAAGAGAAATGACAACATCATCCATTAAATTGCATGAGAATATCTAATTCTGGATATCAAAAAGTTTCCCACCTGATGTATCTTAGATTTCGCAGCTTCTATTAAAGCTCCACTTTCAGCTCTATGGTTAGATGACTCTTTACTTGTATTATTACCTGTCTGAACACAAATTGGAAAAAAGAAAACATGATTTCATCTATAATCTACTGTACAGGTTTATTTTTCTTAGGTCTAATATCAGAGTGAAAAAAAATCAATATCCAAAAGAGAAAACTCAGTTTTATCCAAATCTACATCTACAAACAAATACACCAGATTATAGAGAATGAAGTTTCATGTTCACACAATAGGGTCTGCTAATACCATCACATCCTGATTTAGTTCTTAGGTGGTTTTTAAGAATCCATTAACACGTAAGGGAGCCAAGGATATCTTATGTATACATTGTTAGTTTCTGAAAGCTAGGTTCTCATGTCAAGTGACCTTCCATTCTTCAAACTCTTCAGTAAAGTTTTTGTCCATTTACGATAGACAAGAGTAGTCTGCTTTAACATGCCATTATCTTATTTCATCAAAGTTAAATCTATGAAGTAGTCTAGATTCAGCTAGATTCCTGCCTAGCCTCAATTCACTTCCTATTCTAAAAACGGTACTTCGTTGTAGCAAAATTTCAATGCCAACTAAAGGAGATTTCACCCCAACCAGTGACACATGATCATCTTTCCTATATATCAGTGACTCCTCTGATATCTCAAGCTGCAGGGGCAATTTCTCTCTGACCTATTAGTTATTTCCCTGGCTCAAGGTCAAAAGGATTGCAGGACAAAACAATGGCTTCTTTGCTGACAGCCCAGGAGACAAAGTGGGAATATTTGACATTAAAGACTATTACCTGTCCTACTAATGTAAAATCTGGAAATAGGAAACACCTCTCAGTCCTTTGACAGTAGCAGACCCAGTTTGTGATGCATACAAAGGGGAATATATACCTGCCACATGTAATTAACTGAGTTACCAAAGTGACCAGCTGCAGCCTAAGATTAGCACCATTCTAATACAGTTTTTAAAAAGTGAACTATTTTTTAAAATATTGGTTATTTTTGGATTAGCTCAAACCATACTGCCATGAGTTACATACAAGAGTTTTTACAAAGTCCTCTGAAACATGCTCACCTCATTATTTTTTCCATTCTTGTTGCCTTGTGAAATCATTTTTTCCAAAACAGAAAGCAAATGCAATGCTTTCTCAGCCTGGTAAGTTAGTAGATATAAGTCTACAAGCAGGAAACACACAGCCTGGGCAAACTTCTCTTCTACATGAGACAAAAAAGGAGAAAGAAATATCATATTTTTAAATACGTAGCCCTCCCCCAACACTTAACTAGGGAAACACCACTAGCTTAGCCATAAAGCAATCCCATGAAGTGTTATAAAGTTAATCTGAATGTACTACATACACCAGTCCTGATGAACAAACCTACAGACACAGAAAATGCAGATCTGTCAACATTGAAACATATAAAACTAAATTAAATATTTCCTCTTAAAAAAAAATTAATTTTTAAAGCTGATCTAATTGCACTGGAGAACCAATCCCATAAAGGGATCAATATGGGCAGACCTATATGGAATCCCACCAGAATCAGTAGGATTCTACAGAAGCTTCAGTATCTCTGTATGGATCCCTTTGCAGCCTGAACCCTAAAGTTATACCGACTGTCATAGTGATGTAGGCTATCAAAAATTGTCAGTGTATTGTTCCTTCAGTTCCTCTCACCTAATGGATTTACTGAGGTGTGTATGCGCGCACCCCGCCCAGTAGGAGCATGCATCAGCAAACCTTAACACTTCTGTAACTCAACAAGGTTTATAAACCCATTCACACAAGCACAGCACCATTCCACTACACAGGGGGCTACCGTTTATAGTTACTAGGGACTTAATTTTCAAAGATGGATGCAAACAATAATGTACAACCTATTGCAGTTCTTTACAACTTGTGTGGCCCTATAGATTACTCGCATACCTAACCATCCATTTCTACATGCACATATAAGAATCTGCATGTATAATCAAGGAATTTGCACATGCACCTTTGGAAAAAGAGTCAAACCCTTAAGATCCATTTCATAGTTAACATATTCTTTATATCTAACCCTGTGAGTGTGAGTTGCTAACAAGGATCCTATTTATATAATACACACATACACCTTAATCAGAAGAACCAGTCACCATGAAGCTTCAGGTCAGGAAATAGTTAGTCTGCAGCCATTAAACCAGAGGGGAACAAAAATAAGAAAAAACTGCCTTCCTATCTACATACCAAAAGGCTCTATAAACTGGTAAAGCTTCTCTCCAATTGATATGGCTTCAGTGTATTGACGCAGATGATACAGAATAACTGCTTGATTGTAGTAAAGCATGCTATTTTCAACATCATCTAAGCCATCCATTTCTTCAACAGCTGAATGAACCTGAAAAAAAACAGATTGTTTTTTGTAGATTTCCTATATTCATTGTGGGGAAAAAAGTTCAATATTTGGAAACAATAGTTAAAAATTGATCCATGTAAGAGGATAAAGAAAATTTCACCTGATACTCATAGGTTACTAAATTTTTATATGATGTTAATGATAAGTATTCATATAAGCAAAGCATTTACAAACAATTAAATTAAAAGCAGAAAATAAAGCTACTTTAACATGTAAGATACTATTCTATTTAATAATTTCACAAATGATTTCCTATTCCCTAATACGGTAGAGGGCCCAATCATGATGTAAGAGGAAGATGCTACCTGAATTCAAGAAGCGGTTTGCTAGTCTTGCATTACCTGATTCTTCAATTGATTAAGTGTTTGTTTCAAGCTGTCTGTTGTAGTCTGGTTACTTTTACAGAACTCTGCAACAGCAGTATTCAAAATTATTTTGTAGTCTTTGTTTATTAGTTGTAAGCAGTTGAGGTGTTGCAGACAAGCATCATAATTCCCAGCCTGTATGTGGCACACACAACAACAACATGCATTAGGAAAAAATAAGATTTAATCAACATTGGTAACTCATCATGCAAAAGTACTCTCTTCAAGTTTTTAGAATAAAAGTTTTAATTCCACTCTTGCCACCTATGACAATTGTTTCTTCCAAGCAGACACACAGAACATAATTAAAGGTGCAACTGAAGATGTGCTGTAATGGGAGACTAGTGAAGATTAAAATGGGAAACAAGTTTAAAAATTGATGGCAAGATTCAAAGAAACTGAAAGGAATCTGCAAAAGAAGAGTTGAAATGGAAGAACCCTAAAATTATTTGAATGGGAAGTTTCTAATTTATTTATGGAATCTTGAAACTAAAATCTGTTTTCCTTGCTGAATTTTCATAATCCCTTCCCCAACCACAGGCACACTTGTTTATTATTTTAGAGTTGCTTGTAAACATTACATTGGAACTTTTGGGGGGGAAAAGTGCATTGAAGCGTCTGAGTGGGGAACATATTAAAATTTTAGCACAGAGGTGTCAAACATCCGGCCTGCGAGCCAGACATGGCCCACCAACTTTTTTGGTCCAGCCTCTGGCAACAGTGCGCGCTGTCGTGACATCTTACAGCATCATGTGCTGCCACAAGATCTGTGTGCTCTGGTAGCAGCATGTGGAGCGCTGTGTGCACGAGACACAGCACTCCAAAAGGCGGGAGAGGGATAGTGTGGTCTTGGGAATTGTGCAGTACTATAATTCTTAATTACTGATTGATTCTTTTAATCGTAAAATAGTAGTAGCTGTAGAAGTTATTTATTTATTATGACACAGCAAAAACTAACTTTGGCCTCACAGATGCAAATAATTCCTTTCCTAGACAAGAGTTTTACAATAGTCAATGGCCCTCTGCCCTCCAGTCTTAGTCCTTTCTACCCCTGAGTAGCATAAACTTCAGTAGCACCATGCGGAGGCATTGCTGCTGAGGTGTATCAGAAACCAGTCCCTCCTCCTGCTCCAGCCTCAAGTCCTCTACAGGAGTGGTCATCTGCTCCGGCCTCAAGTTGCTCTCCTCTCTCCATCCAGTGGCTACTTCTTATCTGACTTGTCAGGCTTGCAGGTTTCTTGCCTATTTCTGCCACCACTTGGTGCAAGTATTCTCTTGGCTCTCCCAGAGCTCTTTTTAGTAAGAAATTACACAAGATTTTTCTCTTTTCCCTTCTGCTGACTCTACTACACTGAGCCCTCCTGGGCTCCTACCTCAGTATTCTCCTATCAGGGACTTCTGCCAGTAAGCATAAAGGAGTGCACTAGGTAAAGACAAAAATATTTAACCAAGTTACTTGTGGACAACTCAATACTAAGCAATACTGACAACTGGAAGTGTAGATGTGGTTGTGTTCACCTGTCACCTCCTTAGAACTTGACATTAAAAGTCCTCTAGGTACAAGACACAGACATAATATCATGAGTAAATAAGCAAAGTAGGCAGGGTCCATATTAGAACCAACAACTGTAGGTCATTCAAAACTGGTTCAAATAATTTTAGATGAGCTTAAAAGAAATCCTTTTCCATGATCCAAAGTGGGAAAAAAGTTAAGGATATCTAAACTAGGACAACAGGATGTGGATGCACCTGAGAAGTGGGAAGGTGATAATCAAAGCGCCGCTTGAGCCAGTATTAGGACAACTGTGTTCACTTTATATAGCAGTATTTTATAAACGATATAGGCAGATATATAAAATGAAAGGAGAATGGACATCTAAAATGAGCAATACAAATTAAAATAATGTGAATAAACTATCAGAAGGAAACTGGCTTACACAATTCAAGGTAAAGAAAAGTAAGGACAAAGATAAACGAAGAAAAGGAAACACCTCCAACAGCCATAAGCTACAAAATACAATGCAAGAATGAAATATGAAGAAAGAAGTGAATAAAATTAAAATGCTTGCTGCCTGGGTCTTCACATTACTAAAGGTGCAAACAAAAGCTTCCAGGAAGCATAGGAAGAGGTATTGAACACAAGTTATTAAATTACTGTGTATAAGTCCTTTATGTGGACTTTAAAATATTGTGTCACATTCAGGCCAACTTTCTACAAAAGAACATTCAGCAGGATAGCTAAAGTGATAGGAACTTCACTTTTTAAAATTATTATTGACATCCACAGATCCCATAGTTTAGTAGGCAAACTTTTCCTCAGTGAGGGACAGAGTTGCACAAAATAGCTATATGATCATTTTACCCAACTCTTATCAACTACACAGCACTGATAGTGACTGACCTCCAGGAATCAAGAGAAAGATTTGGTTATGTTTCTGGTTGCTCTAAATTCAAGAGCCCTATACACAGAGTTTGCTCACATTATATCAGATATCTAGATTAATGAAAGCAAACATATTATTTTTTAATAAAATCTGCTACTAATTTCAATGTAATTTACATTGTTAATACGCTTACTATTACTCTAAAAAATGGAACAAATAGGTTACTAGATCATAGCTTAAATAATCAAACAAGTTCAACAGAAAGTGTTAGAGCTTAAGCCTTTTCTTACAATAAAAGCTTGCAATGCACTACTTGATAACTCCTTCTCCTGATCAGTAATCCCAGAGGATGTAACTGTTCCTTCATGTTTTTCAGTTCCCTGATCTGCAAAACAAACAGAAGAGAAGAGAAAACAGTTAGTTTTCATCATATTAGCAATTAAGGTTAATAAACAACTCAGTTTCTTCCATTACACATTCCATTCCTTTCCCTCTTAAGATCTTTGTACTCCTACCCAAAGGACCTTAAGCAGTGACAGCAACACTGTAGCTCTGCTAAATTCAACTCTTAGCTGACAACACAATAACTTGGGAATGAAAATGTCACCCTTCAAAGCTAGAGTTCCTCCCCTGAACATTTGAACAATAACCTTCCCTTGTTAAGTTACTTATAATGTACAGATATAACATCTGCATTGATTCATTTTTACAGTGCATCATAAACTGAATAACTAAGAGCTGTACACTAGTTCATAAAGGGTGCATTTTAGATTTCACTCTGAAAAGTAAAGGTTTTTTATATTCACAGAAAATAGCTGGCAAAAACTATTTCTAGGATATTACTGAAATAAGTTTATCTAACAGCATTATATTAAAAAGATACACACTGCATAGAATCTACATACATAGTCCTGAAATCCCCAAAATTATATGAACCACCATGTTTTTTCACCCTTGAAGATAAGTGTTTCCTATTTCTCGTGTTCTGCTGTTTCAGTTTTACTCTAAGCTATATTTTGTTGTTATTTTATTGGGCCAGTGGGGAGCTCAGTAAATCCACTGTTTTCTTCCTCTCACTAAACTCTAAGATATGAATCTATACAGTCCTTAGATAACTAACCTTATGCTTTTATCTGTAAATTACACAAAACCATTTATCATTTCATCATTGCCATATCTTGAGCATCTCTGCCACTGTCCATTCCCATACTATGAGAAAAATAAATAGGCAACAGCAGCTATGGACATCTACACTTTAGAAGTTTCATTAATGAAAATTTTACATTAAGAAAAAGTAACACTTGGCAAGCCACTTACTGGCTAAGCTTGCAGAGAGAAAGAGAGCAAGATACCTCCTTTTATACCAGGAAATGAGTGACAACGCACACCCACTCAGGGCAAAAAAGTGTCTTCAAATTTCTAATAGTCCATTTTACATTAACACAAAAAGATTACACTAGTCTAATGTCAAGATTTTCAAAGCCTAAGCTCCCCAGCTCCAAAAAGGTACAGAGTGACCTTAATTCACAATGACTTCAGTGGGAGTTGGGATCATTCAACACCTCACAGGCAGTGCTCAGCAATTACTGGAATACAAGAGATTTTATTACAGAACTCTACTGTGCTCTACCTCAAAGGTTGGAGGGTCCTAGAGCCCAACCCACGGCCCGAAACCAGAAGCCTACACTGCAATTAAACAGCCCCACCATAGCCTGAGCCCTGCAAGCCAGAGTCAGCTGCATGGGCCAGCCGTGGGTTTTTAATTGCAGTATAGACGTACCCCTAATGGCACCAATTCCTCCTTTAGCTCTCATGGTTGGGCACTGTAGGCAGGGAACTGTGGGCAGTCCTGTGGCCCTCCACAAGGCTAAGGAATAAAAGAACCAAATTACCCTAGAGTCTTTATGCTACAAGTTACCTATTGCACATGTACAGCACAAACCATTAACTAGTTAGAAACACATTAAGAGATACCTATTTGCAACTATGAAAATACTAATCTTTCACCCCTAATAGTTAACTATTCCCCCTCCCACAAACTAACACTGTAAAATTTGAAACCAATGTATTTAGTTAACTGAGTGCATACAAAAGAAATTGTCAAGTAGGAAGTTCCTTTCTCCCCTTCTCCTGCTTATAATTCAAATAGATTTAGACAAATATTCAAAAATAGTTAACCATGGAGTTGAGACTGTGAGAAGTTATAGCCCAGAAATCTCCCTAGTTAAATGAAACTGATAGGAGATCTGAGTTTAATAACCTACTCCCCTTAAAGCTGAAACAAATAAATCCATTCATTCATTCATTGCCAGAATATCAGTACAAAACAGCACCATTTTCAAAAGTCTTCAAAACCCATCACTAACTTACAGTATGTGGCAGCTGTCCTTCCAGTGATCTGCCACATATTATTTATCCATTCCCTCACCAGTCATGCCCTAATACAGGGGTAGTCAATAAATGGCCTGCAGTCCAAATCCGGACTGCCAGAGGCTTCTGACTGGACCTTAGGGTGCACTGGGGCTCAGGGCTTCAGCTGTGCCAGGGCAAAGTGGGGTTCCCACGGGTTTGAAAATATTTACCGGGAGCTCCACTCCAGTGGGTTCCATCTGAGTTTAAGCCTGCTGCCCAGGGCTGACAGCCAAGTAGCTCCTGGAACTATGGTTAAAGTCACCACCCTCCACCCCAATCAAAATCTGAAATGGCACCTCTGGGTCATGGATTCTGCAATTAAAATGTGCACAATTCCACCTAAGCTGCTGAAGGATGCATATTTCTTGTCTGTCATGGAGGAACCTCTTCTATTTGGCTGCTTTTTTGCTTGCTGCCAATCAGGGCTACTGCATGAAGCAGGCAGTGCTCTCTGCCTTGCCCCTCAGCAGGCACAGGAGACAGAAAGGAGAAGATTTCAGTAGCTTGTGGCAGCTCTGCTCTTGCCTTCCCTCTACTCCTGTGACAAGGGGAGGGCTCTTGCGCCTCACCCTCTTCTCCTCTCCCCTCCACCCCCTCTCTCTGGCCTGTGTGTGGGGAGGTAAGAGCCCCATGAACTGCAAAAGGAGCAAAGGTGAGTCAAGGTAGTCCCACCTCTGGTGCTTTTAACATTTAACATAATGTCACTGTGTTTAAACATGGCAGCAAAACAAAGGAAAGCTGACACCAAAAACCATTCATTTAAAGAATAATGGACTGATGCTTGCTTTTTTATTTTGCCATAGCATACAAAGGGTTGACCACTATGTTCAATTTGTTCAAGGACTGTGGTTGTTAAAAATGGGACCATCAAATGGCACTATGAAATGCAGCACATGGATTTTGACCATAGATATCCACTGAGGGCTCCTGTTTAAGATCAGAAAAGATCACTTCATTAAACGATGCTTCAGAGCACAAATATTTCTTCAAAATCTACTTCTGCTCAGGAAAAGCCAACTGATGCTTCACTGAGGTGTGTGTGGATAATGGTAAAATACAGGAAATCTTTTACAGATGGGGACATTATTAAGCAGTGCATGGTTACTTCAGCTGAAGCCCTTCCTGCGGAGAAGAAAGATGTTGTTGATGCCTTTGGGCAACTGCCACTCTCAGACACAACAGCTATCAGGCATGCTGGGATGATGGCACAAGACATTTTCAAGCAGTTGTATGAGAAACTGAAAATTGAAAAATTTGCCATGGTAGTGGATGAATCCTGTGTTATCAGGGACAGAGCAGCAGTCAGTTTTTTTGATGGAGAGAAATTCGTGGAAGACTTGCTGTCCCTTATACCACATAACAATCGAACAACAGATGAGAATTTATTTCTGTTCTGTTTTGTCTAATGAAAGCTTTGATGCGACTCAGATTGTGTCAAATCACAACAGATGGTGCTCCTGCCATAATCGGTATTCATCAAGGACTTGTTAAATGTCTGAAAGAGCTGAACCCCAATTTGATTTCCTATCACTGTGAAATCCACCAAACCGCACTTTGTAAAAAGCCTAGCATTGACTATGCTAATGTAATGTCAATGGTGATTAAACTTGTCAACTTCCTTTGGTCCAAGTCATCACTACAATACAGGTGGTTCGAAAGCTCTCTTTCAGAAGCATCTGCTGATTACAAATGACCTGATAGTTCATTATGAACTGAGTAGAGGGCATGTACTAAGAAGGCTGTGGGAAATCCGAGTTAATATGGAAGACTATCTCCATAATATTCTGGGGAGGAAAGTCAGAAGAGCTACATGCATTTTTGAGAGATGCCACAACCATGAGTATCCTGGCCTTCCTTGTTGATTTAGCAGGCCACTTAAATTATTTCAACTTAAAGCTACAGAGATGAAATCATAATGTAGTGGATCTCCACAAAAGTGTCACTTCATTTCAAGACAAACTGAATCTTTTCAAAAATGATTTGGAAATGGGAGATGCTGCATTTCCTGTCACTGCTAAGCTGCCAGGACACTGCAGTCGTGATTCAGAAGATATCATCCCTGGACAGGCTTCTTCAAAACTTCTAGAAGAGGCTCCAAGAATTTGAAAGTATTAAAGACATCTTCCTGTTTATAAGGAACCCATTAGTAATGCAATCAAATGGCACGTGGTATGATCAACCAAAAGCATCCTTCCTGGATGCAAAGCAAAACTAGAGCTGGAGCTTACTGATTTACAGGCAGATGAAGTGCTTAAAGTGCAGCACACTGAAGTGACATCTGAAAGTTTCTGGACAATGCTTGTGCTGGACTCCACGTATCCACATTTGATCCAGGTGGCATTTACCATTCTGACTGTTTGGCTCAACATACGTGAGAGTCAGCATTCTCAACAACGAACGTTAAATCATATAATCGCTCTTTTCTGACTGATAATCATCTGTACAATTGCCTCTGTCTTGCCTTCACTGAACCACTGAAGCATTCCAAACTTCCAAGCCCTTATCCAGCAGAGGACCTGTCACTTCTCCCACTGATGGCGAATGATATAATTATACATAATTCATGCATATTTTATTTGTAATTTGTATTGCGATATAAAATTGTATTTTCAATAGTGATACTATAGTTTTAACTGGTATTTCACAGTAACTATTCACAATTCTTATGCTTAATACACATGTGGGCAGGTATTTATTATTGGAAAGACTTGATTCATAAAAGATAAAGAGTTCATGTGTACTACGTGTTATTTTCTTTCAAACAGATACTTATATTAAATAAACCACAAAAGGCTTGAAAGTTTCAAATGTTTATCTATATAAATATGCCTACAATGATTTTATTTGACAATACACATTCAAAACTTGAAACAGTCAGTGTTTTAATGCTAATATTTGCATCTATTTGACATTTTATCTATGTACTTTCCCAAAGTCACAAATGTAATTTATTACATCTTTCTTGGAGGTTATTTTTAGGTTATATAATGGTATGATTTTATTGGTAATTTAATGAACTAAAAATATAAGCAATAGGCTGTGGGTATATTACACGGTATTGCATGTGTTCATCAAACAGTACATTGGCAATGTGAAAAATGTTTCTCTGGAGTCCGCACCTTGACTATAACTTAACCAAGAAATCTGGACCTGGACAAAAAAGTAATTGACTACCTCTGCCCTACTACGATGACTCTCCACCATTCCTTCCATAATAATTTCCCCAAGGTTATTTCTATCTCTACACCAAATGGTGTTGGAACTTTTTATGCTAGGCAGCATAGTTCCAAAGTGTTCTACAAGGAAATCTATAAAAAAGGACCCTTCTACCCTCAGGTTCGCATCCCTTTCTGTATCTGTCACTAGGAGCAACTACTCATGCATCAGAATTAGTTAGTTCCCAATAAATGTTATTTGATTTAACAAAAATTGCTCAGTGGTTTAATAAAATACAGGCAATAAAAGCCAGGGCCCAATAACAACCATGGAAAGTAACAATAGTCAGTACATCACCATCGATGCAATTGGGAGAGATGAGGATCAGGAACAAGTGGAACATGGGTAAGTCTTCTTCACCACACAATCTTGGTCCGATGTCTTCTGTGAGCTGCGAGCACGACTATTCCCAAGATGGACAGCCCTGAGTGCTGCCTCACACAGTCCTTACAAAGGAGTCGAGTTACTAGGTAGATTACAGGTCATGTGACCTAGATGTTTTCCTGCCACTGGCAAAAAGTGTGCCAAAATGTCCATGAAGAAGGGGACACAACATGGATTCCCAACAACAACTTCTGGAAACATAATTGTTATTGCAACAAATTATCTGACAAAGGAACCAATGTACATAAACCCATGTCTGTTAATTTCCAACATGAGGGCTCGCTTGTCTCGAATAATATTTCTAACAGGTATTTGTCTTTTTTTCCCCCATCCAGGAGCTATGCAAAAGTCTTCATGAGCACCCTATTTCAAAAGCTTCAGTTTTCTTCTTGTCAGCAGTGTTAATATCCCATGATTCACAGCTATAAATTGCTATGAAAAAATTAAGATTTTTCACCAGTTGCACCTTCATACATTTCAAGATGCCACGTTCTTTCCACAGTTCCTTAAGGAAGCCCATAACTGAAAGAACGTCTCTCTTTGGAACAGCCTCCTTGGTTGAAAGACCATTACACAGGTGACAGATTGGTTGAGGAGAATTCCAATATATAGACCACATGAATCTAGGCCTTTTTATTGTTAGTTTTCAGTTTAGATCGGAGAACCGAATATCTAACAAAGCCTTAAGCTAGTGCTACAATTTATTTAATAAACTGGGGAAGGGAGAGAATGGAAAAGGTGGAGAGAAAGAAGGTTTAAAGAACATCTTTAAACCTAACTAAACTAATCTAACTGTTTCTTCCCCCACTTTCACATACTCATAAGATGGAAGCTGCAGATAAATCTGGTCATACCATGTCAGTTACAACACACAAACTAAATTCTCTTCTAAAGCAGCGGTTAGAGTAAATAATTAATTCATAGAGGATTAATTCATAACTGTCATTACAAACTGATACATTTTAACTACCTCCCACTGGAAAGAGGGCAGACCCGATAGGCATACAGGCAGAGGGGCTCTTTTGTGAAACCTTCTGGTAAATATGAACTCATAACTGGGTAGCCTTGCAGTCTGTGTAAAAGCAAAAGGAGCTTTTTGATACCTATGCTGACAAAAAATATTTATTGTTTTTTTATTTGCTAACTAGACAGTTATTTAAATGTTTTCTCAAAGGCTTCCAGTATCAAGTTTACTTGCTGGTAAATAATTGCAGGCGCAGACAACTCTTCAAGCTCCACTTTTTGCAATTCATACATTAGAAAAATCAGTGTCAGTTAACTTCCGCAAAAGCATTCTGGGAACCCGATCCATTTCTCCCAGTTTTATTATTTCAGCTCTTTTCTGGAGGAAGTAAGATTTTTCTTTTTTCAAAGAAGTATCAAAGCACTGCCAAAGATTTCACTTAGATATATTTGTCATGTGTAGAATACAAGGGATTCTTAAATTAAGCCTTTATCTTTTCTAAAAAACACTGAGTTTCCCTCTGGAATTACATTGGAGGTTGGATTCCCTGAAGATTTGCCTACACAAAACAAGCTGAGGAATTTAGCAGCCCCTTGTGTCAGCTTTTCCTTACCCTTCTATTGCTGATCATTTAAACCCCAGCCGTATTCTTTGATGGTACAACTACCCATTCCTCTTGTTTTTTATTAAATTGGTCAGTCTCCTCCTAGTCCAAGCTACCTGTAATCTCCACTGGTGAGGACCGTTTCTTACCAGGATGAGTTTGCATCCACTGCCACACGTTTTCTTTGCTCTGCCAAATGAAGTCACCTTTGCCCACAGGAATAAAAGAAGACCTCTTATCCCAAACTTGGACCACTCTGCTGACATGGTCCAGTAGCTGTGGCTCATCCTCTGAAGACAGTGAACCCCAACTTTCCAAAACCTTCATATTCCGAGAGTTAACAAATTCCATCTCCAACAAAAGTTATTTCTGTGCATGAAGCAAGCAGAATAAATCCTAATCCAGACTTTTTAGAGATTACTAAATCTTTCCATAACTGGTCTCATGCTGCATGAGACTCTAAATCTTATAGAAAGGCACAGAAAGCCACCATTCCCTGTAATGGTTCATCTGATTTGGTAAAAGGGTCATTAACAGTAAATTGAGAAGTGTTAAATTGAAAATACAAAACCTCAAAACATTGAAGACTCAA
The DNA here is from genome assembly GCA_007922155.1 of Mesoclemmys tuberculata. Classification (NCBI taxonomy): domain Eukaryota; kingdom Metazoa; phylum Chordata; order Testudines; family Chelidae; genus Mesoclemmys; species Mesoclemmys tuberculata. The sequence continues at coordinate 67,613,562 of ML675603.1, read as the reverse complement.
ATCTGATTGGTGGATCCATCATGTAAGAGTTCTCTACGAGGCAAATTGTCTACAGTAATTGAGGGTTCCTTAATGTCTTAGAACAAGGAACTGATTGCACCATCACAAAAAACAGTTTAACATCTGAACACCATTTCACAGCATGAAAATATGTAGTATTACCTGAATTTCCATGGAACCGGGGTTCACACATATCATGCATTTTTTTTTAATGTCTGAACTGAAAAGACGGCTGCAGATAATGACTCTTAACAGTTGCTTAGCAAGATAAGCATTCCCACACACTGGTTATCGCATCACCTCAAGCAATGCAGTAGTTAAGGCTGTCTCAGTTTCTATTACAAAATCTTGTTTTATTAATTTATCTGCAGTAAAGGTGGACCCCTGTGAGTCTCAGTCCAAAAGTAAAGTGTTTAGTATTGCATTATGGGAAAAACTGGTCAAGTAATTGTTAAACTAGTTATCCTAGAAAAGTATCAGTTCTCCAGTTGCTTTAAATACTTCCTATGGAAGGCTAGAACGTAGATAATCTGAGTAAATTTCTGCTCAATTTTTCTTTACCATTAAAGCTAGTTAGGATATTTAAATAAAAGTCAAAATAATGGCATATTCTAAGGGACAGGCCTCTGTAATCATGAAACAACATTATAGCAAAAATTCAGTTTGATGGCCTGCATGTATCACAAATCACCAAGGGCATGTCTACACAGCATAGCAAAGCTTGCCAGGAGTGTGATTTGTAAAGCACACTAACATGTAGCAATCTATATGCCCCGTGTAGACCTAGCTGGAGTGTTCTAAAAATGCCCCATGTAGACCGAGCTGGAGTGTTCTAAAAATGCCCCATGTAGACCGAGCTGGAGTGGTCTAACAGGTACCTAGTTCATGTTAATGTAGTCCTGTTTGAAACAGAAGGGTTCAACACAAGGCAGTTACAGCAGAATATATAAGAACATTTTACAAATCACACCCCTAATGGGCTTTGCCAGTGCCTACAGACAAGCTTTAAGCAAGAAGTTTAGTGAAGCCTGAACAAGATTCTTACTAGAAAGAGCTTTATGTTTGAGACAAGTAATTTAAAGCATGGATTTTTATTTATTTGTTTTTTTAAACGTTGTACATATTCTCTGTAATGTTTTCTTAAAACATTGTTGAATTGTGGCTCTTCCTTATCCCCATTTGCCCTAAACCAGTTTACAAGGATACTCCCTGACATACCCTGCCACCATACACTCCTTTTAAAACATTCGTTTGTTGCCTCAGCTATTCTCAACTGTCTAGGTATCACACAATTAGACTGCCCAAGACATTTACTTGCCACATACAATGGAGGAAATATGACTGCTATCTGGACATCCAGAGATCCAAAGACACTGAAGACATGAATTTGAGTAACAAACAGCAGGCATACTCTCCCTCATACTAAGAAACTGATAGCATCATCACTGGTTTTTCTGTTTCCCTCATTCAATGAACGTCACTTCCATGTTATCTGAGTTAAGTCTCAGTTAGTAAACTCTACAAGCTCCAACTGTGGCCAGACACTGGATTTGTGACAACCGCACAGTTCAAATCCAGTGCAACGGACACAGAGCTAACATCATCTGCATACTGACTCTACCAAAGCATACAATGCTTCGTATGCACATTGAAGAGTTGATACAACAAACCCTTGTGGAATACCACGAGAGTACCGGTTAGGTAGATGAGCAACTGTCTATTACTACTCTCTGGCACCTCTCAAACTAAAAATAAGAAGGGAAGACTCAGCTTATTTCATGCTATCCAAACATCTCTGCTATGACAAATTTTAACATATTTACTTAAACAAAAAAAACAAAGCACACTGCCTAAATATAATATGCATAACATATCACCCAAAGATCCTTCCAATATCTAAGAAAAATAAGAAAGTAGGACTTGCAGCCTTCAATGAAAGTTCAAATTAATCTATTCAGTGAAGTGTTCTAATAGATTGCACAAGCACTACTCAGCATGCATAACTTCCTAGTTATAAATTAAAATTGGTATATCAATTCTGTGGGTGGACATACTGATTAAAAAACTTGTGACTGCAGCAGAATGGAAGCTGAATGTCAAAGACTATATTGCCAGTTCCAAAAGCATTATAATTCTAAGTGAAGTTATCTTTCATAACTAGAGCTTGTCGGAAAACAGGTTTATCTCCCTGTGGAAAGTGTCAGCAAAAACATTTTTCATTTTTGTCTAAGTATTCCATGGCAATTTTTGACTTTTTTAATTAAATGTCAAAAACTTAAAAGATTCGGTTCTAATTAACACTGTAAAGTCTCAGTTTGGAGTTGTGCACCTTATGTTCTAATTTTCTTCTGTATGGGCCGGGCTCTCTGGCTGGACTACATTTCCCAAGATGCACCACTTTCTCCCCTCAAGAATGTTACAAAAGGACCTGCTATGATGCATCATAGCAGATGTAGTGCAGACAGTGAACACAGCCCCTACTGGACAATGGGAACATAAGGCACCTGACTATAACTCCCACAAGGCACTATGGTACTATTTTGAAAAGAAACTTTTCTGTTTCTGAGCATTGTTTCTCAAAGTATAACATTTTCCAAGTAAAGCAAACACTTTTCATGAAAAATTTCATTTATTCAAAAACCCACATTTCATGGAAACTGTATGAAGAAATATTTTTTCAACCAGCCCTATTCATAATTTACCCTGTTGTGGACAAATATTGCACAGTACACGATCGTATGTATGGTACAATAGCATGTATGACAACTAATTAAATAACTTGTATTTGGTCAAGTTGACACAGCAGCCTTTTCCTTTCTAGGAAGTTAAGGCAAAAATAAGCCCTCACTTTAAAACTTTTTCTTCAAAGTCTTAATTTCAAGGTTCTCCTTTAAGAGTATATGTACATCCTTATAAAAATGCACAAGACAATTTGAGTACACCTCTATTACCCAGCTGCACACTTTTTTTGTTTTATGTTACAATACACACACAGCAGAATTTCTCTCTGGACACGCAGCTTGCCCTATCTTTTCCAGAGGCTACAAATGGCCAATTCAGCACTGAGAGCTAAACAAGGCAGTGCTCAGGACTGTTTTAACTTATGCTCTTCTGCACAGGCCTTCATGGACCACTGCAGCACAGAATCACCAGGGGCATAAGAACATCTTGGCCATTTCCCCCTCTACAATGCCTGAGCCCCATCCTACTGGAGCAAAGGGTCCACAAAGCTAATTAGGCTTTTTTGAACCATGGGTATTCTTTAGGGGGCCTGTCCAGTGGCAAGGCAACTGTCAATGAGGGCTTAATTTTTTTTTGGAGAGGAGAAAGGGGACAGGGGATCGGGTGTGGAGGAGTTCCTTTACTCCCTGAAGGATAGAAATTCATTGTAACTGTATTACTTTGTGCATCTTCTTTTATTTTTTTTGTAGGGGGGATAAGGGTGGTCCTTGGTCTCAAATCCAAACTGTGACCAGGGCTGAGTCAGCTTCATGTCAGAGGACGAGTCCATTATCAGAGGCCATAATGAACTTACAAAAAGCAATACCTTTTTAGCCATCCAATTCTGCACTCCTTAATTTAAGAAATGAAAGTCAACATTTTTTTACTGATTCTTCTATTTTATTTTGTTAGTAAACATGTACTGAAATGTTTCTTAACACTGTTAAGTTAATGGTTCTCCACCTTACAAGCAGCCAGCTTAGGGAATTCACTTCTGTGGGAGACCACTGAATCGAAAGCCGTGGCTAGATTTGCAGAGCTGGTACGTTAGTGTCTGAGCAGCAACGCAGTCACGCAAATAGAGATGGTGGGCTCCTCAGACCCCATTCTTCCAAGCATGCTGTGCAGGGCTCAGGGTGAGCGACCCGCAGGGGAACCTGTCCGCAGGACAGGTCACGGTGTGCTTCCCGCAGCATCTTCTCCCGGGCACCGCCGAAGACAGGACATGCCCCACATGGCACCGTTCCCAGGGTCCCATCCCACTGCCCCAGGCACCTGCCACTCGGGCGGAGCCCAGTCCCCCCCCCCCAGGCGCCAGCACACGCGGGGAGCCAAGATGCAGCGTGACCCCAACAGCCGCTCCCCGCCACGAGAGACACCCGGGGCCTCCCGGTAGCACCAGGCAGCTGAGGCAGGGACTGCGGGGAGCAGCACTCACCCACCCTCCGTCTGTCCGTCCGTCCTCGGGGGCGCAGAAGGCAGCGCCGGGGCCGGGAAGGGGAGTCAGGCAGGCCCCCCACGCAGAGCCCCGCCACTGAGGGGCTGCCCGCCCTACTTCACCGTCACCTCCCAGGCCCGGGCGGCGGCGGGACACACGGCACCGCACCGCACCGCGCCCCCGAAGCGGAAAGAGCCGTTGCGGCTGTTGCTCTGTATCCCCCGCTAGTCCCGCGGGCCGCACCGCGGCGAGGGGAGGGGAAGGTGCGGCCCGAACAAAGAGGCCTGGCGCGCGGGGCGCTTCCCGTACTCACCGCCCGCCTTGTCCGCTGCCATGGCCGCTCCCCGCGCCGAGACCGCTGAGGCGGCGCCGCGAGCGCGCTGAGAGACGAAACAGCCGCCGCTGCCCCTCCGCGGGACTGCGGGTCGCCGAACGTAGAGTCGCACCGCAGCCAATCAAAATCGCCGCACTCAGGCCCGCTCGGTTCTACCGGAAATAGCGACACCCGGCTGACATGTGACCGGAAGTGACATTGTACCACATGGCCGGAAGAAGAGTGGGGTGTCCCCCCCTCCGCGCGCATGGCACGTGACAGGAAGGAACGCGAGGCACCGTACGCGCCACGCACACCCCCCTTTGGACACGTCATGTGCTGCTCCTCCTCCCACCCCACTCGCGTCATTAATTATGCAAAGTGAGTGACGGGAGCACAAAAACAAAGACGCACGTGCTGACCCCGCCGGCCTAGGGCTCCGCCAGTCCTCCCAGCCCGCCCCTGGTGGTGGTGCTGGGGGCGGGGGCAGAGAGCCCGGGGGGCGGGGGCTGGCAGGGTGCTAGGCGCTGCACCCCGTGGCATGACGCACAGGTTGCTACAGGGCGTGAGGCGGGAGGGGTCCTTATCTCCGCGGAAGGGCGAGGGCTTGGTGGGTGGCTCTTGGAGGCTGGGCAGCCGGGCTTTACGGGTACCTCTAGGCTGCCGTTAGAGCCCGCAGCTGGCCCGTGCCAGCTGACGCGGGCTAGGGGCTCGTCCAGTTGTGTCTACATGTGGGCTCTAGGATCCTGGTCCCTGCGCTGCCCTTAAATGGCCTCTTAGTGGGAGCCCCATGACTGAGGCCCTGAGCCTGGGTTGGCTGGCGGCGGGCACGGCGGAGTAGAGGTGCCTTGAGGGACTTGCAGCATCCACAACAGCAAAATTTCAAATCTCTTCTCTCCGGGCAAAACCTCCCTGGTTCACCAGTTCGTTGAGGCGTTCCTGGAGAGCTGTGACTATACAGGGGAAACCAATGAGTTCGCAGAGCAGAGCCCTTTTAGCACTGAATCCCTAGCCCGCGTCTCCACCCTTGTAATTGCAGTTGTCTTTGTGCATTATGTATTCCCCTAGTGTCTAGAGGTCCCCCCACAATCAGTCTCGATGGTTAGTGCCGTGGAGATGGTGCTAGCCCCGCACCCCCTTGTTAAAGGCAGAGTGTGGGAGGGGAAACAGAGCCACCACCAGGGGAAGAGAGGGGACAAAACTTGGCAAAGTGATGTAGCAGATTGAACTCAGTCCAGCATTGACTGGAGGGTCGCACTGTGTAACTGACTCTCACTCCATTGATTCCCAACAGCCTACAACAAAATGCTGATGGTGGGAAAGGATGAATTTTACCTCCAGATAGTGGATTCTGCAGGGCACTTGAGACCTGGGGCAGGGTGGGGGGGACAGCGGGGACTAGATGTAGCTTTCCCCATGATGCCTTATCTGACGGGTCTCCCCTCTCCACCCCCCAAAACCTATCCGTGATGCAGCCATTTCTGGGGTGGGACCCATGACCTGTCAAGGCAGCAGTTTAGGCCAGGAAAGAGGAATTTTATCTCAAAACCAGAGGGAGTTTGGTGGGTAGGGGTTGGTTAATCCCTCCCCTCCCAAACCAAAAACACTCAACAAATGCCCATTGTGAAAAGTTCGGTGTTTTCAAAGGAATTAATCTCCAGGAACAACAGTGTCCCTTAGCATCATGGTGGGGCAGTAGCAGGCAGTGCCCCCTCCCCGTGACACAACTGCCTGCTGGGTGTCTCCCATCCGCATGCTGACCTGGCTTGGTTCTGCTTGGCTTAACTTGGGATCCTGTGTCTCAATGAGGTGCGGGTGTCCCAGGGAAGGGAGGGGGAGCAATCTTGTCTGTGTTTATTTCTTACCCCACCCTGTTCACACACCTCTCCTCCGGCCTGTAGCTTTCCAGGACGAGTACACTATTCTGTCCCACTCCTTCATCATTGGTGTCCACGGCTATGTGCTGGTCTATTCGGTCACCTCCCTCCAAAGGTGAGAGCGGCCCCTGATGTGGGGCAGTGCTTGAGTCCACTGATGGAAGGGGACATGCTGGGTGAGGGCAGAGGGAGGAATATGGGATTCTGCCCCCCAGCTGCCAATGGCTGGGCTGCCTGTTGCCCAGGTGGCTTTAGGAACATGACTGGAATTGGTTCTCACACACCAGCATTGGCTCAGCCCAATCCAAGTTAGGATCCTGACGGCTCTCCTGTTGCCATGCCCTCTGCAGGATGAGCAACCCACTCTGACTGCTGGTGAGGAGTGGGGAGGGACTGGGTTTGGAGGGGCCTGTTTCACAATCACTTCCTGTAGCGAATTCCCCCAGCACCAGGGTCGGCCGGGAATCGCACCCCTCGTGGCTGAAGCGTGCCGCAGAGCCCAGTGGCTGAATGGTGCATCCACAGCTCCGTCGCTGCTCCTTGGAGACCACTTGCCTTCTCTCTGCAGCTTCCAAGTGGTTAAGACAATTCACAGCAGGCTGTACGAAAGCAGAGGAAAGACCCGGTAAGAGTTCCCATACCTTCTCCTGTCCAGGCCAGGGCCCTTCTGTCCCAATGATGCTGGCGGGGGGCCGCCTCTGTCACTGCCGTGCCTGGCCCTGCTCCATCCCCAGCACACAGTGGTGGATCTCTGATTCCAAGTGGGGCATGTCCCCCTTCTCCCCCAGCACAAGCAACTGAGGCTGTGGATGCTAACTGAGCCCCTTGATGCCAGCCCAGACCCAAACGGGCCATGGCCTGAGCAGTCCTGCTGAGGTAGGCTTGGATACTTGGCACTAGCGTGGGTGTGTATGGCCTGTGCCCACTGGAGTTGGGACAGGCAAAGGCAGGGGAAGGGGTTGGGGGAGCACGGGCCAGAGGCTGCTGGGTCCCAACTTGCTCATGCTATTGCGGCGCTTCTGACCCTCGGTGGTGCTGGTCAGGAACAAGGCCAATTTCCCCATGGACAGGTAAGATGTGGCTCCGGTGTTGTGATAGCTGGGAGGTCTGTGGGCCAGAATGTCCCCACACTCCATCTCCAGCCCATGGTATGGCCCCTACCCCCATCCAGCACCCTGTCACCTCTGCGGTGGAGGGGGAAGCTCTGGTCTACAGGACCTTCACTTCTCATCTTGCTCTTATTCAACCCCCGTCATGTTTCTAGGTGGCAGGTGAAGATGGACGAGGGCAAGCAGCTGGCTGATTCCTGGGGGTCCGTCTTTCTGAAGTCATCGGACAAAGACAATCAGGTCTGGTATCTTTGGTCCCAGCACTCGGGGGGGTAGGGGTGAGGCACAGTGTGAGGGGCTGAATTGGTCCATTACTACCACATCTCCTGGTACCTGCAGGGTTGAGTGGTTGGGAAATCTGCCCATCCCAACAGAGCTGAGGGTTGGCGGGCAGCAGGGGTGGCTGAATGGAGGGGTAATAAGGTACCTGCACTGGAGAGACAGGAGTGTGAGAGTGTCCGGGAGCTCAGGTTCAGGATGGAGGTTGCACGCGCTGGGGCCAGTCAGGATGTGTTGGCGCTGCGCCGCTGGGGACCAGAGCAGGGCCACAACTGGCTGGGCCATGTCTGCGCTGCGGGGACCCAGGGATCAGGCATGTGGCTGGGGGTGCTCTGGGGGCTGGGGCAGACCAGCCAGCCTGGGGCGGGGCTGTGTATGCGCTGGTGCTGGCCGGCTGGCGGCTCTCTGGCACTGAGTCAGGAAGGGAGGGGAGGATGGGCTGGTGTTTGGCCAGGGTAGTTGCTTGGGACAGAGCTGTGGCCCGGGCTCCTGGTGTGTTCAGGATGCCCCCCAGCCATGGTGTTGGGACGCTCTGGCACTGACGGCCCACCCAGCACCGCCAGCCTGCTGGTAGTGCTTGTTTGGGCTGCCGGGGGGGGATTGGAGGGAGGGCTGGCTTTGGGCTGAAGGGATGGGGCCAGAGGCTAGCCTTCCTGCACAGGCGGTTCATAATTCATGAACCACCCACGTGGAACCCAGCGAGAATGTAGCAAGGTGCGATGGCCTTCCTTGGAGCCTGGGCCCAAGGAAAAGCTGCAACCCCCCTTCTGGGCAGATCGAGGCCCTGCAAACCAAATACCCTGGGAGCAGAGGGGCGGGGCCAGGACAAGAAGAGGAGGTGTAAAAGGCCGGCCTAGCAGCTTAGTCAGGGGAAAGCTATTGCTGGAGAAGGATGTGCCTTCCCTGAAGCTGCAGCCTAGTCCTGATCTAGTGCAGACTGACCAAAGCCTCCAAGGCTTGCCTGGGAGACTAGCTCCTACTGAGTGGATCAGGCTGCCAGGCCTTCGTGACTGGGGCGGGCTGCCAGAGATGGCCAATTGGGAGAAATCTCCTGAGGTCAGCTCTGACCTAGAGGAGCTGTCCATTGCTGGGGACCCACTTGAGGTGCCTGAACCTGGTATTCTGAAGGACCCCCTGGGACCTGGAGGAGCTGCCATCTGCTGATGACCCTGAGGAGTTCCCGGACCTGCCACCGGGCACTGATGAGGGATTAGTAGGACTCCTGCTAGCAATCTACTCCTCAGAGTCAGAGGAGGACGTCAGGCTTTAAGTACCTGGGTTCAGGGTTGGAGGACGTAGCCCAGGGGCAACTGACTACAGTGGGGCTGAGCTTACACTTGAACCAGTCTCAGCATGTTGTGGCTGGAGCCCTGCTGAGATAGTGGCAGAGTCTCTTTGCCACTGATAGAGCCCTGGGCTGGGATGCAGTGGAGTTGGGTGGGCCTGTGTCCTCCTTCCCTAGCCACCCCAGGAGTGCTTGGCTCTTCTGAACCTGCCTGCCAGAGGATGCCAAGCTTCCCAGCCCCACCTGCCTGAAGGCTGGGGCTATAGACTACTTTGCCTGTCCTGCCCTGCCGGAGGGCTGGGGGCCACAGACTGCTTACCAGCCCCAACCTGTGTGAGGGCTGGGGGCTATAGACCACTTGGCTGTGCCTGCCCCACCTAGAGGCAGGGGCTAAAGACTCATAACCCCGCTAGCTTTTTCCCCTTAAAGCAAGATGCTGTGGCCTTCCTCAGAGTCTGGCCCGAGGAGCAGCTGCAACACCCCTGCTGGGCTGTGTCACCACCTACAGAGATGATAAAGAGGCAAATAGCTGCACCCAGTCAGTCCATGACACAGGCAATTACCAAAGGTATGATGGGCCAGGCAAACGTCCAGGTTACCTGCTTCCCAGCTGCAGTGAGAGACCCTGGCATGGGCTCCTGAGAAAGTCAAGGTTGTTATGCTGTGCCCCAGACAGACCCACAGAGCTGGCCCGGTCCCCGTAGTTGATGAGGTTAGCTCCAAGAGCCACCACCACCACTGCTGACCAGTCCCACTTCAGTCATCACCACCCACGCGCTCCCTGCCTCCGTCCCTCCTGTCCCGCTGCTCGCCTGCCACCACACACACACCATTTTTCAGCAATAAAACAATTACTTAAACAGCAATGCTAGAAATGGGGCTACATACAAAAAAGGGTATAGTCAGTGTCTCCATCGTCTCCATCCTGCTCTGTGTCCATAGTCTTTGTTGCCTCATGGAGATACATTCCAGAGTTGAACCACTGAAGCATATTCTGTGTTGGGACAAAACCTTTGCAACAAATACCCTGCTGTTTAACCCATAGTGGATACGTAGGATACTGCTCAGAGTCTGACCCATCCTGTTCCAGAGTTTGGACTTGGCAATGTTCATGTGCGTAAACACTCGTTCCACCTCAGCATTACTCAGAGGCATAACAAGTAGGGAAAGTGCGAAGAGGGTTAGCTTTTTAATGCATTGTTCACCACTGAAGTCTTCGTAATTGTATGCCTCTGCCCAGAACTGCTCTGCCTTTTTGTCTTCAGCGTTCTTCCATTTTAGGAAGCTGATGGATTGATACTGGGCATCCAAGACCCCCAGATCACCTTTGAAAAGTTTCAGCAGTAAGAGGGTATGCAGTTGAGGTTTTCCCTGTCCCTGAGAAATAGCAACTGAGGGACTGAATGCTGTCATTGAGTTCCACAGGTTAATATCGGCTGGAAGTCTCAACTGCACTTGTTTTGCAGTTTCCACAAGGAAGTTTCAGCATCTATCCTTCATTGTATGTTCAACAGCTTTGTCAAGCTTTGCATCTCGTACAGCCATGCTAAAAATTGGGCCAAAATTAACAACAGCCGGGGCAAGTATGTCATTCAAATCAACCTCCAGGAGTTTAGCATTAGATGCAGGAACCATGCATTCAATGAACACTCTTGACACCATGGGAGCGGAAAAAATACAAGAGGGAGTCCAGCATTGTGAAGGCATTACCTTCAGATTCTTGTTGGAACAGTTTCAAGATTCTTGAGAATTCTTGCAGAATTGGGGTCAAGAACTGTAGAGTTTATTCACAGGATTGCAATACATCTGATACAGGTTACCTGCCTTGACACATCGTTCTTTATCTTTGTTCAGGCCAAAGTGCAATTTTAACTCATCCCACTGATCCAGAATGTGGACACAGCAATCGTAAATTGCAAGCCATCTCGTACCTGATAGTGGCATGAGCTTCACTGGTGTTGTTGTGATTGAGCACTTGAAAGACTTTCCCATATTCACGCTGTCTGTGGGCGCTGTGACAAAACCAGGAATAGGAATGTCTTACTAGAAAGTCCATAGTGTGTGGCAGAGTGGCTACAGCTCTACTGGCACACAACTGTATTGAGTGACATACACATTTGATGAGAGTGAGGTGCTGGTTCCTTTGGTGCAGATGTGTATGCACAGAATGGTTCTTTACAACCATGATGCTACAGCATCAGTTCCAGTCCCCATACACCAACTGAAATCCAGCCTAACACGTTCAAAACCATCAATCCGTGCTGTGGCAATTGCTTTGGATGTTTCATCTTTCAAAGTCACTAGTCCCAAAAATGTAGATACAATTTTGCCGAGGGAGGTGCTGAAGAACCGCACTACTGTGCAAAGCTGCTTTATCGAAGATGAGTACAGACGTCACTATAACTAGTGAATTCTGGGACTCACCAATGTCTTTTATGAGGTCTGAGAACATGCAGGGAGAAATAACATTAGTTATTAATTCTGTGCATTTTGTTTGTTGGAGACTTATAGTTTTTGTCAAAAGCTGCTCTGCAAAGTTCCCCGAGGTGGTTCACAGAAAAAACTTCTGAGTGGCAGGCAATGTAGCAGGCCAGTTTTAACTCCGCTTCATGCATTGTGGGTGCAGGTTTTGAGAGAGTAAATCCAGGATCTGTCGTCATGAGCAATTAGAAAATTGCTTAGCATTTCTTTTATGTTTCTCAGTCCGTACATGATGCACAAGGTCTCCATGATGTGCATGCAGCAGGGCATAAAAAGACACCAACCGAAACTGTTCTAACAGAAAAGGGAGTAAAGACACCCAACTACCCTCCTAACCATGAAGGGCGAAGAATACCTATCAATGACCCTAAAGTGCAAATTAACGATCCTAAAGTACAGAATGATCCACCCTGGGAATGTAGAAATAAAAGAATAGTCATGCTTTCCATTAGCTGGTGATTAACAACTATACTGAACCCAGACAGCATGACACAGCAAGGCCCAGAGCTCACATGAGAGCCAGCAAGTATAAAAGATGGGTAAAAACATAGAAACTTTGGGTCTTATTCTGCAATTGTCAGCTTGGAGCATCCAATTCACATCTGACAGAGGGCTGGCCCGCTCCTTGTGCCCAGCCTAGTTGGCCGCAAGGCTGGCTTGAGTAACTCATAAAAGGACTAGTAATTATATCATACCAGCTTGCAGAACCTTGTGAATGTGGCTGCTTTTTAATATTCTTACATGTACAATAAATGTGGCACATTGCCTTGTTCCCCTGAATAAGATCCTGCTGATCTTTTTTTTTTTCCTTTTAGAAGTATAATGAGCACTGCAGCCTGCCCCAACCGCCCACTCCACCATGAGAAATTTACTCTCTCCACCTGGACCCAGCCTCACATCTCTCCATCCCAGGAGCAGCTACCATGGTACCACCACCTGCTCCTGAGTCCTCCTGCCCCTTACCTACTTCTCTGTCTGAGTCTCCTCTCCGAGCCTGCTGCTCCCTGCCAGCTGTCAGTCCTCTCTCGCCGCTACGCCTCCTGAGTAGTCCTGCCTGTTACTGTTGACAGATATTGTCAACAAGATAAGGATACCCCCAGCACTGAACCCTGTACCACCCCTCTTGTCACCTTCCTCCTTGCCGGATAGCAGTTATTTCCTATTGCCTTTCTCAAGCCAATTAATTCATTTGTATTTATTTCGTTATTTTTGCTGCTTCAGTATTTCACCATCAATACCATACATATAAATGAGCCTTTTATGTGGTACTGTATCAAAAGGCTCTGAGCGTCTAAGTAAATGATGTCTCCTGTTTCACGTGCCCCCTGGTCGTGTCACCTCCTCAAAGACATTAATCCTCTTTCTGAAGCGTCACTTCCTTTCAGTAAATCCAGAAGAGTCCCTTTCTCTTATCAATGTTCTGTACTTGCCAAAGGCTGATGCCAAGAGTTCTCCAGTCGGTCTTGTCCCTCCAAGCAACTGTAGACTCCTGTTACAAAGAAAAAGCATATAAAACTGCTCAAAGGAGGACGGAAGGAAGGAGGGAAATTGAAGTCATGGTACTGCAAATGCAGTGTAGAGGGGCAGCCCTGCCAGCCAACCACAGCCAGTCCAGCACAGCCATTACTAAGCGGCGCAGAAGAGAGAACTAAGCACTGCACAAAGTAGAGGTGAGGCAGCAGCCGTTCAGCTCAGCTCAGCTGCCTGCTAGCTGAGGGTCCCTGGACTGGCTGCCCTGCCCTCCCGTTCAGGGCGGGCCCCTCGCCCTCACCGAGTCACTGGCCCTGGTCTGGCAGAGACACCTGTCCCGAGTGGGGCACACGAGGGATCCGGGGAGGGAAGCACGTTCACCAGGCAGCCAGCAGGCTGAGCAACGCACTAGCAACGGCTCTACACTGACAGCCGGGCTGGGGGGGAGGAGGGTTGCGGCTGTGCTCAGTGGCCCAGGGAGCTGGCCCTGGCTGGCCAGGCACAGGGGCTGGCAGCAGCAGCAGAGCAGCTGAAGGGGGCATGCAGTACAGCACCAGCACAGTAGAGAGGTAGCCATCAACACAGCTGCCTGTGTCCCTGCCCGCCCCGCTCCTGGTCCAGGGCAGGTGCAAGGCCACGGCGCATGGGGGGTCACTCCCCACCGTCCCTTGTCTGGCAGAGGCACCTGTGTGCGGCGCAGGCCCCCGAGGAGCCGAGCTTGGGGGGGGGTGGGAATGCACAGGCAGCCTGGCTGAGTGAGTGGCAAAATCTCTACAGCAAGGCTGGGCTGGGGGACTGGTGGGGGTATTGGGGGCTGGGGGACAGAGACAGACTCTCACGCAGCCACCGGTCAGGTTGGCAACTGGCGAGCGCTCTACAGCCGGGCTTGGGGAGGCTGCGGGGCTGGCACAGTGGTTGGCTGGCAGGCAGCGCAGCACAGCAGCAGCTGAAGAGCTGATGCCAGACCAGGACCGCACCAGCCTTTCAGCAGCAGGCGCACAGTAGGCAGGTGTGGTGGCACTGGCTGGCAGACACCTATGCTGTCACTGTGCGCGGCTCTACCTACCGACTGACTGCCTCTGCCTCTCACCCTCTCTTCTTCTGCACTGACTGCAGACTGCGGTCACCCCGAGTGCGACTGCAACAGTGCGGCGGGGAGCTGGGGGGGGGGGCGTGGGAGGGCAGGGCACACGTGAGACTGGCGCAGCCGTCATCCGGGCCAGGGCCCCGGGATTCTGCCAGTGCCTCTGCTGCCTGCCTTGACAGACTCCCCAGTCCCCAGGCCAGCTGAGAGCTATTGTACAGCAGTCTGGCAGCCCTTTTTGGTGGTGCTGGGCTGGGAGGGGGTGGCTCTGGCAAGGAACTCTGGCAGCGATACGCAGCCTACCACACCCTGCCACAGTCCTGTCTGCCCCTTTTACCAATACCTTACCTACCTCCTACTACATCCCGAGTCCTCTCCTCCCCTATGTCTATGATGAGGTCTTGAGAGGTAGCCATGTTAGTCTGTTTTTAGCAAAACAGCCAGAGTTCTGTGGCACCTTAAAGACTAACAAATTTATTTGGTCATAAGCTTGCGTGGGCAGAAACCCCAGCTGGATGTCTATGACGAGTCCTGCAGACGGTGCTGCTGCTGCGCTGCACCCCAGTCACATCTGGTCCAGTCCGCTCTCTTTCACCGCTGCCTTCCGGTTGGTGTGACTCAGTCACTTTCTCGGCGAATCCGATGCACTGCCACTCGACGTCCTCTCTCTGCAACTTCTGCTCCTAAGTCCCCCACTATCCAGTCTAATCCCTCCATCCCTGGCAGAGCAGCTATTTCACTCACTCGCTCAGTCTGCACCTTGTGCTGCCTTGCCGACGCTGAGTCCCGACCCATGCTCCCCCAGGCACACTAGGCAACTCCTCTAGAGATGATGAACCATCGTCCCTCCATTATCTGAAACTTAAAGAACAGAGAGGCTGTGTGCAAGTACACCTGTTCTTTGTCCCTTCAGTGTCTTGTTGCAAGCAATCTCAGTAGTGCAACAAATCCCAGCCACCCAGCGTGTGCCTTCCCCACCACAGACCCTCAGTCTCTCCCTCACCCTCTTAGAGTCAGAGAGACAGTCACAGAGTAAGAAGATTAAAGAGAACTAAAATCAACAAAGAGGTGCACACTGACACTGAGAAAGAATGAAACCACCACACCAAACTCCAACGAAACAAAACTGAAGGGAAAAAAAAGTTAGGCACTAGGCACAGATCAAGGGGCACGGGCACACACAGCCTCAGGTAGTAATGCAAGGGGAACTACTAAGGATAAGTTACTGTTAGTCTGTAAACAGCAAAAACAACAAGAGCCCTGTAGCACCTTAAAGACTAACACATTTCTGTGCACATAAGCTTTCGTGGGCTGCAACCCACTTCGTCAGATGGCATGAAATGGAAATCACAGGTAGGAGGTGTATATATACATCCGAGGGTAAGAAACAACAATGGGGAGGGCAAGTGCTAACAAAGTCAATTCAGTTAGGGTAGATGAGGCCTATTCACAACTATTGATTAGAAAGTGAGAATGTGAGAACAGTGACAATTACTTCTTGTAATGAGAGAACCATTCCAAGTCCCTATTCAGACCCAATCTGATTGTGTCAAGTTTGCATATGAGTTTCAGCTCTGCAGTTTCTCTCTGGTCTGTTTTTTAAGTTGTTTTTTGTTTGTAGCAATATGGCAACTTTCAAGTCAGCTATGGAGTGTCCTGGAAACTGAAGTGCTCTCCTACTGGTTTATGGATGTTACCATTTTTTATGTCTGATTTGTGTCCATTTATTCTTTTGCGCAGTGGCAGTCCGTTTTGGCCAATGTACATGGCAGAGGGGCATTGCTGGCACATGATGGCATATATTACATTCGTAGATGTGCAGGTGAATCAGCTCCTGGTGGTGTGGCTGATGCGGTTAGGACCTGTGATGGTGTCACTAGAATCGATGTGTGGGCAGAGTTAGCAATGGGATTTGTTGCTGGGATGGGTTTCTGGGTTAGTGTTCTTGTTGTACGGTGTACAGTTGCTGGTGAGTATTTGCTTCAGTTGGGGGGCTGTCTGTAAGCAAGGATAGGCCTGCCTCCCACAGCTTGAGCGATTGAGGGATCATCTTCTGGATAGGTTGTAGATCCTTAATGATGTGTAGGAGAGATTTTAGCTAGGGGCTGTAGGTGATGGCCAGTGGTGTTCTGTTGTTTTCTTTGTTGGGTCTGTCCTGTAGTAGGTGACTTCTGGGTACCCATCTGGCTCTGTCAATTTACGCTTCTGTATTATTCTGTGCTATTTCTTCAGATTTGGTTTTCCAAAGATTCAATAGATTTTATTCCTGTTTAATATTGACTTCTTTTTATATTTGTTGCAATAAGTGTGGGCATAGCTTAATCAATTCCATTAGTATTACTAACTTTTTACCAGCTGGTCACATTTTTTGTTAAGAGGAACCAGATTGTCTTGGAACGTACATTTGTTGCCCCCTCTTGCAGTAAGGTTAAGACTTCAGGGTGAAATCCTATCCCATAAGGAAAACTAGGGCCAGGATTTCACCCTGAGAATCTTGTTCTGTTAGGCACCTTGTTGATATTCTTTTCCCAAACACACTGCCAGAGATCTTGAAAAAATTATTTCTTTGAAGTTTTGGACTTAGTGTTGGACATTGTTGAGAGTGGCAGGAATTTTTATAATTTTGTACTTTGAGTTTTAAGTGTAAGTTAATATATTTTGTAAAAGTAATGTTTGCTGAGATTTCATGTTTTCTTGGATTTTTCACTTAACTCCATCCACCCCATTCCTCCTCTTTTGACACATATGCACTGCGGTTGCTTATCCTGCAGCTCTTACTCAAAAGTACTCAAGTTCTGCACCTTGAAATCAGTGCAGGTGTGTGTGAAGTTGCAGGATCAGGCCCTTGGCCAAGTGGACATTAGCTATATCAGCAAACGCTCCTAATTTAGATGCAGTTTAAACTAGCAAAAAAGGATTTCTTGCCTGTATAGTTTATACAAGTTCAGTAAGTGAAATAAGCTACACCAGCAAAAGCACTTTTATGCTAGTATAACTGTCTACATTAGCGCTTTTGCAGTTATAAAATGTTGCAACAAAACACACTGTGATTTTCTTCAGGGGTACCTAAGATTGTGTGGCACCTCTGCCATCAGTGTAGGCAGCCTTGTCTGTGTTCCCGAAGGTCAGATCTGTCAGGAATCAGGGCTTGCAGCAAGGCCAGTGTACTGAGCACAGCTGGCACATAACAGACTGTCTGATTGGCTACACCACCTGACTTTTGGGAAGAGTCAGCAGATCAGCTCTTCAGCCCAGTAGCAGCAGTAGTTTGCCAGCAGCTCAAAGCAGTGGCCCATGGCTCGAATAACTCTGACCCCTGCTTGTTCCTAGCCTTGGTCCAGCCCTACTACTGCCTTAGACCCAGTCCCGGTCCTGCCTTGCCCCACTTCACATAACTTAGCTCTGACATTTGGCTCTGATTCCTGACTTCATTGCTAAATCTTGGCTCTAGTATCTGCTCTCAAACTCCAGTTCTGACAGTGTGTCCATTTGGAGAAACAAATGAAAACAAAAAGTGGCTCTAGTTGGCTTGGTGCAAGGATGGTAAATTACTTTCATGATTCCTTTGGCCATTTCTGGCTTTCACCTGCAGGAGTCACCTTCAAAGAGAAGCTAATGACAGGAGAAGCAGTTGCAGGAGAAATAATCCAGATCACCTCAGTGCTGGAAGATGGTCCCAATCTCTCATTTCACATTTTACAAGCTCTTATCTTCAGAAGATCAGGTTCAGTAAACCTACCTGTTTCCACTGATTCCTGTTCACCAAAATATCTCCTGTGTGCCGGCAAGCCGGTGGCTTTGCTGGACTATTCTTAAAGCTATCTGCCACTCGTGCACTTCAGAGCAGTTCTGGGCCTGATGGCATCATCAGTCCTTTTACAACTCTTTTGCACTTATAGATGACTTATCTTCAACCTGGAAGTGAAGAGGCGACTTTCTGAAAAATCAGATACTGAGCTAAGTCATAATGTTGAGTAGAAAAACAGTTTCTGCAATCACAAATTGTTGCTGGGCTACAAAAGAGCCTCCCAGATTTTAAAAGTATAGTTGAGAACGATACTCAGACTGCAGTAAGAAGTTCACGTTAAAATCCACGTTGTATGAATGGCAGGGAAAATCAAACAGGGCTTAATGCTTTTTGTCTTTCTTTTTCTAAAGGTTGCTTGAAAAAGTAATAAAAAATTATCTCCAAAAAGTGGCCACTGTAACACAATGAATACTTTATCTACTGTTAAACTAAAAGGTTTCTGTAATGGGGACCACTTGCCGTTGGGAGCAGTTTCTTGTGGTCACATCAGGGGATTAGTTCCTTTCAGGTCAGATGCCCCCTTTCTGATGGTTGCTTGCACAGTGTTCCGCCTTGTACTCCAGGACACGCAGAACTCCCTCTTCATGACTCAGCCCTCTGGCCAGATCACAGTGTTGTCCTCCCCTTCCAGGGTAATCAGAATCCCACTGGGTCAGCTGTCTGCATGCCATTCCAGACAGTCTTCCAGTCCAAGGCCAGGTCCTGTACCTCCTTTCCAGACGCTGGTAGGGGAATCTGGACTCATCCACTAAAGGTTCTAGCCCAGGGACCCAATGTTCATAAACTACAATCTGTTTACTCCCAGACCCTGTTGCTATTTTCCTGGACGCCTTCCTTTTCCCTTTTTTGTCTTCTGCCTCTTCCCTTCTTGACTTACCAGCCCAAACTCCCTTCTTCCAGGGAATAGCTGTAGACTATTCCTTTTTGACTTCTTGCCAGACTATGTAGCCCTAAACCAACCTCCCTTTTCCCAGCAAGTGACTACAGACACTTTTTTCTTTTCCTGTTGTTTTATGGCACAGCAACTTCTGCATGTGAGGTTCTGACCACCACCTACCACATTTTTCACATAAGCAAAAATCTATATCCTCTCACCCAATCCTGTGTCCATAAAAAAAGCAAAAAAAAAAAGCTTTTTAATACTACCCCACTTTCCTGGTACTCTCACCAATCCTTCAGACTGTAGTCTTTTTACCTTAAGGTGTCTGAGTTCTTCATAAAGAATCTTTCTTTCTGTGTAATTCTCCCTGCATTGCCAAATCAGATGCTCAACGGTTTCTTGGACTTTGCATGTGTCACATACTCTGTCTTTGAGTTTGTTTAGTAAATATAAATTACCATTTTATTGTGACCTGTTCACACTCTAACTATAGTGTTTTTGCTTCTTGAATCTTTGCTATTAAGTATACCATTATCCTTAAGTTTAGGACATACATCATAGAACCTTTGTCTTTTTTCCTCTTTGGTCCATAGTTCTTTCCATTCCTTTTTAAGTTCTCTCTTAACCAAAATTTTGAAGTCCTGTTTACTCAGAGGGATCATAATATCAACCTCCTCGTTTTTAAGGTATTTTTTGCTGCTTTATCTGCCATTTCATTGCCTGGTATCCTGATGTGCCAGAATCCATCCTATTACTTTGACCTTGTAATTAGCATAGGGAGATGATCACTCCCCATTCCATCTTGTTTATAGACTTCCCAGCTGCACCTACTTGTTGCAATTACCAGATATAAACATGAAAAGGTTACATAAACCAAATTAAATCTAGTAAGTGCTCTAGTATTGACCATAAATTTAGATAGCTAGCAAATTACTTTTATTTTTCCTAAAAATGTAGTTTTAAGAAGTTTCTCAGACTGTTCCTTATGTGTTCATTCTAATAAACTTCCATCCTGCATTCTTACTTCACCTAATCCATTTTGCTGTTTAAAGGATTAACATCTCTCTACATCTTCAGCAAGTGATTTGATAATGGTAGATGTTGATCCTTTTCCTTATTCTTTTTATCATATTCATCTGCTCCCTCTTCTTCAGATACAGATATTTCCATTATTTTTTTTTCTTCCTAATCTGAAGCCATTCTCATCCCTAGCTTCTTCTCCTTCATTTTCCAGCATAATTTCCAGCCTGTCTCTCAGCATGTATTTCCAGTGCTCTCTTGATCATCAGCCAGCCTAAGCTGCCCCTGAATTCATAGCCCAGGACACTTCTTTTTTCATGTTTATCCCTTTATACAGGCTCAACTTGCTACTTCCCAGCTGAAGTCATCTTCCATTAAGCTTTAATTGAGCCCTGGCACTCCTACAGGTGCTGTATATAAGGTTAATTCACCCAATTTAACCTTGGGTTGAATGGACACCCCATCAGAGTTTCCTTATTCCACATTACTATTTGCAAAAAGCTTTTGACCTCTAGGTGGCACTATATTACAAATTAATAACTTTTTCCTGTAATATATTTTAACGTATATAAATGCAGCATTTTAAGGTAGAGTTATGGTTTAAAATATAAACTAATTAGTCTAAATATGTCAAATGCAGCCATTAGGAATTAATTGGGCAATCATATATTGTAACAGGTTTGTGATTTTATATGTATATATACATACAATTGTGGAAATAGTTCTTTTGGAGTGATTTGGAGCACATTGACTTCCTAGAAAGAATACGGAATGGTGCTTCAGAACCTTCGTTTGTTTATACCGTGTAAATAAAATAACAGTGGAACAGGAAGTTTGGTATATTAATGCTGCAACATCCTGAATAAACTTTTCATGGTGGTAGTTCTTGAAAAGAGGTAATTGTTTTTCTCCCCAATCTTTGTACTCACCTTCAAGGCACTGCATGACGCCCCCCCCTCCTCCCACTCACATCTTTATTCTCTTTCTGATTACATTGTTTCATTATATTCCTCCCATTCATGTCTCCTGAAAGTTCCAGTATTATCTTCCCAATAGTTAGTTCATTTCTTGGGAGCAGCTGAATTGTGCTTGGTGCAGAACTTGCTTGGAGTGGGAAACAAAAATAGCTTTCTGCCACCTGCTCCCCAGTTCTGCTGTTGACCAGAGGCAGTTTGGCCCCCAATGTCAGTACTTCCAAATATCAGAATATTTGGGAAAGGAAAATAGAATAGTCATATTCAATGAACTATGGGTTCAATGCTCCCATGCAAAGGGCTAGCACAAAGTCTATGTTCCAGTCAAGTCCCATTTAAGTGTTCAAAATAGGATTTAAGTAAGACTTGAGTGGTACTGTGCACAGAGGAGCATTTAAGCACAGGTATATTACGGTTCAGTCCTTCAATCCTCATTGAGGCAAAACTTCCATTAAGTTCAAGTTTTGAGTCAATAAGAGCTAAAAGATCTGGCCCTTTCCTTTACTTGCTTTGAAATATTTGATGTAATCTAACAAAATATCCCCCAGTTTGATTGATGCAAAACACTGTCATGCTTGAATGACACGTTTATTTGTGTCTTATGCATCTGAACACTACTTTACATCCTGCCACATTCCAGAGTACCTTCCTCCTTGGCAAAGTGATCCAAGATGCAGAAAATTGAAAATGTGTACATATATTGTATTAAATCTACAGCCTTGAGTAGGCATTGGTTCTTGAGACTGTTTCTTCTCGATGCTTTTCAGTGAACTTACCTGTTTCATTCTGTGGGGGAAAAAAACACTGAGCATTTGATACCAGGGTGCATTTGAAACTCTAGTAAAACTGGTGTTCAGTGAAAAAATTAAATGAACAACTGTCCTAGCATGAATACTACATAAATGAAAAAGAAGAGAATTTACAGAATATGATTATTTATTTGTTTGTAGTAGTGCTCATGATGTTCTATACATTTTCCCAGACATTAAGCAAGGAATGGATCCTGCCTTGAGGAGCTCTTGAAGTGTTTTCTCCAAAGATAAAAATAAATTTGTCCATCTCCTTCACCCTTTACCCTGTTATACTAGAACATTTGTAAGCTTTTTACTGATAGGGCAGTAAACTAAAAGAGGCTACTGTATTTGCATTGCTACCTAGCTTTTTACCAGATGTTACCACAGTCAAAAAATAAGTCTTAATAAGACTTCTCAAAACAGATTTTGTGCCTCCATATGGAAAAGAAAACCTTTTCCATTCCAAGCCCTTTTTTTTTTAAGTTTCTAAAGATATTTCAGTAATTTTGAAGCATTTTTTCCCATGCCAAGCCTAATATAAACATGGATACATTTTGTAACAGTCATGCACTTTGCCAGAAGGCATTAGAATATTCCAATGAAATTTTGTTGTTGTTGTTGAGATAAAATAAGCTTTGTTTATTTACAATTTTACTAACAGAATGATTCTCTGTATAATTCAGTGCCTGGTGTTTTTATAATACACATTTGCAGACCACGTGAGTGACATCCATATATTTTGTTACGTATTGTGAAAACCAACAGGGAATCCATAGTTATTCTATGTGCCAAATCATAAGGCCCTTACTCCAGATGGCTTCAGGACCTTAGCATGTGGTGCTTTGTGATTACATATGTTGTTGTTCTTTTTGGCCTAGGTTTTATCATGCTGTTTCCTAATATAATTCAATTGTTTGTAGTTCTGGATCAGTCCAGGGTGGAAGGCTTTAGTAATAAAGTGTTTTTTTCCCCCCAGCCAAGAGTAGGGCAAAGTAAAAGAAAAAAAAAAGGTATCTTCAGTTTATTCACCAAGTTGCTAGTACGTTGAATTCTATTTGTTTTTCTCTGGAAATCCAATCAGCTTCTCAGTAGAGGAAAAGAGGAACATACCAGATTGTATTTTTATTCTAACCAGTCCAGTGTCCTACCCTTGGTTAATGTATGTGGCTTCAGAGGAACAAGAGTTGTCATCACATTTTGATGCAGTCATCAAACTCAATGTTAAGATATTTTGCCTTGTAGTTCTTTGTGGCTGCATATGGCACAATATGTTCCCTTTCCACACTCCCTTTTTGTAGTTTCTAGGAGGATCCTGGCACTTGAAGTCCATTTATTCAGCTCTCCTCTTGCTAACTTATATTTTTCAGCCAAAATGGGAACTAGAATCTGTATTCAGCACATTCTTCATATTCTCTAAGACCAGACTCACTAAGATGTGGACTAAACCAAATTCCCATGCAGTTTCCTGAAGAATATCTATCGCTCTGGAGCCAAAGGTTTAGGATCCCTGACTGTTGCAGTGTTTTAGGACCCACTGTACAGGGGCGGGGCTATTCTGCTGACTCACCCTGGCATCCAGACCAGGTGCATTGTCATCAGATACAAATAGTTGTAGAAATCAAAGATATAGAGCTGGAAATGACTCATAGACTCAGACTTTAAGGTCAGAAGGGACCATCGTCATCCTCTATCTGACCTCCTGCACGCTGCAAGCCACAAAACTTGACCCATTTATTCCAGTTGGCCAATAACCTCTGTCTGAGTTACTGAAGTCCTCAAATCTTGATATAAAGACTTCAAGTTACAGAAATCCACCATTTGCTCTAGTTCAGACCAGCAAGAGACATATACTCCATGCTGGAGAGGAAGGTGAAAAATCCACAGGGTCTCTGCCAATCTGACCTGGGGAAAAATTCCTTCCCAACCCCAAATATGGCAATCAGTTAGACCCTGAATATCTGGGCAAGAGTCATCAGCTAGATACCTGGGAAAGAATTCTCTGTCATAACTCAGAGTTTCCCCCTCTAGAGTCCATTTCCTGCCATTGGAGATATTTACTAACTGCAGTCACAGATGGGCCACATGCCATTGTAAGCAATCTCATCATAACATTCTCCTCCATAAACTTATCAAGCTCAGTTTTGAATCAGTTAAATATCTCATTTTCATTAATCTTTTTAGTAAAGACTGACGCTAAAGAGGCATCTCAGTTTTCTTGATGTCATCAGTTATTAGCTCGCCTTCCTCGCGAAATAGAGGACTTACACTTTCCTTCATTTTCTCTTGCTTCTAATGCACTTAAAGAACCTCTTCTTACTGCTTTTTATGCCCCTTGTAGGTGTAACTCATTTTGTGCCTTAGCCTTTCTGACTTTGTTCCTAAATGTTTATGCTATTATTTTGTACTCCTCTTTAGCAATTTCTCCAGGCTTCCACTTTTTGTAGGATTTATTTTTGATTTTCAGGTCATTAAAGAGCTCCTGATGGAACCATATTGGCCTTATACTATTCTTCCTATCTTTCCTTCACATTAGGATAGTTTACTATAATAATAATAATTTATATCAATATATCATTAATGCTTAATGGATCTGATTTTTCTCTTCCTTATCCAAATGTAAGTGAGAGATAACTACACTGAAGTCATGAGAGTAGCAGGGGTATGAAAATGGTCTAACTGCGCAGGGAATCAGGTCCATCAGCTTCAAAGTGCAGTACAAGCATTAACTAATTGATCTAAGTAATCCAAGTAAGTGCAGGATGTACAACCATGTTGCAGTTAATAGATTAAATTTCCAACCAGAATATCATGGGCTGGATTCTGATCTTATTTATACTGGTGTAAATCCGGAGCAGGTCCACTGACACCAGTGGAGTTACCCCAGATTGACACTGATGTAACTGAGATAGGAATCTGGCCCCAAATGTTGAATCTCAAGCAAACATGTAAGTAGCAGATTTCTGAAGGAAGACATTTTATTGTTCAGTTGCCTCTCACCTGATCCAGCAATAAAATATATGTCTGTCAAGGAACAAGGAAGGAAAAGGAAAACTGCATAGATTCCAGGTCCAAACAATAGCCAGGAGAACTTCTGTCTGTGAGGGGTTAAGTTAGGATCTGTTCAAAGCTGTCGTCTTACTGGCAGTCTTTTAGTGGTGGCTATTGAGGATTGGAGAGTGAGATGTAAATCATGGTTTCTGGTTCACTGAATTCGCCTGTAATGACATTAGCACATATTTTGTATTCTGTGAGGCATACTGCCCTCCCCCATATTTGTCACTCAGAACCAGTGAAGAGATGAGACCTGACGCTTGGAAATAATACAGTGCTATGACACAGCTAGGATATAAGATGGTTTCACTGGGTGCGGAGAATCCAGCAGCATGAAGTGGTTTTGCCTTGTCCAGCTGGTGTCCTACACTCTTCAGTGCAATTCAAAACACAAAGCTGCTTCCAGACAGCATTGCTTTGTTATTCACTCAACTTTACGAGCCTTGTCACAGTTAATTGGATTTGTGACGTGTTCAGATGTTTATTTCATGACTCCTCTGTCCTTTCCCTTGCAGAACACACATGCACGTAGAAACACACATGCACAGTAGATAAAATGTCACATATGATTTAATAGAGGACCTAAAAATATGCAGTCATGCATGGATGTACAATGAAAACTTTAAAATGTTCAAGGAGCTGCATGCTTAAAATATTTAATTCTAATACATATGAATATATTTTTACTTAGCTTCTGTTTTGTTTACATTCATAGATGTGACATAGTCCTTTTATTTAATCACATCCATGGTTATCCAGGCACTCAAATATTGATGCTTTTGATCATTATGGACATCATCACCATCCTGCCTGTCACTCTGGCCTGTAACCTGGACATCATCAACTCAGACTTCTCTCTAGGTGCTCAAATTCAGGCTATGTCTAAGCCTTGCTGATTCTTGCTGTGTGCCATCTCTGAGATAGGGCCTTGCTTATCCATCTACAAAACTAAAATCCTCATCCAAGCTTTCATCATCTTGCTTGTCAATTACTGCAACTTCCTCCTCCTGGGCCTTGAAAAATGTAAGTCTGCCCTACTCACGTCCATTCCGAATACTGCTGCAATGATCATTTTCTTAGCCTGTTGCTTTGACCATTACTCCCTCTCTTTGCATTCCTCCACTGGCACCCCCATCTCTACTGCATCAAACATAAGCTTCTTTGGATTCACTTTCAAGGCCTTTCATGGTCAATCCCTACCCCACTGATCTTCTCTCATTGGCTTTTGAGCTGTGGATGCCCACCTCTGATTACCCATTTGTTCAATTTTAAAACAAGCACCTTCGTGCTTTCTCTCATGTTGTTGCACATTCTTGAGGAGCACCCCATAAACATCTGCAAAGCTACCTCATTATGCACCTTCAAATCCCTCATCAAAACTCTCCTTTACTGTGATGCCTACAAAAAATAGGTAGGCTGATAGTGTACTGAGACTACTGCCTATCATAGTGACCAGTGTTGTCTCATTGTTTACTTGTGCTCCCTCTTCTTTCTTTAGCCACCTGCTGTCTCTTGATTTATACTTATATTGTAGGATCCTGGGGGCAGAGACTGTCTTTTTTGTTCTGTATTTGTACAGCACTTAGCACAATGGGGTCCAGGTCCATGACAGTACTACAGTAATACAAATAATAATCTATATAATAAGATTCCAGAATCACCACTCTGTTTTGTTCTGAAACCTATAATTTCTGAGGAGTCACTGAGAAGTGATGGAAACAGCACAAGCATGGCTGAAGGCTCTCTGCTTAGAAAATCACCAGGTTCAATCATTACTGGGATTGGTGGTCTATTGTCATCCAATTTTTATGTTCTTGGTCATTTTTGACCTTTTTACACACAAGATTTTAGGAATTACACCCATGCAACAGCACAGGCTTTCAGCTACTAGTAATTAATAATAATAATAAATGTCTAGGTAGATATTATTGCAAGCGTATGCTATTCAGAAAAAAAAACAATAAAGCACAAAATCTGAACTGGCTTTCTGGTAAAAATCTATACAGGATATTTTACAAACATCTGATGTTAACTAAGGCCACTGCCTACAACCACCACTTCGTTATGTGTTCCAAGTAATGATTTTCATTTACAGTTTATAAGCCCTGATGTAGACTCTGAGCTACATACTGAAAAATAGCTATAAATTTTACTTTGAATTGTTTATTACTTTTTACTAGTAAGATACTTTGATGCCAAAATGTATAAATAAGCAGAAAAACAAGGAGATTGCTGATGTTGTACAAGTGACCACATGAAGCCCTTTAAAGCAAAAAGTGACAAAGGAGGGGAAATGCACTGACATTTACATACTGTAGGAAATCAGTAGCAGATGTGCTAGACAGCAGGCCTTCAGAAGTATATGGTGTTAACAATACCTGTGTATTTGGTTACAAAATGTTTCAGACTGAAAACGCATGGATATCCCATAAGAACTTGGTACATACATAAAAGCCTAGTGACACAACCAATATGGCAGTCATAATAGATGTAGCTAGATACTGCAGATTCTATATTGTCTGGTTTTAGAAAATACTGAATCATGTTTGTTACCAACACACCATCTATTCATGTATTTGGGTCTAATCAATATAAACAAAGGGCTGCCCAGACCCATTTGTGTGTTTCTAACAATGTGTGTTACCATCCCTTCATAAGTTAGGGTTTACATAATGCAATGTAGTACCAGCATTATTAAAATATCAAAGCGAGAATGGGGTCTCAATTCAGAAAAGCATTTAAAGACGTAGAGAACTTTATATTTATACTTAAATCGCACTGAAGTCAGTAGCTATGCAATGGGAGCCACACTATATTTTACGCCAATGGAGGATCTGGTCATTTGTGATAACAATATACTGCAGTGAGATCTGATATTAAATATTTGTTCAGAAGTGTGGTGAGATGACCATGAATTTTGAGGTGTGTAGCTTACTAAGTATGAGTTAGCAAGAGTCTGCTATGTTATTAAACTGTACAAGATAATAAGAAATCAAAGCACAGTTAATCGATGATTAACTGTAATCACTCAGGTAAAAGACTCTGGGCCTGATTTATCACTACATTATTCCAATTTTACATCAGCATAACTCCACTGATTTCAATGGCTGTAAAACCCAACTATGAGTTAAGACCAAACTTTGCTTCACTGTTTATCAGACATGCTAAGTATATAACATGGTGAAAATAGGAAACAAGATACAAGGGTGTATTAGAAGGAGATAGAGAATATTTTTGAAAACATTATAATGCCCTTATCTTAAATACAGGAAGAGTCCCGGTTCCCAAGTATAGCTGTTTTGCACCAGTCCACCATCAACAAAGTGACTGTAATGTTAGTAGATCTGGCTGTCTGAGGATTCCCCAGCATGGGGGAAACGTAGATCTGCTGGAAATGTAGATCTCCTGGAGTGGCTCCCATGCCACCCTCACTTCCAGCTCCTGGCGTAGGCTGTATAAATTAAAAAAGTGAGCACGGCCAGAGCATTTCTTTGCCTTGATGATCCCCAGTTGTACCTCAAGACTGCCATGGCATCTGGCTCCCCCAGGACCAGACTATAGTAGGAGGAGACATACAGGTAGCTTAACACCACCTTTATTGCCCCACCTCCCCAAGATGCAGTACACACAGAAGAGCCAGATGCAAGGACCTGACCCACTGTGTTTAATTCCTTTCTGTCCTTCTCAAAAAGGTTATGAAAGGAAAGGAAAAGATCCAGAGAAGGGCAATGAATAGGATGAGGGACATGGAAAGATTCCCATAGGAGAAAGATTTGAAAAGATTTAAACAGTTTAGTTTAGAGAAAACACAAATAAAGAGTTGTTGTGGTAAAGATATACAAAATCATGAATACTACAAAGAAGGTAAATTAAGCAACACTTACATACCTCTTCAGACATTACAGGAACAAGAGGATATCCAATGAAATTAATAAGCAGCACATTTAAAAAGTGGTAAATTGAAACACTTGGCTACTCAGCAAATACTAAACTATGCAGGCCTGTAACAAGGCGCTGTGGCCTTCCTCGAAGCCTGGGCCTGAGGAAGGGTCACGACGCCTCTACAGGACAGAACCAGGCCCTGCAGGCCAAACCACCTGGAAGCAGAGGGGCAGAGCCAGGGAGGGAAGTATAAAAGGCCGGCCCAACAGCGCAGTCGGGGAAAGCTGCTGCTGGAGACAGATGTGTCTTCCTAGGGCTGTGGTCTAGGCCTAACCCAGGCCCTGTGGCTCTTTGGAGCAACTGCCCCACAGACTGGAGCCTCCAAAGCTTACCTGGATTGCTGGGCCTGAGTGACTGGAGAGGACCCTAGTAGCTGGGAGCAGCTACCTGATCCTGCTGGCCGGCCCTGACCTGGAGTTGCTGCTTGACATAGGGGACCTGCAGGAGCGGACTGAACCTTGTGGACTTGGAGGAGCTGCCCTCCGCTGATGATCCTGAGGAGTTTCTGGAGCTGCCACTGGTTGACAGTGAGGGAGTTGCAGGATGCCCGTTCACTGACTATCCCAGTGACCTGGAGAGAGACGAGTGGCTCCAGGTACCCGGGGACAGGGTGTGAGGAAGTAGCCCAGGGAAAGCCAACTAGAGAGTGGCTGAGTGCATGGCTAAACCAGTCAGCGTGTTGTGGCTGGATCCCTGCTGACTCAGTGGCAAAACGCTTTGCCACTGCTAGGTCCTGGGCTGGGATGCAGTGGAGTTGGGTGGTCCTGCATCCCCCTCGCCCCTTCCCTAGCTACCCCGGGAGTGCTTGGCTTCCTTGCACTACTGGTCAGAGGACACCAAGCTTTGTGAGCCCCACCTGACTGGAAGACCAGGGGCTGTATACCACTGTACCTGCTCTGCCCGCTTGGGGGCTGGAGTCTGTAAACTGTGTACCTTGCCTGCCCACCAGAGGGTCGAGTACAACAGACTGCTTACCAGTCCCACCCTGGTTGAGGGCTGGGGGCTGTAGACTGTGTGTACTTACCAGCCCCGCTTGAGAGCTGGGGGCTAAAGACTACTTCGCTTGCCCTGCCTGTTGGAAGGCCGGGGGTTGTGGACTCCTTACTAGCCCTGCCCTATGTGAGGCCAGGGGGCTACTGACTGCCAGGGAAGCCCACCCCGCTTGGGGGCCAGGGCTATAGACTCATAAGCAGGGAGCTTATTCCCCTAGACAAAGGGGCTTTGGCCTTCCTCAGAGCCTGGGCCTGAGGAAGGTCGCGACACCCCTGGCTGGACTGTGCCACCAGCCTACAATGCCATTGTCATAAGATATTACCAAAGCAAAGAGTTTAGTAGTATCCAGCACAGGATTAGATATTTGTAGGAATAAGACTGTCTGCAGTTATGTTAGGATAAAAATGTGTACTGGGTATAAACCCATAATATTTTAGGAATAAGTTAACCATTAGCTGCCTGGAGTTTAAGAAACTTCCTAGGTAGCATGTGTCATGCTGACTAGATTGAGGGGCCCTTGAGGTGTATTCAGGAGCTCTGATAACCCCCTTCCACACCAATCTCACATTGGTGTCACGCTGGCTGGATTGGTGGGGGGCATTCATTATATCGTTTGACATCAGTATGTCAAAATCATAGTGATTCATGTGAGATATGCCATGTCAGGTACTGTAAGAAAGGCTATAATGTGCTGAGTAAGATGATAATGTTTGTGTTCATGTATTATGTGTGAGGGAAGATATGGATATGTTTGATATATCAGTATTTCAAGTTGGGCTGTTTCTAGGCCACTCCTCAGACAGGATGGTTGCAGAACAACAGCCTGCTTAATGGCCCATTAAGACATTCCCAGGTGCAGGGGACCCAGGGGGAGTAGCCAGAGATATACCTGATGAGTCACCATGTGACTCTGGTCTCCATTTTGGTTCCTGTAAAATTCCACAAGCAGCATGGCAGGGGCCAGAGGATATATCAGGCGGAGACTTTGGGATCCATTTTGTCTACAGTTTAGCTTTCAGTCACCTATTTACCTCTGGAGCAACCCATCTGCAACTGAACTGAAGCTGTGAAACAAAGGACTGAGACCCATCCAGGTACTGGATGTATACCAGAGGGCTTATACAAGCCTGAAAACTCCCCAGTTCTTCTAGAAACCTGATATATATGGACTTTCAAATCATTTGTATGTATCCGATTGCTTTAATCCTTTAACATTTCTCTTATTGTTTGTTGTTTCTTCTTATAATAAAACGTTAGTTTTAGTTACTAAAGGATTGACTGGCAGCGTGGTATTTTGGGTAAGATCCAAACTTATATTGATCTGGTACTGTGCCTGATCCTTTGGGGTCAGAGGGAATCTTTTTAGTAAAGAGCATAGAGTTTAGAGACTTTACTAGACCTGGTGGCAAATTGGGAGCCAGAGACTGAAATGTACTAAAAGGCGCTGTGTGTATTTGTGTAGTGGCTTCTTGATAACCAGTGTGGGGAATCAGAAGTGCTGTCTGTAGCTGGTTGGGAAGTCTGACTTCAGTGTCACCCACCAGTGCTGGGAGAATCTGCTCTTCTTTTACAGCCTGCCCTGACCTCGGCATCATCAGGTGGCTACCCTGGGCACGAACAGGTCACACAGCATATTACTGTATTTTATGGATTTTTTTTAACACAATCCTTTGAAGAATTTTGTACTTGACATTATTAGAGACAGGATGCTGGACTAGACAAACCATTAGGCTGATCCAGTAGGACAGTTCTTTGTTTTTTTGCTGTTCAATAACCCTTTGACTAATGAGACTGTTTCCCTAGGGCCAGATTCTGAGCCTCTTACACTCATTGAATAGAACCTTCCCTCATATAGTCCTACTGAAAACAATGGGACTACTCAGAAAGTAAACTGCTACTAAACTAGAGTAAATGTATCAGCAGCTGGTCCTTAATAATGTTTTCTGTTTAGCAAATGAATGATAGAAAACATTAATTATTACATGTGTCAGTGTATTACATTAATTAGGAAATCTCTATGAATTTTTCCAGAGGGTAATGACAAATGTTACCATCTGACGACAGACCATAAGATAGATATCTAAGGCAGAATATATTTTGTTGCTTTGAGGTTACCTCTTGCTCCATTATATTATTTCCAACTAGCATCTTAAGTATATTACTAAGTTTTAGAGAAATGTAGATGCTTTTTAGTCAGATGTTGTCTGCAAACCATTGCTTTAGCAGAAAAAAAAATCTCCTTCAAATGATCCAGAGTAACTCTAGCATCCAGTGTCTGTTACTGAAGGGAACCAATATTTATTTTCCTCCAATGGAAGAGCTCTGTTACAGAAGCAGTTCACTGGGAACGTATTACATTTTTTAAGGAATAAATAGCAAAATAACAAATTCCTTATTTCATTTATTATTAGCTTGCTGAATATAGGAATACATGGAACACATGATGAATAGTATTTAGTACTTACTCTATTCAAACAGAAAAACCTTTTGTTTAATGTTAGCTAAGGTTACTCTGTTCTACTTTCATAAGTTATGTTCATCGCATACACACAGTTAGAAACAAAATATAATACTCTCCCTGAAAGATTGCACCATAACACTATTTAATTTCTAAGGCTACATTTACAATATCATGAGAAGGAATTCTCTTATCCATCTAAATATTCTTCCTACAACACCACAGTTGCCACTTTCTATAACAGTCACTCTCTCCAAAACACATCATAGGCTCTTTTTTATATTCAGGAAGGTTAAGCCCTCTTCTGCTTTCAGCCTCCTGCCTTTATAGTGCTATCCCTGCCCTGTCCCCTTACTTAATCCTGGCCCTCCCTTTCACAGGTACTGCCTAGTTGACCTCTCAGGCTCTCCTTCCAAAGGAGGTAAGTGCAGGCATAGGCATTACATTATTTGCTGATAACTTTGTCATTTGTGCCATATGCTGATGACGGTGTTATTTGCTGATGGATTGTGCCATATGAAAGTGCTACCAAAAGAATCAATAATGCACTTCAGGGGAGTATAAAATTGGGAAATAAGTGGGGCTTGAAGTTCTCCATTGACAAAACTAAGGGAATGATCTGCACAATACAGAAGATTCAAAAAGAGGTAAAGTTTATATATATGTATATATATAAAACCAGCAGAAAAGTACAATGATCAAGTACAAACTTGTAGGTGTAATATTTGTTGATATGCTCAGCTGGAGGGACCATATTGAAATGCAAAGGAAGAATCAACTTACTTAAAAGTACACCCAGAATCCCCTGGGGAATGGATAAGAAAATGGCGATGATGCTAAGTAGAGTGCTAATCAGACCTATTATTGCCTATGGCTGCCAGGCCTACTGGTCAGCATTGAGAACAAATCTGAGAAAACTAGACTCTATCCAAGCACAGGCATTGTGTATAGCACGTGGTGCCTTCGTTACTACACCTCTGTGTGAAATGCAGATAGCAGCCAGAGAGATGCCTATCACTCTTAGAACGAAGCTCCTAGACTTAACCTTTTGGGCCAAAGTTCTAGGTCATAGTGAAGATAACACTGAGGCCTGGTGTACACTACAGATCTAGGCTGATGCAAGGCAGCTTATGTTGACCTAACTATGTAAGAGTCTACACTAAAATTTCACTCCCGCCAATGTAACTGCTCTGCTATGCCGACCTAATAATTCCACCTCCATGAGAGGTATAGAATCAATGTCAATGTAATTAGGTTGATCCAGTGTTAGTGTAGACACTGTGTTGGTTACAGCAACTGTTACTGGCTTTCAGGAGCCATCCCACAATGCCCCACACTGACAATACAGTCAGTACAAGTGCTCCTCGTGAGGATATGCAGCTCCGACGCAAGAAGCATAGTGTGGACACACAAAAGCAATTTAATTACTGCAGTGGCTGTATGCTGAGGTAACTTAGGTCAACATAATTTTGTAGTGTAGACATGTCCTAAGCTAATAGGGTAAAGAAGTGGATAAAAGATCTTCATGAAAAGAGAGGCTTAAAAGAGGTCAAACTCTATAGTTATGAGAAAAATCACTGGAAAAGCACCACCCCTCCCATGATAGACATGGAATTATATAATATAATAAACGAAAGGAGAAGAATGATAAATATATGAGATATAGCAAGTTAATATATCTGTGATAAGTAAGGACACTATAGTCAAATGTATACTGATGGCTCCAAAGAGGAACAAATGGGTAGAGTGGGAACTGCTTTGTGTGTGCCTGCATTTGGACTCAAGAAAGCCATAAGGCTAACTTTATCTCTGTCTTTATGGCTGAGCTAACAGGGATATTGCTGGCACTAATTTGAGCTTCAGATGTGCAGCCAGCTGCCGTGGCCAACTTGTCTGATTCCTAATCAGGGTTGTAGGCATTATGCAATGGCAAATCTTACAGCAGAAATGATATACTTAATTAAATATTACTGCTAACAACTGAATTGGAGCAACTGGATGTGACCATGATAATAGCATGGATCCTGGAACATGTAGGGATAGTTGGCAATGAACTGGCAGATAAAGAGAAAAAATACTATTAATCATGAACAAGTTGACCTAGAGATCCCCATAAGCAAATTGGAATTTACACACTTAATACAAAATGAGCTAAGGAAGGAATGGCAAGACTGTAGGTACATGAAGTGAAGGGGAAAATAGTTAATGAAATATGCCCAATAGTTGAAAATGTTGGTATAATCCAAGGCCCTGAGAGGAAGAGTAAAGTGGCTGTATTCAGAATTTTAACCAGTCATGGCTATCTCTTTCTAATAAACAAACATAAGGATAGACTATGCAAACATGTAAGGTTCCGGAAATGATAGATCTCTGATAGAATTGTGAAGACTGTACTGGTGAAAGGAGATATTTATATGAAAACTCAGAAGCCTTAGAGTAACAATTTTCTTTGCAACACCTAGCCAGGAAACAAGGAAAATGGGGCCCAATTAAAAACTTATTCTATAATTCTTTAAGAATACTGGGAAAGATGACTGATTTTTGTCATAACTTATCTATGAGATTCAGTGAATGGCCTTCATAGGCTCAGAAAGTGAGTCTGCTGCATCATAAAACCCAAGAAGAAGAAGAGAGCTGGAGGGCTAGCAGTGAGGAATTATGGCTGGGCAAGGGGCTTGACTGGGGAGCCATTTGGAGTGAGAATGGGCAGGATGTCTGAAGAGTTGGAGAGACACAGGCTGAAGGAGGCTGCTGGTCCACAAGAACAGGAGGGAGGACAAATAGAGATGGAAGATTTAATTAATGATACTGAAGCTATTTTAGAAAATGTAGAAGGGGATAACAGGGAGGAAGACTGGTTACAGATTAGGAAAAAGAAAAGCATGTATCTCCCTGATCCAGAAGAAGGAGCAACAGGTAGGAGGACAGGAATAAGCAGTGGGGAAAACTCTAAAATTGTGAAATCACTGGTAAAGGGTTGCATCAGGGGACAGGAACAGATCAAACACAGCACTGGGACGGTTTAGATTAAAGGTAAAATAAGTCTATTAACAAAAGGAGATAGGATTTTAAGTGAATTCAAGTACAAGGGATAAAGTTAGAAATGGTTACAAGCAAATGTGAAAAAATGTTTGCTAGTGACTAAGACTTAACAAAACTATAGTTTTGGTTAAAAGTAAAATTCTTCCCACACTTCCTTCCAGCAAGATGGCTGACCACCCGTTTTGTCAGGACCACCCACAAAGCCCAACGTGCTCAGTTCCATGGTCTTCTTAGGTGAAAGATAACTTGGGTTTTATTTGCCTCTGTCTTTTATAGTCCAGTGAACCTTTAACCTTTAGAAGAAACTCCAAAACAAAGTTAATTCAAGCTCTGAGGAAGGAGACCTGGAGTCTGGTGGTGAAAGAAGCTTCATGGTTGTTTCTTCCCTCCCTTATGTTTGCTGTAATACAGATTGATCTGTTCCTGCCCCCTGATGCAAATGAATGGCCATTTGACCTGTGATGGCCAATCGACTCTGATGACACCTGGCCAGAGATGTTGGCTTGTCCTTTGTCTGGGGGAACCCTGTTTACTCACTCCCCAACCAAGTCTGGTAAGCACATTTTAGTTCCATAGTGCCTGCATATTTGTATGGTCCCTTGGTGTTTACTGTACATACTCCACACAAGAACATTAATGATCAGTGTGTTATTATTCTTCCAATGATACATTACATGACACATATCAGATACCATTTATGATATAAATGAATTGGGGTATGCTGAACTGGTCAGCTGAAACTCACTACCAGATATCAGTGAGCCCCTTTCCCTCTTGCATTTGAATGTATTAAGGTAACAGGTAGTTTATGATGTTTGGATTGAATTGGCTGAAGATTAAATAAAATAAGATATAGGTAATGATAAGGTGATTTATGCTAAGCAGTTAATCAGCAGGACAGGAGTGAAAGCAAGCCCTCAACAGCTGCACTCCTCTATTTAAAGATGGTCTCTGCCAGGAAGAGTGACAATAGGGTACCAGATTTTCTGAATTAAGCTCTCTCTCTCCTCCCCTATCCCCCTTTGAGATACTGCAGATGCCAAAGGTTTGGACAAGTGGCAAAAAATTGTAGAGGCAAAATGAGGTGCAGTAAGTGTGGAGGAGAGCATAATGATTTTAGTAGTCCATTTTTTAAAATGTTTCTTTCTGTAATATCAAAATAAAGAGGTGGCATTTATTGTTGTGAGGAAACTTACATGATATGAAAGGAGTTTCTACTATATCAGATTGTGTTAACATTCTCATGAAAATACATTATGAATACAGGCTCCAGAATTGCCTTATGTATTGGAATCATAACAGGAAATTCCATTTTGCTTTTTATAAATCACAGTGGTTCCATTAAAGCACATATACTCACTGCAGAATCTAGCAACTGTCATAAACAACTACCCAAAGGCATTGTAAATATGCATCTCCAATGCAACATGGGATCAGTAAACCACTACACTCTCCTTGAATGCTGTCATTGTGATTTTATTTAATAATCACACTTCTGAACTCCTAGTGAGGTCTCTACTCTTTTGCCCAAGGGTGCACTGAATTAATTTTCTCTGCATGATTTAAAGAATGGTACACTAATATGAACTCTTGCCACTGGCATAAAACCCACATATTCTTGGAGGCTACTTGATGTATGTATTCCACAACCTTTTTATCCCCCTCAATGACTTTTATTTCAATCCAAAAGTAAATACAAGTAAAAAGAACATTTATACACAGAAAACTGAGAAGAATATACTTACAATGCAAGACACAATTTAAATCACCAAAAACAAAGTCAAGTTTATTTCACAGCACCATCAGTGTGCATAGGTGGAAGATGTCTGAGGAAAAAATGGAATCTCTTTCTCTAAAGAACTTAGTTTAATGGTTCTGTTCCCCCCATGCCAGAGCTCTGCTCAACACAAGGCAGAGATGAAGCAGCTCCCTGATCCTGCACTGCCCAACTTTGGTATTAGTGAGAGGAGCTTTCTCAACTGCTCTAAATTACATCACTGATGTCCATAAGGAACTTCATGCCTGTGAAGAAACATAGTGGAGTTTTGCTCCAGCATGCCTCCACTTTGCCCCAGCACACTTCCTTCCTTCCCTAACACCGTGAGTTGAACCTGGTGGTTAAGGGCAAAGATGGCTTCATGCCACCTTTGTGCTGCTCCCGATTCCTGAGCATGCCAGGAGCCAGTCTCATCCTTGGTATGGGCCCAACGAGACAGGAGAGGCACAAGAAGCCTCTTTCCGCACTGTTCAAACACTTCTGCGTAAGGACTGCCATAGTGACTCTGGGGAGCAGACCCACTGCTTCATACTCGTGCATGTTCTAGCTTTCCCAAAGCTGCCAGAGAAGGGTGACCGTGGGATCATGGCTAGCACTTCCTCCTCATCGGCTAGTAGAACTGGCAGAGCTGCCACTGGAACAGATACTCCCCAGGAGCTCCAGGAGAAATTCTAGATTACAAATTCTGGAGGCTCCCATTGCGGTGAAGCTCCTGTGCCCCACCCCCATCCTAATGCCCTTTAGGCATTATCCAGCCCTCAATAGTCATATTTCATCAGAATACGTCAACACTCCTAAATGTAATGGCCCAAATTTTCCTTGCTGTAATTTAATCAAAGTCAGTGAAAGCAGCTAACAAGAACGTATCACAGAAAAAATCAGCATGCCCAAATTCATTGCAGGAATCAATGAGACGGTCTTGCGCAAGCCCTGGCACTTCTGTGAAAAACAGAACTGGCAATTAGCTGTGTTTCTTTTTTCATCTTATATATCCTTATTCCCTGACATTTCTTATAAAATAAAACAAAAGCTGTGCCCCTCTGCTTCTCAATGGACTGAGAAGTGAAAATGGCTGGTAGCTGTAACAACTGCTTTCAGTAGCATTCACTTCTGCTGAATCTTCATGAAGCTTTAAGTAGCTATGGGTAGTATCTCACCAGTCAAAACAGCAGTAAACAGATTGTAAAAATAGAGAGTAGGTACAGTTTTCAGAAGTTCAGTAGAATCGGCTTGTAGTTATTTTTATCTACTCTGAAAGCTTAACACTCTGATACAGTTAATCCTTTAAAGGACTTGCAGGCATTCATAGCTTAATAAGTAAGCATAGTGGAGTTAAACTAATAGAAGATTGCAGTCATCCAAAAAAACCCTTTGTGCCCTCGTAAGCAAAAAAACCCAACAACAACATTTGATTATAAATCTTTTTAATAGCTTCTGGCAATCAGTCTGAATCACTGGCATGTGCCAGAGAGTCTTGTATTCATATGAAATTGATATAATAATTGTACCAAATTATCAACAGAGTCTATTAAATTAATGATCAAATACCAGTGTATTTCTGTGTCTCTTCTCCTGTTTCAAGTGTTACCTTACATACCTTTTGAGGAGCAGAACTGCAGCCTGAGAACATATGAGAAAGCCATGTTAACATGCAAATACACCCTCTAGTGCAACATATGCTGGACCTGTACTGACAAAACCTGCTCTTTGATTGCGGAAAAAGAAAGGATGAGACTAGTTTTAATTGCTCAAATCTGCTTATATGCTCTCTTTCATAAAAAGCTGCCCAGGACAAGAGGCTTAGGACTAGAATGATTGAGGTGCTGCTGTAAGGAATGACATTCCCTGGCAGATGTGTATAGGTAAATTTGCTCAGCAGCTACCTAGCTCTATCACTATTATTGATATAGAACCAACAATGAAAAACATGCACAGTGATAACAGAAGTCAAGTTTGCTTCCTCTAAATGCTTATAATCAGGGTCCTGCTATTCTTGGATACATGGGCAGTTGAATTTGTCACTGAATCCACCACTTGAGCAGAACTGTGCAGCAGATTCAAAACTTCCATTTACAAAAATGTCCAACTCTTATGGTTGCAATGATAACCTCATAAATGTAAACTGAATGTAAATCAATGCCATACTATGTCCTCAGGTCTTCACAGACCATGAAACATTTTGCCCAAAGACAATGGGTCTACCCCATGTTTTTATGAAAAATTTTCTTAGAGCTTTAATGTAAGTGCAGATAAAGAGTCCTTGGTTTTAAGAGCTCAGTTCTTCCTCTCTTATAGCCCTAACTCATTTTGAGTTGGGGAGGTTGGGTCCCTGAGTGGGAGCAAGAGTAACTGATTGGTCAGTGGAACATGTCCTGAGATAAAAGGGAAGAGGGGACAGTTTGTAACCTTGAAGAAGACAAAAGCACAAAAAACACTGAAACTTTTAAAGAAAGTCTTAGGGAAGGAGTGGACTCCCAAATCTCTGGAGATGGGAACAGCCCTATGTTGAGAGGTACTGCCCAAGGGAGACTCCAGGACACCCTTCCCTCAGAAAGACTCACTGGATGGAAAAGTGACATGCATCTACTGCAAGAGGTGATGCATTATGGGATGGGGGAAGAATGGCCTTTAAAGCAGAGAGCCACACTGGAGTGGTGCAGAACTATGCTCCACCAAGCAGAGCACTGCAGTGAAGAGAAGGGCCATGTTCCCATGTCATTCCTTCCCTGACCTCTCCAAGCAGAACCTAAACTCAGTATAGCATTCAGACCAAAACTGTGCCTTGCCTCTGTTCTCCTGATATTTATAAGAAATGAATGGGCAATAGGAAATGAAAGAGTTTATAGACAGATAACAGCTATGGAAAGTCCCTGGGCTGAATGTCGTCTCATGCTAGTTTTACACTGGTGTAACTTATTTGTACACATGACCGTGAAAGGAGAATTGGGTCTAGAATGTGTCTTACCCTCATGGGATCAGAGTGAGGGTGATGACTACTCAGGTTCTCTGACTAGTATTTTGGACGATATCCAAAGGAAATATAAAACAATCTCAGCTATTTCAGATGAAGTGAAGATAGTAATGTGGGCCATACAGAGTTTATAAATTGAGACAAAATTCTTAAGCTAACATGCCACTGCTAATCTTTTTCCAAAAAATCTGAATGTTGTATTAATAATTATAAATATTAATTTCAGAGACAGTCATGCCCAAAAGCCTCTGAGCACCTAACAAATCTATTCTGTTCATGTTGCTATAGCACAGAATCAGAAAGTTTCCATTATAAATCCTTGTTAATAGGAAAGTTCACTGGCAGCTAGCAAAGGAGTTAGGGAATGAAAGAAAAATAAGTGGACCAAAACCAGCAAGCCAGTAGGTGTAGGACACTGGGCAACCATCGTGGAGCCATTAGCAAAAACTGAACGTTTTGTAACTACAGCTTTGGATCAACTGTAAACAAAGGGCTCTTCTTTCTTTTTTTGTTCCTTTTATATATTGAACATGAAATATTCTTGCTCTAGAGGATTTTAAAGCAAAGAATAGAAAAACAAAATGGATTTGCTCTAACTGCTTAGGGGTTGATCATGCCATCTTCATTCTGGCAAGACTCCTGAGGAACCAAATAGACATTTTATGTGATTTAAGGGCTGCAGGATTTAGTTGTCAGGTTGTGATCTGTGTAGCATTATGCCTCAAATTTTCAAAGTAGGGTGTGAAAGATGCATCTACAAGAACCCTCATGTGAATACAAAACAGGTAGCTTCTTTAAAGGACCAGTTAATGTGCTCAGCTACATCTGTGCAATCCCACTGACATCGGTAGGGTTACAAAGATATAACTAAGGCAGGGCTTAGCCCAACATGTTCATTTTAGAGATAAATTAAGCCCTCTCCTTTTGCAGAGGTTTCCTTGGCAGTAGTTTAACTGAGCAAAGGGCTGGATTGGAGTGGAGGACAAACAGAGGATGCCATTAAAGCACAGCACTGAGTAAAGGGTGGGTGATGCTGTTCCTCCCAAAGGAGAGTTCTCTGGTGACAGAATGCTGGGCATGACTGGCATGGGGAAGGGATAAGACTGGAGCATCTGTTGCAATGTAGATCCTCCTGTCCTCCCCCACATTCCAAGAAGAAGGATGTATAAGTACCTGCAGAGTTTACTTTAGCTTCTCAGGTGCAGCAGTCTCTTGGAACCATTCCATGGTTTCCTCACCTATTATTGTGCATTATCTGTCCAACACTCAGGCTGGCAATTCAGGCCAGGTACTGGGCTCTGGGTTTGGGCTTCTATGTATGCCTTTGTGTACATATAAATGTGCAGGGGGGGGTTGGGGTCCCCCCCTTACTTAGAAAACATAGCTCTATAAGTTAAAACCATGTTTGTATGTAAAACCATCTTTTAAATATCTATCTTAGGTACTTATATGGTCCTCATTACCATAGTATCTAAGCATCTCACAATTTTTATTTATCCTCACAAGCCCAATGTGAGGTAGGAAAGTATTGCTATTTCCATTTTACAGATAGGGAACAAGCACAGTGGGACTACTTGATTTGTCCAGGGACACACAGGTGGAAAATGAATTAAACCCAAGTCTCTCACAGCTCAGACTAGCAGCCTAACTACTTGACCATCCTTCCTCTCCTTTTCTTTCCCAAGAACCAATTCTCCTCCTCTTCTGTGCATATACCTCCCCTTGATGGCATAATGGTCAAATAGACCTCCTCATTATGAAAAAAGAAAATCCCCAACAATATTCCATCAGCCATGGAGAACTTCTATAATTCTATATACTGAAAACATTCTTCCTCTTATGTCTGCTCTCAAATGGGAACCTTGCTTTTGTTTTCCTCTGACCATCTCTACCAGAGCTTTTCTAAAACATAAACACTGAGCGACACAGACGCTCTCCTTCGCGCCTGTGAATGAAGGCAATGGCAATCAATGGGGACACGAATAGCTCTGTGCCACGCTCCCTTTTTTCCCTCATGTCTCAAGTCCCTCCACATGTGCGCCAGGAGAAATGTGATGTGATCAACACTCACAATTTTACTGAGAATCATGTGATATTTGGAGTTTTTCTTAAAACAGGTAGCTACAGCTCAGCTGATTGTGACATAACTTCAGCTTTCTTTTAAAAGAAAATGTAAGTTTCTAGCCCTCATGGTTGTAGAGAAAACCTTGAAAACACTGACTAAGTGCACCTATAGGGAAACAGAAGGACAAGAAAAAGAACATCACATATATGATTTATTAAAAGTTTCATGGCTTTTAAAACAATCTCATGATTTTGGAGGCCCGACTAATGATTTTCAAATGTTTGAGGATGGCAATACTGAAAATGAGCTCCATGGATAGCAAGGGGATGGCTTGAGGGGAGATGGAGATGGGCACTGTCTTAACAGAACACAGCAATCAACCATATTCATCATATTTTTATTTCCTTTCTTTATACAGTAAGGGCTTAACTGGGCCATTGTGTGCCACAACTTCCTAGGGAGAGTTCTGAGGGGATTGCCCCTCAGGAGGCACATTTCCTTCTGGAGCTCCCCAGTATGCAGTGAGAGTACTTACATGGCACCATCCCTTTAGGTGGTTCAGCATCTTCTCTCTTTCTTGGTGACTAGATAGCTTTGTTGCACAGTGCAAAGAAGGGGCCAGGACTTGGGCCCATCTTCTTCTCATCCCCACGGCCTTAGCTTGTGCCTCCCAAAGCACTAGACGAGAGCAGCCTCTGGGTTCTCCTGCAAACGTGCCTGACCTTTGCACAGGGAGGATCAGGGCTTCCCCCATGCATGCACAACGGTGCAAAGGCCAGATACAACCTGGCCTTTATATTTTTTCATTGCAGGACTAGCCTTTAAAAATCAATCTATGGCATTGCGATTTCATTAAGTATACCAAGGTCTCCTAGAATAAACATTCAAATCTTTCAGAGTATCACTTTAAAATTAATGTCATTTTCTTAACTGTTTCCATACAAAAGAGATTTACTGCGGGAAAATTCCAAAGCAAATGAAAAACATTTCAATTTTCTCTTCCTCATTTTATTATTTTCTGTTTTATTCTCATTTTTATGTGCCAAATTTTTCCCCCATTAACAAATAACATAACAGAAAATGGAGTTTGGACCTCTATTCATAACTTGATTGCCCTAGATAGTCACCCATTTATGTAGTTTCAAGGATAAAACTTCAATAGGGTGTTTTACCTGCTTAAGAACTAATCAATTGTGTCCATGAATGAAATCACCATTCGTTAGCTGAAGAGAAATATTTCAACACATGTCTTCCTTCACCACAATAGACAAACACATCATTGACTTAAAGTAGGAATTATCAGCCAAGAATTTCAAGGAAACATATTTCTTAGCTCCATACCATTTCAGTGACAGATTCTAAAATGGGAGGGGAAAGAAGGGAAGGGGAGACCAATTACACTTGGGGCATATTGACTTATGTAAATATACCAAACTTATATTAATTATTTGATGAATAGCAAAGTGGAATTAGAATTGTCACAGGAAAGCGAGAAAACATAACTTCTGGAGAACAAGTGTATTAGCTTTAATGGGTGAAAGCTATCAGATTCACTAGCTCCAGGTAATGATGAACACTAGAACATCAATACATTTAGTTAAAAGATTCCCATATTTAGAACATTGCAGTCAGGAGCCCAATGCTAGGAAGCAGCGTGTCCACTGATGTTAATGGGAGTTTAGGATGCACATTATCCCCTAAGAGGTGCTCAGAATTGTGCAGGATTAGGCCCCTCCATTATTAGGAATTAGATATGAACGCCTGGCTGTACTAATGATGGAAAACTATGGTAATACAAATAATAAATCATCAGCACCCAGGTCTTTAATCTATAGATGATCTCAGACCTGATTGTAGTCAGATTTTGCTAAGCATCCTTCTTTCAGGTCTGATAAAAGAAACAATTAAATCCCTTTATGGAGTGTGATAGCTGGAAGGAGAAGAACTCAATACTCCAAACAGGCCTGATCAGAAGCTAAGTCATGTAGACTAACTAGTTCTCTAATTGCAAATTCAGGGGCAAGAGGATCGTTTGGCAAACTGTGCATGAGTGAGCCAGAAAGCCAGGAGAAAATGGGCTGACAGCAAAAGAAGTTGTTGTGAGCATGACCCTCAGGGAGCAAAGAGACAAAGCTCCTTGCAGCACAGAACTAACTGGAAGGGCAGACTTGGAAATGGTGAGCAAGGAAACTGCTAGCTGTTGTTTGTTTCTTCTGTGTTCAGGGAGATAGCACTTTGTGAACTAAACAGGATTACATCAAAGAACATATCTGACTTGTATCATCCATTTCTCTTCCAGCTGGAAACAATCAAGCAAGGCCCTGAATGTTAGTTAATTGTTCAGGCAAAAAGGGGAACAGTATTCACAATGTATGCACCTGATCCTACAAGATGTGGGAAACCTGTAAGGTGATTAGTATCCTTGACTCCCCCTAAAATCAATGGGGCTGTTAAGGGCACTCAGCACCTTGCCAGATCAGACCCTGTATAGGGTATTATGTTTTCCATATACAAAAAGCAACTATATACTTTTGGTCTGAGGCCCTAATTCTGCAAAGCACTTAATCACAGGCTTAAATTCCATTGACTTGAATGGTACTTCAGTATGTGCTTAAAGCTGACCACATGTTTAAGTGCTATGCTGAATCAGAAGCTGACTACTATCTTAGATTGAAGAAAACAAACAAAACATAATAGGCAAAAGAAAAATCTCCATGAGAACAAACAGCCTGTGTTTCCTTTGTAACATGCTGTATTACTTTAACCTCACCAAACTACAGCTATCCCTGCAGACTCTTGGAAATTTAAAAATGCAGTTATAGAAAACAAAATCAGAGCATTTATTTAGCTGCATGCTCTGCAGACCGTATATTACCCATTAACATAAAATATTATTGGAGAAATAAAAGGATTTGTACTTGCCTGAATGGAAGA
Source organism: Mesoclemmys tuberculata (assembly GCA_007922155.1). NCBI lineage: Eukaryota > Metazoa > Chordata > Testudines > Chelidae > Mesoclemmys > Mesoclemmys tuberculata. The sequence continues at coordinate 67,568,796 of ML675603.1, read as the reverse complement.
TATAGCTTTCATAGACAGAGCTGATCAAATTATTTGTTATTAATTTATTCCATTTCACCAACCCAGATGTATTTATTATTCCTAAGTATTCCCCAAATAGTTAATATTAACCATTTTTAACCTAAAGGTTGCTTGTATTTTCTAATTGTGGCACGTAATTGGTTGTTACATGATATTTTCTCTGCTTCTGGATTGGATGACTGAAGCTTTTTAAACAGGAAAATAATCAGTAATGCACTTCCAGTATGAATTTTCAGATGACTAATCAGTCATGCTAAAATCTATAGCACTGTCAAGAATCACAAATGTTTTCATGAAAGCTTTCTGACTATTCATAACACCAAACTTGTCTTTCCATTTGCAGAAATGTTTACCTTTTTGTATTATTTGATGAGCTTTAGTCAAAACTATCAATCCATTTTCTTGGAATTGCTGTGTATTCTGCCTCTTCATTGCTGCTATTTTAGAGACACTTTCTAAACAATAAAATACTGGTATTATTGACTACTACAACCTTTTTGTTGTTGTTTGCAATAACAAGCATGGCATTGCTAAAAAGATTGTTTTGCCTTAAATGAAAAATCTCTCTAAGACTCAAAATGGATCTTTTTAAATTGAATTGAACTAGAACCATTGACTTCCATAGGTTATGAGAAAAACAACCTAATAAACTCACAGACCATTTTATGGCATTTGGCCATTAGTAGTGTATGTATACAGAGAATCTGGTCCATTATCTTTTGGATTTCATACAATGGTAATTCAGAGAAAGTTCTTAAATAAAGAGTGGCTGCCAGTGATGGGTCCTAAGTTGTCCCATATAATACAAAAGTGCAGAGGGGTACAAAAGTAATGCAAGAACACAAAGAATTAGAAACAGTCTGGTATCTACAAGAAATCTCAATAGTCTATTTCTGTGGATATCCAACTAGTTGTATTCAGAATCAATCTTTCTCTGTTTGAATCAACTCCCTCTTTAGCAATGGCAGCATAACTATACCTGTACAATTGGCTGCCTGTCAGGTTCTGTACTTTAGGATACCTTCAACAAGGCTTACAGAGTGCAGAGGGGAATGTAGACCTTGTCTACAATAGGAAATAGCACTATTTCAGCAAGCAGCTTAGAAGAACTGGTGTTGACCAGCATTTGTCCTTGTCTATGCTTACAGCTAACCCCTGGTCAGCACTGGTTCATCTAAAGCAATTGATAACAACTAATGGCTGAAATGTGCTACTTCTTATTGTAGACAAGGGCCCGGATTCTCCAATGACTTGCACCTTATTTAGTAATCTACATCTGTGCAGAGTGGATATAAAAATAATCAGATCAGAATGGTAGAGATTTAGGGCTTGTCTACACAAAAATTGCATTGGTTTAACTAAATCTGCTAGATCAGGCCAATTGTAGTGAAACTAGTTCAACTCTAGACAAGATGTCATACTCACTTTGCACAGGATAAATGACTACATAAGGAGTGAGGCAGCAGAGAATCAGACCCACTGTCTTTAAATTTGTTGGGGCAGCATTACCTTTAGCCCGCTTTTGCAATTTTCTTAGGGGAACAAACTATAGGGAAGAGCTGTTCCCATCCTTTTAATCACCAATTATGCCCCTTTTGGCACACATAAGATTTTATTTTACGGACAGGGAAATGTGGGGTGGGGTGGGGAACCTCAGATAGTTGCTTTCCCCCTTCTTCTAGCTGCCCCACCTTCATTCACCACAGCTTTTCCCAGTTTTGCTTCTCCTCCATATTGAACAGCTGTAGGGAGCATAGGCAACATTGTGAATAGTAACCTATAAATAACAGAATTCTTGCCTCCTCACAAAAATACTCTATGAAAATAAAACAATAAATGTGGGCTTGATTCTATCACTGTTTTATTCCAGGCCAGATCCCACACTGTCTCTTAAGGTTGTACAATGACCAAGCATTTCCCTTTTCACTTTCTTCTCTGCAGCTCCTGAGGAAGAAGAAAAATGGGGGGATGTGTGTCTGCGTGGAAGGGTGAAGCAGTTATGCCAAACAGCTGTCATCAAGGCTATCAAGCTATGAGAATATGAACAAGTGAGATTGCAGAAAATTATGAGGGGGGTTGTAAATGTCTCTGTAAGGAGAAATCCTCCATTACAAGTGGGTGAAACAGTCAAAACTATCTTAAAAATAATCCAGAATAAGTGAAAAGGGGGTTGGGGAGAGGAGAGGAAGGAGGTGACTGTCTCTTTCACAGTGAATGAAATTTGGCAAGTCTGCTGTTACCAGATATATTTTTTTCAGAAAGGAATATTGGTCTATGTGAAAACAAGAGAGAAGAGAAACAACTGGATCTCTCTACAGCTTTTTCCTACAGGGATTCTTTTTTCATTATTATTATCATCATGTTCTTCCCTAGCACAAAGTGATATATATCTATTTCAGTCAGTCTTCTATGTGTTCTGTCGTTTTCTGCAGTATCTATTTATTTAAAATTGTTCTTGCTGTGATAACTTTATTGTATACAGATATTGGTTTCATGAAGGTCCTAGAGGGACAGTATTTACATAGATTTATTCAAATATATTTCACTACCATACAAACAATCTAGTACAGGACACCTAGTTTAAAACAGCAGGTAACACTAAGCAGTTACAATTTTATTTCCATCATCTAAATGAATTACTTGTAAAAAGATAACCCTAATATTTTAAAAGATTCTCCACTTCATAGGAGAGGTAGGAAAGCCACACTCCTGACTGAAATAGCCAACACATCATTCAAAAAAGGAATCTTGTCTTCCTCCTTCAAACACAAAATAGTCCAACCAACACTGGAAAAAACACACCTTGTCTACTTCAGTCCTAGCCAATTGCAACCCAGTGTCAAACTTCTTATTCCTAAGCAAGCTGACACAAGAATTAGCAAAAGGCGAACTAAAAGCTCATCCAGCAATTGAAGTTTACAATCTAAACTGGGCTCAGTCTGGATTCAGGCCAGGACACAGAATCAAAACCACCTTCGTGGCACTAATCGATGAGCTCTTCCTGTCAATGGATAAAGGACAAACATCCATTCTGGTCCTCCATTCATCAGTGTTGACCATGAGATACTGCTGCCTTGCCTAAGAGAGGTGGTAGGAGTAATACACTAAAGTGGTTGGCATCCTTTCTGGATGGATGAACTCAATGAATAGTGATGGGAAACTGCACCTTCATCACTAGAGTCTCATCTGTGGAGTTCCACGAGGTTCAAATCTCTCTACAGTCCTTTTCAACATCTACATAAAACCACTAGGTGAATGGGTCAGGTGAAATGTACTCAAGTGTCAGCAACATGGAGATGACGTACAGCTCTACCTATCCTTCACCACATATGACCACATGACTACCACTTATATGGCTGAGTGCTTGGATGAGATGAGCTCCTAAAAGAGGAACAGCTGGTTGAAGTTAAACCCAAGCAAGACAGACATGATGCTAGTGGGCAGAGGAAAGCGTTTTGAAGAGCTTGCAGCTATGGTACAATCTCTATTAGTTGAATGGACACACTCACAATTGGTCAATTCAGGCTGTAGTCTTGGAGTACTCTTAGAATACTCACTGACACTGAGCTCTCACATAGCACCATCCATGGGTAATGCTTTCTACCATCTCCACTTGGCTAGGAAAGAAACTCCATCCCATTCTTTTGGATGAAGACCTGGCCTCAGTTATACATACCTTCATCACCTCTTAACTGGATTAGAGCAATGCAATATACCTGGGCATAGAGACTTCAGTGCTTAGGAAATGCCAACTAGTTCAGAGCTCTACCATGCTTCTTCTCAACAATGCAGACTCCTGTGAACATATCAAACCTGTCCTCTGTTCTCTTAACTGCCTTCCCATAAGATTTAGAATCAAGTTCAAGCTCTGACCTTATCTTTAAAGTTCTACAGAAACCTGGGCCGAGGATACCAAAAACACTGTTTAAGATGAAGATTGCGGTTGACAACAATGCTTCTATGGCACAATGGAACTCTCAATAATAAAAGTAAAATTAATCTGTGTGGCAAACAGAACTCTCTCCAAGCAGGATGGTGTGAGGTCTAAAACTGTGGTATGAACTCCACAAGTAACTAAGGCCTATTGCAAACCTCACCACTTTCCGCTCCAAGTGCAAGGCACATTTCTTTGACTTTTCCCTCTCTAAACACATAGCAATAGGGGTGAGTATGTGTGTGTACAGTGACAGCATTCAGGGTGAAATCCAGACTAATAAGGGGTTGCGTTACCTCTTATCCTATAACCCTGTGTGCCTCACAATAGAGCCCTGCAAGGGACTATGCTTTTAATTTTGCTCCTCTCCCACCCCGCAGTACCCTCTCCCACCTGCTCCGACATTGTTTCTTGCATGCCATTCAAGTTATTTATATGTCAGGATTATTATTGCTTTTTGAAAAAGATTTAACAGAAAAACTGCTCACAGCACTGACAAGCTGATACAACAGTGGCAGTCTGTGCATGTGATGTCACAGAACAACATAACCTGTGAGTGTGATTCTCTGACCTTCCTTGAGCCAGTGTATTACACAGGATTCAAAGCAAGGGAGATAAACATATATAGGAAAGAGCAGCTCAAACAAAATAAGTAGCAATTTCCCAAATAGGGTACTCTTGGTAAACTGATGAGAGATTTAGTGTTTTCCTGCAAATTTCTGCGGTATGTTTTTTTTTTGCCCACCCAATCCCACCCACAACAAAGTACATTTTACCTGTTCCCGCTATTACAGCAGTGGGTCCTGTGGAGCCTGCAGGATCCCAGTCCCATTGCAGGGCTCTCCCCACAGTGCCTTGCTACTGTAACTCCCTGCCTAGGAAACTCTCAGTCAGCAACAAGCAGGCAGGTCACACATGAAATGTCTGTGTATAACTGCCTCTGTAGTCCAGCAACTCTGACCCAGCAACACACCAGTCATGCCCCTTGGTCTCTACCAGCTTTGGTTACTACTTGCAGGGTGACCCCAGTACACTCCTGGTCTCAGATTTTCCCAAAGCCATGTGGTCTTTCATGACTAGCCCTCTTCTGGGCAGTTCAGATAAATAATAATATTTGTTCCTCTAAAGAACTAAAAGCACATCACAGCTTATTAACTTAACTGGTGTAAATACACCCTTCCATTTAAACACTGAGTTGGTTTATAATAAAAATAACAGTTTATTAACAGTAGGACATAGGTTAAGTGATGCCAAGTAAAAGGAATAAAGTTAGAAATGGTTACAAGCAAATAAAAGTGAAAACACGCATCTAACAGCGTACAACATACTCTAGCAAGGTACAAGCGTTGTTTAAGACGTTTTTCTCACCTATCTTTAGTTCCCAAAGACTTCAACCTTCCCTTGGTTGAAAGATTCATCTTTCTCAGCTTGCAAGACCTCTGGCCTCTTGTGTCTGTCTAGTGATGGATGCCAAAAGTGGCTTCTGTCGTTGCTTATATCTTCCAAAATTCAATGACTTTTGCTTGAAGAGGCAGGATGACCTCATGTTGTTCTTCCCTTTCTGTGGGCTTCCCATTCCCTGATATGTAAATGGCGCTTCTATTGTTTTGATTCTGAATTGATTGTTTTGATGCTTAATTTACAGAGGAGACCTTCTGTCCTTTTTGGGAGGGAACCTGTTTTGCCACAGACTTTAAAACATAGTATCGTCAAGTATCCATATTTCCTCATATAGTGTTAATACGTACATTTCAGAATGATATTAATCACTGTGTCTCTAGCTCTCAGAGAAGATCTCACTCTATATACTTTTATAATAGTGATATTGTATACAACCAGTTGATTCAATTGCTTATCATTTTAGGTTCAACTCCCATCTTTATAAACCAGTAAACTTTTGAAATGGAGTCTTTGGATGGTTACCCCTCAAAGCAAAGTTTATTCAAGCTAAGAGGAAGGTAACATGGAGTCTGGTGGTGAAGGAAGCTCCCTGCTCTTTCCTCCCCCAACTGTGTTGGCTGAAATGCAAAATGTTCTGTTTCCTGCCATTTCTTCCCTCTTCTGTCTTGATGATCCTGTTTACTGCTTATATGTAACTTGAAGTAAACACAAATTCCTTTGTTTAGGACAGTTCTGTTTAACAAATCCCCCGACATACCTAGTTTACACACACTTTAGTCATAATTCTAGCATATGTTCATAATTCTTAATGCCTACCATGTACATACATCATGCAAGAGTGTTAATGATCAGTGAGCTGTTATTTTTCAAATGATACTTCAAAAGGCAGATCAGTACACAGATCAGTACAATAGTATGTAGGGTGTGAATACAGCTGTGCTTAGTGTCATAATCACTATGAAAAAAAGACACTCCACTGCACACGTCTCCTTCTGGAGAGAGAATGAGGGAACAAATGACAGATATGTAGTCACGTTGCCTACTTCATTGCTGGAAGATGCTCAGATACCACAGTTATGAGTGTGGTATAAAAGCCTAAACACAATGGAACAATGCTCTCAAAGCTACAGCTAGAGATAAATATGAAGTTAAAATAAATTTAAAGGAAATGCAAATCGTATCAAAATATTTTTGCCCTTGTGATCCAAGAAGTTAACCACTATTCAGAACTTGCAGGTTGTTTCTGTTAAGAGGAGAAACTAATAAAAGAATTAGCCATTTATTTGATGCGATCCTGTTCATTTACAGAGGATGTACACAAAGTCCTTTGTTCCTTGTACACAGTAGGAATCAAAGAACAGGAGAGCTTCTTTGCTCGCAGTTCCAAAATTCTTTCCAGCCAGCACCCTGTACTAAAAGCTCTCTCTGTCCTTTCTCTTAAGATCATGCTGCAAGTGCTTTTCTTGTGTTTCCTTGGCTTTCTGGTTGCTTCTTTCTGCCTGTTCTCTGGCTGCTGCTTCTCTCTGGACAGCTCTATACCACAGAATTACCATTATAACTACGTTGCTCAGGGGTCTCAAAAATCCACACCCCTGAGCCAACATAGTTATACCGACTTAACCGCTGAAGTAGACAGCACTATCTTCGCGGGAGGGCTTCTTCCTCTTGTTGAGGTGGAGTAACTCAAAGAGCATCTTCATTAAAGCACAGCAGTGGCACTGATGAGTGTTTTAAGTTTAGACCTGCCCTCAGACACACCTCCACTATATAGCAGGCAACTCCCTATGTTTATAGTCAGTCCCCAGCAAAACCCTTCCACCTACATGGCTCCACTTTTGACCAGCCTGTCTTGTGGGTATGTGTTTTGGATGGTGGCTCCTATTGTTTCAGTTATTTTACACCAAAAAGGAGCTTTACTATTTCTTATATATATCCTGAACAAAGGGTGACTATTATGCCCACCAGTTTCTATGATGTTTCACCCAACCACCCTCAGAACAGTATATAAGGGAGTGGTCAGTAAAAGGAGAACTTGAAGAGCATTGGAAAGCTATTGATAGGAACATTTGGGAATAAAAATAAGCATGCATTTTAACTCAATAGAAAAGCATAGGACAGAAGTAGCTTTTCTGGAGGGAAAAATTGCAAATATATTTCTGAAAAGAGAACTGTCACTTTTAAATAGGGATGGTTGGTATGTATGAATACATACACCAGGGTGCGGGTGAGATGTATTGAACATTAACACATTATCCATGCCAAAAAAAAAAAATACGTAGGAGGAAAAGGGGAAGCTCAGAAAATATCCATGTTATTTATATGGGTGTAAGAAAAACAGGGAAATGTCCTCCGTATAAATTATATTTTCCCTAGCTCAAAGATGCTGATCACACTGAGAAAACGTGTGTTAAATCCCCTTAATTAATTTAAGATGGTTTATTTATAAGAACATAAGAATGGTCATACTGGGTCAGCTCAATTATCTATCTAGCCCAGCATCCTGTCTGCCAACAATGGGCAGTGCCAGATGCTTCAGAGGGAATGAGCAGTCTAGTGATCCATCTCCTGTCATCCAGTCCCAGATTCTGGCAGTCAGTTTTAAGCAACGCATAGCATGGGTTGCATCTCAGACCATCTTCGCTAATAGGCACTGACAGACGTGTTCTGCGTGGACGTATCTAATTGATCTATGCTTCTGTACTTTTGTTCTGTTTCACTGGCAGACATTGCTTATATCTGTAAAACTGGGGGTGAAGAAGTGAGGAGGAAGAATGGGTGGCTGTGCTGAGCACTATCAGAATGGATAAACAGCAGCCCAGCTGCAAAGAGCTCATTAAAAAATGTGTATGTTTTCTCTCTTTCCCGGACTTTGTCTTTAGAAGTGTGTTTTCTTCAGGACACTCTGCTACCGTATGTCTGCAGAATGCGTAGCATGTTGTACCTGGTAAATGGCAGGGACAATCATTCTGAACCCATAGCTGAATATGCAGAGAAAAACACAAAAGAGAATAACCTAAAATTCACCAGGCCGGGCATAAATCCCCTTCAAGGGGATGGGATCCGGGACTGAGTTGAAGGGAGGGGAACTGTTTCTAGATCTCTCTTCCTTCCTTGCGCCTCCCCTCTCCCACAGCGATCTTCTCAATCAGCCTGTGGCCTGAGAGCCAGAGAATAGATCAATAGGAAGCTGTCTCGTTTTCTTCCCCCACCGCCCACCGAGGGTAACAACAGCCCGAGACGCGCGCACACTGGGTGGGGCTCATGCGTCTGGGCCGCCAGAAACCCCCCCACACCCACCCTCCTCGTATGAGCCTCATCCCTGAGGCACGTGGCTGCCAAGCCGCGGGCGCAGGCTGGGCGGGCGGCGCGCGCACCACCACTGTCTGCGCCCCAGAGGCGGGCGTCTCCCGGCCCCGCCCTCTCCGAGTTCCCAACATCCGGGTACCTGAGTGTCTCATCAGCCGGGTCGCGCCACAGCCCAGCTCGCGCAGGCTGGGCTGTCTCTCCCCCGTTGAGGCGGACCCGGCCGGGAGGGAGCGGAGCGCAGGGAAGATGGCGGCGGCGCGAGCCGGCTCCTTCGGTTCCTCTTCCTCCTCGCCGGGGGGCGGCGCGGCCGCCGGCTTCACCGCCAACAACCACGCGGAGCCGCGGCGGGCGGGCGGTGAGGAGGACGATGGGCAGAACCTCTGGTAACCGCCCACCCCACCCCGCCGGGCCGACGCCGACCGTTACCGTCTAGCGCGCGCCCCCGCCCGGAGCCCAGAGTGTGTGGGGGGAGGGGCGTTCTTGTGAGGCCAAGTGGCGGGATGGATGCGGGGGGGCTGCTCCGAGCAGCGGCCCCGGACCCATCCTCCTCGTGCGCGCCGCCGCCCATCCCTTGCGGGGGGAGGGTCCTCGCTCCTGCAGACACGGGCCTGGTCCCTTCCTGACCCGGTTCTCTTCCCCGCCTCAGGTCCTGTATCCTCAGCGAGGTGTCCACACGCTCCAGGTCTAAACTGCCTTCGGGGAAAAACGTCCTGCTGCTGGGTAAGTCAGCGTCATCCTGCCCCCGGGGAGGGGTCTGGTCTGGCGCCGGGAAGGGGGAAGAGCGGGCGAGTTTATTACTACTGGGTGCCTGGGGCTAGGTTAGCTTAGTGCCCCATGGTGCTGCTGGGCGGGACAAGTCGCACCCCACGTCTCTCTAGTGCCTCTCCCCAGTAGGAGAAGTGGTTGCCCCCCTGAGGCAACCTTTTGGAGGGTGGAGCTTGCCATCTGTCTTCCTCTGGCCAGGGTGGGTTCCACTGCATGGGTGAGAGGTTCCCTCAGCATCTTCCTCATCCAGGCTGTCTGCACGCTGTACACACTCTCAAAATCTGTGCCCAGGCAGAAGGTCCTTGCAGAGTCCAGGGCTGCTGCTTCTTGTTAGCCAGGTGGGCAGGATAGAGGCTGTTTGGGGGGGGTCCTGATTGGGTCCTGCCCACACGCACGGTACTTGTCAGCAGCGTAATCATCATGATGTTGTGCAGCAGCAGCTGCTTGCCTGATACTGCTGCTGGTTTTCTTTGTGCTTTGCTTTGTCCACCCAGTGCCTGCGTCCAAACCCTGCCTTGCATGTGGTAGTGCTTAGGAGTGAGGAGATGGCATTTACTGTGGTATGAGGATGATTAGAGTTATTGCTGAGGGTAGAGGTCAGAACTAGAAGTGATAGTGGTAAATAACATGCAATCCTGAAAAATACAGAAATCTTATGGGTGGGAAGGGACAGATGCACTCACTTCTTGACAGAAAAGCTATTAAACAGCCAAGAACAGACAACTTAAGCCTTCAGGCATGAGTTGATGATTTTCTTTACTATGTTCCCTTACAACACACAGCCCTGCAAAGAGTTTTGTGTTAGTATTAGGAAACCATGTCTTACGATCCTGGAAGAGACAGCATTTGTGGTCTCCAGCAAAGCTTTGTGTGGAGAGTTTGTCATGTTTATCTGTTGGTTAATGTCCCTTGAGAGAGTGATTGAGATTAGCTTATTCCTAAAGAAATCAGTGTCATTTTTCTCCTTTGTATAAATTTAAATGGTGACTCAAGGTGGTCACTATGGATGAAAATGCCATGCTGCAAGGATGAGGTGGTTATCTAGTACAACAGGCTTAGGTCTCATTATTTTAAATCAGTTTTTGTATATTATGAAGTGGGATGTTGAGAGAGTCCTCCTAACTGCCTCATGTTCCTAGCTAGCTTGTGTGTTTTGTTTCAGGTTTTCTTGTATGAAATGACTGAAGTTGGTAGTTATCAGGATTATTTTTTATGGTAAGCATCTTTTGAAAACTAAGTAGGTTGATTTATTCATGCTTGACTGTAGAAATTTCTTTTCAGGTGTGGCTGCCAATATTATTCTTTTTCCCTCTCTCTCTCTCTCTCTCTTCCTGCTCTAGCCTCAGAGCATATTGACCATCCTTTAAAGGCATCATGGAATACCAGGCACTATAACATGCTGTTTTAATTTAAATGAGACATTTAATGTCAGTTGTGATACACAAATAGAATGTGATTCTATTTACTTCTTTTTAAAAACTTTTTACATGCTGTCCCATAGGGCTCAACTTCTTCCACATACTTGCTTAAAATATCATTACGTAGGGCTGTGGAGACCGACCTGATGCAACATGGATGTTGCATTTTGGGCTGTAATACAAACCCAGAACCTTTGACTACAGATTTTCTAAAAAGACTAGCTCATACTCAAGACTTGAAGAAAATTACCAATCACCTGGTAGCTAGAAGCAGGTAACTTAAAAATAAAAATGGGGTTATCACCAGTGAAATCCATGAGTGAGAGAATACTAGCCCTGGTGAGAATACAATCTGCTACCCCCAGATGCTGCATTATATCCAGATCCTGTCTTGTGGTCTGCTTGTGGAACTTCATATTTTATATCTACCTGTAGCTAGTAGGTGTTTTATAGTTCTCCTTTTCCCTCTTCAAGGGAAAAGAAGCTTGCTCTCTCCTCGTCTGCAGCTGCCATCATGAGGAGGGAGTGAGGTGACAAGGTCTCCACTACTCTACACTTCCCCAACCACTTTTGAGACCTCTTCATCTATGATAACTTAGTGCCTGCTTTTGCTGCTCATAACTTTGATCAGTCCCAGCACATGATTCTTGTCACCTTCATTTTTTCCCAAAAGCTTTTGAATAGCAGCCATAAAACTGACCTATTTTGTTACTTCATTCTGCTGCTTGGTGGAAAATTTCTGAGCAAGCAGCAACAGCAGAGGTCCTGGTCTGCTCTGTCTGCAGATTCGTGATGGCAACAATGTATTGGTTTAAAGTTCAAATTTGGAAGTTCAGGTTTGCCACAAGAAGGGCTAGAAACTTAATTTTCTTGGGGCCAGCTTAAATTCTATAGAGATTCTGATATAGGGTTTTCCTCATTCGCCAGAACAATTTTTTTCATTTGCATAGGGCAGTTGCATTTTTCAATTCCTGTTTATACTTATATATTCAGTTGTACTGAGACGTTAGTTACTGGGGCTATTTGGCACATTTTTCTAGCAATTTCAGTATTTTTCGGGTTGTTTTTGGAAATCAGATATTTGGTATGTTAGAGAGAGAAGGTGAGTGAGATAATATCTTTTTGAGCTCTCAGGTCTGTGTAAGCTCAAAAGTTTGTCTCTTTCACCAATGGAAGTTAGTTCAATAAAAGATATTACCTCACCTGCCTTGTCTCTCTGATATGCTAGGACCAACACGGATGCAAAAATATTGCAAACAGGTATATTAAAAGTAATTTAAGAGACCTTGACGGAAGACTTTGAAGAACTTAGGTTTGGCAAGCCAGTCAAATAATATTAATTGACCACCTATTTGACCATGGTCAAATATTCCAGCAAGAATGTCCTGTAGTGGCCTGCCTTTTTGTTTGTATCATGGTGTCATTCTTTTATTTTTTAGAACTGCACTTCATTGTGCTTCACATTTTTCTCAATTAAAATAAAGTTAAGTAACTTGTTTTCTGTAATTAGGCATAAGTATCTAATAGTCATAAGGCATACCTGATACAGATGTCTCAATATCGGCTTCCTGTAAGCATCTAGATGAGTGGCTGTTTAGATTGCCATCTGTTCTGCTCAGTTTAGTGTTGAAGGTAATAGGTGTGGTGAGGTTTGCCAGTATCTTCTTTGGAGTTTCTGGCTGATAGTGGCAGGAAAATTGGTATTAGACTTATGATAAAAGGGGAAAGTCTTTTGTCCCTTATATTGTAATTTTTATATACACATTGAACTAATTACTGGAATGAAGGAGGGAGCAACTAATATTTTTTAGTAAGTTGTCATACAGATGAACTGCAGCATGGTGAATATCATGTAGATGTCTTGAGTTCAGATATCCCAACTAATAACTTTAAGTAAATTGAGAAATGGATTCAGTCAGTAACATACTAAATTGTTCTAATATGCACAAGGCAACTGAAAGACTCCCTAAATTGTAAGGTAACAAATCAGCTGCTTCCTTTCTGGTCACTTGCATTCTCATAAAATCTGTCTAGCATATTGCCACTAAAATTCTCACCACTTGCTTTTACTATGTCAAATTATTTGGAAACCTTCAATGAGTTCTGGTGCTCTTCCATACTATGCTAAAACATATTCCTAACTTCAAGAGCTAAACACCTCTGCCCATTTAAACTGTGTTTTTAAACTGAATGTAATTCCTCCATTTATTTAGCTTTACTTGATGTTAAGGGCTTCTTTGAGTTTAGTGAGCAGTCTTAAGAATGTGTGTGTGTAATCTTTTTTATTTTTTGCCTGGTTGCCTCCATATTTTTTCTGAACTCCAAGCATCCCACTTCTCAGGACTAAACCATCTGTGTCTGAGGGTGAGACCCTGCTCCTGTCAAATGGCTGCCAGGAGGTCTGGAGAGAGGAGGGGAGGGATCTCAAGCTTAGCTTCCACAGTCTTCCGTGAAGCCTATGCCTAATAATAGCTAATTTATCTACTTACACTCTTCTGTTCATGAAGGGGGGAAGAAATGGGAATGGCCACTGCTGTAATAAATCTAATGTGCAGTCCAGTTGTTTTCCTAGTTGAACAGATGAGTAAACTCTTCACTTGTGTCCTGATCACCTTTATCCATGGGTTGTGTTGAGCTGCTATTTGGTGACATACTAGTTTGGCACTACTATGGATTTAATTGGTTTCCATAGAATTTTAAGCTTCATTCTTTAAAAAGAAGGGGGGGGGGAAGGGTGAAACAAAATCTACTCCTTCCTTCTTCGTCCCCAACACACACAATCCTTTCCCTTCCACATGGAAAGAAAACCTTCTGAATGTGAACCCTGTTTAAGTCTGCAGATTGAAACAGTAACTCTGAGCGCTTTCGTTCATCAGAGGCATTAACTCTGAACCCTAATATTAGTGGGTCATAAAACTTGCGAGACCTAGAGTCATAGCCTATATTCAGTACTAGGTTTGAAAATTCCCCACCAGTGGCAAATAAAAATTTTCCCTAACTAGTGCAAGAATTCCAGCTCAATGAGTTTCCACAGAAAGAAGATTTTGTTTAAAACCTTATGCCTGCAAAATGAACTTTCATAATATGAATTGATGCAGTTTTCTTAGAACTGCTAACACTGTTCCAGTTCCTATTTTGCTAATAACTTTCCCAAGCAGGAACAGAATTAAATTTTCCTTGGTCAGTTTCATTGATGTTCAGAACTCTGTGAACAGTTATAAAATTATATGAATCATAATTGTTACCTTTCTTCTGCTTGACCAATAGAGTGGGTATTGGAGCTATTTGTGGAAGCAGACCCAAAAGTGAGGGATCGTGAAGGTATAGTGTAAGAGATCGGGACGGTGATGGATCTCTCACACATGGTAGGGTGGGAAAGTCTTTCCTTCCAATAGGTAGTTTGGGGTGGAGAATGGATATTCAAATGTCAGATATAATGAGGCTCATACAAAAGAGAACCTAAGACCCTGTTCTGGGGCTATCTTTATCAGAGCAAATCCCAAAGGGACATAGCCTCCTTGGAGATTGAGCACCAGCCAGATTGAGGTGGTCTAGCTGAATATTCAGTGTGTCCCTCGCTGGCTCTCATTGTATTGTTTGAGGATTCAGCTACCAATTTTACATTTGCCACCAATATATAGGATACTGGAATGGCCATATCACAAGATTTAATTGGTCATCTTTGCTTCACTGGCAGAGAAACTTTTGGCTGTGTCAGCTATAAGATCAATTAAGCAGATTGTCTTAAGTGGTTGGCTTCAGCATAAACATCTCATGACGTAGAATGTACCAACCTGAGAGGGCAGGGTCTAGGGACTGCTTCCTAATAAAAATTCCAACATCCTTTAATCTCTCCCTCCCTTTCCAACACCCTCCTCCCCGCCTTCCTTCATATTGGCCTCTAGTTATTAGATGTCCCTTTTTCAGCCCCAATTATAGCATTACTGCTATGACTGATCTCTCAGAAACATCTAGCTATTCTGGAGTTGTAGGTGGAGCTTAACTGCAGTAATACTTTTCTTTCCCAGTATGACCTGTTTACTTGTATCATGTACTACTATAAAAAAGAAATATAGTAACATCTTTTAGTCCTCATCTCAAGAGCATTACTTAATAATTTAAAAAAAAAATTAACATCTAAAAACAGCACAAAGAACACAGTAAGGAAAATGCATTCAATACAGTGAACTTAAATTATTTGAAAAATGCTACTTATAAAGTTTAACTTGTTTGTTAAATTATATTTAGCTTCAGTGTAACCTGTATATTCAGAACTTGGATGATGTGATGGTTTTTATAGACGTGCCCAAGATTAATCATTGGATTAAATTATGGATCTTGTTCTTTGTCTTTTTACAAGTAGTTGGTGAAGATGAGCCAAATTTAGTCTTTGCATTGCGAAAGGTGTTTTTCAGTAATATTATGTGTAGTTTATCTGAAGTCTCTTGTATCACTTACTGTAGGCTGTAGAGGTTAAAATAATGGCTTTACTGTTTCACCAGTGCTATTGGGATAGTGTTATATATTAATTATTCTTGAAAATAGTTGTAGTTCACATAACGTAAGGCTTAAGAAGTTGAAGATTTGTGCTACTACTGATATAATTCTTATAATGCTGTTCCAGTATCCCTTTGGTTTCAGGTATGCCCACATCATGTGGAGTAGATTTCCTTTCTAGATTTTACATCTTTGACACCTGAGGCTTAGGTTTGATTTTTACATATTCTACCAGTCTGGTAAAGGGAGGTTGGGTCTCTTCTGTTTCAGAGTTCCCTTGAGGATAATCTCTGAAGAGGAAGGAAAGAGTCTACCTATTTTGATTCTTTAAGAAGAATACAGAGTCCTAAAAGGCTTTTAAAAAAATTCTGCTGGTGTCTTGTAAGGAATGCTAAGTGTAGTCTTCCCTGGATTTGCTGGAGGATTTGAGCTTTAGAAATAGGTATTGTGTTCTCAGAGAGACCAGAACCACGTTTAACAGTCAGAATAAAAATAATTTCCCCTTTCATTTTCACTTGTGACATGTCATCTTAAAATTTTAAAATCATCATAAGCCTGTCAGTTCTCAAGTAATCCATAGTGTCTAAGAAAGACAAGGCAAACAAGACCTGAATTTTTAATGTGAAAAACAAAACCAGAAAACTACAAACCTGTTTCAGGCCTTAAAAAATCATAAAGGAGCAAAAAAAGCCTGTCATATTTTTAAATGAGACTTATGAAAGCTTGTTTCTCTGCCATGTGGATCATTGTCAACAACAAAACGTGAAGGATTCTATTGTGGTGGATGCTTCATTTAGAGAAAGAAGGAGAATTTTTTTTGTTCCCTCCCATCAGCAGCCCATAGTCTCACTTATGGAGAAGCATGGCAACACAGTGAAATTTACAATACACCAGTTTTCTTTGCTGCAGTCCATAACAAGGGTTGAAGTTAGTGAGATTTATTTTTAGGACAAAAAAAATCAAGGTAAGGGAGAATTAAAAGTAAAGACGAAAACATTAGGCTGGACAGGAAATAGCAGACACAAGATGAGGGAATATTGTGCTTCAATTAGGATGGATAAGGGTGCACTTCAAATGTAGTGGCCATGTATTACTCAAGGGCTGCAAAAATATGTGGTTGGGGCAGTAGGATCTATGGCAAGACTTCAGTGGGAAACTTACATGCCTGGTTACTCCCGGCAGCCAAAAAGGTATTGTGCTGAGCTTTGCTACCCTTCTTATATGGAATAGAAATAAAAACTTAATTGTGGGCAGGACAGTTTACTCTACTTGTAGCTTTGGATGGGTTTGTTTACCATTTTGAAATAGAGGTGTTTAGCTAATCTACAGTTTGAGGGGTTTGACATGAAGCATTCAAGCTATTGGTGCAGCTCTTATTGGTGGAAGCTGGTTTGAGCTGGAAGCTTCAGTTGAATAGCTGATAGTGTATATGAGGGAGATTTTCTTTTGGGGAGGAGACTGTACATAACCCATTTTGAACTGTTTTGGGTGCAGGAAACACTTCTCTCTTCTCCAAGTAATTGACCATGCTTTTAGATCTACAGATGAGAAACACTGTACCGAAGCGAAGTCTTTTTACTCTTAAAGAGGCAGTGCTTGGCCTTAGTTAACTGTGACCTTTTGAAGATAAAACCATTACCTTAGTACCAGAATTGACTGAGGGAGTCAGTGCAGAGTGCTTGTGTGAGATGGCTGGACTGTTGCAGTTAGGAGACAGGCTGCAGTATATTGTGTAAGCTGAGGTGCCACATGGTGCTCTCTATCAAATATAATAAACCATGTTGCTGTAGTATAGTCTAGATGTTACATGGACATGGATCACAGTAAATTGGAGGGAAATTTTCTTAAACAATGACCAAAAAATGCTTTTTGGATTGCTTCTGTTTGTGTCTAGGTGGAGGCATGAGTGAAAGTATACAACACTTTCATAGTACAGAGGGCAAATAGAGGTGCAATTGTAGTTTCTGGTAATTGATCAAAATGCTTCACCTTACTTGCATTACCAGTTATCATTATAATGCTGTCAGCTATTTTTACTGAAACTTTCATATGGTCAGACTGCCTAATTAGGGACAGTAATTCAGCAAAAAACCACAAGAAGATATTTGCTTCTGATTCTGCTTTTGGTGGTTTGGTTCTTCTGGCTGCTGTTAATCTTTGTTTGTTCTTCTGGACTTTCCTCTCATCTGGGTTTTTTCCTGCTTGTTAAATCACAGAGATACACTTAAACTGACGGAGATGTTATCTGTACAAATAAGACAATTTCTCTTACCTGTGAACTTGTACAGGAAAAAGAGATCTGATTCTGTTTCTGACTTGCAGATGTGTGACTTCTCTGTTCCTATTTCTGCATCTATAAAATGAGGGTGCCTGTCAGGATTTTTGATATTTAGTACATCTTTGTAAAGCATTAAAACTTGCATTCAGCCTTCAATCCCAGAATCTTAAAGTATCACTGTTACCTCAGTCCAGAGGACCTCTTCCTATGCTACAGTTAGATACTGCTTCTTTTAGTTATCAAAGTATGGCTATATATTAATGAAATTCTTAAGCAGTTTCTTTTTGAAGTTGTGTTCTATTTTATTTTTGTCTTGGGGCTCAAAATACCAGTATAGTGCCCTCTGTATGAGAGTGTCACTGTAACTCTGCCCTCTAGAATGGTTTTGAAATCGTTTTTAGGAAAAAGCACAAGCAAAACAGCTGTTTTTGTTTTATACAGAACTTGAATCAAATGCAACACTGTTTACTTAGGTAACTCCTACAGATATCTGCATACTGTGCATCAGTTCTGACATGATACTCGAAAAAGGGCTGCTGAAGTCAACTAAAATGTTTTGGGCAGCTGATGATTAACCCTGTCTTTCCTCCCACAAAGAGCAGGCAGCTTGTGTTTCGTACTCACCCCTCCTGGATCCTACGAAGCACTAATGTTCATTTTTGTGTTCCATCTGATTGATGACACAGAACTTTTTGTAAACATGTACGGTCTGCTACCTAATGGAGAGTGGGAAAACAGCTTGGAGATTTCTTAGAGAAGGATCATAATTAGACAGGTCCTCATGCTCAATCGTCTATCTTGTTTAAGGTTGCAGTTCATCTCTTCCCTCTCTGTCTCCCTAAAACAAAAAGACCTCTGCTTTCTTGATGTGAAAGTGCTGACAGAAGGTCTGCTGCTACTTCCTTAATTGTTCTGATACCTGTTTAAAGCTGGCTGGTATAGGTTGATTAGAGGCAGTTCTATAGAAGTTCTGTAGTTCTCACTGTTAGAGTGCTAGGATAAATATTTACATGTGTTGCAACCTTACCTTGCTGCAATTATGAACTTCATATTGATTCTCTTCCCAAATTTCTCTTGTCTGAGGTTCATGTCATTTGATGAGCATTGTAAAACAAAAAATAAAGGAATTTTTTAAAATGATATATTGACAGAGGGTGTCTTCAAAAGGCTGTAGTAGCTACCCATTCACAATCTGATGAGGTTTGGTTTATTTGGATATTTATACTATTGATTGCACTGTCAATGTTCTGGTCATTTACTAGTACAACTTACGTTAAAGCATTTGATGCTCACTTGTCTTTTCAAGCATACTATATTCTTTACCACTTAATTGCCTCCAACGTACAAAAGGATATAAGTTCTCAAATTTAAGTGGTCATTCATCTAAAGAATCTGGTTTAAATTTCATTTTTTTTTTTTTTTTTTTTTTGGGCAGAGCATTCTGTTTTCTTTAAGAGGATGAACAAGACACAACTAAATAAGATGCGTTAACTGGGAGTTGACTTCATAGGAGGCCCTTTAGCAAATATAATTGTTAAACAAGTTACTTCTTGCTAGTGATTCATTCTCCACATTTGTGCCAACCTCTCCCCTCTCTCCCCCAAAAAAGTTGTCTTGTGCTGTGCCAGTTACCATTGACTCTTCTATGTCTACTCTAATTCAAGACAAAATTATTGGAGAGTTCCGGTATGAGTAAAAATAAAACACCAGTTCATGCTTTGTCTTGACTTCAACTGAAGCTTAGCATTGTGGTGGTGACTTTAGGCTATCAGGAAATGGGTGCTGCTCTTGTACAGTGCTTGCTTATCCCCTTTATGATATAAAATAAAATGTTGCCTGTAGAAAGCACATTCTGAAATCTTAACTATACAAGAAAAAAATGACTGACCCATAATCAACAGTATCACTGTACTGTTGGTAGAGTGTAAGTGCTAGTAGCGTAGACTGCTCAAGTGTTCAGAGATTGTTTTCATAACTTAATAAAAATGTCTGCAAACTGTCTAAAGTACAAATTCTTCTGTTGCTAGTACAATTGGAGCTGCTGTGGTGCAGAAAATGCTTATGAAGTTTCCTAGTGTAGACAACATCTATTAGCCTTCACTACTAGTATGACATTAAAGCAATAAAAAAATTGCATCCAAGAACAGTAACTGATCTTCCCTAAATTGAGTGCCTTAAAACTGGTAAGAAAATAAATGACTTTTTAAAAATAGTGATCATGAAGCTGCCTATGCCACTTGTCTGTGCTGATTGAGACATTGCCTTGTTATAGAAGGTAACATGGCAGAATTTCAAAGAAATCTTGGCAAAATTAAAGCAATTTCAGCAGCATACATGCCTGCATAGCAGCTTGTGATAGAAAGTCTTGCCATTTGTTCCTGAGTGACAAATTTAGGAAGTCCAGCTGAAAATTTGCAGCAGAAAGCATAACCATGGGTGCTCCTTTCACACATGGTAAGGGAAGCTTGAACTCTTTCTGTGGCCGGCAAAAATTTTAATTAGGAGAACTAACTTCTATACAACAAACTAGAGATCCTCAAAAGGAAAAAACATCAGACTTTTTGAAGTTGTAAAATATAACTTGCATTTTTTTTTTTTTTTTGGAGAAATGGCTGTGCTTTTATTAAATTTAGAAACCTTGGAATATAAGCTATATTTTTGCTTTTGTACTAGCAAAACCGAAAGATACAACTTCACTTTAGTTGTAATTCCCTGTTCTTTCTTGTTTAAAATGTCTTAAATTTTCCTTTTGGTCTTTAAGTTTTTTTAATCCCAAAAGGATAATTAGATAAGCAGGACTTTTTAGCATTTTATAAAATTCTTAAACCTCTTTTGGCACAAAACTAAACCCAAAACCAAACTTCACATATGACTTGACTCACTGGTGAATGTAAATTGGGATAAGTTTAAAATCTCGAAAATGCACTGCCTCGGTAATCTGTGGTGTTACAAATGTAGCCATGAAATCCTCTGCAAAAGAACATTTCTCAACCCCTGCTGAATGAGAACTTTTCATTATGAAGCATAATGGTAAAATAACTTTCCTAAAAAAAAAATCTTCAGACAATGCACCAGAGTTTAGTGAGTGTTAACTATATGTGGGAAGCTTGAAGAGTCTGCTACGACATTAAGATAATTAGGGACAAAAACAATCTGACCAAGATACTATATTTCTTAAAGGACACATTTTTCATTTTATCTTATAAACCAGTTAACATTTACTTGTAAATTCTCAGAACTCATTTTGTACTCAAAAGTAAGTATTTGTAATTTTGAGGATGTACATATAAAATATAGTGTAATAAGTGGTTATTTCCTGCTTTATATGCAAAATTCAGTGTGTCCTTAACTATAGAACTCCAAGTGGCACTTCTATAATATGATTTCTATGATAATACCCCCCTGAGCTGTGGAAACATTAACTTATTGAGAAGAATCACTGGCAGCATTTGAATCAGTTCTCTACTTAGGATCATGCTGCAAGGTCCTTTTGACCTCTAGGCTTCTTTGGGAGATGAATGCATGACTAGTGTGAGGGAATGAAGAGAACATCAACTCTTTGTTGGACATTATTCTAATTGATCAATTGGGTAGGAAGAAAGATACCACAACAGATACCTGTTTAAAACCGTGTTCTACGTCTTTCAGGAGACCAAGCTTCCTCCAGTTTTATAAAATAAGGATAAAAGAAACAGATGTGTCCCCATTAGATTGTCATACTTGAGTAATATTCACTACTACTATAGTGATATCCAGGATACTTTGTTTGAAATAGTGTTCCTTTGTTGGCTATGAAACTTAAACCTTATTTTACCAGGATATAAAAAGTCAACTTTAGCTTCAAAAGGTGTCTGCTATTTCAGTTGCATGCAGGTGGCTGAAATATTCAATCGTTTTCTCAATACTAACTTTTAAATATTTTTTTAAAAATTTCAGTTAAATGTACAGGTAACCAAAATACATTATGCCTTCTAGTGCATAATATATTAAACATTACATAGCATAAAATGTGTTAAAGAAAGTACAGGCAGTAAGAGAGGGCAATGACAATGAAAACATTAATTGACAAAATAGTAAGATTGCACAATAATACAAGGGCCACTGTTCACAGACTGAATGTAGTGAGTGAGGTTCAACTCGTATTAAAAGGGAAAATAGATAAGAGGCTATCTCAACCTGAGTACAAATCAGATTCTGAAGACGTTCTATAAAGCGGGAATCATTAAAATAAAACTCTTTTCTCATCCTCAATAAGGGGGAAGTAAGATTTTGCTGTTGTGTATTCTGAGAGAATGCTCTTATGAGACCCTTCCAAGTATGTTCACATCTGTGTGTACCTCAGAACTTTGACTTGTGATGAATATGGTAACCAACTCTTTTCACCCACAGTAATTTCCCTTGCATTTTTTTCCTGTTGAATCAAACATTAAAATAGTGGCTGGATAAGATAATTTTGATGAAAGCACAGACTGTTGCACTTCAGGATTGAGGGAGGGATTAAGTTTTTCTTTGTGGTGTTTGTGGAATAATGCCTATGGACATTGTTCCCTAACATTTTCCATTATAATCCACTGTTCTCATTTGCTTATAATTTTGCCAAACTTTAACCACTCTGGATACATTTTTCCATACCTGTTCACTCTTTCTGCATGATAAAGACAGAGCAAAAAGGATGCAGCCACTTTGAGAACGAGGCTAGAATACGTAGTGCTTCTAATGTTAAATTTTCTGATTGGTTTTTAAAAAGCTCTTACGGCTCTGGTTTGGAGTATGACTAGAAATTTGGCATAGATGCCTTTTGTGCTCTTTATGACACATATGCTTGGATTTATTGGAACTAAAATCCTTTCAAAATCTTGTGCACATGCAACAGATTTATTTTTCTACTCTTGCTGCTTTATTTTCAGACCATTTCAGCTGAACTGTGTATATGCTCTCAGGCCTTGTGAGCTGCCTGCCTGCTGGCTTACTCTTTCCCATCAAAATATCTTTTAGCTTGCAGGAGGGTACACGTCTGGCGGGGAGCCAGGAAATTATAAGCATTATGCTGCCATCTAGTTACATGATCATATACTTTGTCTTCTGGGACCACTGGTTCATTTAGTGGACAAGATAATGAATGTGCTCCCTCACTCACTGAACACTAGCTCCATTATTTGCTAGTACTGCATCAGATGTACATTACAGAATTAGGTTTTTGCCACCAGGACAACTTCAGGAAGTTTGTCCTACAATGATAGTCGAGCAGTTTTAGCAATTCTCAACTGAACCCTGTCATGCTGTACTCAATACACAATCTTATAAGCAGTGCTCACAGCTGTTAACAGAGGCAACTATAGTACAGAGGTTTTCAACTTCTTTGATACTACAGCCATCTCCTGCTGCTCAGTATTGGAGATGTGGGTTGGTTGCAACCTTGGGGTGAAGAATTCATTCAAATTAACACTCTTTTTATGGGGAAATTTGGAGAACAAGTGCCAGGTCCCAGCAGGGTAGGGAGAAAAAAAGGTGTGCCTTCGCTGTAACAAAACGGTGAGTTCTGTGGCAAAAATGCCAAATTCTCTGTCATATTGGGAAAAATGCCACTGTCGTTGGCAACAGAATTTCATTGTCCACACAACCTTCACTGAGATGGATGGGATAGTTAGCACTTCTTTAGAGCTGTTGTTTCAGACTGCATGTGTATTTAGGTAGGCATCACTTAGTTTGTTTTTGATGTGATATCTGCAACCATAAGGGCTAGAAGCCTTTTTAAAAAAGAAAATAGAAGAAATTGTGACACTCCTTTCCATACACACACTCTTTAACCCACCCCTGTAATTGACTGCTTACCATCCTGATAGAGAGCTGACATGCAGTCTGCAGTAGTGGGAGCAGGGAACTATTTTTGGGAAAGCCAATCATCTGTAGAAAAACATGGTTCCTTTTTTCTTTTCCCAGCCCTCAACTGAAGACATTTGTACAGTCTTCTTAAAAGCAGTTAAATGCAAAACATTAAGGTTTAGATTACTGCACTTTCCAATTGTGTCCAATATTGTATTTGTAATATTCTTAAATAGTATACTTGCTGTCTATTGTGTGGCTTAATTTTAAAAAAAATGTTAATGATTGTGCAATGCTCTGACAATCTTAATTAAGATAAAGGAAATAACATTAACAATACTACAATGGAAAAATTATAATGGTGGTAGATAAAAATTAGAAATAGACATGATTATTTATGTTGAGGCTGATTATATTTATATGTGTATATGTATGTATGTATTTGGAGTAAATCGAATACCATACATTTTCAGATTTGCATAAGCTTCTAGCTGAGTGACTCCCATTGTTACCTGATATTTCACTTTACCCAAAAGAGAGCTGTAAGTAGGTAACATTATTGACTTAGAGATTTGATCTATATTAACTTTGTTTTTTGTTTTTTGTTTTTTTTCCTAGGGGAAGATGGTGCAGGTAAAACTAGCTTAATAGGCAAACTTCAAGGAATAGAAGAGTACAAGAAAGGAAGAGGAATGGAGTACTTGTACTTAAATGTGCATGATGAAGATAGAGATGGTAAGTATCAGTTGTGTATCCGCAACAGTGAGAAGATTTTAATTCCAGTCTTGATGGTTTACAGTTCTTATAATGGGATCTGGAATTTTTAATTTTCCAGGTCACTTGCTCAGTTTTAGCTTAAGTCATTAGTAACACTTGCTTTCAAGTAGCTGTTTGGGTTATGTGAAATGTGTCCAGTTCCCAATAAACAGTTATCTTTGTGACCCATACAGGCCTACGGCAGTCCACCTTAAAATACTAAGGTCAGGGCAAGCTGCAAAAAGAAGAGTAGGTTCTCCCGAAACTGGTGACTAACACTGAAGTTAGATTCACTAACCAGTCACAAACAGTGCTCCTGATTCCCCACACCTGGTCATCGAGCAGCTGAACAAGAAGTTACACAATCTCCTTTATTGCATTTCAGTATCTGGCCCCCAATCAGCAGCTAGGTCCAATAAAGTGAGGAATTTATTTTAAAAACCTCTATCCACTTTACCAAAATGTTCTCCTGATCTCCAAAGAATCAGCCACATTACCAGATCAGTATTAGTTTGGATCCTTCCTAAAATACCATGCTGTGAGCTGATCCTTTAGTATCTAAAACTGTAGTTTTATTGTGAAAGGAAAGAAACAAGAAGAGAGATGTTAAATGATCAGAACAATCAGATACATACAAATGACTTCAAAGTCCATATATATCAGCTTGTCAGTAGTATTGTGGAGTGTGCAGACTTGTACAGTTTCTCTGGAGTACACCCAATACCTGGCTGGGTCTCAATCCATTGTTTTACAGCTTTAGATGTAGAATAGTTGATCCAGAGGTAGGAAGCCCAGAAATGAAGACAAAACGGAGATGGTGAAGCTGCGTTTTATAGTTTCTGCAATGATGCTTGTGCTTCCTTTGTCCCAAACACACGTGGCATGAAAAAGCCTCAGAGTCCCCTGTTTATAGGCATGTTCCTACGTGTCCTGATGACTTGTAACATGTAGTTCCTTGGTTCTCTCCCTGGGCTCAATATATAGTTGATGGGCCTTGATTGGCCTTTAATCAGGATGGCCATTGCTGAGGTTAATATGTTGGCTGTGTCACCGAGAAGCACAGCACAAGTTTGAAATACAGAAATATCACACGTGTTCATAGTTTACAATACAAAGAAGATTCACAATATAGATGAGCTTCTATTCAATAAATTGTAAATTTTCCAATGATGCCTTACAGGCCATATTTTGAGAGATTTGTTGTGTTTTTGAAATAACAATCTCAATAATATTATAAATGGTCACCCTTAATCCAGACAGCATCACAATCTGCATAACAGAAAGGTACCCTCTGTTTAGACTGTCAAGGACAGAATGGTGGTGTGTCTTTAGAATACTAATTTATTATATGTATTAATATAGCACCTGGGAGCCCTGGTCAAAGACCAGGATGCCATTAAGCTAGGTGCTACACAAAGAGAGAACAAAAAGATGGTCTCTGCCCCCAAAGAGTTTACAATATATAAGACAAGAGACAACAGACCAACAGGAAAATATAAGGAAGCAATGGTCAGCCTGGTAGTCTCAGCACATCAATAACCTAACAATTGTCAAATATTTTGTAGACATCATGGCAGAAGATAGTTCTAAGGAAGGATTTGATGTGGGGAAATGATGTAGCTTTGTGATGTTTATGGGGAGCCCCTCCCAAGCATGAGGGACAGTATAGGACAAAACAGGAAGGTACTTCTTTGTAATTTTCAAAGTGATGTAAGCTGGCATCATGGGATAGGAGGCAGGAATTGACATCTCAGTAATGAATGAGAGATGATACGTAGGGTGGGGATAGGATATGACGAGCCAAAGTGAACACAGGTTACTTATGTGTAATCCATTAGTAGGGGGAGCCAGTGGAGGGATGCAAGGAGTGATGTAGTGAAAACTATGGGCTAGGAAAATGACTTGTGCAGTAGCAATGAGTGGAGAAAAATTGCGTTTGTCAGAGAGAAGGATGTTGCAGGAATTGAGATGTGAGATGATGAGAATTTTAGCTGTGGATAGATGTGGATATGGCTTTTCCTAAGATGTTATGCAGAAGGAAATTGCAAGATTTAGGGGTAGCCTGGAAATGAGGACAGAGAGAGGTCCAAGTCGAAGATTACACTTCGGTTACAGTCTTGAGTGACAGGCAGGATGCTAGTGATGTTCACAGTGATTGAGAAAGAAGATGTATGTGGGTGGGTGAATATTAGGTAGACTATTTTAGCCATGTAGAGTTGGAGCTCATAGATGGACCTGAGAAGCTGTAAGAAAGACAGGCTGAGATTTTAGTTTGGACAGAAGGAGACTGTTCTGGAGTAGAGAAGTAGATCTGTGAGTCATCAGCATAGAGATGGTAGGTAAACTTGTGGTTTGTGGATGAGATTACCCAGGGATAAGGTGTAGAGAAAGAAGACAGGGACACAAGGAGAGAGCCCTGTAGAATCCCCCCAGAAATTTGGAGGAGAGTCCTCCAAAGGACAGACTGGAAGTGTGATTAAAGTAGTGGGAAGAGAACCAGGAGAGGAGAGTCATGGAAGCCAGGGGACAGGACTTCAAAAACAGCATGATTGGTGTTGTCAAAAGTGGATAAGGGGTCAAGGAAGATGAGGATGGAGTCCCGGTTCTGAGCTTTCGTGAGGAAGAGGTTTTTTAGATTTTGGTGAGGGCTATTTCAGTGCAAGAAGCAGAAGCAGATTTGTGTTGGTGGGAGGAGTGGGAAGCTCAGGATGGAAAGGGGAAAAAGAAGACAGAGGTGTGGGGAACTGCAAAGGTGGAGTGGGGGATGAGAGGAGGAGGAGGATGGAGATGGATAAGGGACACTGGATGCATGATGTGTTTGCACTTCTAATTGTGCTCTATTTACCTGTTATGTGGATAACAATACTTCGTATCTAGTGTTGTCAAGCCAATACTCCTAATGAGCATTAAAACAAGATTTTAAGGTAAACTGCCCTCATTTTACTGAGCCTGATAATTGTAAATGTTGTTCCAACACTTTTTAATGACTCATCAGAAAAAAACTTGTGTAATTAAAAATGAAAGCTTACATTAAAGTTAAGAACATAAATTTTTGGGAGGGGATATTTTGTGTTTTTTGCAGATGCAGGTGACTAGCTGTAAAGTATTCCTGTCCATTTCTCTTCTCCTCTTTCCCCCAGCAAAAAATCAGGTTTCTGTTTCCACTCTTTGCAAAGCCTGGTACTGTTTATGGCCTTTTGGGCACATCATGCCATGGTGCACTCTCCCCCAGTGCTTACAGGTACCATACAAAATAGAGATAAACAGAGACAGTAGAGAGAGCTACATTGCATTGTGGCTGCTCAAAGAGAAAATGTAGAAAGTGATCCTTCAGCCCAGATCCAGCTCAATTTTTTAAGGGACGGTAGATAGCTAGTCTTGAGCATTGAAGGATAAATATTATCTTACTATAATACTGGTTTTACATAATACTTTTACATAAAAGTACATTTTAAAGTACTTGAAGATGTAAAATGTTACACAAGTGCCAAGTATTATGTTGAGGTAATGTGCTTTTACTTTTAGGTATTTGCTCTTCTAGGGAAGTTAAGATGCATTTAAAGTTTCTCTTTTTAAAGAAACCAACTTGTTGGCTTATAAATTGTAGACATAAGGTATGCAAAGATGGTGCGTGTTTCTTGGGTTTTACATTCATCTCATTGAGACAAGGAATTACTAAATTTAATATTAGTAGAACTATCAACACAATTCTTACATACTAACCATGATCCAGTAGACTACATTTTAGAAGCATAACTTGTAAACATAAACTTAAATCTATATTTTCTACTTTTTTATTACAGATCAAACAAGGTGTAATGTGTGGATTTTGGATGGTGACCTGTATCATAAAGGTCTCCTTAAATTTGCAATGGAGGCTAACTCTCTAAAGGACACTCTGGTCATGCTAGCCGTAGACATGTCTAGGCCTTGGATTGCACTGGATTCTTTACAAAAGTGGGCAAGTGTTGTAAGAGAGCATATTGACAAATTAAAAATTCCTCCTGAAGAAATGAAAGAAATGGAACAAAAGTGTGAGTATTTTGAAAGAGAAAAACTGTTGAAATTAAATATATGCTTAATTTCCCCCCCACTATTTTAACTTCTGATGCAGCCTATTTTTATTCTTTGGAAACTCCCAGTGAAGTAACTGTCTTGAGTTAGGTTACCTAAATTGTTCTATTAAAGTACCTTCAATGCATAAATAATATTTCTGTTTACAAAAACATTGAATTAACATGAAAGTTGTAACTTCTAAAAGCCTTGCTCTTCAAAGTATTGCCTTGCAGTCCTATTCAGACTGTGCAGCTAGGTAGATTACAGGCATCACTTGAGTAATATTAATTGTATTTGCTCAAAAACCTTGTCTGCACTGGCGAATTTTGAACCAGTGGTGTAGCTGTTCAGGCTTTCGTGGCATTGTCGTAAAAATGCCTGAGCCCTTTCTACACTAACTTTTGCACCATTGATAGCACTAGTCCTAGTGAGCATAAGCTGCAAGGTGTTAAGTATTGCAACACCAGGTGGAGCAATGCCTAAATGACATGCTCACAATCATAAAGGAAGTCTGAGGCAGAGCAGAGACTTGAACCCAAATCTTCTCAGTCCTCGGCTAGGGCCCTAACAACAGGACCTTTCTTTTCATGTACAACTGTGCTGCTCTAAAGTGTACATTACTGCCATAGTGGACGCAGTTCTGGAATTGAAACCTTAAGTTAAATGTTAAGATGGACTACTTGTCTATATATTTGGTTACATATCTATTGAGGCTTTGTATAAGGATAGATTATCATTGAGAGTCACGTTCTATCATTATGTTAAAGATTTTCTTAAATGTCTAGCCTAGTGGCTCTGATTGATTTATTTATTTAAATAGGATGCCAAAACCTTTCTAGGATCTGGTCTTATTCTTTGGGTTGGAAGCACTATGTGTGCTCTGCCTCAAGGAAAGTAATGCAGGAGGCTTTGTCTCTGCTTACCTTAATAGTGTCCCTTACTGGCTGCATGTCACTTGAGGGCTATAAAGTGTTCCATCTGAAAAATAAATTCTGCCTTATTTCTGCAGTGCTTGTCTCTGCATTGAGCACATCTGGTTCTTGTGTTTGCTGGATTGCCTTTTTAGTATCTAGCCTTTCTATTCTCTTCAAAAGTAGTATTTACTACTCATTTACCTCGTTAGTTACACTGAGTAACTATCTTCATGTTAGGGCTCCTTGTTTTAACTGAGCAAGGAAGTTGCATTAAATTAGGGGAAATAATATTTACACAGTAATTATAATCTTGCAATATATCAGAAATGGTTAGTTTTGATTTCCAGATATGGCGTAACTAGCTTTTCTCATATCCTGGGTTTTTTTATTTAGTGATATATCATTTTACATTCAGAAAGAGAAATAAAGTACTCAAGTAAAGGAAATTATTAGATCTCTCATTTAACGGGGGAGAGAAGGGGAAGGAAGAGACTATCCTGTCAACATTGTGTTAAAAATGTTGATCTTTAGATTTTCCTGAATTGTGTACTTGATTTCACAATTTGAGCGTCATTAGTTTTTGTGTTTGATTTTGGTTTCTTCTGTTTTAAGAAAGACTGCCCCAAGATAGTCCTTAACTAGGGCAACATGTTCTAAATCATTACAAGGTAAGGGTGCCATAAAATACTAGCTAAATTACTTTTCCTAAAGTTCATGTGCCCAGTGATTATTTTAGCACTTGTAGTCTTAAAAAATTGAACCAATTTTCTAAGGTTATTTTTCTTTCCTTGATGGCTTTGTTTTATAGTCCTCAAACATAGATGGCTGAAGCTGGAAATGTGAGTTATGAAGGTAGAACATATGATGAAAGCATTTACCATACCTTCCTAATTCAGATGGATGAACTAGTTATACTTATGTTCTCTTAAAAAAAAAAAAAAACTCTTTAAATTGAGTAAGATCATGGAAAAATTCAGTTCCAGAAGTGTCTGAGAATTATGATCAATTGGAAATGCAGTTCGTAGAATAGTAGTCTTGAAAACATCTTTAAAAATGGATTCTGGTCAGAATTGTTATTCTTATAATGTAACCTTCCTATGTTAATTGATCCCATACTTTTATTATAGCAGGAATAATCATGACTGCTTTAGTTAAATGTTTCCATTCTCAGACTATTTTCAGTAGGGGAAAGTTCCAGGAAGCAACTGAAATAAAATTTCCTCATGTTTGTTTATTTAAAGGTGAATATGTGGGGTTTTTTGTTTTTTTTTTAAATAAATCAAACAGCTCAGCCATTTTTTAGTGTATGTTGAGGGGGAAGGTTTCACTGCTACATTTAAAAAATGTGGAGTAGGACTTTAGCTCAGAAATGTCTGATATTCTAGTGAAACTTGGTTTTGATTTCGGAGAGTTTACTAGTTTAAAATATACATGCACAAAGTGAAGCTTTCAAGGCAATTTTCTTGCAAAATTCATAATTTGCAGTGAAGGAGGACCGTCATACATATATACATACCTGACTAACTCTAACTGGGCCGCAAACAGTGAACGATATGATATGCTTAGGTTAGTCTATGGGCAGGGCATATTAGAAGCCCTCCCTCCATCAGTGCAAAAGTTGTAAAGCATTATGAGAAGGTTCTTGTGGACCTTCCTAAGATTCCACTGAAGGAACAGGAAAGGAGCTCTTCTGAAGACATTAGTT
Source organism: Mesoclemmys tuberculata (assembly GCA_007922155.1). Taxonomy (NCBI): domain Eukaryota; kingdom Metazoa; phylum Chordata; order Testudines; family Chelidae; genus Mesoclemmys; species Mesoclemmys tuberculata. The sequence goes on along the minus strand of ML675603.1, from coordinate 67,537,922 downwards.
CCATTACTGAATACTCTTATGGGTATGTCTGTACTGGGATACAAGACCTGCGGCTTGCCCTGGTTGGCAGATGACTCAGGCTTGTGGGGCTTAAGAATCACAGTGTAGACATTTGGGCTTGGGATGCTGCCTGATCTCTGGGACCTTCCCCCATCATGGGGGTCCCACAGCTTGGGCTCCAGCCTGAGCCTGAATATCTACACAACAGTTTTATAGTCCTACAGCCCAAGCCCGCGTCAGCTGACCCAAACCAGATGTGGGTATAGAATTGCTGTACACATGTCCCCTAAATGTATGTGTTCTCTGCAGAGCTAACTTGGGTGATTAGTACCTGGGTCAGCCTAGCTGATGTGTGAGCAGCAACCCTGCAGAGCCATGCTCAAATTACTCTCTCCTCACTGGGTACTGCATTCATACATGTGTATCACTGACTTCTGGGGGCACATCCCATGGTTCTTTGTGCTGTAGTAAGTTGAAGCTCTGAGTCTTTCTCTGGGGAAGACTTGCATGTAACTTCTGGGGACACAGAGGGAATTGTGGGAAGGCATTTGAGGACTATCAGCACTCCAGTGATTACTTTGCAAGGAGGATGCAACCAGGTTGGGTTACCAGCCCAAATGAAAGCATCCTTTGGAATTTAGCCTATATTCCCAGATGAATTAGCTAACCGAGGCTGAAAGAACCACCATACTTGAGTGACAGGATTTTATGTAGACGGGAGGTTGGTTTGGGACAAGACTTGAGTAGGGAGTCTGAGTTAACTTTTCAATGAAGACATACCCTAAGAATGTCCCAGCAGAACAGTTCTCTTGGAGGCTTTCAAAGGCCACAGGGGAGAGAGTAGAAGAAAATCTAGCTCCTCTTGCAGATGAGGCATGGGAAGCCAAGGAGCCATTGAAATGGGTTCACAGATGGGACTTTGGAAAACGAATTTTAAAAAAATGTTTGCATGGCAAGTAAGGAATTAAGTAAGCTTTTCACTATGCGGCCTTCACTATGTCCCTTTGAGCATATTGGACAAATTGGAGGATTGGGCCGAAAGAAATCGGATGAGGTTCAACAAGGACAAGTGCAAAGTCCTGCACTCAGGACAGAAGAGTCCATGCACTGCTGCAGACTTGGGGTCCAACTGGCTAGGCCGCAGTTCTGCAGAAAAGGACCTGGGGATTACAGTGGACAAGAAGCTGATTGAGTCAACAGTGTGCCTTTATTGCCAAGAAAGATAACAGTATATTGCACTGCATTAGTAGGAGCATTGCAAGCACTGGTGAGGCCATATTTGGAGTGTTGTGTCCAGTTTTGCCTCCCTTCTCCCACAGGAAGGATGTGGATTAATTGGAGAGAGTCCAGTGGAGGGCAGCAAAAGTGATTAGGGGGCTAGAGCACATGACTTATGAGGAGAGGCTGAGGGAGCTAAGTTTCTTTAGTCTGCAGAAGAGAAGAGTGAGGGGGCGATTTGATAGTGGCCTTCAACTACCTAAAAGGAGGTTCCAGGGAGGACGGAGCTAGGCTGTTCCCAGTGGTGGCAGATGACAAAACAAGGAGCAATGGGCTCAAGTTGCAGTGGGGGAGGTGTAGGTTGGATATTAGGAAACCCTTTTTCACTAGGAGGGTGGTGAAGCACTGGAATGGGTTACCTAGGGAGGTGTGGAATCTGTATCCTTAGAGGTCTTTCAGGCTCGGCTTGATAAAGCCCTGGCTGGGATGATTTAGTTGGGCTTGGTCCTGCTTTGAGCAGGGGGTTAGACTAGATGACCTCCTGAGGTCCCTTTCAACCCTAATATTCTATTATTCTGTATTTGTTACCATAGCCTTTAATTACCTGATCATACATAATTTGTCAAGTTGTGTCATAATTTGTTATAGTATGCAAGTATATATTGTAGTGCTCTATGTATGCCTTTAAGTCCATGAAATTCATTTACATGAAAAACACACTAATCAGTACTTATATACAATAAATGAAGAATCACAGAAACAGAGCCAAAAAGCACCTCCAGAGGACATCTAGCCTAGCCTAGCCCCTCATACTGAGACAAAATCAAGTATACCTAGGCCATCCTTGACAGTTTGTCTAACCTTTTCTTTAAAATCTTTAATGAAGGGATTCCACAACATCCCTTGGAAGCCTATTTCAATACTTAACTATTCTTATAGTTGTTTTTTCCTAATATCTTACACATCTCCTTTGCTGCAGATTAAGCGAGTTGCTACTTGTCCTATCTTGAGTGAACATGGGGAACAGTTGATGACTGTCCTCTTCATAACAACCCTTAACATAGTGTTTCTTAACGACCTGTCTGTGAACTGGCACTTCGTCCCAGAGATCTCCCTGACACAGTATAGGAAGCTGGTTCCCAGTATCAAAAAGGTTGAAAAACATTGCCTTAACATATTTGAAGACTGTTACCAGGTACTCCCCCCTTCAGTCTTTTCTCAAGGTTATTTTAACCTTTCCTCATAAATCAGATTTTCTAAACACTTTATCATTTTTATTGCCCTCCTCGGGATTCTCTCTCCAGTTTGTCCACATCTTCCCTGAAGTGTGGTGCACAAAACTGGACACAGTACTCCAGATGAGGCTTCCTCAGTGTGGAGTAGAGTAGGACAGTTACCTCTTATGTCTTCCTTAAATCACTCCTGTTAATATATCTCAGAATTATACTTTTTCGCAACTGCATCACATTTTGTTTGGTTTTTGACTCCTATTCCGTTTGTGATCTGCTGTTACCCCTACATCCAGTTTAGTGGTACTACTGCCTCGCCAGTTATTCCATGTTTTGTATTTGTGCATTTGATTTTTTTCCTAAGGTACGCACTTTTCCCTTGTCCTTACTGAATTTCATCTTTTTTTATTTCAGACAATTCACCAGTTTGTCAAGGTCATTTTGAATTCTAATCCTGTCCTCTGAAGTGCTTTCAACCCCTCCCAGCTTGGTGTCATCTCCAAATTGTACAAATGTATTCTCTACTCCATTAACCAAGTCACTAATAAAATTATTGAATAGTACTAAATACTCAATAGACTCTCCTTTTTAATGGACTATGTTTGGCCTTCTCCAGTCCCCTGGGACCTCACCTGTCCTCCATGAGTTCTCAAAAATAATAGCTAATTGTTCTGATGTTGATTCAGCTAGTTCCTTAAGTACCCTAGAGTGAATTTCATCAGGCCCTGCTGAGGTGAATGCATCTAACTTATCTAAATATTTGACATCTTACCCTGTTTGGCTTGTGTTCCTTCCTGTTTGTTAATATTGTGTTAAGCATCTGGTCACAGTTAGCCTTTTTAGTGAAGATTGAAGCCAAGTAGGCATTTAACACCTCAGTATTCTTGATATTATCCATAATTAGCTCTCCATCTCTTCTAAGTAGTGGACCTACACTTTCCTTCATGTTTTGTGGTTGGTCCTAATGTATTATAAACTTCATCTTGTTGCCTTTTCTGTCCCTTGATAGGTGTCTGACTTTGTCCCTGTGTGCTTCCACAGTTCTGTTGTATGCAGCCTTTATAATTTGTTCATGTTCCCATTTTTTGTCGGATTCCTTTTTGATTTTCAGGTCATTAGAAAGCTCCTGATGGAGTAAGATTGGTCTTTTACTATTCTTCCTATCATTCCTTCTCATCAGGGCAGTTTGCTCTGATGCCTTTAGTATTCTCTTTTTGAGAAACTGACCACTCTCCTGAAGTCCTTTTTTCCGTCTCTGTATTCTTCCCAATGGATCTTACCTACCAGCTCTGAGTTGTAGTCTACTTTTTTAAAGTCCATTTTCCTTATTCTGCTGCTCTCACTCTGTTTCTTCTTTAGAATCACAACATCTAATATTTCAAGGTTATTTTCACCCAGGTTCCCTCCTAACCTCAGATTCACAGCCAATGCCTCCCTGATGGTCACAATCGAATCTAAAATGGCTTTCCCCTTATTTACTTCTTTCACCTTCTAAAAGAAGTTGACTCCAATGCATTCCAAGAACTCATCGGAGACTTTGTTTTGCCATATTTTTGAACAGATATCTGGGTAGTTGAAGTCCCCTGTTACTACCAGGTCTTATGTTTTGGGTATGTGTTTCTTGTTCATGAAATGCCTCATCCATCTGGTCGTCCTGATTTGTTGGTCTATACCCCCTCTATGATGTCACCCCTACTTTTCCCCTTCATCCAGAGACTTTCATTGTAATTCACATCTATTATCTTATATTATTCAATGGGTATGAATAACAAAGCTCATAGTTGTGAATTACAATATCCTGCTGTACCAGCAAATTATTACAAAATTAATCTGCTAACCATCTCACTGTCTGAATTACAGATAAATCAGTTTGTGTGGCTGTTTGAAAGGAAAATGTGTTTATAAAATTAGTAAGATGATAACTTTAAGAAAAGAACATGCGTATGTATATAAAATTTACACACAAATGAAGGTTGAACGTGTGAAGTTGTAGAAAATATGTTGTGTTTGAGGAATAGAATGTGATCATGTAATTAAAGACTATTGCATGTGTGCTGGAGGGTAGAGGTAAGGTTCCAAGAGCAACCTTATGGTGTTGTTTCCTAACTTCAGAATGCCTAGTTATGTAGCCCTAACCTTTTTCTTAAAATGTTTTAAGCACAATTTATACTGCTAAAATTTGATCTCTTCACACAATTCTGATCTTTTTATCTACCACTGTCTGTTTCCACATCATTGTTCTATGTACCCCAGTGAACCTTATAAAAAGGCATATAAATAGTAAAACTTAGTAGAAATTTTATGTACGTTGCTAATCGGCACAATTTGTAATTCACCAAAACAATATGGTCTGTTTTATGCTTTCAGACATAATAGAAGAATTCTGTAGGGACACTCCTTCCTAGTATAGTGTTAAAATATTCAGGGTACACATTAAACACTACAACGGCCAAAATTAAAATGGAAATACTTTGTGGTCTATTGGCTGAAGGAGTTTGTTCACTTTACCAATTCACAATAGATAGTTGGTCCACCTTTAGCAAAAATTAGTGGTGAATTACTGTATGACTGTGGTATATGCCCTTTATTTTTGTTGCTTGTTACTATGCATTTGTAAAGAGATGTAAAAATTTGGATGTCCACTCAAGTCCACCCATGATTTTAGTCTCACTGGCACAAAACAGCTAGGCTACTGATGAGCTATGAATACTGCTGCTTTTGCAAATCCATAATGGTCTCACTATTGCCTTCTCACCTCATCTGCTTGTATAAACTGTTTCATGATATACTTAAATAGTCCTTGCCCCAAAGAGCAGAGCTTATCTTTTCATTAGGTGTCGTGCCTGTTGCAGTGGGGAGCTGATTGAGACCTCTAGGCACTTCCACAGTAAAATGTAAACAATAATTAGATTATATTGTCTTGCATACTGTGCTCTTATAATTCTTTAGTAAGCTTTGTCTTGCTGTATGCTTCTTTCTACTCATGGACGTATCAGATACTAGATTTACTATTATTCTTCTGCACTGTACAGGCCAAACATTATTGGCAGCATTTCATGCACTTTTTTTGAGCTTTTTAAACATGAACAAACATTGTATAGTATACAATAAGTAGATTTTGACAATGGGAATAATTGAAATAAAAAATGGTTGCCATTATAGATTAATTTCTCTTTTATTTCAGTGATAAGAGATTTCCAGGAATATATAGAACCAGGAGAGGATTTTCCAGCTTCTCCACAAAGAAGAAATACATCAATACAGGAAGACAAAGATGAAAGTGTGATTTTACCATTGGGTGCAGATACACTAACTTGTAACTTAGGCATTCCAGTAGTAGTAGTTTGTACAAAGGTTTGTTTTAAATTTAGAATTATTTTTGCATATTTTACCTTAAGTGTGCTTTTGGTTATCAGTGGTGGGCAATATTTGACTCTTCTAAACTACAGAAAGCACTCTGGATTCAAAATACTTTGGATTTTCCCTGAAGAATTTTTTAAAAGCCACTTTGAGTCTAGGCATTTTTCTCCCCTGAAATGAGTTAACACTTTACTGAGTGCTTGATATTGGTAAACAAAGATGTCTAGACATGAGGTCCTATTGTTTGTATCCTCTTACTTCAGATACGTTCAAAACATAATAGTTCTGGGACAGAGCAGGATTTACTGTATAGAAAGCTGAAGTAAGGGTAAAATTATGTAAATCTTCTGGGCCTACTTAGCATAGGGTTAATTGTTACTGAAGATTGCAAATAAAGTCAGGAAAGTCCAAATGCTAAGATTTCTGCCGAAGTCTTAGGATATGCAAATTGGCTGATTTTTATGTTCAGGCTATATGTGGAAGAGGTAATTAAAAGAGCTGACAGTACTTGATCATAGATGGGTCACCAATTTATAAATTTTAAAAGTACCATGTTAATGTCTTTTGTTATCCTAATTCTAGTGAATCTTTTAAGACTGACTTAATCAATCAAAATGAGCATAGCATTCAAAGACATTGGTATCAAGAGCAGATGAACCAAACTTTGGGGGGGGGAGGGGATATAAAATAAAACAAAAAATCCCTCCAACAAATTCTGAGCTATATCAAAGTCATTATCCTCTGGTATGGATTCAGGCTTGTGGTGCAGCTCTTAGTCTGGCACTCTTACATTTTCATAGTCCCAAAATATATAATGTTGGAAAGGCTTCTGCAGATTTTCTGGTAAAGATATAGTCTCCCCCGTGCAGGGATACAGTCCATAGATTTGCACTGAACATTACATTGAAGTAGCTTGATTAGTGTGCAGACCAAGAAGCTGAATTCTCATTTAATTACTGATTGGCTCATTTCTGCTAACAGAAGCAAGTCCGTGATGTGTCTAAGCTTTCCAAAATAAATCTGATATGGCTACAGAAAATACCTCCACCACCACATTGAAATCCTGATCAGGGTTTCTTTAAAACAAATAATCCCATCTTGCGAGTTGGGTTTTTCATCTTGCTGAATTTGTCTAAATTGACTTGTCAAATTTAAAATATTCAAGTGACTTTATTTTCATGTACTCTGATCTCCCTCTTGCAAATGGAGAGGATTGCAAAAAATTTATTTGAGTTGTTTGGTTAGCAGTTAGTGTTTCTGCATTAAGTCTTTAGGATGCTTCTGTGATCTCTCTTCTCTCTAACATTCATCAGTAGTTGGGTAACCCACCTTTTTAACAAGGCAAATTTGGGCATGGTTCTCTTGGGATCCATTTTCTTTTGGCCCTTCGATGGCCATGAGCATAAGCAATCTGTTTTTTCGGCTGCCCTCGTTCAGGGAGTGAGGGAATAAGCTTGTCAAACTGTTATTTTGACTTCATCACTAGGCCAATGCTTTAATTTTTGTTTAGTCAGAACCCTGTTTCTTTGCTTCTTGTGGTATCACTTTCTTTTGCAGAGCTAGATAAGATATTCTTCAACTGCTTGCTCATGTCCTTTCCATGCTAGGTATGTGCGTGTGCCATGTGCACCAGTGCCAGAGATTTTTCCCTCAGTGGTATCCATAGGGCCGGGGATAATGCCTTCTGCACTGGCATGCATATGTGCCAGTATAAGGGTACTTCTGGCCCATGCTACCCCCTTCCCCCCGCCCATTCTTTCTTACCACCAGTGAGCCCCATCAGTGGTTTTTGTCTGTATTTAGAAATAGTTGTTTGTTTGTTAGAATTAGTACTTTAGATGTAACTGCATTTGGTTCGTGGGGACTTAGCCCTAGGGACGGTGCATGTCCATGTCCCCATGCTTCAAACTATGTGCTTTTTTGTGAAAAGTGCAAGTCCGTGAACAACCCTCACCAGAGCTGCTTAAAGTGCCTGGGTGAGACCCATATTCGGGACAAGTGCAGGATCTGCCAGAATTTTAGACCCTACACAAAAAGGATTGGGACATCAGGCTAAGAGCGCTCGTGACAGAGGGAAAGGAGGGCAGGTCATGGAATGGACATGAGCAACACCTCTCGAAGAACAACAGTTACAAAAGATTAGTAACCATCTCTTTTGTATGTCTAGGTGTTTCTATGGCCCTGATACTACAATACCTAGACCTGTTGCAGAAAGTATCATGTTTTTATTTTGGCAGTGGTGCAGTCCTCCACTCTGTGATTCTTCCACTGTATTTGAAAAAGTATATTTCTTGCCATTCCATATCCAGTTGTAACTTCCCGCCTTTAATGCTGGTTACAGTGCCTCCTGTAATCAGCTGAAGGTTCAGAAATGTTTCTTAATTTGTTCTATTTGGCTAGTGTTAAGTATGTTTTGACAACTTTTTTTCCATCTGCTTAACTGGAGTAGTAACAACATTCCTATTTTAAAAAGATGCTGAAAGTGCAATATTGCTTTTTTTTTTTTTTTTTTTTTTTTTTTTTTTTTTTTTAAACTTTGACAGTGTGATGCCATTAGTGTCCTGGAAAAAGAACATGACTACAGAGAGGAACACTTTGACTTCATTCAGTCACATATCCGACGGTTTTGTTTACAATGTATCCTTTAAAGTGTGAAATGTATAATAATGGCATATCAGTAATCTTTGTAAGATGCAAATTGTGACAAATGTGTGGTTTGAACAAGGTTTTTCTAGGAACTAGCCTGAGTCCACGATTGAGTGAGTAGCTTAACTGAATCGAGGTCCCTAGTGAAGATTCTGTTACACTGGGCTATGTCAGGTTTAACCTTTTTTGTGCTGTCAAGTGCTGGTTGTGTGTGTGTGTGTGTGTGTTTTTGTTTTTGTGTGTTTTTGTGTGTTTGTTTTTTAAATCCATCAGGAAGAGAAGTGCAGCATACCTTCTTGTCCCTGGCTTCCTAGACTTCCCTTCACCATCCCTTTCATAGTAAAATGCTGAATAGGTTTCTTAGGGACCCATTGCTAACTAAAACTTTGAGTTTAAGATGTTCTATGGAATAACAACCTTTCAACAGCAAGATAATTCTCACTTCAATTCATATATGAGAATACTTCAAGTACACTTGATTATAAGGCATGTCATCATTTTGGCTTGACTATTGGGCCATATTTTCCAATACTGAATAGTTCTCCAAGACTTCAAATATTGAAGTTGTAGGAAAAATGCATAATGCTACATTAAAGGATAACTGGCTTTGCTTACCTTAGGGCATGTGGATACAGAGATATCATACTTATCTGTCAGCATTTTTCTTAAGTTCCCACCATTGTTCTAACACCAATGGGAACATTAATATAAACCAGTTACTGCGTTTTACCCATAGTCATTTTAACCTTGCAGAGAGCTGGTCTAGAGGACATTTAAAATGCCAGCAGCTTGTCCAGACTATTTTACCAGCATTGGAGTGGCAGTGAAGGGAAATGTTAAGAAAGCTAGTGGAGAGAAGACCATAGAGAGGATAGCATTTGTGAATAAACTGTAGTTCAAGAACCTGAGGCCCCAGTCAGGATTAGCACAATGTCTGCCCTGAAGAGTTTATAATTTAAGACTCCATCCTCCAGTTTGGATCTATGCCAGCAGACCAAATTGTGGAATTGGTGCCCAAGACAGTACAGATGGGTATAACCAAAAGGTGGGAAGAAGGATATTAAGCAATAGTTTATGTAACAATATAATCTGATGTGTACAACTTGAAGATTTTTTTAAATATAGAATATAAATCTTTCAAATAGGTATTAAAAATCCCACTGGATATCTGTCTAGCCATTATGGAAAAGGAGAGTTTTGTACATTGAACTACACATGCTGAAATGTACCATTTACCTTATTTGGAGACATTCAGCCTCTAAAACAATTGAAACTTGGAGAAGTTCTCAGACCGCCTTAGAGTCCCACATACTTCCAACATTATTTCATGATACTGTACAGTGCTTAGAAAAGACAAAACTGTAAATACTAACATTTTTCTTAATAATTGTTACATAATCTAATGACAGATATACAGCTGTTTGGAGAAGAGTTATAATTAAAAACCTTAAAGATTCTGAAAGAACAATACCATGTTAGTGTCATCTTGGTGTTGGCAGGTAGTTTCAGGCACGTTGACTAGCTGTGTACATCTGTGTTGGCATTATACTCACCCTTCATAGGGAAACCTATACTTTTATTTTAGGAGGTACAGCTCTGCGCTTCTACTTCAAAAAGAAATTATAGGAGGAATTAAGAGGTCTTTGGCAATAACTGCAGCTTCACTTATTACTTTTGAGCTGACCAGCTTTGATAGTTAACCATTCTAACACATTAATGGTAGACATTTCTTTGGGGAGTGGCAAGAATCTGTTGCTTCTATAAAAGCTATGAAGTACAACTGACTCACTGAGTAGAGGTATACGTTTTGCTTGGCTTTTTCTGTCACTAAATGAGTTTATAGAGTTTAAGGTTAGTTGCAAATAGAAATGTTCTTTGCATGATTCCAGCTGTTAGTTTGACTTTGGAAACAGTGAGCAGTGTTCTAAAAAGATTAGTTGTAAACTTACCTGCTAGCCTGAGCAAATAAAACTCCTAATTTTCTTTTAACAAATGTGTTCAGATGGTGCTGCACTTATTTACACTTCAGTAAAGGAAAACAAAAATATCGATTTAGTGTATAGATATATTGTCCAGAAATTATATGGATTTCCTTTCAATGTACCTGCTGTTGTTGTGGAAAAAGATGCAGTATTTATGTAAGTTTATCCTCATTATTAAATATGCATGCATGTGTAAATTTGTATCTCACAATATAGTGTGTATATAAACTAGTGGTTCTATAAAGCTGTTTACACTTTCATTTGTTTCAGCATTAATATTCAGTAAATTGTGTTAAAAATTCACAGTAAGAATAGGTGTGGGGGGTTTTAGATGGTTAGTTAATGGGTTAAGACTATTGGTGAGCAGTCACTGGTTTGAGGAATAGGAAATATGAAGTCAATTTTTAAAATGGAACGTTCCATCAGGAGAAAATCACATTTTTCCTCCAGCATATTACACTGAGCAAAATAAAAATACTTCAGACAGCAGTCACCTCTAATCACTAATAACTGGTGTAGAGAAAGGGATTATTAAAACTTTTGTTTGGCTTTCAACACTGGTAATCTTTATACACAGGTTGGTATTGGATATTTGGGAACAAACCCAAGTGAATATTAAATTTGAAGATCAATGTCTGTATTTGTTTACCTTAAGTCCTGCAGGATGGGATAATGACAAGAAGATAGGAATATTACATGAAAACTTTCAGACACTAAAAGCAGATGACAGTTTTGAAGATATCATAACAAAACCACCTGTCAGAAAGGTAACTTGATTTCAGTACATTTCAAAAGAAAGAAGCCTATTTTGTTAACATGTAGGAATATAACATTTGGTGCGACTTAGTTGCCATGCTTTAGAGCATTTCTCCCTTCCCTTTGTTGGCTACTCCATGCGTATTAATGACAAGACTTTTGTTCATCTTCTGATCTCCTTTTAGTTGAGTTCTCCAGTTTGCTTCCTGTTTCCTCTTGAAAGCACCGGAAACTAGATCTCATTACTTACTGTTTGCATTGTTATAGTTAGTTGTTGTCCAACATGGAAAGGAAGAACAAGATGGGTGTTGCTACAAGTAGCACATCACTCCCCTCAACATCTGGCTTGTTGTGCTCAATCTGAGCAGGTGCTGGTTCCAACAGCATCTTTGGAAGTGGCCTAAACATCTAACACAAACTGTTCATGATGGGTTGTATTCCTGTGCCTCTACCTTCATGGAGGTGACTTGAACTGGATCTTTAGACAATTCTCTGGGTAGTTGATGTGGTGAAAATGAAGGACTAGCCTTCCAGGTAGGATCTATGTCCTATGTTCAGATATATGTAGGATAAACTGAGCCTTGTATATGCAGATTTCTTAATTCTAGCTCTCTCAAAGAGAATAGAGGCCTGCTGTTTGTTCTTCTCAATCATCAGTGTCTCTTCTCCATCACTTAAAGGATTTATTTGTTTTATACAACAAAGAAATGCATTTGTAGATTTTTTTTTTTTTCCACCTCTCTCCTCCCTACTGTCATTATTCTCTGTAGAACTTTCTTCAGAGGAAAGGAAAGCTGTTGATGAAAATCCAAAGGCTGAACCTGAAGCCCACTATATTTCCAGGCTTACAGGATAGCCTCTTAAAATGCCTAGGATTACCTGGTCAAATAGCTTCCAAAAACCCTTCTAGTCTCTCCACCAGAAGAAAAAGATACACGGGCAAAATCATTTGGCTATTGAGGTGTCTGGAATCACAGACCTGGTCTACACTAAAGAGTTTTGTTGCAAAAGCTAGCTTTTGTTGACAAGAATCCTTGTGTACACATTGCAAGGACATAGCCTCTCTCCACCCTTGCCCCCACTGATAAAACTGCCCTGGTGGTGGTGGGTTTTTTTGGTTTTTTTGTTTTTTTGACAAAATAAAATCACCTTGACACAAGAAGTGTAGGGCTTTTGTCAGCATAGCTAGGGTGACATAGTGTCAGTGCAGATACTGTGTCCCCTTATATTGGTGGTTGGGCTGTCATTCCTGTCAATTTCACTGGAGCGGTGAAATTGACAAGAAAGCAGAAGCCAAGGCAGCTGGTTCCCACCCCCAGCTGAGAGCAGGGTGAGAAGCCCATGTTGCTGGCTGCCAGCAAGGACAGGGCCTCCCAGCTGCCAGCAGGGATGGGGTGAGCAAGATGCCAGGGTGGCTTGTCTCTGCTCTCAGCTGGGAGCTGAGGCTAGTAGTCCAGGAGCTTCTCCACCTACTCCCTGCCCAGGTAGCCTTGTCAATTACAGGGTTCAGCCATGAAATGGACATGGCTATTCTGGTGGAGAGCAGGGATCAGAGAAGCCCTGTGTCACTTCCCTCAGCTCCTGTTGAGAGTAGGGGGAGGGGCAACCCACAGGGAGCTTGGGTCCCCGGGCAGGGAGCTGAGAGTCAGGGCTCACAGTATCCTACGCTGCCCCTTTGCTCAGTAGAAGTGCTCATGTTGATGACGTACTCCGCTGACTCGAGTGCAGTGTGTATATCAGCCATCATTGTAATTATAGCCGTGGCTGTAAGTTGACCTTTTATTAGGTTGATTTATTTTTTTTAAGTGTAGACAAGACCAAACTAAATCAGGCTGCCATGCCCCAGATGTCAGTTACTGACCTCATAATCTCAAACTGTAAACTCAGAGGTCAGTCAAGGTAGCTGGCAGTTAAACCATTAGGATTGCTGCCATATTAAAAAAAATAATAAATCTCCTGTGCTTGTTCACTGGTGTGTGGTACTGTTTTTACCAATATATAAAAGTACATCTTTAGTTTGCAGATGGAATGAAGCATTATATTAACATTTTTCATTATAGTATGCCCCTAAAATAGCTTACTGACACATTTTTTTCAAAAGCATGCAAATTGAATGGAACACGTACAATGTGATAAAATGCAATATTAAAACATCTAATTTAGGTAGGCTTGTTGTGCCTTTTTGCTGCTGTGCCAGTATTTATTCAATGAAAATGTTAAGAAAGCATAGCCTCAAATACGTAAATGTTATCCCTGCACCCATTATTTAAATGAGGATAATAAAATTTTTGAAGTTTATTAATCTTTTCCCTCACTCCTTCTTAAATTTTTTTGTTCAATTTTTATGAGCTGTAGCTATAACTGCAGCCAAAAGCCCTGCTACTACATTTAACAGCAAAGCTGAGGCAACTTGGCTTCTCATTTCTAATAGGAAAATCCAATCAGGAATGTTAAATCAGTTTTGATTTGATATTTTATTAAATTAAAACTTGTAATGTATCCAGCAGTCTCTGAAACATCCTTGACCAGCAGCTTGCATTCAGACTTCAGATGGGAGCACTGTATTTAAGTGTCTTCCTCTATCACTTAAGCTACAGCATTCTAAAGATGCCTCTGCTTCTGTCTAACTTCTGCTCTTTTCTGCATTGATTTCTGAATTAAACTCAGGATGCTCTAACTCACAGCAAACTTGAGTATTTAAAATGCCTTTATAAATTTCTTATGAATGAAAAAAATCTTACCTCTTCCCTATTTCCTTTATTCTGTAGTGGAAATACATGGTTTTAAAGCGTATATAACACCAAAAGTAGGCAAAGTCAGGAATTGAACAAGATTAAAAAAAACCTATATTGAATGTGCAATATATACAGAAAACTTTCTGCTCTTAGTACATTTACAAATACTTCTGTCTCAACTGTTCAAGAAGATGCTATAACCAAAGGACAAATAAGGAGAGGAGAACTAAAAGATCAGTACTCCTATATCTCACCTAATGAGACTGATATCTCAGGACTATGCTGCAACTTCCCACTGCATGAACTACTTATTAAATATTTAATGACACTGTAATTTGTACAATCCTGTAGAAGCCAAGATAGATAATGTGTAATATACCAGATGCTCAAGAAAATCACTCACCTGTTTCTACATGCATATAGACTTCAGGCCTGACTCTCGGTAAATTTTCACTTGCTTTAAGGCACCTTTTGCCCTGCCAGAGGATTTGTTGTGAAGAAGGGTGATTTTTGTGAGTGAGGAGCATAGAATTGGGACTCAGGATTTTTGGGTTCAGTTGCCAGCTCTACCATCAATTTCATGTGACCTTGGGAAGGACACATCTGTTTTGTTTTCCCTTTATGAAATAGAGATAATATTTTCCTAGATCACAAGATGGTTCTGAGAATAAATTTGTTTTTTGAGACTCTGAAATGTGGTGAAGGTGTAGTAGGGTGGCATATCAATACCTAGCTAGTCCCCAGATGTGCATGGTGAAGTTCTTCAGTCTAAATCAAATTTTCAAGATCTTTGAAGGGTCTCAGAACTACATCACTAGATGATCACGCCCTGTTGACTATAAACGGAACACTTTTGTGCCAGGTATCTAACAATGCCTTCCATAAAGCATGTCGAAACTATTAGCTGTAATAAAAATGTTAACCAAATAGAACACTTCAACAATGTCTCTTGATTTAAAAATAAATGCTGAAACAAAGATATTCGGCTAGCAGCATGTGAAGATAGTTACCTTTATGGTGGCTCACATCATGTTAACAATTAGAAAACGTTTAAAGCACCAGCAAAGCTTTAGGTTAAAGACCGTGTTGTCTTGAGTCTGTTTCATGCATTTTTTTATGTCTCTTCATATTAATCTGTAAATAGAACGACGACTTCTTCTTAAATGCATCCGACAAAGTGAGTTTCTGCCCGGGGAAGCTTATGTCCAGATAAACTTGTTAGTCTTTAAGGAGCCACAGAACTCTCGCTGTTTTTCTTTTTAAGTGACAACAATCACAATCAATCATCTTGAAATATTTTTGTATTGCAGTTTGTGCATGAAAAAGAAATAGTAGCAGAAGATGATCAAGTGTTTCTTATGAAGGAGCAGGTAGAGTTACTTTGTATTTGTATGTTAGGCAATTAGTTTCACTTAAGTGTGTTTAATTAAATTATATTTATTTTTGAACTTATTACAGTAAACGCAAACAGTAATGTGTAAAATATTTTTTTGTTTTCCAGTCTCTATTAGGGAAACAGCCACCAACTGCAGCTGGAAGGCCAGTGGTTAGTAGTAAAGATTTTAAATACTAAAACTAAGTGTGAAAAAAGCACATTCTTTGGTTTTGATTAATACAATAGCATGTTTGGGTGAGAGAATTGCTGACTTCAGTGCTAAGAGTACTTGTGATCTACAAGCGTTTTCTTAATGCTTTTCTATAGCTTTCTTATCGATGTAAAAATACTTAAGCCCAGAATGAAATTGAGCTCCAAGATGTGCACACTTTGAGATACGTATGTATACCTACATTTAAGATAGATTTCTGCAACTAGTAGATAAAAAGCTCAGTGATGTAACTCTTGTTACTTGTTCGTTTGTTTTTTAATTTAGAAAAAATCATAAGCCAGCTCCTATAACCTTCTTTGAAGTGACAAGCAACAACACAGCAGTATGATCTATTAAACTGGTTTTGTAAGGCAATGAAAGTAATCAAGGTTTTCCATGCTGTTTTGCTTTTAATAAAAATTTTTTTCCTCCATATTTACGACAACTTGCCTTCGTTCTAAGGAGAGCTGGGTGTAGCTTCTCCGTGAACTAATGCATTTTCCAGAACAACCTGAGCTTTGATACTGATCAACAAGGTGTTTCCTTTCTCTCTCAATCTCTTATAAGGGTGGCATACCCCACCTGTGCAGTGCCTCCAGTTGTTGGACTGTGGATTTTAGTTGCAATACTGTTTTTTTTTCTGTTCACTTTCAGGTGCTTCACTAATGCATTGCACATATTAATTTCTGTAAAAATGTGTACTTCACAGCATTTCATGATTTCTCATTTAAAACTGATTAATTTTTTGCCATGAGTATTCCATAATCAGTATAAATGTACCTTTAAAAAAAAATCAGGAAAAAATAGCAATATGTAATTGAATAGTTCTGCTTGTATAGATGAATAGCTTACATAGTTTTTGTGTACTCAACTTTCAGAAATAGTTTGAATATTCTATTTTCTACTTTTGTGTAGGATGCCTCACCAAGAGTTCCTGGAGGCTCCCCTAGGACACCAAACAGATCAGTAACATCCAACGTGGCCAGTGTTACACCTATCTCTACAGGCTCAAAAAAAATTGATCCTAATATGAAAGGTATATTTCTTAATGCAGGGAAAATGTGGTGGGAATAAGTTAGTTGCTCTTGACTGCTTACTTGAAATATTTTTGTATTAGTTTATACTGACCTAATACGTGTAAGACTATGTTCACACTAGCACTTTTGTCAGTAAATCTTTTGTCAGTTAGGTATGAACACCCCTTTGACTGACGTGAGTTTCACCGACAAGCGATGGGGTGGACAGCGCTATGTCAGCAGGAGGCACACTCCTGCCAACATAGCTACTGCTGGTCGTTGGGGCTAGTTTAATTATGCCAACGGGAGAGCTCTCTCCCATCAGCACAGAGTGGCTACACCAGAGACCTTACAGTGGCACAGCTGCAACGGTACAGCTGTGCCACTGTAAGGTCTTTAGTGTAGACATAGCCTAAGAGATAAGGTGGTAATGAGGTAATATCTGATGATTATTGGACCAATTTCTGTTGGTGGAAGGGACAAGTTTTTGAGCCTCAGAGAGCTCTTCTTTATGTATGGAGAAAGAAACCAGCGTGTTCAAGGTGGAACAGATGGTTAGTAGGCAGCAGGGTGTGCTACAGCTGTTGTAGTGGGACATAAAACCAGTGTCTCCAAATCCATGCTTTTTAGAGTCCAGCAGAGTTATGAGTTTAAGTTCCCAGGCCTATCTTTTCAAGGTGGTGTGCAGGTTTCCTTTGCAGACAAGACCTGAGAATTCCAGTATGGGGTGATCATTTTCTGAAGTGTTTGCTCAGGGTTGTAAAGTGTTTGTTTTTTTTTTTTTTTTTTTTTACAATTTTTTGTGCGAGTTCATTTGAGAGCATAACGATTGTCTGGTTTCACCCATGTGGTGGTATACCTTGTCAAGGGCATCAAATGTCCTAATATGTTAATAGGCATCTGTAGGAGCGGTGGATCTTAAAAAGTGTGGTGTTGAGGGGAATATTGATCATTGCAGCAGTGTTGATATGGTTACAAGTTTATATGGTTACAAGTTTTGCATCTGTTGTTTTGGCAGGGTCTGGTGGAGCTTTGAGTTGGTGTATGCTTGTCTTGCTTCTGATGATGAGCTTAGTGAGGTTCAAGGATTGTCCAAAGGCTAGAAGAGGGAGTTCAAGAAAGATTTCTTTTCTGGTTGTGGTCCCCATCAGATATAGGTTGTAATTGTTGGATGATATCCTGTATGGCAGTGATCTTCACTATTTTTCAAGCAGGGGCCACTTTGGCAAAAACCCTTCAATATGAGAGCTTTATCAACTACTACCCACACTGCTGGGGTCGGGGGAAGAGACAGCTGAGAGGGGGCATGCTACTTGATGGGGGAATGGATGGGGGCGCACTGCTTGAGGGGAGTCGTGCATGGGTAGGAGGGGGGTGCTACTTAAGGGAAAAGGGGAACAGATGGCCATGGGGTGCACGGTTGGGGTGGTGGTGCCACTTGCAGGGGTGCGGCCAAGGAGCAGACAGCAGGGCCATGGCACTGCCAGGGGCTGGGGAGAAACCCAGTCTTGTTTCTGCCCGAGCCTGGACTTGCTCCTGGCACCAGCTGGCCAGATCCCCATCTCCGCAAGGTCCGGCCCATGGTCTCCAGCCCCAAGCAGTGTGGGGGCCACCCTAACTCTGCCTCTTTCCCGTCCCATGTGGGCCCAGTGCCTTGGCCAGGAGCTGCTCCTGCCCCAAGGAGCATGGCAACTGCCCCCTCTCCTCTCCCATGTGGGTCCAGCCAGCACCCCACTCCAGGCCCCCTTGGTATGCCACTGGCACCCCAGCTCCCACTTAGCCCCCTCCCATTAGGTCCGTCCCCTCCCCCCCCACTGTCTGCTTTCCTCTCAGCGCAGCCCACCCTGCTTAGCTCCCCTGCCCCACTTAGTGCTGACCTGCTGGTGAGTGACTCACTCACTACCTTGCAGGGTCCCAGGGGCGTGGAGAGCGGAGAAGGAGACTCTTCTCTCTCTCCCAGGCATGGTGAGCTGCGCTGCCCATGTGGAGAGCCCCTCCTTACCCTGCACAGCTCTGTCCCCTTTTCCAGGTTGTGTGTTGGGGGAGTCAGTTAATCAGGGAGCAGCAGATAGGGTCGGTAGGGCCGCCACTGGCTCACGGACCGTGCAATGAAGAGCACTGCTATATGGTATGGGTTCTAGTGTGGGGTGGTAAGTGACAACTAGGGGCAAGCAGGTTCTCCTGGGGTATTTGCCTGCCCCGATCCCTGATAATATCTACTTCTCTAGTGGAGTGTCCTTGTTTTAAGGCAGTTTTAAATGTGTTAAAATGTGAATCCTGGATCATCTCTTCATAGCGTATTCTGTGGTGTTTGAATGCCTTGCTGTAGATAACAGATTTCTGGGTGTCTAAGGGGGTTGCTGGATTTGCAGAGGTAAATGTGGTGGTATGAGTTTCTGTATATAGCTATCTGTAGTAGCCCATTGTTGAAGCGGATTGTGGTGTCCAGGAAGTTGATGCTAGTGTGAGTATACCAGAGTTTGATGATTAAGTGGTGGTCGTTGAAGTAGTGGTAGAAATCTTTGAGGGTGTTTAGGTCCCCTGTCTAAGGATGAAAATATTGATTTTTATATTGTTTGTTTTTGTTTTCAAGGTGGCCCATGGAAAGGTTGGACTATTGGGGAGTACCCATGGTTTGGACAAATATAAAGTTCTGATGGGTGACGGTGAAGTAGATGAGATTGTCAGTGTGTTTGAAATGGATTTCTGGACTTTGTCCATTGTCTTATAGATACTTGACACAGGCAGCAATCTCTCACCTTGTATTTAGCTTGAACACTTGGGTTTCCTACTCCAGTTCTGAAGAAGAGCTTGGTGAATTCTGAAACCTTCCAATAAAAGATACTACCTCACCCACCTTTGTCTTTCTTCTGTCCTGGGACCAACCTGGTACTACAACACTGTGTGTAGTCAGCATTTATTTGGTAAATGTTTTTCATATATAAAAATATCTTTCTACTTTTTTGATGTAGCTGGAGCTGCAAGTGAAGGTGTCCTAGCTAACTTCTTCAACAGTTTGCTGAGTAAAAAAACTGGTTCCCCAGGTGGGCCTGGCGTTGGCAGTGGCAGCCCTGGAGGAGGGGGCAGTGGAGGTGGTGGCAGCAATTTACCAGCATCAGCAAAGAAATCAGGTATGATTAATCCTAGAGCATCATTTGGAATATCTTTCATCTGGCATGCAATATTTGTTAAAATGCAGTTAGAAATGTGGCCAGATAAGTTTAAATGTTTTTTTAAAAAAATTATACAACTTAAATGTATCCAGCATTATCCATAGCTCAGTGAAGTGGTAAAATCCTTTGAGAGTATGACAGTGGTAAGCCAAGATGTGATTGTAGTAGATCTTCATATGGGAGGGTGTTAGTAGGTGTATTGTGAGCCTCTGAGCTTTTTTGGGGAAAATCTTATTGTATTAATATCTAACTGAAATTTATGAATAATATCCTGTTCCTATCTGCTAGGCCTTAGCACTGTGGAGCTCTGAGTTTGAAATTTTCCTTCTACCTGCTGCTTTCCAATCTTCATGAGCTAAAATCAGAGCTTTTGTGGGAAGAACAAATATAGACCAAGAGGCTCCTGCAGGGAAATAATGAGGATAAGTAATAAGAGCCCATCTACTGAGCTCCTTTTTTGAGTCTCATCACCTGGCTAAGACCCATTAAGGATATGTGGTCCTTGAAGTAAGAATTTTCCTGTAAGCATAGATAAAATAATCCTATTTCCTCCAACTTGTGTGGAAGAGATGGGTAAGGAGATTGGGAAAGCGAAGTGAATTTTTTGTTGGTAAATTATATCATCAGTTGCTTAAGCACACTTTGGTTCATTATGAAATACACTGAAGAGATCAAATAACCAATATTAGTCAAGTTTGTTTTCTAATGCCTCAGCTTTGCAAAGTAGGTACTTAAAATAAATGTACAAGTTTATAAAAGACATAGGCCAATTCCAGCCAGGTAACTGCTTGAAATATATATCAATGTATTATGTTGATATTGTGTGTTTAAAACTGCTGCTTATGCCTCTGTGGCCATACTGCTACTTCTAGTGTGCTAGCTTGATCAGAGTGAGCATATTTGTCTTCCTGAGCTGGGATTTACACCACCTAGTTCAGGAGTTCTCAAACCTTCTTTTCTGGGACCTTTCTGGAAATATTTCAGGCTATCACGACCCTCCTCCATGCCATGCCACCCTTACTTCTGTGCTGGGGGTGTCACTGCCTTCAGAGCACCCGGCCAGTAGCTGCTCTCCAGCCACCCAGCTCTGAAGGGCTCTGGCTGTCAACCATGGCATGTGCAGGTGCTAACAGCTTCTGACACCCTCCATCCCCCATAATAACCTCGTGACCCCTTGAGGGGTCCCAACCCCTGTCCTAGCTGCTGTGTAGACATGTCCTTTGTTTTGTGTCTCTGTGTACCCAAAGCATAGTGTACTCAGTATAAAAGCACACTGGTAGTTTTTTATTGCTTAAATATTTAGTATTGTATTAAAGCAGAAAAAATTTGCTTTTATTTGATGGATGTTCATAAGAAATAACTTAGTTGTGGGAAAACAAGTCCTTTCATTTTTAAGCATGACCAAGTGTTCTGTATATATATATATATTTTTTTTTGGTACAGGCCAGAAGCCAGTCTTGACCGATGTTCAGGCAGAATTGGATAGAATTTCACGAAAACCTGAAATGGTCTCTCCTACTACACCTACATCCCCCACAGAAGGTGAAGCATCTTGAAGACACCAAATAAAGCCATTTATTCAGTTTTTTTGGGATAATTTAAACTTGCCTCTGCCTCTTCCTTCAATGACTGGAACTAGAGAGCTGAAACACTTTTTCAGAGAAGGACAAACAATTGATGTCTTGATTTCATGCGTTGCCCAGCTTCACAAAAGGGAGTTATTCAGATGGAAAACTATACCACACCATGTAGGGCTACTGTTCACGGTGCAATTTAAAGAATTAACTAATTCCTGGATTTTGTTGAAAAGTCAGTGTAATTCTGTAAAACTGCACATGTCCACTTAATCATATAATGTTAAAGGCTGCTTAAAGAGTTGGAAAATAATATGCAGCATGGGCACTTAATTTATATTGATCTCCCAACCTATTTTAGTTGAATTTAATACAGGTTAACCTTTGAGGAAGAGAACCACTGGTTTTGCTAGAAGAGAAGTTACAGCTTTGTGCACCAACAATCCATTAACTGAAATAAAATTCAACACTTCATTAGAAATATGGCAGCAACCTGTCTGATCTCATTTGAGATTTACACTTCATCAAAAACTTGGGCCAAACTTTCATTCCAGAGTAAGACTTTAAAATATTGGCCAATTTGATAACTTGATAATAACTATTTGCGTAGAGGAAAAAAAAGCAAAGGTTAACTTAATAAAAAATGTACAGATTATCAGTATTCAGTTTTTTCTATATATATATGTGGCTCAACCTTAACATTCCCCTCTTTGTGTCCCAAATTAGTTACGGTTTTAAATCAGGCATTAAAACTATGATCACTTAATAAAGTATTATCTGCATTCAGCTATAAATAAATCTCATTGCATTCTCTTGTATTAAAGTGTATATTTAGCTAATCAAAATATTTAGTGTTTTGCTGTTGAAGACTAGATCCTTTAAACTTTCCTTCCTCTTTCACCCTTCAGTGAATGATAGTCTGGCCCAGTTTTAAGCTTCCCTAAAACTTGATAGTTCTGGAAGAAACAGATTTGAGTCTTCTACTCATACAATATAGCATGTACTAATGTTCCTAGCAGCAAAATTTAGATCATCAGATTTCTGGAATTTAGTAAGAATCCTACTGATTTTTTTAGTGCACTCTGGAATCATGTGATTGAAGTTTGCATTTTATTGGTTGCTTCAGCTTTCAATACACAGTATTTGAGAAACACCTAAGACCATAAACATAATGTGAGCATTCTCCCACTGAAGCTCATGGTATATTGAGATTAGGACAGCTTCCAAAGCTTATCCTGAGTATTTTTATTAACACTTCTTAAATAGGTGTACAGTTTTTTTTACTAAAACAGTGGGTATAATATACACAATTTCTTTAATTTATTAGTTGGAAATCTGCTAAACAGTGTTAGGACAAAACATTAATATCCATAGTTTTTATTCTGGGTATGGCGTTATACTTGATATTGCTGTTTAAGTTCTTTTGATACAGAATTTTTTCTCTGTATCCTAAAAAAATCATTTTTCTTGAGACTAACCTATTAGAACGTGTTCCTCTGTTAGCTATGATTTTATTGCTTGCTCTTTGGGGAACATTTTAAAAATATCGACTGTCAATGCTAAGAATCTGAAACTAGCTGTCTTATCTAAACAAACTGAGTTATTTTAAACATGGGATCTCAGATTTATTTCTGATCGGGTTATTCAAATGAAGTACAATAAAGGGAAAATGTTGCAACCATAAGTGATTCAACTCTCCTGCCCAAATGTGAGACTTGCTGAGGAACAGCTGTATAGAATAATTAGATACATGAAGGTGTCTAATAAATGCATTGAAGGTATTGTTTTGAACTATTCACTACTGTGCTTGCACATGTACAGTAAATTTTTGAATACAGTAATTTAAGATATGCATGACAGTTTTGTCCTGCTGATGAGATCACTAGTGTTTCCTGTCTAAATTCTAGTGGCACACCATACTAACATTAAGAGGCTGAAACTTAAAATTTTAGCATGTTTAAATTTCAAAACTACTTTTGTATTGTTTTAGTTTTTGCATCAAAGACTCAAGTTTCTAAACTCTTCAGTTCTATTCAGTTGAGCGTATCCAATATCAAAGTAAAGGGCCCTTTGTGAAGTTTTACAAATAGCTTAAGAGTTCAATAAACATCCATTACACACTTTATTTTTGGGACTTTGTTTTAGAAAGAGAAATTATTATGGAGTCTGAATACTGAAGTGCACGAAAACAATCTCATTTCTGCATATTTGAAGCTTTTGAATATATGCATTGAAGGCTTTCCTAGCTGCTCCTTATCAGGGACAAATCACTTAGAAAAGAAAAGGCAGAAGGAAGATGCTGTGTGCTATGCTGTCATGTTTTAGGGAAAATAAAGACCATGTTTTGTGAAAAATGCACCAAAAACCTATTGCAAATAAGTAATTTAAACACTTGGGTTTTAAAGTGGCTGTTGCCAAATCACTTTGGTATTGTACAACAGACCCAGTTCAATCTGTTTAAACACAAAATCATGGCAAAACAAAACTGATACTAGAAAAGCAAAAAGCAACTGTAGCAAAATGACTACTCCTCTGACTGGAATTAAATACCCTCAGTTGCTACTTGGAGTAATCTATTTTATTCTCATAATGGGAATGGAATGTCCACTTGAGTCTAAATTCCTCTTGCTGTTTCAGGTGTCAAAAAGGCCCATGTTGATTTTAACCAAACCATTTATTGTGGAGTAGTTTTAATATGAATTACCAAACATCCCCACAAATGTACTGTCAATTCATAATTTTGATGCACAAATCCATCAACTCTGTATGACAGGGATAAAAATCATTAGGGAAGGAGGATGGGGAAAACAACTGATGGGGCAAAAGCTATTGTTTAATTTATTAAAAATCATAAAAATAGTCACTGAAATTGTTGACCTGTAATAAGAGCATAATTTCCACTTAGTCTATAGTAAATAGAGAAACTGACCTAAGACTGGAGAAAATCAATTAAATGTGAGTGAATTAATACATTCATTAGCTATTTATATAATGCTCCAACTGTAAATTGTGCCTTGCAAAACAGGACTAGGACACAATTCCAGTCCTGAAAAGTCTCTAATCCAGCAGATAAGAAAATGTTCTAGTTAGGGAAAAAGATGGAGAAAACACAGATTGAGAACTAGACCCTCTGAAGGATTCATAGAAAAAGTGGATCATCAGTGGAAAGGAAAAAATTAGCAAGTTTTAAATACTATTTTTTTAAAGGCACTTTTTCATTGCTCTATGCAAGTACAAACATTTACAAATTATACCATGAACTCTATCAATCAAAACACCCCCTAGGAATATTCCTGCAGCAACAGGCAGATGGTTTAGCTAGTTAATCAGCCTTTTCCAAGTCCCTTGTACAATGGATAGCTGGATGATGTTTTTTCTGGAAGTCTCACATGCTGCTTGTAAATTCTGGAAATCAGCTAAACAGTCACCATATTTCCAAGCAATACTTCCCCAGACAGATATCCTAGATCCTCCGAAGGAGAGTTTTGGACCCCAGTGTATGGTTCAGAAACAGCCCCTACCTTTGCTTGTGTCTGACCTCTGAGCCACAGGCAAATACCCATACTAATTCTTACTCCACTTTTTTTTTTTTTTTTTTTTTGAGTATGTGTGTCTACAGATGCTCTGCCATAATATGTGCATGTGTTCATACATGCTGAATCAGACTGCAAAGGAGTGTCGACGGGCCCCCTTCCTGCAGAGCAATGACTCGTGCTCTGAACAAGGGAATAAAGGAAGGCGCAAGCTTGCCACCACTTAGTTCCTTCTCAACTGCGTACGGCCCGAGACAGCATTTTCTGCTGTTAGCTGTATTCAGTTTCCTTCCTTTCCCCTGGTAAAAGCCTTTATTTATTTATTTGCTTTATTCAGTTTGGCATGATTGTGCTCCTGAGGCCTGGGGGAGGAGAGGAGGTCCCCTCCTAGTCTTGGACCTTTATTTGTGCTAGAGCACAATCTGTTATGCCTAAACCCCCAGGCTTTAAGAGTTGCCTGCTATGTTTGGGAGACTCACATCCCCACAAGGTGAAAAGGCTGTCAAAGGCAGGTCCAAAAAACTCAAAGGAGACTAGACTAAAACTCCTATTTAATTAAATGTGCTCTTGTTCCAAAGGGGTGTGCTTGCCCTCATGTGTGTTGGCCTCAACATTGCAGGCCACTTTGGTCACTATTGCAATTTAATCTTGGTCACAGAGACAAAGACTTCAAAGAAAAAGAAGCATGTCTCCCCAAACTGAGAAATGAAAAGGGGTAGGTCACTCCATATGACTCTCAGGAGAATTAGCATCCCTCAAAAGGGTACCATGAAAGCTCCAACTGAGTCCAGTGCAGGTGTTAGTACCATGTTAGAAGCCCCATATGGACAAGCTCTCTGCCACCAGAACCACCTATCTCAGCAGAACCATCTGATCCCTTGCAGCACTGCGGTACACAAAAGCTACTATGCATGCCTCAGTACTGGTCTCTTACCTTATCTCTGAAGTGAGATAAGACCCTGCAGCTCCTCGGAACTGCAGCAGTCTCCATCCCACCAGTTGTCATTTCCACCTCCAGTACCAACCCAAGCCTCAACCATAGGCTATCAAACCCCTCTGCTGCCTCCTAGGTTTCTGTCTTCAGAGGATCTTATTTCTGATTATCCTGAGTCTCCACTGTTACAGAGATCTATCAGAGCCCCCTCACCATTACCATCCAAACAGCTACAAGTTGAAACCTACCTAAGTCTTTCAGCCTTCAGTACTGAAGATGATACCTGAGGGACCCTCTCCCCACACTTCGCTCAGGAGATGATTTGTCAGACTCGAAGATCTTGGTACATTAATCCATCCTGGTACTGTACCACCAAACTCGAGTCCCTGTAATGAAGAGGACCCTAGGAGACTTACCAAACATCAGAGGCCCAGACAGTATGACTGTCATTGGGGACCTTTCCCCTATTCTCAGTGGGGTGCCTGGGACCCTTGGGACCATTTCAATTCTACAGGATGCCAAGAAAGGACCAACTGGTACTGTACCATTCATGGATACCAATTGACCAGTCCCCAGTATTGCACACTTCTTCAGTACTGGATGATCCACAAGAGGAACAAGAACCTCAGCCCAAGGAGATCCTCCATCCTTTAGTAAGATCCTCTTCACCTTCAGATAAGGGAGTAACCACCACCACTGCCCTCCTGTGCTGATTTCAAGACCTTCCAGGACACCATGAAGCAGCTAAGCACTCTCCACTAGAGGAAATCCAAGAGTTACAGCTTTCTTTGGTGGATAATTTGAATATTGATCCATAAAGGAAGATTACTCTTGTCTATTAATGAGACATTGCTATCTCCTGCACATACGTTGTAGCAAACACCAGGCTCAGTTCCACCCACCTCTAAAAGGACAGGCAAGAAGTACTACATCCCACCAAAAAGAATGTAAGACTTCTTTTCCCATCCCAACCCTAATTCCCTAGTGGTGAATACAGCCAACAAAAGGAGCCATCTGGCTCCATCTAGACCATCTCCTATGGACATGATAAGTGCTTGTATTTTACATCTCTGGTCAGGAAGTATTGCCAATTCATCTGAGACCTAATTAGGGTATGGGCCAATGTGCTGAGATGGCTTCCAAATCCAAAGAGGCACGGGTAACAGTGAGGATAATATCTTCTTCGTTAGAGCTGTCACCTCTCTCTTATCCTGCTAAGTGTTTGTCAGACCATAGAAGGAGACTGATGCCTTATGTGCCAACAGTAGGCAGATAACCAGCTCTACACTTCATATGAAATGCAAATAGCATAATTTTCCAGCTGTCCTGCATAACGATGATACTGGATACCCAATAGCAGTAGCTGTTAAAAATGGCATTTTTCACCTTTAGTTGGCCAGAAGATCGCAACTCATCCCAACATGCTAATTTGACCGTAGTTACCATGTATTTGCAATGTCCAGGGTTGGTTACTGCAACACTCTGTACCTGGGTATGGAACCTCAACAGCTGAAAAAACTTCAGCTAATGCAACTTGCAGTGCCTCCTAACTGGCATGTGTTCACTGAGAAACAGATCACTTCAGTGCTCCAGTCACTCTACTTGCTACTTATTCATTATTAGATTAAGTTTAAGGTCCGAGTCTTGACATTCAAAACCCTTGTTCTGGGCCTAAACTACCACCAGGATTATGTCTCCTCCTATGATCAAGACCAGCTACAGTGGCATAGTTCTTTGAGCGTGATGGGAATACCAGTTAGGAGAGTTGAGACTACTAGGAGCAAAAGACAGCCTTTTTTATGGCTAGCTGACGGCTGTGGAATTCCCGTCAACCAGAGACAAATGACGACAAATCTGACCACCTTCAGGTCAAAATGCAAGACCCACCTCTTTGGCATGATTTTTCCCACCAAAAAAACCAAACAAATAAACCAACCAAAAAACCAATTAAAAACCCTGTTTGTGAAATGTGGAAGAATAGAGATTTTGCATGTGTGAGAAGCATGACATGAAAGCCTGATTCTACTCCCACTGAAGTCAATGGGAAAGCTTCCATAGACTCTAGTGATGCAGCATTCAGCCCCAAAATATTTAGACAGCAAACCATCAGTCTCAGAGAGTCTCTGGAAGCACTTCAGGAGAATAGTGACTGAAGCCATGGCCTGCGCTCATCATATTCCTTTGGCAGACTTCTCCAAAACTCCTTCAGGGATCCCCAGTCATACCGTGGAAGCTATTTTCAACAAGACCAAGAGTGATAACAGTTTGCTAAGATTGTACTCTATTATCACCTTAATTAGGTGACTCTCGATTTATGGGGTGTTGCTATTCAGTCTCTGTATTGTGGGTATCTCTGGAGAAGACAATGTGAGAAGACTTAATTAGTTTGTTCATTACTAATCCACCAATCTCCCACTCTTTGAGTTGGGTCCAATGTGGCAGTTTAGACTGTAACTTAAGGGTTGCTTCTCTGTAAACAATGTATTGCCCTTGGTAGTGGTTCTTTTCCTTCTGCTGCAGCATCAGAAGCTGCCTGGGTAAGAACATAAGGTTTTCCTTTTCAAAAACGTTATGCCAGCTGTGGCATGTAGGCAATAGCTAAGATGATGTACGTCTGGACTGTAATTTCCATTGCATTACAGCCTTATTACAATTACTTCTAGTAAACATCAATCGTCTGCATAGCAACCATGGGAGACACTTCCACTCTCTCTGTAAAGGGAAGGTAGAACACTAAACATGTGACCAACAGGCAGGCTAGTTAGCTCTGAAAAAATATCAAAGAACACACAATTGTCCACATACCATTGACTGGCCTACATAGCATACTCGCTGTGTATTTAAGATAAACATCTAATTTTTTTATTATTAGATGTTGTGGGAAAATTGTTACGTGTGCAAACCCTAACTTTTGTATTCTCTGACTTTTATGTAAGTCTTAAGGTTGCAATATGGGCATGTGTGTTCCATTTCATGGCTGTTTTAAATAAAGACAAATAAAATTGCCCGTGCATGCCAGGATTTAAATGGTCCATATTAGCCTTTGAAATTCACACTTCATTTACTTGAATGGTGTGGAAAAGGTGTTAGCAGCACATCTGAAAAAGCAACACCTGAGGGCAGCAGCAACAGATAAAAGCTGCAACTTGATTTAAATCATTTGTAAGATTGTACTGCTTCAGTTGCTCATTGAAACACAGCCTCCCTCATGTAAATTTTCAGTGGATTGTATTTAAATATCCCACCCACTCCTAGAATAGAGACAATCCATATAGAGGAGCAATTTATATGTAAAGTTTTGGACTCTTTTTTGGACCATTTTTGAGTATTAAGGGGAAAAAGTCTGAAAAGCAGAAAGTGTGTACTTTTCATTGTTGAATAATTAAAATATGCCTGGGGGAATTTCAGACTTTCAAGTATGATATAGAAACTTCCAGCCCAAAGTGACAAATCTTCAGAAAATATGATCATACTAATAGTTATAATCAAATTTTCAGTGTAACCTTAATTATAACCTTGATTAGTATGAAAACTTATGATGAAAGTTGAGGGAGAAAATACTAAACATTTGTCTTTATTTTCATCAAATATCTATCTGGTAGGGTGACAACACATTCCGATATCGGGGCTTTGTCTTATATAGGCAACTATTACTTCTCTTCCCTCCCCCCATCCTGATTTTTCACACTTGCTATCAAGTCACCCTACTGTCTGGTTAATTACTTAATGATTTTGAGCAAGAGCATACATCCTCACAGACCTTTATGGGGCCTATCCGTTTATCTAGATCAGGGGTCGGCAACCTTTGCTATCAAAAGAGCCATTTTGCCCCCTCTTCCAACATAGCTTACCGCGGCTGAAGAGCCGCATGCGGCTCCGGAGCCGCGGCTTACCGACTCCTGATCTAGATACACGCTTTGGTTATGGAAGCAGTTTGCCACTTTTTCCTTTAGAAAACTATCTAACCATGAATTTAAATCAAAACTGAAAATATACTTATCTGATGTTATCATCTTGTGTAACTAATTGTAAAGGACCCTGATATTTTTGTGGCTACTATATGAATACTACAGAAGTGAAATGTATTACTGACACTGTTCAGTCTTAGTTATGTTCAGTGGTTTTAATTCACTCATTCCACATGCAAACCCAAGGGTGCACGACCCTGTTAGTAAAAGCTGGCTGGGGAGAGAGAAGGGAGTGGATTTGTAAAACAATCTGGATAAGTTTTTCTTTTGCTATTAACAAAGAACAACTAAAATGTAATTAAATTTTTAAAATCTTGCCAATTTGATCTCTTGAGGTACTGGCAAAAAGGTAAGGACACTTGGTTTTGATTTTTAAAAAATATATAGTTAATCAGTGTCTGTCTAATGTACTTTAATATTAATGGCCTTAATCTTGTAATGACACCTGCACTGGCTGACCCTTGTGTGGATGTTTTTGCACACTCAGGGTCTATGTTTCTACCTTCCTTTCCCATCTTTTGTTGCTTGTCGTTGGTCTTGTTTCTGCAAATGCTCTATATGTGCAAAAAGTCACATGTCTTAAGTGTTTGCAGCATTGGAGCTATAGGTTGTAAACTCTTCAGGGCAGGGAGTATACCTCTATATGTTTGTATAACTTCCCTGAAATTTGGACTGATATTGTTCTATAAATATTTATTTACAATAAACCAGAAGAAGTTGGCAAACTAGATTCCTTCCAAACAGATGAAGAAAATAATCATAAAACAAAAAGGGAAGATAAAGGGAAATTTTAAAATGGCAGTTACAAAAACACAGTGGAAAATCAGAGAACAATTATGTGTCCCACTATAAGAGAAGAGATTGAAACAGATCTCTTCTAGTCCACTGTCCAGCAAACCAAGAAGAGTGAGAGACAGACTTGTTCAAATCACCAGAAAAGATTTCCTATCAAAAAGCAAAGAAAAGTAGTTAATCAACCTGGGGGAAAAAGACAACAATGTGTCATTCTATATAAGAACCTGCCACCAAATTTGAAATACACCAAGGAGCAAATAAATGATCCAGCACACCATGAATCCCTCTCCCAAGCAAGTGCTTGATGTGATAATTATATATCCCATTTATTGGGAGTCGGGGAATAATTTTTATCATAGCTTTTACACTGGGAGAATATGATTCTTTGTTTCTTTCTAGTGCCTGGTCAACAAATGAGCTTAATGAATCTGATGCAGCAGTTAGGCACTCATCCTGCAGCTACTTAGGCACCGGAATAACTATGTAAATGAGTTGGAAGCCAGTGTATTGGACTAGGAATCAGGAGACTTGGATTCTCACCTTGGGTGAGTCACTTTACCTCTCTGTGTCGGTTTCCCTATTTGTAAAATGGGGGTAATGATACCTGCCTTTTTTGTAAAGTGCTTTGAGATTTACTGATGAAAAGCACCATGTCAGACATGGGTGCTGCTGTTAATGAAGTGATGTGTCACATGTTTGCAGGGTGTACTTTCCAAGCGTGAGAGGCAGCAGATGAGAAAGCATGAAGGTGCTTGTCTGGAAAATTAACAATTGGGCCAAGTGAAGGTGGGAGCTGGCTTGTTTACTGAATGAGAGGTGGTAGGGTGGGTGGGGGATAAGCTATGAAGGACCTTGAAAGCGAAAATGTGTTGGTTACATATTTGATAGGACAGATGAAGGAGCCAGTGGAGAGATGGTAACATGGTCAAAGTGACAGGCTAGGAAAATTATTTTTGCAGCACTTGCCAACATATGTGAACAGGATCAGACAGAATTTGTCAAGGACAGACAAAAAGATGTTGTAGATGTGTGATAATGAGTGTTTCTGCTGAGGATGGATAGGAAAGAGCCCATCTTAGAGATGTTCTGGAGAAAGAACCTGCAAAACTTTGACATAGCCTGGCTGTGAGAAGCTAGAGAGAGGTCTGAGGCCAATATGGTACCCAGGTGAGAGACCTACATGACCAGCAAGACAGTCACGTTACCCACAGTGATCAAGGAGAGGAGGAGCAGGGAGCGCTTGGGTTGGGGAGTGGATTAAAGAGTTCAGTTTTGGCCTGGTACGGTTTGAGCTGAGGGCTGGACATCAAGAGGGAGACAGATGCCAACGAGTCGGGCTGCTTGGGGAAGCCTGTCGGGGTCGCTGGAGACCCGTGCGCGGGGCCGGTGCGAATAGCGGGGGCAGGCCGGAGGCAGCCAGGCGCCCGCGCGATGACTCTCAGGGTGTAAGAGCCCCTGGCGGCGCTGGTGAGAAGGCCCCGCTCCCGCCGGTCACGGCAGGCCAGGGTCGCGGGCGGCCCCGGGTGGGGGCGGGCCGAGCGGCGGGGGCGGGGCCGGGGGCGCCGCCGCGTTTGTTTCCCCGAAACCGGCCGGGCGGGGAATTCCGGGAGGCGGCGGCTCGGCGCTGTTTGTTCCCCCGGCCTGTGCGGAGCGGGCGCCCGGCGCCTTTCGGTTTCGTTCGGGCGCCGGCCGAGCCCGCCATGGAGAACGGCGGCGTGTACAACGACACCACCGAGCCGCAGGGCGGCAAGGCCGCCGCCTGCCGCTGCACCCTCGGGCGGCTCCCCGGCCGGCGCCTGCTGCTCAAAGCGGCGCAGGTGGTGAGTGCGAGCCCCGCGGCCCCGGGCGGCTCGAGCTGGTCCCCCGCACAGCAGGCGCCCCCGGAGCGGGGTGTGTGGCCCGGGCCCTCCTCTCGCCACGGCCGCCGTTCGCCGCTCACCTCACGCTGGGCGGGCCCGCGCCGGCCCGCCCTGGCCTGGCGGGGCGCGGGGTTCCCTCGGGAA
This sequence comes from Mesoclemmys tuberculata, assembly GCA_007922155.1. Classification (NCBI taxonomy): domain Eukaryota; kingdom Metazoa; phylum Chordata; order Testudines; family Chelidae; genus Mesoclemmys; species Mesoclemmys tuberculata. The sequence continues at coordinate 67,505,414 of ML675603.1, read as the reverse complement.
AGCGGCCGGCAGCTCCGCGTACTGTCGGCGGGGCCTGTGGGAGAGCAGCGCGGCGCCGCGCCCCGTGATTTATCCAGGCCTTTCCAGGCAGCCTTCCATGTGTGTGGGGCCCGGCCCGGCCCCCCTTCACCGCGGCCTGGAGTTCTGGGCGGGCTGCGCCCGTGGAAGGGGTGACGCTTTTGCCCACTCGACGAGGCAGGTTCCCGAGGCAAAGGAGAGGCTGGTCATCGTTAATTAATAAGCCAGGGGGATCTGCCCTCCGACCAGCTTCTGCTGGCGACAGAGAGGCTTTCAAGGTGACACGGAGCCCTCCTGGGCTCCGGAGGGAAGAGAGACTCCGTGCCGTGTGCGCTCCAGAGCTGCGCTCTCTCCATCAGGAGCAAAGAGATTCCCTCCCCAGCCTTCTCTCTGGTATCCTGGGACCAACATGGCCACACCAACGCTGCGTACAGCTTAAAGGAACGTTTCTTAACCTGTTGTCTTGACCAATGTCGCTTCCCCCCTTTCCCATTTACACTCTTCCTTCCTGCTGCTTTCTTCACGCTCCCCTGCTCTTTGTTGTTCCTGCCTTCTTGGCGCTCAGACATGAATGTTCAACTACATTGGTAACACAAGTGGGGTTTTTTTTAAATCACTTGTTTCAAGTCCACTGAACAGAAAACTTTATTTTTGTGGTGGCTTTTATTTATTTGAATGTTGTTATAGGTCTGCTTCACATTTATAGGCATAGAAAGTGCATAATTCTCTGTTATAAACTAGACAGCTGTCTAAATAAAAAGGACAAAATTGAGTACAACACAAACGGAGTGTTTCCAACTGCCCCTTTTTGGTGTTGTATGTGTTTTATTTGGCAATGAATACTGTTATTTATGACATTATAAATGTAGTTGTAACTTTCTACATTTAATTTGGTTTTTTCTTTACCTTTTCATTAATGAGTTTGCTGTGTTTTTTCTGTCTATTGCTGCCTCTTGATTTTAATTTTTAGGCTATATTTTTCATTGCACAAAAATATCAGGTGGTATATAAAAATGATCAATAACATGTTAAGACAAAATGTTACTCTAATAAAAACAAATCTAAAAAAAAATACCCTAGACTCCTAACGAAAATAGAAGTTGTTAGTATAGTTACTTCCTTTTAAATGTAGACGCAGAGCCACTATTTACTTCAATCAGTGAGAATGTAGCTTGATCTAAAATGTCTTAACTAAATTTTGAAAAGTGAAAAAATAGTCTAAATCAAATGCTAAATGTGGAAATTCTACTAATGTTAAATAGTAAATTTTGAACTTTTAAATGTCAGTAAATTGATACACTGGCATTGTAACTGTAATTTTGCTTCTGCAGACTCAAACTATTACTACTATGAAGGTATCTTCAGGATACCAATATGGCACATTTGTTTGATTTGTTGATCACAGACCCTGACTATTTAGAGGTTTGTGCTAGAGTTAGCAAGTGATTTCAATGTATGTGTCGCAGGTTTAAATAATAAGCAGGATCCAGAGCGCTCAGTTCAGTGTTGCACTGCTGCTTGTGTTCTTAGCGTTATAACTTAAAAGTAAACTGGTCTGAATCCATGTGAAGGACTTAACATTCTGTATCAAAGGCTACATTCCATTATTATAGGTAGTAGAAAATCTTGATTGAATCTCATTATATTATGGTGATCTAATGTACTGGGATTGGGGTATTACATAGTGGATCACTCCAAATCAAAAGAATCCTAAATCTCCATAGAAGGAATCCTATTCTGCTGGCTTTTTATGTGTATTTTTTTGTAATCATTTTAACCTTATTTGGAAATAGGTCATAAATGACCTATCTTAAATTTGTCGTTAATATACATTCAGAGTGTCACATTACTGTATCTATGTAAACACGGTAAGTCAAGATTTATAGCCAAAAATGAAAGTAGCAGCAACCTGATTTGGCTTTAGGGAAGATAGTAAAGCCTAAATGGGAAAGGGTTGTAACCATAAAAATGAAAGTATCAGTGTTTTCCCAAAAGCAGAGTGGTTTTTAGAAATGTCATAATCACAAGAGCATCAGGGGACTTCTGCCTTTGGTCATTAATGAGGCTCTCCCAAAAAGAACACCACCATTTTAAAACATATCAGACACATTTCAAAAAGGGGGGGGGGAATATGCCAAATACTGGTAATAGAACACACACAAAACTTCAAAATGTTACAGTTCAAATTTATTTTTAAAAAATTCTCAGAGCCCTAAAGTACTTTTATATAAATATTTTGAGGATAAATTTGTATTTTGATTTGTTTTGGTTTTTTTTAATTTAAAAACATTTCTTGTTAGATTAAATGAGCCTGATGGGAATTACTACCTTGCAAACACTTTACTCAAGTAAGTAATCCCAGTAATACAGACTATTAATGTATCTTTACATGGACAACTACAGATGCATCCCTCTTTGGCAGTGGCTTTTCTGGTTATAGAGGAGAGGGAAATTACTAGGGCCATTCAAAAGCAAAAGCAAGACAAGAGACTGCTGGACCCATGTGGACATAAACTTGATACATTTTTAAAACTTTGGCAGTTTATGGCCTGTTCCTATCACTGTGGGACACTAGAAGGGTAGGTAACAAAAGCCAGATTTATCTCTAGCTTACCAGATATACTTTTTCTTTTATCTTGATTCTTTCTCTCCCAAAATGCACAAATATTTTAGTTCTTGGTCCAGACACAAATTCTAAAATAAATCTTGTAAATTACTGTAGGTGAAATTCAGGTAGTTTTTTGTAAGTGACATGTCCTTGTCCAAAGAAAGCATATAAATGTTTACATTGTATTTAAAAATTATTCCTTTAATAGTTTTACCCATTTTGGAAATCCAGGTAAATACTTTAGTGTAATCTCTGCAATCTATTGGGTAGTAATGTGGTCTAGTGGATAGCGCTCTGAAGTGGGAGTCAAGAGAAGTGAGTTCTAATCCTGGCTTTACCATTGACCTGCTGTGTGGCATTGGGCAGATCAGGTTACCTCTTTGTCTCTCTCATTCTCCTCCCATCCTTTGGTCTTTCTTGTCTGTTTAGCTCTTTGGTGTAGCAACTCTCTCACTATATTTTTTATAGCACATACATTGGGCTGCTAGAGACCATTGTCATACAGAGAATATGCAGGGCAGTGGTTAAAATTGGGTTCTACAGTCTTAAAATTGCAAAGTAACCACCACTTGTCTAGGGTGTTTTTTAAATAGGATGTTACATACAGTAAATAACCTGTGATGCCATTATCTATATGGTAGAATATTCCCTAAAATACTGTAAAGCCAACTGCAGAGAGCTACTTTCTAGTTTTTAAGATCATGCCATGATGTTCAGAGTAGAGGGGACACTTTACTTATGACTTATAGTTGTTAGAGATAGTAGCAGACAGCAATATGCGATGCTGAAGTCTCTTTTTTAAACGACTTTTGTGTATCACTTAAAATATATCTCCCAAAGAGATATTAAGAAATTTGAATTTTGCATGGTGTTCTTTTAATTTTTGTTAATACAAAAGAAATTTCAGTTTCAATCCAAAACTGGTTCAAATTCTGTAGAAAGTTGGATAGGAGAAGGCACATTGTGCCAAGTTTTAGGATTCTGAATTCATATCTATGGCAGTAATACTTGTCATTTAAGTGACCGATTTAAAAAGAAAAGGTATTGCATGCAGAAACCTCAGTGTATAACCCTAGACTGAAAAGGAAAGTTATAATTTAAGCTTAAAGATCAGCTTCATTCATTGCACAAACCATACTTTTAAAAACTTGTGAAATCATAAGAATCCTTTGAATAGCAGCCTTGTATGTAATTTTTAACCAGACGATTTCATTGGGGAAATGCCATAATTAAGGCTCTATACAAAAGAGATCTAAACAGTTAGAATTTCATAGGCAAGTATTTCACTTTGTTTAATTTTCCTTTGTTTTCACAACTTTATTTTGTACAATCACACCTATTGAACATTAAGGCTATGCTAGCCACTTGACAGATTTATACACACCTACTAAAAGTGTATATAATGTTAGTATCAATAAGTGATTATCATTCAAGTGATAAAGGAGATTTTAATTTTTGTGGTGGCTGACTGTTGACACAACATGGGGATAATGGTTTAAAAGTGAGCTGCAATGCTTTTTTGGCTACATTACCCTCTGCAAAGGGTAACAAACTGAAGTTGTAAAGGAGGGACAGAACTTTGGCGCATTCTCCCTGGTGATCTTCAGACAGTGTAGAAGACTCTGTGCAGTAAAGGCTCTACAATTCTGGAAAGGAAGAGAAGTTAAGGAATGGCCACTCTCTACAGGTGGTTTATCAGTGGGCTCCTTGGTTTTGGATCAAACTTAACAGAACGTCTACCATTGCTCCAGAGATAGCATCATGGTTATTTGGGTTTCTGAGCTCTGCTCAAAGTAGGTTTCTAGGAAGTATGTTGCTTTTCTGCTCTACTTTTTCATTGGATGGCGAAGTGATTCATATTGAAACTCTTCACTGCTAATAAAGAGCAGAAACTATTAATTAAACTGAAAACATGTGACTCACATTTTCAATGCACTTGTGATAGGATAAACATGATTATAAGGAAATGGAAAACACCTGTAAAGGCTATCTTTGCTTTTTAAATGAAAAAGCAAGTGAAAAAAGCCCCCATACATACACATTCCTAAAATAAAATAATTCAGTGGGTTCAAAATATTTCAGAGAAATCCATAGCAATAGTTATTTTATGCAGAAGTTGATTCCTAAGAAATTTACCTAATAGCAAGTACATGAGAAAAAGGAGGTGCACTGAGAAATAGCCTTATTGTTTTTGTTCCTTAACTGTAATTCTTTCCACTCTTTAAGATGCATTCAATACTGTTGAGTATTCAATATAGAATACTAGTCTGAAATGTTTTCTTCTGTGCTTGGTTTAGATGTGCTGTGCAGCTTGTGATATTCATATTAAAGGAAAACTCAGACTGAAGGCTGTGTGTTATTTTCCTTGACTACAACCCAATATCTAGCATGTGCAGCAGCTTGGTGCAAGCTATTAACTAGAAAATAATCAGTCAAAAGTAGCTCTTTTGAATTCCAAATTTTTAAATGGATACTGGCAACTAATTGTCCAAAATAGGTGTTTTTAATTAAAATATTTTTCTGCCTTCTAGGGTGTTCAAATATGTATTTTTGTGCTAATACATGAAAATCAGAAAGTGAAACAGTTCAAGAGTGATTATCTAAAGGTGTAAAGGAGGAGGTGGAGAGATTATCAAAATCTTTGGATAAGCAGGGAAGCTGGTAACCCTTTCTTGGGCCTGGTCTGCACTTGAAAAGTTTTACTAGCACAGCTATGCCGATGAGGGTGTGTGTGAGATATCTTACCAATATAGTTACGCAGGTAAAAGCCTTGGTGTGGATGTAGTTATAACTTATTTCATTTAACTGAACTGGAATAAGGCTATGTCTGCACTACAGACTTGTGCCAGGCACAGCTGTTCATGAAGTGTGCGAAGAGGTGTGATCCCTGACTGACATAGCTGTACCAGCAGAAGTCCGTAGTGTACCTGTACTGGCAAAACTGAGCTTTTACTGGTATAGATAGATGGGGGATGACTATACTATACTAGTACAAAGCAGAACTTTGTTGGTATAGCTGCATCCGCACTGGGAGTGCTTTGCCAGTATAGGAATACTGGTATGTTATATTGGTAAAGCACATAGCCTACAATTTAAACTGTATCAATCTAAGCACTTTCATAGTGGTTTAACTGCTTGTACACATGGGGGGAGGCAGGATTGCCTGTTTAATTGTGCTGGCATAGGTCGTGTCAAAACTTTTTTTTAAGAATAGAGAAGGTTTTGGAGAGTGCTGGTTTTCCTAAGGTTTTCTGTCTCTGGTAGGACTGATATTTGGGCTTACAAGTGAAATTGACCTATCTAATTCTATTATAGAAGTGTAACAATAGTGTAATTAGTAAGGATTTCTAAGATACGTAACAAATCCATCTAAAGTGTCAAGACGTTGAGTTGTAAAACTATAGCAATGTCACACAAACTTTTATAGGTTAGTTTTGCTTTGTAAATTGAAAGAATTGAAACGAATAATGTTGTGTCTAGAGATGAGCATGCTGTCTGGGTGTACAGTCAAATCCTGGATTCTGACCATGAAGCTGGTAGAGATAGGTAGTGCTGCAAAGGTGATGGCATTAGGTCTTCTGGGCCTTGTCTACATGAAATGTAAGACCAGGAGAAATATTTCCATGTGGTTTTGTTGTTGTTTTGAAATTTCAGTGGAAACTTATTTATTTATTTATTTATTTATTCAAAAAACAAATGTTTTTCTGAAACCTAATTACAGGGTCCTACATTTCCTGCTGTTGCATTCTGTCTTTGGTAGCACCAATAGATGTAGCTGAGACAGGACTTCTATTTTTACCTCCATGTTACCTAACCTGTTCAGAGTAGACTTAGATGGCACATTGGTTAGATGACGTGCAGGTAAAAGTGCTAAGGCCTGACTACACTGCAACCTCTGCTGTTGCTGCAACAGTAATGAGTTACAAATCCTGAATTTGCTAGTGTAGATGCAGCTTGTGAGGGGGATGGGTGTAGAGCTGAGCAAGCCTTGTTAAGGGTGACACCTGAAGGTTAAGATCAACATTAATAGAAGTTAATGTCCTGAAGTTAAGTCCTCTACCCAGAAGGCTTGCTGTGATACATGGATTAATTGTAAAGAAGTGAATAATTGGGCATGAAAACAAAGCTCTTAACTTTGACACAGTCAGGTTCTCCCCTACCTGGAATGTCCTACTCTAGGAGTAGTCAGTTATTTTTTATCAAGGTCCAAATTTCTTGGTCAAGTTATAGTCAAGGTCCAGACTTCAGAGAAAATAATAATAATAAAAAAGATAAGTAAATAAAAAGATTTTGGGGTCTGTTCAAAAGGGTTTGGTGGTCTGGATTTGGCCCACGGTCTGCCTATTGACTACTTTGTCCTACTCAGTTGACTCTTTACTGCTGGGGTTTTTACTCTGTCAGCAATATAGGGTGGGAAAACCTAGTGACGGAGTAGCCAAAATGAGAAAACTGCAAACAAAATTGTTATGCAAACACACGTAAGAGGATAACAGTACAAGTATATTCTCCTGTCTTCAAACTAGGGAAACATATTTTTAAGGTGACTTGTCCCATGGACATCCTAGTTGTCACAGCTTTTTTGTTTTTTAGTAGCTCAAATGAATTAGTTCTCTTTTAAAAATAACTCATGTCCTTCCCTCAAAAATAAGATGTTTTGAGGTAAATGTAGAACTTCTGGGTAAATTGACCAACTGGTGTGTCTGACCTTAGTCTCAGTGTAAAAAAAAAAAAAAATCCTTGCTGGAGTGTGTATAATTAGCTATGTGTACTTTCTCTGGCATATAGCAGGGGACACACAGAGTTCATCAGCGTCAAAAGTAGAATTTCAAAGTAGCTGCTGAGTTGGATTAGCTGCTTCTGCCATTTATAAGGAAGCTGGGGCACTAGTTTTCATTTTCACCTCTGGGCTGTACAATAACATTTTGCTTGTTCTGACTGAGCATATGACAACCAAAAACCTATCTTCTTAGTCTGCTCCCTTCCCTGTCATGCATGAAACCATGAATTGGTAACGTGTTCTGTATAGTCAACAAATGTGTGTCTGATGTAGTGTATTCTGCTTAGCTGGAAGTAGTTTCTTAGTTAATTTTAACAGCAAGCTTGTGTCTTTCTCCACATATCAGGTATTTAATTTGTGGCATTTTTGTACTTGTCCAATGGTTTGTCAGGTCACAAACTGCAAACACAAAAATCTTTTGGCTTTGACATTTCAACTTTTTCTTTTATATGATGATTATTTTCACTGCTTTCATATAAGCCGACTGCTTGATATACAGACATTGGTGAATGTATGATCTAATTTGAATAATCTTTATTTTTCCACAGCTGCTTTCCTTTTTGGCCTTTATCTGTGAAGAGATTGTGGAGAGTTGTATCCTGTGTGGTGGGCTTTACTTCTTTGAGTTTTTAAGTTGCAGTGCCTTCTTTCTGAGTATCCTGGTACTGGTTGTGTATTGCACCGCTGCATATGAAACATTTGAGAAGGACACAGTTAAGAAATTAGTAAGGAACTGCTTTTTTATTATTTATTTTTACCTTCTAAATTTAAGGCGTTTTAAATTGCTTTTAAAAAAATTACATAACTGTTCTGTCCAGACAATATATACTGTTTGGTACAGGGCAACACAATAAGTAGCTGTTTTGTTCTTCAATATATTCCTTTAAAGGGCAGGTTAAAGTTGTAGTATAATCAACTATTAACTCTAAACTTTTAAGTACCGCCTTTATATTAGCGACTATTTACACATTTTCACTGTTGGCTACTGGTAGATACAGAGTTTCAGCTCTGGGCCTGGAACTGGAAAGATGACAACTTGCTCTTCAGAAAATCTGACTGCTGGTTCTAAACCTCTTTTCAACTGGGTTAAGTCTGGAAGAAACCATTCTGAACAACTAATCTGACCTGCATAACACAGGCCATATGTTTTCACCCTGTAATTCCTATGTCTGCATTTCTGGCTCTGCAGAGATTGCCATGTCTGTTTTAAGATCATTTTTGTAAAGCAAGTTGGGACTTCTTTGATATGAAAAGCAATATATAAAATCAAATGTCTGTGTTTTCTTGTCCCTTGTAAGATAAACAAAAAGAGAGTTTACAGAACTTCTAAAACAAGAAGTTTTAGGGTTTTCTCCCAGTATTGCATTAGAAAGCAAAAATGAGTAAAGAGGCAAGAACAAATCACACCACACAAAATGTAAGACTAGGAGAAATATTTCCAAACCCTGCGAGTTTCTGCCCACAAAAGCTTATGCCTAAATAAATTTGTTAGTCTTTAAGGTGCCACAGAACTCTTGCAGTATTGGCAAGAAGGCTCTTTTGTATTGTGAGCATCCACTTAGTTTAAGAATTATCATAGCAAACTATATGTAGATTTTTTTGATTGAAGGCATAAAGGTAGGAGAGTGTCAGTATCAAGAGATCTGAATGAATGTACTTATTTGTAGGGCTCTGTTTTCCCCAAGGCCTCTAAGAATTTAGTGAAACTAGGATAGCTAAACTGACTTCTCCTGACTGGAATATGCTGAGAGAAGTTAGATGAACGTGACTGACATAGGAAGGGGGAAGGGAAGACACAGAAAAAATATTATGTGATGCAGACTCTTTTCAAATTGCCGCAGTTGACCATTGTGCTGTATGTAATTGGAAAGATACATTTTTTTCTAGATTTATAATAGTGCTAGGTTTCACTGTCGGATTAACTTGGGCATTTTTAATATACTGGTTCCTTTACCAAGCAGTGCCTCCACTAGTTTGTAATTTTTTTTTCTTTTTTTTTTTTTTTTTTAAATGATTGCAGGATTTCTGGGCCACAACAGTAGTGGGAGTTCTCTTTTTCATAGCTTCCATTGTGTTTGCTGCAACCAGTGACAAATCATCTGTTGAAACGGTTGCAATTGTAAGTATATGAAAACATCCCACACACCATATTTGAAGTCTTTACCGTAACTTTTGTACTGTTTTAAAACGTCAGTCCTCTGCTCAAGGTTTACAGGAAGGGAAGCTGTGGGCAGGGAACAGAATGCAATGCATTTGTTGGGGTAAGGGTGCAGAAAGAGGTGGCTACTTTAGAGTTCTTAAGGTCTGTTACAGAAACCTCTATTGCAACAGAACTTGGGAGATCCACAAGACAGAGATGTTCTCCAGCTGTAGTATTCATAAGGTTTGCTGGGAGCTCTTCATACCCTAGGAGCACCATAATATTGTGTATGCTGGGAAAAGCTCTTAGCTCCCTTAGCTACCTTTGCAACCTTGGCCCTATGTTCTTCTGATTCCTCCCTGGATCACCATTATTATTTCACCCTTCCTTCTGACCTTGGCCCTCAATTATTCTAAACCTTGTCTCGCAGACTCACCAGTTATGTTCTTGCTTTCTCCACAAGGTACGTCAACATAGCAAAGAGATACCTGCTGCTGGTTCTGAGCTGATTCAGTCTCACGGGGCTTGGGCTGCAGGGCTGTTTCGCTGCTGTGTAGACGTCTGGGCTTACGCTGGAGCCCAGGTTCTAGGACCCTGCGAGGTGGGAGAGTTCCAGAGCTCAGGATGCTGCCTGAGCCTGGAAGTCTATACAGCAATGTAACAGCCCCATGAGTCCGAGTCAGCTGGCATGGGCCAGCCGTGGGCTTTTCTTTGCTTTGCAGACAGACCCTAATTTTGCCTCTACTAGGATTTTCAGAAATCCACTTGATCTTCTGTGGACTTTAGTAGGTCAGCAAGGTCTTTTGATTCAAATTTTATAAAGCGTGTGGGGAAGTGCACTCTTCTAAGGCCCACATCAAGGCAACAATTCTTCAAACCTTGTGAGTCCACATTAGGTTCTAAGGACTCTAGAACATTCTCATCCTGTTTGAGCAGGGAATGGTAACAGACATACAGCTGAGGTCTCAGTTATAGCAGGGAGGGTATTTGCAGAGTTCCTTAAGTGTGCAGAATATTCAGGGCATCTAGGAAGCTATACAGAACCAGAAACTGTTAAAGGAGCAGCAATGTAGCTCACAAGGAACACTGGAGGTTCTGCAGTTCTGAGATTCACTTCTCCAGCATGCTCTTTAAAAAGTCTTCATGTTGTTGCTGTGCTAATTATAAAGCATGAAAAGCAAAGAACGTTCTTCTTAAATAAAGATTCATTAGAAAACCAAAGTAAAGAACTCTTATCCCATAATCAGAATGCTTTTAGAATTTACAGGGAGAAGAATACACTTATCTTCTGTGATACTCATTTGTGTCACAAATATTAACTTGGACAATTTCATAGCTTTCTGCCCCCCAGAACAGGGAGATGGAAGAAATCTGTCCCTCTTAGATCTTATTCCATTTCAGTGCGTTGGCTCAAATCATCTGCATAAAACTTAACTCTTTCAAACTTCACTGAATCCCATTAATACTCAGGTACCAGTTTGATTCATTCTTAGTTGGCCTTTGACTATATCTCCATGATGCTACTGCCTCACCCAACACTTTTTTTTAAGAGCATTAATCTCTGCTTCTAAAATGGTATGTAAAATATTTTTACTCTGAATTCTTTGCAGTCATGTAATAAGGTCCTGTACGTGCACACCTGATCCAAGAAGTAAGAGCTTTAAAGCACAAGACATGCCAGAATTCTGATTTTTGTTCTGTTTCTGTTAAGAACTGAACCACTGACTTCAAAAGACTGGAGACTGAATGTACTACAGTTTCTAGTGCAGAGCAATACTACAGTAAAGCTGGGGTTGGGTTTGTTTTTTTGTTGTTGGTTTGTTTTTGCAGGAAGAAGATTGCTTGTTCTCTTGATTCAGGTCCTCAACTAATTATTGTTCCAACTTTGTTTACGTATACATTCATAATAACTTTCTTTCACATTCACAGGTGTTTGGATTTTTGGCAAGTATAGCATTTCTAGTTGATTGTATTCAGATGTTAATGGAGAAACGTAAAATGAAGGAAAGAAAATTGGAGAACACTGGCAACGTACAGAACACACCAGAAAATCAGCCGCTCAATAACCAAAGCTAAACTTTAAAAAGTCCATTAATTACTATGAGTTAAATGAATCAAAATGAAATGCTTTTATTTCTCTACTTATTTCACTGTATTGAGGGTAATTTTGTCTTCTCTCTCTCTCTCAGCTACTCAGCTTTGTACAAATCTGACCCTATCATAAGCTTTTATAGACTTAAGTTTCTTACTGATAGTATGTTGAGCATCAGGATTTATAAAATTCTCCATATAACTTGTCCTGACTAATAATTGTTAGAGGCACATTCTAAAAGGAAGAAATTTCCTCCAAATAGATTTTTTTAAATTTAAACATAAAATAGACATCAGTAACTGAAAGTACTGATCTACTGATGAGAGTGACTGTAACATAGGCAAACTCATCAGTCTTAATTTCTGAGTTATATTTTTAGAATATTAAAATTGTATATAAATAGGGCAGCCCAGAATTAGAAATTGGTTGCATTAATTTATACCTAGTTACATTGGTGATATCCAGCTTCTTGGCTCTGATGCCAAGTATGAATAAAATCCCTTCCTTGTTTTATTGGTTAAACTGTGAATGTAAAAGGGAAACTAAATTTTGCAGTCTCATAGAGGCTTCTGTCCCCAAATGAGTTCTTCTTTACTTTGATTTTATCTTGTGTGCTTTACTACATACTTCTAGATTCTGTTTTGTTTTTTGTCTCTGAAGGCAGTCGGTAAAACAGATACAGCTAGTTCATGTGTTCAGTTGTCAAGTGGTGTATCACAGAGTGACTTTTGCACTTCGTGGAAGTTTAAAGCTATAAGTGATACATTCTTTTAAAATATTGTTAAAAAAGCCATTAAAAGAAAGAAGAAATTTGAAAATTAGCCTTAAGAGGAATGATTAAGAGACCAGTAATTTCAGCCTAGAGGAAAGAAAGCTGAGAGGAGACCAATGGCCTACAAACAGGTAAAGGGATATATTTTTTTAAAAAGGGGGGGTGGAGGGAAGGAACTGAGAGAATTAATTGGTTCCAGTTCACAAGAGGGGGGAACACAAGTAATTAGCTTAAGCTGTGCTGGGGAAACTTTAACTTAAAAATAAAATAATGAAACTTCGGCACTGTCCCAGTGCACATCACATATGCTGTTAATAACATATGCAGTTTATCTATGTATAATTGAAGATGAATTGTCATGAAAGTTGATTGCCCTTGCTACTGTGTGCAGCTTAGTTGGTGAATGGATAAGTAAACAAGCAAGCAGTTGTATAAACGTCTAGTCTTGAGACAGCTGCCCATGGGATGAAAAGGAAAGCTATTAGTGAGGCACAAGCAGTGTAAGGATGTAAAAGACCAGACAGGTTGAGTCCTAACTCTCAGGCCAACAGAGCTGTATATGACAGCCATATAAAGAGGCCAGTGGTGGAAAAGCATTCTTCAAATGTTTGAGAGGTGGTTGTGGGTTTTTTGCAGTGGAAGGGAAAAATGAGATTTAGATCTACAGGGAAGGCTATGTAAGCAGGATAAATTGTAGTAAACTTCCAAGAGAGCATGAGATGCCCTAAAGTGTATATTTACATAACCAGGCCTCTAAGATGCTGGTGTGGGTTTTTTAAAAGTAGGGTTTTGGGTGTTTTCTTTTCATACACATGCCATGTCTTTCATGATTTGAGATGATTAACATCATTTCCCTAAAATTTATTATGACAAGCCTACAGCCCTTTAAACTGTTGAGGCTGCTCTGAGACTAAACCCTCTAGGAATGGTTAGTCTTCTACCCTCACCCTATTTTGTGGACAGGGTGAAGAAGTTGTAGTAAGACGTTTAAAGTGTTCTAAGTGAAATCAGAGGCTTTTTCTAAGACTGCTACTTTCTGATGATCATACATAATACAGTTGTAATGGTCTCCCTTTGTTACATGTGTCAGTTCCCAGGCAGTTGAACCTGTTTGTGAAGGAAATCTGACCCTAGCACTACATTTTGCTGAAGGAGTGTGGTTAGGTGGTAGAGCAGCAAGCTTAGCCTGAAGCATACGTTCAGAATAAAAGGTCACTTTTCTTAGTGAAATTTCCTTTTTTCTGAAGGAAATGTGCTCTTCCTTAGGACAAACATATTTATTTTTTCTGTACTAAAGGATCTATTGTCTCCTTACATAAATAGAACTGCTGTTGCTGTCACTGGTAATGGTGTGCATAAGAGAAAACTAAAAGGTATCTTTACAGCAATACTCCTGAAAATATGTAAATCTCTCTCTCTCATACTGTGTGTATAAATCTTTAATTTGGAACTAGTATCTATCACTACAGTGAATATCCTCTATATTTGGATCCATGATGGGTTTTGTTAATTTCTCTGTGCATGGTTTTCACTAGATTTTTTTACTTGCTTTTTGCACCAAAAGTGGCTATAAGTCTTGATATTTTTCAATCTATATTTAAATATAAAAATAAAATTGTTGCAATGATATCTAGAATGACTTCCACACAGAACCCTTTGTTTTGTTAAATTTTATTTCTCCAGTATGGGGGTTGGCCATATTTTTCCCAGCATGAGAGTATGTGAAGAGGCTCCCTGTTGTCTAAAAACCAGCATTTGTGCTGCCTCTGCAGCACTCAACTCTTGAACAGGGCAGAGTCAATGAACTTCCAGTGCCCTGTACAGAATCAAAGAAATTTGTGTGGGAAGAGGTCTGTTAAAGTCATCTTTCTGCCTTGGTTTCTTATCTGTATTATAATAAAAGTGCATTTGGTACTTTTATATTAAAGTGATGGGCACCAATATAAGAACCTAGATGGATACATCCCATGATCTCAAAATGCTTTATAAGCAGATGAATAACTACTAAGTTCACTTTACAAATGAAAAGGCTGAAATAGAGAGAGGCTAAGTGATTTTCTGTTGCAAGGAAGCAGTGCCAGAAGCATGACTAACCTCAAGTGTCCTGACTACCATTCCCATGATCTTACCACTAAACCATGTACAAAATGGAGATACTTGCCCACCTTTGTAGAGCACTTTGAAACTTTGATATAAGTAGAAAGTAGCATTCAGTCCACACTGTTGCAAATTCAGGGTTGTCATCCAGCTTTAGTTTTAAATGTCCCAAGCAATGGGGCATCTACCACTCTCCACAGAAAACCAAATAGATGATCCTCAGACAGATTTGAGTGTCAACTTATTTCTTTCTGAAATAAGAGGCTGTAAGTGCCTTTTTCTAATATAAAGTGATGGAAAACATTTATGATCAACTGTGTCATGAAAAGGGAACAGATAACCTTTGGGAACCTGTTAGCTTTACTTTCTAATCTGCCATAGTAGGTCTCTGGGAGATGCAAGGCCCACTACCCTCATAAACACACACAACTCATGTCAGACTAGCAGTCTCTCTCTCTCTCTCTCTCTCTCTCTCTCTCATGTGGCAATAAGAGCGCTACCACTCAGCCAGCCTGTAGTTGGGTTCAAGTGATTTTATGTACATCGTAGTGGACATACAGAACTGGAATTACTAACTTAAAATGGGTGTGGGTATGGGTGTTGGCATAAATTTTATGACCATTGTATTGGTTTGAAAACTTCATTTTTGTTTAAAAAGACTTTGGGATTACAACTCTTGTTTTAATTTCTTTTAAGCGAACCTATGAATACTAAGCATGTAACTTTTTCATCTATATTTGGAAGCAGTTTTAAAAACTACCATAGAAACCATATAAATAGAGCTGAATATAAGTCCTTCAAGCCCAATCATGCTTGTATGTTGGCTGGAGTGAGAGACTTTATTGATGTAAAAACTGTTTTGAATTTTTTTTATACTCTAAAATATATCTTATTTGATGATTTTATTGTCAGACTCAAATCTTTGCTTTTTTTAAAATTAGGCATCATCCTAAAAGTGGAGAGGGTCAGTTTTAAACTGGATTAAATGTTCCTGCAAAAATACTTGACTAATGAGTAATAAAACCTGTGGAGAGAGTCATTTCTGTAGGAAGCCTACCTGTGCATTGTGTCCCATCCCTAAGAGAGGTTCATCAGTAGTTGTCTATGGGATTCTGAGCCTGCATCCATCCCTGTTGAGAGACTTCAGCCTACTGCAACTGATTCTTTTCAGACACCAGAAGCACCTGATGAATCTTTACACCAATGTCTATGATGTGTGTCTACTGAAGTGCTGTGAGAACCAGTGCACATGATTCTGGATAATGTCTGAGGACCAGTTATAAGTGGCTGAATATGAGGATATGGCATGCAGGGCTTGAGATCCCCTTATGTCATATATGATCATGCTTTTATCCTATTTATGTTTTCTAGGAAATTGTCAATCTTATTTTTAGATTTAATATTTAACCTACCTTAAAATTACAATATCAGCAGGAGGAAAGCAAGCAAGCAGTATACTCCATCCTGCACACCAGGAAAACAGTAAACTATCTTGCACTATTCCCAGAGATATTTTGGGAAAGCTGTTTTGGCATAACAGCAGTTGCCATCATGTTGTTTTCAGTTCCATTCAAAATACAGAAACCAGCTTGTACAAGAGAAATACAAAACTTCCAGAAGAGGAAAACATTTAATGAGGTTCTTTAAAGAGTGTCTAATAATTGCAACAGTAAATTAGCTTGATAGTGTCCTGTTTAAGATATAAAATGTGTGTATAAAAATTCCTTTGAATATATTCATTTGTTGCTGTTCATGTGTAATGTATATTTAGATAATTTTGAACTGTCATAAATTTAATTTTTGTATTTTCATGAGTTTGAGATTTAAGGAGCTTTTTAATGGTTATGGGATAAGGAAAATATAATGGGTCTATAACTGCATATGGTTCTTTGATCTGTACTGCAAATGCCTTGAAAATCCAGTTGAAGCATTGCAAAATAAGATTTTTCCATTCTAATCCTGTGTCCTTTTTAATGTGGTATGCTTTTTTATTGGATTTCTAAAATATTTTGTAATAATTTTAAATAAAGTATTAGTAAGTAACTTGCTTAAAATCTTTCTCATCTCTTCTACTAATAACTTGGCATTAATATCCACTTCTGCTGGAGGAAACTGAAGGAAATTCCTTCCTCTTTTGTTCCTATTTAGGGCCATTTGCCCTGTTTGATGGAAAGAGACTGCTTGTGTTTGGACTGGGGGGAAATGTTCAGCCTACAGTCTTATGAAGTTGCACACTTTCAGTGGAAGTTCCCACAAATTATCTTCTGACATATTTTCAATTTTGTGACATTGAAAAATACTGTGCTAAAATGGTCCTTCCACAACAGACTTTACACCTACGTTTTGCTGTAGGTTACTTGATATGTACAGTTCAAGCACTGCCTTTCAATTGACTGGATTATTTCTTGGGGCATTTAATAAAAGAAATGGGAGGCTTGTATTAAGAAGGCTTATAAACAAAAAGCCTTATAAACACTTTCCTGTGGGGTAGTGCATTTATCCTAACTTAGAGAAGAACGGTCAAACTACTCAGTTGGGTGAGAATCGAAATTTGATGTCTGCTTTTGAAAACGCTTTTCTAAGTGCTAAAAAATTCTAAATCATAAACATGAAGCCTTTTGGGGGACTATCTTTTTACATTTTTCTCCTATTTTCTGTTTTTGTTGTTCCTTCCACTCCACCAAGCATGTTATATTATTGTTCCTATGTAATTGTGACAGGCTTCTTTTACTTAGTTTTGTGCAAACCTGAGAGCATGGTATAACTACGCACCTTTGTCTTCACCATATGCATTAAAATGGGTATAAAGGATGAAATGTACCTCAATTTTTGTATCATGATGACCAAAGGGATGAAACCTGCCCGCACTGAAGTCAGTGGGGCCCTGGTTTTCAGAAGAACATATTGATCAGAATTCTGATTGTTGGGACAAAAAGATTTGTTGTCAGTTTGAAAAGGGTGTAACTTGAGAAAAGAATTACTGGAACAATTAGCCACAAGCACAGGCTTTGTCCCTGAGTAACGCCTGTACAATCAGTAGAGATATACCAGTGTAACACAGCGAAGTATGCCTCCTATCTGTTGGCTCACTAGATAATATGCAGATAGACCTGTTTGCTACAGTTCATCCATCTGCAGTTCATTTGCAGATGTTAGTTTCTTTAGTTAGGGTAGGAGGGAGAGTTCCTCCTTAGAGCAGGGACCACAGCATGCTATCTGCACTCATAATATGCAGCTCCTGTTCTTCCTCTCTAATACTGAAGAGTGGGAACCAAGCCGATCAATCACATGGTTTTTTATTTCTAGTGAATTCAAAGGAGCAATTTCTCTTCATCAGCTGTTAAACACATGGGATACACAAGTAGGTTTGTGTGTTAATCTGTCAACATCGATCAGAATTATATTCAGGTTAGATATGGCCTTCAGCTTCTTGGCAAGCTGCCAATGTACCCTCTGTTTTACAGGCTGGGCACAGCACCAGGGTAAACCCTAGGTTTCTTTGGACCCTATTTATAGTGCTACATATGGATCCTATCTATATTCTTCTCAGGCTTGTAACCAGGTCCTTTGAACTCTGTGGACTCACAGCACTTCCTGCTTTTCGCTATTCCTGTCTGCATGAGATCTCCCCCATTTCTGCAATTAAGCTATGCTTACTTTCTCACTCATCAGTTTGAGACTGTTTGTCTGAGCCTTTCATGGTCACATGCAGTAGTCGCCCATCACCTGGCCTGACTTGACGGCATGCAGATCCAGGCGATGGCAGCTAGAGATTCCATCAGCTGAGGCCCACGGGTGTTAGAGTGAGATGAGACCAAAGATGAAGATAGCGACCAAGAGAAGTGTGGTTGTTGGGTCATAGACGCCTAAAGCCCACAATATACTGTGCCTACTTCTTCCCCTTTTGACTAAATCCATCTCCTGTATAGTCTACGGACTTTACTGTTTTGTCTTCCGTTAATTGTCACATCCATCACTTGCTAATGTACAAAAACGTAGTTACTTACCAGTAACTGTTGTTCTTCAAGATGTGTTGCTCAGATCCATTCCACTTAGGTATGTGCGCGCCCACGTGCACAGATCTGCGGAGAACTTTTCTAGCAGCCCCTGCAGGGGCCGGTCCCAGCGCCCCCTGGAGTCCCGCCCTTATGCGGCGGTACATATAGCGCGACCGGCCCCTCCCCTCCTCAGTCCCTTCTTTCTGCCGACTCCGACAGCGGGGACGGAGGGTGGGTGTGGAATGGATATGAGCAACACATCTCGAAGAACAACAGTTACTGGTAAGTAACTACGTTTTCTCCTTCGAGTGGTTGCTCAGATGCATTCCACTTAGGTGATTAACGAGCCATACCTTGGAGGTGGGTAGGAGTCAACGGCGAGCTGCTCTCAGCACGGCTCTGCCGACTCGCGCGTCGTCCCTTGACTGCTGGACGACAGCGTAGTGCGCAGCAAAGGTGTGCACCGAAGACCAGGTGGCAGCCCTGCAGATGTCATCCAGGGGGACCCTTTCCAGGAAGGCTGCCGACGTGGCCTGGGCCCTCGTCGAGTGAGCCGTCACCACTCCTGGGAGCTGGACACCTGCACGCTCGTAGCAGAGCCGGATGCAGGCGGTGATCCACTTGGAGATGCACTGGGAGGAGACCGGGGAGCCTCTCATCCTCTCTGCCACCGCGACGAAGAGCTGCGTGGTCTTTCGGAGCGGCCTCGTCCTGTCTAGGTAGAACGCCAGCGCCCTCCTCACATCGAGGGTGTGCAGTCTCCTCTCGTCCTCAGACCCGTGCGGTTTAGGAAAGAACACGGGGAGGAAAATATCTTGGTTACAATGGAACCGGGAGACTACCTTAGGCAGGAACGCTGGGTGAGGCCTAAGCTGAACCTTGTCCTTGTAGAACACAGTATAGGGGGGCTCCGAGGTTAGGGCCCTTAGCTCAGAGACCCTCCTGGCCGAGGTAATGGCCACGAGAAAAGCCACCTTCCAGGAAAGAATCATCATAGGACAGGTGGCTAAGGGCTCAAAGGGGGGACCCGTTAGCTTATCTAAGACCAGGTTCAAATCCCAGGGAGGCACCGGGTCACGGACCTCCGGGTAAAGCCTCTCAACTCCCCTGAGGAATTTCACCGACATGGGGTGGGAGAACAGGGACCTTCCCCCCATCGGCTGATGGAACGCCGAGATGGCCGCCAGGTGTACCCTGAGGGAGGCCAACGCTAACCCCTGTAGCCTAAGCTGCAGCAGGTAGTCCAGGACAGCCTGCACGGGGGACGTACCGGGGGTTACGCCCCGCGACTCCGCCCAGCAGGTGAACCTCCTCCACTTGGCCCTGTAGGCAAGCTGCGTGGAGGGCCTCCTGCTTCCCAACAGCACGCGTTGGATCTGCTCCGAGCAGGTTCTCTCCTCCTCCGTCAACCAGAGAGCCTCCAGGCCGTCAGGTGCAGGGAGTCGAGGTTGGGATGCAGCAGTCGACCGTGGTCCTGGGAAAGCAGGTCCGGTCTCCTCGGGAGCTCGATCGGGGGAGCGACCGACAGGTCCTGAAGCAGGCAAAACCAGTACTGCCTCGGCCACGCTGGGGCGATCAGGATGACCTCCGCTCTGTCCCTCTTGATTTTCAAGAGGACCCTGGGCAGGAGCGGGAAGGGGGGAAACGCATACAGGAGCGCCCCTGTCCACTGGAGGAGAAAAGCGTCCGAAACAGAGCCCGGCTCGCGACCCCTTAGCGAGCAAAACTGCGGGCACTTCGTGTTCCAGGCCGATGCAAACAGGTCCAGACGGGGAACACCCCACAGACGGAAAATCCTGTCCGCCACCTCCGGGTGGAGAGACCAATCGTGCTGGGGTAGAAACGACCTGCTGAGGCGGTCCGCCTCGTCGTTCCTGACCCCCGGCAGGTGAGAGGCGGTTAAACAAAAGTTGAACTTCACCGCCAAGTCCCAAAGTCGAAGCGCTTCCTGGCACAGCACCGAGGAGCGCGCCCCCCCTTGTTTGTTGATATAGTACATTGCAGTGGTATTGTCTATTAACACCTGCACCATTTTCCCCAATAAAGAGTGGCGAAACACTTCGCAAGCTAGCCTGACTGCCCTCAGTTCCCTGACATTGATATGGAGGGCAGCCTCTCCCTGGGACCAACGTCCCTGCGTGGTCAGACCACCGGTGATATGGGCTCCCCACCCCAGGTCTGATGCGTCCATGATCAGCGTGACCGAGGGGGTGGGAGCCCTGAAGGGAATCCCTTCCAACACAGTCCCGGGGTCCAGCCACCAGTTCAGTGACCCCAACACCGCAGGGGGCACCATTACCACCTTGTTCAGAGCATGCCTGCTGGGCATGTACACCTTGGACAACCAACCTTGGAGGGGCCTGAGCCTGAGGCGGGCCAACCTCACTACGTAGGTGCACGAGGCCATGTGGCCTAACAGCTGCAGGCACTGCCTGGCTGTTGTCGTAGGGCACCTCTGAACTTGCGATATTATCGCCATCATTGCCTCGAACCTCGAGCGTGGGAGGGAGGCTTTGGCCCGCACCGAGTCTAGGTGGGCCCCTATAAAGTCTATACGCTGCACCGGACACAGCGTGGACTTCTGCTCGTTTATCAGCAGCCCCAGAGCTTGGCAGGTTGTCTGGACGAAGGAGACCGCCTCGCGAACCTGCGACTTGGTCTTGCCCCTGATCAACCAGTCGTCCAGGTAGGGAAAAATCTGGACCCCCCTGCGCCGCAGGAAGGCCGCCACCACCGCCATACACTTGGTGAACACTCTGGGGGAGGAAGACAGGCCAAAGGGCAAGGCCGTAAATTGGTAGTGGGCACCAGCTACCATAAACCTTAGGAACCGCCGATGGGCGGGAAGGATGGAGACATGGAAGTACGCATCCTTCAGGTCGAGGGCGGCGAACCAGTCCCCTGGGTTTAGTACGGGTATGATGGACGCTAGGGACACCATGCGGAACTTCAGCTTTTTCATGAACCTGTTGAGCCTGCACAGGTCCAGTATAGGCCTGAGGCCTCCCTTGGCCTTGGGGACGAGGAAGTACCTGGAGTAGAACCCCGTCCCCACCTCGAGCGGCCGAACCGCTTCTATGGCTCCCTTGAGCAGGAGGGAATGAACCTCCTGAAGGAGTAATTGCTCGTGAGAGGGGTCCCTGAAGAGGGACGGGGGGGTGGGGAGTGGGGAGGAAAGGCCAGAAGCTGAAGGGCGGAGCCCCAGCGCACAATGTTTAGGACCCATTGGTCCGATGTTATTTCCCGCCACAGGCCGAGGTAAGGCCTTAGCCTGTCCTTGAAAGGCGGGGGACCACCCAGGGAACATAAGACGGTGCCACCCTCGGAGACACCATCAAAACCGACCCTTGCCCTTAGGGTCTTGGGAGGGTCCCTTAGAAGAAGAGGCGGACGACGTAGTGTGGTCGCGCCGTCCAAAGCCCCTACTCCTATCCCTTCCCCTTGCGGGAGGGAAGGGTCTGGGCTGCGGCCTCGATTGCTGCCGCTGACGCTGAGGCGGCTGCTGCGGCTGTTGGCGGCTCTGCAACCTGGTTGCTTGGGGCGTATAGAGGCCCAGCGAACGCAGGGTCGCCCTGGAATCTTTAAGGGCGTGCAGCTTCTCATCAGTTTTATCTGAGAAGAGGGCAGCTCCATCGAAGGGCAGGTCCTGGATGGAGTGCTGCACCTCTGAGGATAAGTCCGTGGACTGTAGCCACGCTGCCCGCCTCATGGCCACAGCGGAGGCCATAGTCCTGCCCGCTGTGTCCGCAGCGTCTGAGGCCGATTGCAGCGCTGCGCTGGCCACCTTAATACCCTCCTCCAGGACAATGTTAAAGTCTGCGGCCTGGTCCGGAGGGAGGGACTCTGAAAACCTTCTCAGAGAGTCCCATAGGTTCAGATTGTATCTACCTAAGAGGGCCTGATGGTTGGCCACTCTAAACTGAAGCGCCCCAGTGGAATAGACCTTTCTCCCGTACAGGTCTAACCTCCTGTCCTCCTTGTTTTTAGGAGAGGCGCTTTGGGCACCCTGCTTGTCTTTTTGATTGGCGGCATCGACCACCAAAGTACCTGCTGCAGGGTGCGCATACAGGTATTCGTGCCCTTCGGTTGGCACGTAATACTTTTTCTCAGCGCCCTTAGAGGTAGGGGCAACCGAGGCGGGGGTTTGCCAGACTGCTTTAGCCAGGCGCAGAACCCTGTCGTGGACCGGGAGGGCTACCCTAGCCGGACCTTGTGACCCCACACGCCCAAAGAGGGGGTCCACCTCTTCCTCTAAGACCTTGACCTCAAGGCCAAGGTTCGAAGCCAACCGCTTCATCAGCTCCTGGTGAGCTTTGAACTCAACCAATGGGGCCCCTTGGTCCCTTACAGCCGCCTCGTCTGGTGAGGACGAATAGGATGGGTGGCGGGGTCCCGAGGAGGGGCCCTCTCCACGGTCCTCCTCCTCTTCCTCCCCAGAGGGAAGGTCACCCTCCTGCACCGAGGGTGCTTGTTGTGTCTGGGTGACAGAGGCAGGGGCCGACGTAGTTCCCTGCCCCAACTGAGCTGCCCACTGGGCCCACATCGGCCACTGCCAGGGCGCCTGTGGCCAGGTCAGAGGCGGCACCGGTGCCGGAGGCCAAGCCGGTGCCGCAAGAGTCGGTGTCGGCACCGCTGTAGGAAGAGCCGGTGCCGACTGCAACTCCGGTGCCGTCTGCGGTGCCGGCTGCGGTGCCGTCTGCGGTGCCAACGGCAGAACCTGTTCCAGACGCCGGACTGAACCCGAGTCAGACAGGCGTCTGCGACGACGACGGCGAGCAGAAGCGCTCCGGGACCCGCCACGCAACGATCCCGAGGAGCGGCTGCGTCTACGGTGCCGACGAGGCGACTCCGAAGACGACGAGCGGTGCCGAGGAGATGATTTCCGACGCCTCTTGGATGGTGCTGGGGAGCAGTGCCGAGTACGCCGTCTCGGTGCCGAGCCGGAACTCGACGACGAAGAGGAGCGGTGTCGGGAGTCAGAACGGTGCCGGGACCTAGAGCGGTGCCGGGAATGGTGCCGCGACGCGTCGTCCGAAGACGAGGATGGAGAGGAGCTTCCCAGCTCGACTCTCCGGCGTCGGGTGGTGGGCGGCCTATCCCCCGTCGGGGCCGCCCACCCTTCGGGGCCCCCCATCGCGGGTTTGCCCCGGGAAACAGGTCCTGACTCTCTCTGGCGAGAGAGTGCCGGAGGCGTGGGCAAAGCCAGCAAGGCCTGTGCCGCCTCAAACGCCTCCGGCGTCGAAGGAACCTGTGCAGGGGGTCCCCCACTCACAGGAGTCGGGGGAACCTCCCTGGTCGGTGCCGGTGCCGGGCCCGGTGCCGGAGCAGGGTCCGGCGGCACGTCGGTCAGGAGGATCACCTCCGAGCTCGACCCCGGCCGCTCCTGCGGTGCGGGGGAGCGCTGCAAGCGCGGGCGGCGCTTCTTCTTGCCCGGCACCGAGGCCCCCGGTGCCGGAGGCGCACTCCGCACCGACGAGACGCTCGGTGTCGGAGTAGTCCGCGAAGGCTCGGAAGCCGGACTCAAGGCGGACTCCATTAAAAAGGTCCTGAGCCTCACCTCCCTCTCCTTCTGAGTCCGAGGCTTAAAGGACCTACAAATGCTGCACCGATCGGTACGGTGCAGCTCCCCCAGGCACCGCAAGCAACGGTCATGGGGGTCGCTGGCTGGGAAGGCCTTGCCGCAGCCAGCACATGGCTTGAAGCCCGGCGAACCCGGCATGGCTGGGTTGCCGTGAGCCCGAAGGCTCCCTAAACTAACTAACAACCCTCACTAACTGTAAACTAACTGAGTTCGGGATGAACTATTAAGCTAACTACTCACTTTAAGGAGAATTAAAGCCTGTTCGAAGAGCAGGGGTAGTTCTCGACCGACCGTCACGGGCGGAAAGAAGGAACTGAGGAGGGGAGGGGCCGGTCGTGCTATATGTACCGCCGCATAAGGGCGGGACTCCAGGGGGCGCTGGGACCGGCCCCTGCAGGGGCTGCTAGAAAAGTTCTCCGCAGATCTGTGCACGTGGGCGCGCACACACCTAAGTGGAATGGATCTGAGCAATCACTCGAAGGAGAAAATGTGCTTTGGAAGAATCTTTAGGGGTGATTTCTGAAGGAGCCTATGGGAATTAGGAGCACAAAACCCACTGACTTTCAGTAATAATCTCCTAAATCATGTGGGTGTTTGAAACTCTTCCCTCTTCATCTGTCTGTCCCCTTCTGCTAGCCTGGAGCAAGCTGGGCTTTCTTGGACCATCTTATTCAGAGTAGTCCCATTTCTACTCTGATTCAATCAGTATTTTCATAAGCAGCTGCTTCTTCCTCAAATGAGCTGGGCAGTGGTGGGTGCACTCTAGGCAGCCAACCAAAGTACCTTGGGTTCCTCCATTTGATGGGGAGGTTAGCTTTAGGCCTTTTTTAGCCTATGCAGCTACCTCTGTTTTGCTGTTAATGACTGTCAGCTAAAGCAATTTCTATTTTATATTGAGAAAAGGAGCTATTCCTGGATTCTTCTTCCTTTGACACAAAGGAGCCTTCTGCTTTCACTGTAGTAACCAACCCTCCAAATGTTAGAGGCTGCAGGTACATTCTGTTACACTGTGTGCTGTCAGCCCAGGCCAGTATTTTCATAGTTTACATTAATAAGGCAGCTTGAACACTGCAGCAAAAAAAGTTTGCCCACAAGAGGGCAAAAGAAATCCATTAATGGGAATGGCTTGGTATTAACAACTTTCAAAGCTCTCCCCTGCCCCCTTCTAGTTTTACATTGTTTTGGTTTAACCTCACCTCCTTCTCTTGGTGTGTGTTGCTAAATGAACATACTTTTACTAATGCAAGCGGATTTCAAACCTGCTGCTAATTTCCCAACAGGGCTCCTTTTGAAAAAAGATTCGAATCAATGTTTTTCCAGGGAAAGTTTTTCAGGCTTGGAGGAGGTGAGAGGCTTTTCATTTTCTGCCAGGTGAAAACACTCATCATAAAAAAAATGGGATCAATTTGGGGACAGGACCTCCTAGGGCCTTACCTATTACTTCACCTCCAGTGGTTTCATTCCCCACACTGCAGCAGGAACACAGATGTTAGCAGAGGCACAATGCACTGACTTTTGTTTTGCTACAGCAGTCTAGCTTTTGCCCTTCTCAATGTGTGACTCAGAAAAATTGACATGTCCAAACAGCAGCCCTAATAAGAGGGATGATGAGGCCATTTGAACTAGTTATTACTTGGCTGCAGGAGGGAAATGGGACTAGTTCTGCAACAAAAAACACTTTGATTTTTTTAAAGTCCCAGTGTAAGGCTGGGGAAGGAGGAGGGAGGAACTTGCTCTTCAGCACGTGGCCTAGAGCTGTAGCACTCCGTTAGCTTGTAAACCACCATCCTCCCAGCTAGAGAAATGTATAGTGACTAGCAAATCAGATCCAGTTCTTTGGGCTATTTATTACCAGATGGGAAAGGGCATTACTCAGCAGTGACTTCTGTGTTGTATCCAATGTGTGCGCCACATTCTGCAGCATTGCTGCAGCGTGGGGTATGCTTAATGCCATTAAGCCCCTCTCAAACTTCTCTTATGTAGAGTATCTGGTTCATGTGTTCTGCAGATGGCTCAGCAGTATAGCCAGCTGGGTCTGACACCCAGCTGTTTCACCAAGTATTTAATAACTGGCTAGTCAGCAGCCAGAATTTGTGGCCAGTTACTTCTTTGTTCGATTTTAACATATATGCAGGTGCACTCGTGCTTTCTTAGACTATTTATATAGGCAGAGAGAGGACATGAAATTCACCATGGTGCAGTTCAATCAATGCCTGTTGTGCAGACAGGACCTAGGTTTGTTTTACCACTTTTTTTAGGCCCATTTGGATGAAGTATTGCTAAAAAACACCTGTGTCCTCTCTGCTCTCCAGCCTCCATTGTTGCTCCCATGGTTCTAGAACAACAGTGGGAAGATGCCTCAAAACTCTCAGTGTAGACAAAGCTCCTGAGGCCTGGTCTACACTGCTGGTGAAATTTTGTGGGTCGACAGGAATTATGCAAGCTACACAGAGTAGCTTGCGTAACTCCCATCAACTTTGTAACGTCCCTTTACCGCGCCGTCTCCACTGTTCTGGATCGACTGAATGGGTCTTCTCTTCCACTCAGTTGATCCAGATAAATCGAGCCGATGGTGGCGAATTTGCTGACATACCCTAAGTGTTTCTGAGCTGCATTGCTTCAGGCTGGTAACTGAGAGTGAAGTTGCACCAGCGTAACTAGCAACAGGGCTGCATCTGCACTTCCCCGTCTGAGTGTAGGTGTGCTGTGTGAGGCTGCAGGACAGCATAGTAAACACTTGCACTGGCTAGCAATCATCAATCCCACAATTCCTGGCCCAGTTCCCTAAAACAGTGGCTTACTTGAGATTTTAGAAAGTCTTTGCGGATCCCCAAGAAGTGTGGGAGAAGGGGTTTGACTTCCTGGGCAGCTTAACAGTTTTCAGATCATACCTCCACATGGAAGCCAGACAATTGTTTCCATTTTTATTTATAGTAATATAGGCACAGAGGAGTAGCTGGAATTATACACACAGAGGACAATGAGTTATCAGCACTCAATTTGAGATAAGCACATGCACGCACACACTACATTAAACCTCACTGTAACTACACTTTATGACCATACCAAATGTTAATAAATCTCTGACTGGTAGGCTTTCAAAACAGCTGGGATAAAGCAGCAGCAGAGATTTGGCATCAGGGCCTGTACAATTCATGTGGCTGATTGGAGGGTGTAATACTGTGATAAAAACAACATGCCTGGCTCATTTAGGGCTATTTATATTCTGGGCATTACAATAAGGTTTGTTCGAGTCAACATAATGATGTTCCTAGCTTAATGGGGGTTTGGAACTAACTGTAAAACCTTGTTTTTGCTCCTTGTGTGTAGAATATGAGCATAACAACCAAAATTATTCGGCTTATGTCTGAAACTGCTGAACAGCAGGTATTAATGGCGTTCTTTTCACCACTGTAGCTTTAATTGCTATAACTTGGGCACCGTATTCTTGTTTTGGTCATGGTTCGTGAAGAAGAAAACCAGGCATGAGGAGAGGACCACAGCTCCTCTAGACTGGACACTTACAGTGGCATAGCAACATCGCCTTGGAGTGTGAAAAATCCACACACCTGTGAGTTGTAGCTATGCCAACCTACCCCCCGCTGTAGACAGTGCTAGGTGGACAGACAAAGTCCCCTCTCAAACTAGCTACCACTTCTCGGGGAGGTGGATTAACTTGAAGTGCCTGTATTACACACAGCTGCCACATGGTAGCAATTCAAGTATAGATATAGCCTTAGAATGTCCCTTGGAGGTAGTCAGAGCCTTTGGGTAAGCATACAATCATCAGCTACTGTTCCAGTATGCGAATCTGTGCTTGGTCATTGATATGCTGCTAACAGCAGTTGGTGATGGGTACTTAAGGCTCAAAAAAGGCCCTGCCCTCTGACGCTAGATGTTAGCTTCAACCATGCCAGGCTGAGCATAATGAGGATAAAGCTGTGCGAAACACAG
This sequence comes from Mesoclemmys tuberculata, assembly GCA_007922155.1. Taxonomy (NCBI): domain Eukaryota; kingdom Metazoa; phylum Chordata; order Testudines; family Chelidae; genus Mesoclemmys; species Mesoclemmys tuberculata. The sequence goes on along the minus strand of ML675603.1, from coordinate 67,477,377 downwards.
AAAGGTAAATGGTCTTCAGTGGTTCAGATGTTGCAACCAAAGAAACAATTACTGACACAAGAAGCATGGGAAATGTGAACCCAGCGCACTGCAAATCTGCAAAGGTTGTGTGTCCCCCCCACCCCTCCCAAATAAGGTAGTAAGTTATCTACTGCACCTCCTAACGCAACAGCAGGTGTACAGGGCCACTTTGAACTTCATTTCTGGGGTGAAGGGCCGAGTTGACTTGCTCTTTGGGCAGCCAGCTCATGATATTCCTACTAGCTAACTTTGCAGGTCACTTACAAGGTTTTATAACATTGTTCCTACACAAAGGAATCTCTCATTACTTTTCTTCCCGCACAGGTGTAACAATACAGTAAGAGCAGGAATAAGTGTTTTTTTTTTTTTAAACATCAGAATAAAAACACATCAACAGAACAGACCAGGTTAACCACATAACAGTTCTAGAGACTCAGAACACCTTCCAATTTTACCCAATGCCAATGAAAGCAAAAGCTTACTGGTGCATATTAATTGAAACAATTATGCTTATGTCCTAGCCTTTTCTCAGTGAAGGACAAGGCTGGGAGGAGCACTCCTCACTAATGTGCTATGTTCAAACACTCTTGGCTTTGGCTCAAATTAGTATTTGTCCCATCAGAAGCTGTATTGGGGTCCTGAATATAAGCCGCCATGGTCACATCAGCAGATGACATGGTGTTGGGGAAAAGGTAACGTACTGGCTTTCCACCCCAACAGTCTGATGCTTGTGAGAACAAAACCAGCTTCACATCTCTGCTAGCAGAGCTGTTGTTGACAGCAGTGTTTTATATGAAAATAAAGAAAATTCACTTTATGCTTCTTGGCACTGCTCAGTCACTATGGACATGTCTACACTTAACTTGCTACAGTAGCACCAGCAGTGTTTCAGTGTAGCTATTACCTATGGTGACATGTGGCGGTCTCCTGTTGATGTAGGTAATCCACTGCCCAAAGAAGTTGTCACTAGCTCGGTCAGTGGAAAAAGTTCTTCCATCACAGAGCACTGGCTACACTAGAGGTTAGGTTGGCATAGCTGTGTCTTTCAGGGGAGTCGATTTTTCACTCAGACCCATAGCTATGCTGATTTACATTCCCATTGTAGACCACACCTTAGTAACTGTTAATATCCATATGTTGTAAAATGTTGTTTAGTTACTGTATTCATACCACTGCCTGAATTGAAACTAATGTAAGTGCATTGTTCTAAGACACTAAGGAAATGAAGTACAGTGTCCTCTGAATTTCCCAGTGGCACTGGGATCTCTGCTTCTTCACTGTGAGGCAAAAACCGACATCCACCCCAAGGAGCACTGTCCCCATCACATTGTGCTTATTACAGTTCTTCAAGAAGTGCATTGAGAGCACTTCTGAAGCACGTGTCTCACCTCTAAGCAGCGGATGCAGTGAGAGTGCCCATCGGCCGGCATCACTGCCCAGGAGAAAAGGCCAAACTTGAAGTGACCTGGGTGTACCAGAACGATGACAGTTCAACCCAAAAGATGAATAACTATTCTAACCCGTAGAAATAAAGGCATTACTTCTTTAAAACTATAAAATAAATGGGGACAGGGTAAGTAACTAATCTACTCAAACTATTCTAAGCATGGAGAAATTATCTGTTTTCACACTTCTGGGAGCTCCACTCAGGCAGAGGACAGTAGAGCAGGAACTGATGGGGGTCAGGTTGCGTACACTAGCTAGGCACTGATGACAGCATGAGATGGGGAGTGTGCGTGTGCAATCCAGACAAGCGCTGATGCTGAACCTCTCTGCTGGAAGGTACAGGGCCGCCCATGCACTTGAAGAGGAGCACCCCCAGGGACACCCATCTCAAAGAATCTCAGTTACTGCATAGGACGAGTAATCTCTTCCTTAGACCTCTTCCTCTCAGCCACCTAATGTGCAACATGTTTTGTTGTTGGTCCTGCCGCAATTGACCCAACAAATGGCTTTTAACTACACAACCTGTTCAGAGGTAGATGTTTTCTCACCATGAGACTCAAATTGCAAAACTGAACTGAGGCCTTCTGTCCCTCCTCACAAGCCCCTTTGCTCATTCCTGTACCCCTGCACACCACCTCTCACACTTGGCTCGTTTGTCCCTAGTTTCCAGGATGAAGCTGGGGACAAAGGTGCTTCTCCACCTCCTAACCAAAATTATAGGGACCCCCTTTCAGCCACTAGTATAGCTCTCCTGCTATTTGGGTTCCAGGATGTGGGCGGGCTTGCCCCTTCCTCAGCCTAAGGGAAGGAACTATTGGGCCTGGGACTCACGTAATTTTGTGGGCCAACAAATGAGAAAACAGGCACAGGTTTGAAGGTCAGAGGGCTACATGGAGGCTCCTTCTGCTGGCAAGCTTGCTGTACCATTAGGTTCCAGCTGTGCTGCTTGTTCCTGAAGCTGCAGGGAGGCAATAGCTGACAGCTCACAGTTACTCCTGCTGCGTGAGACGGGAAGGTTCTGGCTGGAGCTCAATGCCCTATCTGCTGTAGGCATCTGCTTTTGTCTTGGGTGCAGCACCCTGGCTCCAGTTACTACATGCCCTGGGACACCATTGAGCTCGGGGGTACTGGGAGCCAACACAAGCGTTGAGGCGGGATGCACTGCAAAATGTGCTGAAGCGGAGATTGCTGCTGGGTGAGAGTTGCTGCACATGTCACAGTTGCATTCCAGGGATCTGGCTGTAATTCCAAAGAGGGCTAATAGGAGCCAGGCACCTACAAAGGCGTGCTAACCCGAACATCAACAGCACAGCGTATCCAACATGCAGCTTGGGAGTGAAGGGTGGGGGATGATTTGCTGTGCTAAGCTATCACCAAAGCTGTAACCTCAAACGATGGTATGTACATCTTAGAATAGGATGCTCCAACTTTACCCAGCTGGGCGTTGCATTAGTGCTTGAGGAAGGCCTGAAGTGACTTGTATTAAATGGACCAGGCTGCAGTTGCCCTCCAGTGTGGGCTATAGAGACTACAGGTCCCAGTATTAAATACTTCATGTTAAGCTACTTGATTGTTTTTTTTTTTTTTTTTTGTAGACCAAGTCCTATACATGCCCCTGGCTCCACCTCGATATTGAGGGTTGTCATGGACTGCTCTGCAATGCATCATAGGCCACATTTGGCTCATAAGCAGCAGCGTGGTCAAAGCTGTCTTCAAGCACCTCACCAGCACTGGCATTATAAAAAATCAGGGGTTTAACAATATAGTTAATGCCATCTTCTTCACGCTTAGGTTATGGTTTATAGCATTTTCCCTTGGATTTAGCAGAATGTCACCTAAGATGTGAAATATGAACAATAATGGAGTAGAAAGGCTAGAAAGAAATACTTCTTCAGCTCCATCCTGTTGCTTCTGGAGGCATGCAACCACTTGATGGCTGCTAATATCTGTTAGCATCTGCATTACGGTATTACTTTGCCTACATTAGTTCCCCTTCTTGACAGTTAAAGTGAGTCCCATCCTGTGCTCATGTTGGAATGCTGAGGTGAGAAACGTTTCAGCACCCCATTGAAAATCCTTTACTCCCGGCGATTGCACCAGCCTGCACTGTTTGGTAATCATCTCGGGAATGCTCAGCGCTGCCTTTGCCACACGTCCACAACAAACAAAACACAACCACAGTACAATAGTGATTGTTTGCTCTTCTGTGGGGCATTCTGACACAGTCATCCACTCGCTCCTCGGCTCGGCACCCTTTTTGAAGCATATGTTCAGCAAAAGCAGTGGGGAAACACTCAACTGCTTTGAAAGGTGCACGATGAAAAACGGAGCCATTTTAAAGCAATGAAAAGGAGAATTAAGCTATCACAAACTGCACAGTCATCCTCCAGCAAGGAAAAAGGCACCACCAAAGCTCATTGTCAAGCCATTATCTTCTTTAAGACAAATGCAGCGTTTGTTTTTAAACGCTTGTATTCAGCACATTCACTGCATTGTGCTCTGCACACAGATGCAAGCCAAAGGGGAGAGTTTCCATTAGTTCTCGAAAAAAACACCTCAGGCCATCACAGAACGATATCCAGAAACACTCTGGCCTTTAGGGTGCACTGAACTCCCCTAGTTGGGAGTTTTTCAAACTGGCAGTAGTGGCAGAGGGAGGTGGCTGGTGGGGGACCCACCAGTGGCAGTGCAGCACAGCACTGGGTCAGAGGCACGACTGCAGTATGGAAGAAAATGGGCTAGGAAAGGTGGATGGAGTGAGATCTGTAGGAACCAGCTTTGTTCTGCTAGATCTCGGCCTCCTGTTAGATCTCTCGGCTAACTGCGGCTTCCCCACTCGCTATGCTGCTCAGCTAGTATAGTCAGTGAGGATGGGGAAGCTGGGTACATAGGACAGTGTGCAGTTGGCTTTGCTGTGTATGAAGTCCCTTTCCACGTGGTTGGGTGTGGAAGAGGGCCGGGGGAATGTCAGAGTAACTGAGTGAGCATTCCTCTCATAAGAAGGGAACAGAAGAAGTACATCACTGCTAGAACATACTTAGCTTCCAGGCATGGAAGATACATGTCTGTAAACCTCTGGGGCCCTAATCCAAATCAAGGTCAGACACCGAAAGTTGGGAGGTGGGGGGCTTAGAGAGTGAGCGAGTATCTTCACACCTAGATTCAGCCCTGCTGTGGGCAGTTTCAGCAGAGCAGCTGAAGATAGGCACAGAGAACGAACTCTTCTCAGACCTGCCCAGTCACAGCTGCGGCGTACTGGCAGGGCCCAGCAAGGAAGCACGCACCCTTACTGTCTGTGGGCTGAAGATAAATAGGGAACTATGTTCTCCTGAGCACTAAATTCACTGTAGATAAGATGTCTTTTTTAAAATTGTGTGACCAGAACAAATACCAGACACAGCTGTAAGGCACAAAAGCAAGCCAGAGCAGGATGCTGAAGGCACATTTACTCCTGCTTGTTGCATGAGCCATATTTACACTGGGATAATTTTCTAATACGAATATCAAAATGAGGACAGTCACAATTTCATTTACAAATGCAGGGAGAGGGAAGCTCTACCTCTGCCCCACTTCCTCTTTTCTTGAAAAGGGTTCAGGGAGTCTCTGGCTCCACAGAGATGGTTTAGAGAAAGGGCAGAATGGGGGAACGCTGGATTCTCTCACCTCCAGAGAATAGTGAGAAAGGTAAATGCAGGGGGGAATAGCGAGAAAGGTAAATGCAGCGTTAGGTTGCATTCACTGGCTCTGTTTTCCTCTTCCTGCACCAAAATCCCACTGTAGGAGAAATCCAGGAACAGCCACGTTAGGCAGTGTCCCTGAAAGCACAGATCTGGGGCATCCATACAGACTGCAGGTTAAATAGGAGGAGCCAGACGGTTCTACAACAATCTCTCTCTCTCTCTTTCCCTTTCCCTCATGCCTCCTTGTGAATAATTCCTGAGAAATTCACAATTTCTCTCTCCATGGATTATTCCTGTGGGGGGCAAGAATGGAAATATGCAAATACATATATATGAGGAGGAAAGCAGCAGACTTAGTGCGCCACTAAGCATATGTTCTTGCATACCTATTATACGCTAAAGAGAAAAGAGGTTTTTTGGGTTATGAATACCTGTACGTTAAAAATGTAGGAAAAGAATCAATTATTTTGGCATCTAGAAAACCCAGTTTACATTTGAGGTTAGAAGGGAGCATTCACAGTGAGTTGTCCATGATGTAGTTGATGGAAACAGTATTTTCTGATGCTGGCCATACAGATGTAAAAAATATCAATGACAGCAAAAGAAGGTAAAAGAAGACATAGGGCAGGTTTCCCAGGCACAGACTGATGTGTAAGAGTTGCTTTGTTGAAAGGAATTATCCTTGAAAATTAACAGCCAGAGGTAAATTTGCAGGATTTCCCTTCTGTAAATGCATGGAGGAAATCAGAATTAATTTCTCCCTCTTTAAAATTATACAGATACTAATTAAACAACTCGCCAAAGAAGGTTTGAATATTCTTATTTGCATGTAACTGGGAGCTGCAGACCAGCTCATGAGACAGAAAGATCACTTCTCTAAAACTCAGGAAAAAGTTTCTCTGGCAAACTGTTTTGACACCAATTTCTTTGGTTCCAACATTGGTTGTTTCTCTCCTTGCATAAAATGTTCGAGTAAATCTTCAAATACTGCCATGTATAATCCAACCAGCAAATACCAACTCTATCCTCATGGCACATGATGGGCCTTCTTCTCTGATATCCCTTTTAGAAAGGCACAAACATCTTGCAGTGGCCAGTCATACAGCTGCATCTTTAAAAAGGAAGTCAGAGTCAGTTTGGGTTGCCACAAACAAATTAATTTATTTGATTAAAAAATAAGCAGGAAGCCACTATGAACTCTTATGGGGGGCCAGAGGAAAAAGCATATTCACTTATTATTACATGTAAGTTATTTTGTTTTTATTGTTAGCTGTTCATAAGTTACTGTGTCAAGTGACCCTGCTAAATTATGGTGTTATCAATATATTGAGCTACAAGATACAGAATGTTAATAAAGTTTTCCATACAAACGCTGCCGTGGTAAATGCAAATATTTTCATTTGTGACGTGTTCTGCCTAGTATTAACATTTGGTAGATTTGATACTTACCTGTTGACTGAGTAACACATGAGACCTTGTAGGATAACCATATGCTCAAAGTGCAAAGGAAAGTAGCTAAGAAGCCAAACGTCTGTTGAAAGAAATGGTATATGTAAAAAGAGAGCACGTTCAGTTATCTACACTGTACAGAGTCCCATGCATTCAAATACCATAATTATTTATTAATTGATGGGGAAATTCCTTCCCTGTGCAGTGTGCCTGGTTTAGGAAGGCTTTAAATAGTACATAAATCTCATGCAGGATCTCTGTACAGGGGGGAATTTCACCCCATGCACCCAAAAGTGTGCTGGGTGCCACAGAAACATAAGGTAAATTTTTCAAGAAGTATTTAAGTGGCTGAAGAGTCCCATTTTCAGTGATTTAGGATCAGATTTTCAAAGGTATTTAGGTGCCTGAAAATGCAGATACAAACAGTGGGAATTTCAAAACGACTTGAACAGATTAATGCCTAACTCCCATTAAAATCCCATTCAATGCTTTAGAAAATTTTACCCATGGTTCCTGCCCCAGACAATTTACAATCTAAAGTGCCACTGGGAGAGAAGAAGTGAAAGCAACAAACAACAACAGGGTGGGAATAGAAGGAAGGGTAGGACAAGGGTTATAAAATGAAGCCATGTGTCACTGAAGGCTATTATGGATACATCTTGATGCTTGCTGTCAAGTATATATATTCAAACACACAGCCATTCATGCTGTGCGCAAATGTATATTACAATACATATTTTCTATTTTATTTTTTTTAAAAGCACCCAGTTTTTTGGGCTTCAGTCTGCCAACAGTTATAAAACCTACGTACCTGTAACCATCAAGCTTTGCACAGTATGATAACCTACATTTATTGAAAAAGTTACTTTAAAAAAAAAGATTTGGGATAACAAAAAAAAAAAAAAAAAAAAAAAAACACAATAGAATAAAAGTTCTGCAATGATACAAGGACTAACTTTCCAGATCCTAACCAGGACTTTGGAACAAACAGTGAAGAGACTGCTCCCAAAGAAACTAAGCCCAGTGCAAACTGGGTCAGGACTAATATGGGCCAGATCCCCAGATGGCGTGACTCCACACGGCCCAGCATTGGTTTCAATAGAGCTATGCTGATTTACACCTGCTGACAATCTAGATTTAGGAGTTTAGGACCCAATTCAGAGAGGATAGTGAGGCAAGCCCTGGCCCCAAAAGATTATCTATAGATACCTTTGTGCTTTATAAGTGATTATATTAACTGGCCTGTATTTACCCTTTTGACCCTAATATAACACTACTATAACTAACAAGTTAAAAGAGCTGCTAAATCTCCCTAGTTTCCCCATACTAACACTTGCTCAGCAGTTTCCCAATCTCCCCGCATTAACACTAGTTCAGCATTTTTCGAAAACTCACATTGACCCCAGGTCAGTAACTTTTTGGAGGCCTATATTGGCCCAAGGTCAGCTGCTCTCTAAAAACCCCCCCTCACCAACTTTCCCTTAGTAACAACAATTCAGCAATTTTGCTTAAATTGCCAATAGACTAATGAAAAACAAGTTAAGGCCCACTCCCACAAGGAGGTGCGAGTGCTGTTAAGTAATAATGAGCCAATCATGCTATGTAATGTGTAATGATGCTATGTATGAATATTCATGTAATCTTAAGAGGTATATAAGGCTATGCCCCAGTATAATCGGGGCTCAGCCTTTGGAAAAGATTCCGCTGAGCCGGTTGCCGGCAATCAATAAACTGCTGTTTCCTCACTTCGGTGTCCGTCTCATAGCGTGTTCCTGAGATCTTGCTACAATACAGCATCCTCAACTTTGCCTAAGTCAAGAAAAATTGCAAATGCCTCAGAACCTGGAGTCCCCAGGGTATTTACACAATACTCCCCACACAAAGGACCTCACTATAAAGTGACAGTGCTTTGATTTAAGGGGCTCTCAGTTACCAGGGACACAAGAAAGGCAGCTCAAAAATAACCTTGAAGTGATTCACAGCAACAGTCTACTTAATTCACAGTTTGATTAAGTCTGATCTGTCATTAAATAAGTCTCGCCCAGCCAACTGTCACCCAAGAAAGTCTTTATCTGTTCATTTCTACAAACATATCATCAGGTTACAGACTAAACTTCCAGAAGGCCACATGCTAAAAGAAACAGCTTAGAAATTTAGTAAATGGCACTTTTTTCCTTTCACTAATTATGGATCCAATGGCCCCACATAGTGTAAGAGGACACTGTGATATCTTTTGGATAACATATATAAGATCCTGATCATTCATGATAAACAAATACCATCGCATTTTAATTTTTTGCAAGAGGAGAGAAATTAGTCCCATCATCCTGGCCTCCCTTCTGCAGATGATTTTTTTAAAATTTTGGGTTGGGAAAAAAAGGGGTGCAGAGGAAGGAGGGTTATCTTTTCCCAAAACCATCATGTTGGGTTATATGCTGTTAAGCAGTTGCCATGTTCCGCCCCAGAGGCGGCTGCATTTCAGGACTGGATGACAATTTTATACACACATGCACTCCCAAAGGGCTACATCGTAACCTTACAATCTGCCCCTAGAAAGAGGTAGTGGTTAGCTGCATCACCCCAGAAGCAGACCAGAGAATGAACTGTTTCTCTGACAGTCACATTTCCTTCCCTGCTCCCCCATGTTCTGGGAAGGGAGTAAATTACCCTTATTCATGGAGCAACTTACTCCACTCTCTTCGCTAAGCCAGCTACTCTGACCAGAGAGTTGAGGAATAAAACAGTGGCTCCTCCTGTCCCTTTATTTTCTCCCCTCACCTACTTGCTCACAGAGGGTACAAGTGCATAAGCAGCCCCAGCTCGTCCCTCTGTGATTGGAGTTACAATCTGAACAGGACAGAGCAGAGCAGTAATGTAGAATAGGAGTACCTCCTGAGTATTTAGAAACAGAAATAACAACAATCTCATTCTTTTTTCCTTTCCTGCCTGTAGCTTGATTCATTTTTAAGGTTTCTTAAACGTGTGTAAATGTAAATAATTTACTAAAAGGAAAGCTGAGTCAGAGAGTTGTACATTTAGGCCCAGATCCCCAAAAATATTTAGGAACCTAAATATCTCTCAGGATCTGGGCCAGGGTTGTGAAAGTGGGGAGGTCCGTGATCATACTTTATTCTTGCAGAAGTGGAGTTTCACAGTCTAAATCCTGTTCCTTTGAAAATTCAATTTCACACATATATGGCCTCCCACAATCAGTCCCTGCGGGAGTTCGTGACTCAGGAGGCAGAAGTGACTTCAGAGGTAGCTAGGGCCAATTCCAGGGTGGGCTTTAGTTTTCAGGACACAGACCTTGAACTGGACTCTGTTAAGTGGGTAGCAAATGCAAAGAGCAGAGCAAAGGGATGATGTGCTCATGATAAGTTTTGTTGCTAAACTGACAAACTGTCATATTTTATGGTGAAGTAAAGTTACTTAATCCTTCACCAAAACCAATTGGTTCACTGTGTTTTGTAGCAGCTAGAACCTTGTGTTTTACCTTGACATATCTAATCTCCACCAGTGTAGGGAACTGGAATCCCACAGCAACCACTTTTCTTTTTTCTAGTTATGGTATGTTAATTGAAACAAGCCAGAAGACAGTACACCCATCAAGACCAAACAAGACAGGATTGTAAAGAAAATAAAGCTTCAAGCAATAAATTCCTAATGCACAGTAAACAGTATATGAGAGTAACAAAGCCTCAGGACTAGCAAATGTTGTGATCTAACAAGACAGCCCTTACCGCTCCAGCGACGAGTCCTCTTGAACTATAGCTCTTTGATGCTGCCATAATGGAAGCAATGAGAAGCAGGATTGTAGCAACAAAATAATGGAGAAGTTCCTGAAAATACAAACATAGTGCACTTTAGAAGGGAAACTTATCAGGAAAGCATTTAAATGAATCACGGATTAGGTAGACAAAATACAGACTGGCTGTAGTGGCCTATCTCAGAGCAGCCCAGTTGGGGAAAGGAAACAAAACTAGTAGATTTCAGGATATGATGGTGGTGGTGAGGGGAGTACACCGGAAGAACATGCGTCACCCCTCCATGACAGCAAAGTCTTTAACAGAGCTAACATTTGCTGGATCTACTAGCAACTACACTGGACATAGGACAGGACAAACAAAAAACAGACACCCCCCTCCAACCTGCACCCCAAACAAATAAATTTCCTCATATCTAATGTCAAGTTTCCAAAGGATCTCTGCAGCAGGATGCACAACATTGTGTGTGGCAGAAGAACAGCTAAATACTAGAGCTGGCTGAAACATTTTTGTTTCCCAAATCTCAGTTTTGTCAGAATTGAAGCATTTTGCAGGAAAATTTCAATGACATTTTAGATGGGAAAAAATTAAAACAAATCGTTTCAGCTTTCTCACTCTGATAATGTCAAAACATTTAATAAGGTAAAATGATTTGTTTTAACACTATTGTTTCAATTAATTTTGTTTAGGCTTTTATATTATTTTAAAATATTAAATTTATTATACTATAAATATATTTTATCAATATATATTATCATATATATGCATATGTTTTATATTATAATGTTTTGATATTATGAGACATTATCCAAACAAAATGTGATAGTTCCTAACCTATATTTTTCAGAATTCTCTTTTTGCTGGAAATTTCAGCTTTTCATTCCAATTTAGAACAAAAATAAAATTTCAAAAATATCAGAATTTCCCATAGAATGGAAATTCCAGTTTTTCCTTACACTTTTCCCAAGCCATGAACATATGTGGAATCTCATTCATTTCACAAACACAGGAAAACACTCCTCCCAGCTATATTCTCTTTATCAGTACTGCAAACTGTCATGCTGCTAGTTGTGCCTTCCTTCTTCAATTATACTTTAGGTATTTGAATTTTTGATCACTATGTAGGAGTTCTGTCAATCAGAAGTGGATTCTTTCTGGTGACTGGAATGTGTGCAACTGTATTTTGGAGGGAAATTCTTCTTTAGAAACCTCTCGCTTCCTGGCTGAATGAACTAAATCACGTTCAGGAAATGGCAGCCAACAAAATCTAATATGCTTCCCCCAACAAACATTTCTTCAAACTCTAAACAAAAGGCTAAATATATGAAAAGTCACACACTCTTCTAATAAGATTATCTATGTGTGCAACAGAACATGATGCCTTGAGAGGACACTGGTTTTAATGAGAAAAAAGCCCATGTGACAATATTTGGATCAGGATTTCAAGCAATCCTCTTGTCTGAAGGGTTTAAATCCTGGAGTTTGGTCTGGCTCATTTTAAAAATCATGGGCCACATGCAAAATTTGGATGTCAGTTTGAATTTTAAATCCCCATGAAGTTTGGGCACTATACAAATTCAGAATTTAAATTCAGGTCCTTCTGTAATCACAATATTAAGAGACAGAAAAATTAATCATGAAGTTCAACCTACACTTTCAAAATTCTCTAGTAACTTTTACCATTCAGTTCTTGGGACTCCACGGGGGATTGACTCAGCTGGTTTTCAGAGAGGGGGTTCTCAGCACTTTCTGGGAATCAGGCTCTTTTAAGGTGTCTCAAATTGGCCACCCACAAATTGGGTCACCCGAAGTCACTAGTCACTTTTGAGCATTTAGGCTGACCTGGTCTCTTATACAATCCACACCTGCAACATTTATCTTTAGGCAAAAATGAAAGAGAGCTGAATAGTTGGGAGTTGCATTTTTACAAAAAGACTGCCATTGTAAATACATTCTTTAATAAAAAGGAGGAAAGATGTCAGCTTAATGATGAATGACAGTAAGAAAAGGCTATATGCATGTTCCTTAAACTGATATCAGTCTAGCGAATTATATATGTAGCTTGCCATTATAAACAGTCTAACTCCTTCTTAATTTCAAAATTGCCTGGTAGGCCTTTCCCCCTTTTAGTTCTTTCTGAGACAGACTAACATGTCACTAGACATAACAAAAGTGTATTGTAACAGAATGGCATAACCAAGGATCTTGCACAAGGATGCAGGACTCATCTGTTGATTGACCTTGCTAGTGGGAGTTTGAGCCCTGTGTGAAGCTGCTAAGTAAATTCTGCTGACTCACAGCAGTTTGTTCAGTGTATTAACTCCACCAGGATATAAGAGATAGACATAAGCCTCTGGCAAGGGAAATCAAGAGATGAGAAAGAACATCCTACAGGAAATCCTAGAAACAGCCAGACTTTGGGGTGGGTGAGGTGAGGTGGAAAGTTAAGGGCTATATTTGACTTGATACAGTCTGTGTAGACTATTTGGAACAACATGGAGTACATGAATTCTAATTCAATCACGAGGGAGTGTAATCATGCAGTTGTAACGTAACTTTCCCAGTTCCCCATTACTTTGTATTTTATCATAGAAGATTAGGGTGGAAAGGAACCTCAGGAGGTCATCTAGTTCAATCCCCTGCTCAAAGCAGGATCAATCCCAACTAAAACATCCCAGCCAGGGCTTTGTCAAGCCATGCCTTAAAAACCTGTTAGGCAGTGGTTCCCAAACTTTTCTCTGCCATGGCACACCTTGAAACCATTTAATTATTTTGAGGCACACCACCATATAGTCTCCAAATGAACTCATGGATAGTCATGAGCCAACTCAGAACTCAAGCAGTTTTTCAAGAAATTCCGTGGCACACCTGTCAGGCCTGACGGGCACACCAGTGTGCCATGGCACACTGGTTGGGAAACACTGCTCTAAGGATGGAGATTCCACCACCTCCCCAGGTAACCCATTCCAGTGCTTCACCACCATCCAGTTGCGAATGCCCGTGCAGAGTGCATGTAAAATGCTCTCTCTCTAATCTGATAGTATTTCACATCAATTTTTCACAATCAGATCAGCATTAAAAAAAAGGCCTGTAACTGTCCAATGTAATAAATACCAGAGGAAAGGTGCAATTGCCAGATGAAGTATATCTATGAAGACTAACAAAAATTATATCAAACTAGAAACAGGCTAAATACTTTGAAAGAAACTTAGACCCTTGCCTAGATCTTCTCTAGAAATTAACATTATAAGAAAGCAAGATCCCTTTGTAATACCCATTATACAGACTCAAAGGGCCAAATTCTCATGTAGAGTAGCAGTAGACATAAATTTGACTTAGTGTTTCAGTGGATACCCTAGCAATCTCCCAGGAGTCTTGCCTATATTTAACAATAGGTTTAAGAATTCCTAATAGGATTGTTTTCACAGAAGCATGCAGGTTATTATATGCAGTCACCAAATAATCGCAACTGTGTATTTATCTTTGTTTCTCTTTTGCATTTATCTGCAATTGTGGAGTCTGAAAACCAAAGCAATATATAACATAGAATGTACACTCCACTATATTATGTGTGAAATCTTGGCTCCATTCAAGTCAGTAGCAAAACTGACACTGATCTCACCAGCTATTCACTGTCACCCAGTATTTGTAATACAAGCTTACAGCTTTCTCCTGTTTGCATTAACCAAGTACAAAATATCAGGTTGTAATCAGAGAGTTCAACATGAGCCCCCGCTGCAAAATTCAGATCTGGATTTTGGACATCTTGTAATTTGGAGGTGTATGGATCCAAGATTTGGTCAATTATACAGATTGGGGCCTTTTTGGGGAACATTCAAATTGAAGTTCAGATTTCAAACACCTTTAAGCACAAGAATATGCACACCTGGGGTTTTGGACAGGACTCATTATTACTATATTCTGGTGACCCATTCATTTGTTATGCTACATTTCAGAAAAAACAGGGCAATTCCTGATAAAACAGTAACAAATAATAATGCATCTTCATCAATAACCAACAGTATGTTATTTTGGGGGAGGAAGAGCATAACATAACACTTCAAAAGTATGGAGGACTTTGATGGAAAGAGGATGGTTAGAGGGACATAAACTGAAGAGGAAAACAGAAGAAAATAGCTAGTGGAAGGGAATGATGGCACAGGAAATAATTCCAGGGCGTAGCTGCATTTCTGATGGGAAGTTTCCTTTTCCCATAGCAGACATTCACAGACATAGTGAGTAGAGCTGGTCAGACATTGTCACAACTCACAATCTGAGGGAATTTTTCATAGAAATTTTGAGTTGAATGAGATTTTCCTGAAAATTATACCCCAATTATCAGACAACTCTGTGGAGGAAAAGTTGCTACCACTTTTCAGCATAAGGTGAAAGAACAGACATGTTTGCGACTGGCACGCAATTAATGTGGCAGAATGGTCAGATCAGGGTTCAGCTCTGATACTAATTTGTGTGTGACCTGGGGCAAGTCCCTTAACCAGTTTGGGCCCTGGCTTTTCTTTTTCTATAAAAGAGATAATGAGGCTCACCCACCTTTGCAGAAGTCTGTGGATGAAGACAGGTATAGAAGTGTACTATTATGATGATGATTACGGTACACTTGTCCCCTCACCCTGGCTTCTGCAAGCGTCATCAATCCCTCTAGTGCTTGAGAGCAATAGCAGAAAAAGCAATGCAGATCAGCAGTTGGAAGCACAAGTAACAGGACAGTAACTATGGAAGTTGCTGAAATAACAAGTCTTACCAAGGAAAAAGGAAGAACTGGAGATCAGCTCCAAAACAACAGATAGTTTAGAAAACATTTTAAAATCAGAAACAAATGCACAGTAAAAAGACTCAACCAAACAAAAATCATGCACAGGCCCCCACAAACTTTTTCCCCAGCCAGTCTTAAAACAGGTCCTCTGTAACTTGTCAATTACTCTGCCCACCAAGAAGTAAAGCTTCCTTATCCCATAAGCCAGACTCTACAGCATTTATATACAGAACAGTAATTATTCATGTGTTTAACTTAAACTCATCCTTAACTTTAAAGTATTTCTTGAACCAGAGCCCATCGGCTCAGTGCTCACTTAAGAGGAGCACTGGACATGAAAAACCCCAAATTTCTTTCCTCCACGCCAGAGTAACTCTATTGCCTTCAAATAAGTTAGTTCCAGTTTGACTGGTGTAAGGGAGAGCAGAATCGGGCTCAATAAATGTGTGATGGTGCCAGAGTGCTCCAGTTCAACAGGCAGCATGAAAGATGAATCTTTTGCCCCATCATTTCATGAAAGGCAAGGAGAGAGTTTCTGGGAAACAGTAAAAAAACAGTGGCAACGCAACCAGATAGGGCAACCGAACAGATCAGCGTGTGAGAGGTGCAGGGAGCAATCCCACCAACGTCACTTACCGCAAGTGGCCAACTAATACAGGTAAGCACTCTGTATACTCTGAAAACGTAGATAAAATAAAAGATGAGAATCATAATGAAGTCACACATGGTTACAATTTCAAAGTAGCTATATGCACTGTAATCTGGCCACGTTGCATTCTTTACACAGAGGAAGCCAATCAGCAGTGATATCTGAAAGACAGAATAATACATTTTATTAAGCAACCCCCCCGGTGCTCACAGGGCTGTACAAAATATGTAATTTTTGTTCTGTAATTAAAATTATTTGAAAAATTGCCATTTAAAAACAGCCACCTCAAGGTGTGTTGTTTTTTCATTCGGTTTTCTAAGAATATTTGTTCACCTGACAAATCACAATCTTGATAGATTAAAAATAGCCTTAAATATCCCACAAGTGCAAAACAGGCTGAATTTATTAAATATTTATACTTCATGGGCAAAATTTTACCCTCACTTGTACCCCCAAAATCCCATTGAGTTGCACAGGCAAACAGAATTTAGACGTCTTTCAAAAGAATTCTAACCTATAACATACCTCAGTATGTTCTTATTATAAACTTTTTTAATGTTAATTTTTTAAAGCATTTTCACTTTTTCAGTTCTTCTTAAGTCAGGCAAGTGCAGTAAAATAGTGACTCCTCTAAACATTCATGAGTTTTCTATTTAACACTAAACATTACTCCTTTTGCTGTTACACTGTAATTCTTCAATTTCTATTGAACAGGATCTTTTACCAGAATAATTTAAACAAGCTCAAGAAGAAACTGTAGTTCATATTCTCATTCACAGAGGACATATGTATTTTGGAGTGGAGAGTGGGCTAAAACCTCAACTTCTCAACAGCAGCAACAAAATCTACACAAATTAGAATGTGAAAATAAATTACCTCCTTAACCATCTCTACCGACTGAGGACACACTCTCATGTACAAAGCTAGTATGTATGTGTACTACTGTCCTTTATTGAACAGTATGTCAGTCCATCCCATTATCTAACTTATACTGGTGCACTAGACATGGGGTGGCCCGTTTCTTCTTGTGGCACACAAAACAGCTGATGATATTCTCACTGGGATGGACCCATGACACAACAGCTGCCCTACATCTGTAAAGGCAGATACCTGGCAAAGACGGTCAAACTTTAAGGAACAAACAATCTATACACTGTGCATATACATCTCCTGTTGAAGCAGCACAAAACTATTTGCCTCCTTTCAAAATAAAAGCCCATGAATAGCTAACTGCAGAAAAAGACCCAGAACACAGACACAAGGGATGGGGTGCATGGGGGCTGCTGAGAGACACTCCCATCCAGAAAATGAAGTCAGCTCTGTTCCTGCCTTTTTGTTTAGGACTGTGGCATGCCAATGGAGCACTGTGGAAAATTTATATTACTTCTGCCTGTGCTGTACCTGTCCTGTGAATAAAAAAGACTTCCACCTAGGGCTAACAACTAGAGAAGCTCTGGATTTTTTTTAACAAAATGCTTCAGTTAAAAAAATTCCAGTTTGTCAAAACCAAAACTTCATGGCAACATACCAGTTACAACAACTCTCTGGTTAGGAAGGTTTCTCAGATCCAGGACAGAATTTCTGGTGAAAACCAAGCCAGAACAAATGAGAGATGCTCTCTAGCCCAGTGGTTAGGGCAGTCACCTGGGATGCGGGCAGTGGTGTGGTCCCAAACCCTCAAAATAGTTTGCGAAATGGAACTATCGTTTTCCAGCCACCCCTACTAGCAAGCTAGCGCCTTTCATCAGCACTGTGTTCACTTGATTTAAGAAGCCTGCAGAGTCCCATGCACAGGAAAGCTGTACAAGTTGCCAGATTTCCTGCAAGATAAAACTGCAATGAAAAAAAAGAGTCTCTGCAATGGAGGTTTAGAGACTTTGGGCCAAATTCAATGCTGGCCTAAGTGGGCAGAGCTTAATTCAAGTTACACTTCCTTACAGTAGAGGATTGAGCACTTCATACTGGGGTAAGTTGAGTTCATTGCAGACACCAGGAGCTCCTCACATCCATTCATTCTCCCCTACAAGCTCCTTGTGTACCACTTTCCCATACCCCTCTATTTCAGGGATTCCCTGCAACTTCCCTCAATCTTTCCCTGTCAGCAGCTCTGTGTATCCCCCATTCCTTCTTCACCCCATGCCTTCCATTCCACCCTTTCCCCATCTTACTGCCAGGGGTTGTGTATGCCCTCTTCTCCCCTGCTGCCCCAAATCCAGGGTCCCTCAATCTCTCCTTCCTCCAATGGCAAGGGCTATGTTTATCCCCTATTCTCCCCAGCCCTCATTTCAGGGCCCTCAGTCTCCACCCCAGGGCAAGGGCTCTGTGTGCACCCCATCTCCTCTTTTCCCAAATCAGGACACCCCAATCTCCTCACCAGGGATTGAATGTCCCTTTTTAACCCCTCCATACAAGGGATCCCCATTCTCCCCCCATGCCAGCAGTTCTGTTTGATCCCGATTCCTTCCTCCTCCATACCAGGGTGCCCCATTTCTTCTCCCCATGCCAGGTATTGTGTGTCCATCACCATCCTCCCTCCCCCACATGCCCTCCCATTCTTCCTTATTCTTCCCCACCTTTATTCTTTATTTACCTGGGAGATAAGTAATTCAAGGTACCAGCAAGTTAACCTCTTTGAGGAGGATAAGCAGGCATAAAATGAGGTACTGTTACACTGGAAGTCATTAACTGGTGCCATCAGCCAGTTGTTTGACCTATAGACAACTGCAGAGGTGCTTGAGGCTGGCTGTGCTAATCAGATGTCAGGAACTCCATGAGTTCCCCCACATCTCCCCCCTTTTGGTTCTCTGATTTCCTCCCTGCCAAAAAAAAAAATCAATAGGATTCTGGCCACTGTAGTCTAGAACAGTCTGTGAAATTTGGAGTTGATCAGATGTGCCGTTCAAAAGCTATTGTATTTTACACATACAGATAAATGCCATCAAGTTGAGCGTAATGTCTTTGTGAGCTTGGCCAGCCAGGTTTGAATTTAGTCCCCTGAATTCTAAAGATAGCCAAGTGGAACAGACAGCCGAAATAACTGGAAAATAAAACGGAGAAACTGGAGGCAGAAGAGAAAGGGGAAAGGTCACGGAACTAATATCAGGAGTCTGAAAATACTAGCAGAGAACTTCTGAAATCAACTATGATGCTCTCTGCTAAGACTACTGAATAGTCAATACAACACGAATGCAAGGCTTGTTAGAAAAAAGGGGCTTTCCCTTAAACACAGATTTGCATGAGAAATCTAGTTACATAATAAAATGTAACAGACTCAGACTTAAGAAATTCTCATGACAGTAAGGCAGAGGAAGCTGTGAATTTGACTCTTGCAGCTAAACCACGATAAAGATAAAATTTCTGTAACCAGACAAAGCTGATAAAGAAATACTTTATTCAAGAGCCAAACCATACTTCATCTTCAGTCTCTGCCTTATTGTACAAATCAAGAAAGAAGAGCTAACTGGACTCAGTGTGGAATCCACCTGTTGTCTCATCTTATACTTAGATTGTAAGTTCCTTGGGCAGGGACTGTCTTTTTTTGTGCATATACAGCACCTAGCACAAGAGGGCTGGGGTCTTTAGATACGACCATAATACAAATAATGAGAGGCCCTGGAAGAAACTACTGATTTAGCAGTGCTCTGTCCCCCTGGCGTTGAGGATCTAATATAACAATTTTGTTCCCAAAATATGAGGCATACAAATTGTTGAACAAGCAGAAAGAAGACTAGGGCTTGGTCTATACTGACAGCGGCAAATTTGCTGCCATCAGATCGATTGCTCTGGATCGACTGAGTGATCAGTAAAGACCCGCTCAGTCGATCCAGAAATCGACCTAGGAAAACCACCTCCAAAAGTGGCCCAGCGCGATATAGACGCCCCACAGAAGGGAAGCAGTGGAGTCGATGTAAGTTACTAAAATTTTTTACGTCACTTGCGTATCTCCTGTCGACTGCCACTGAATCTCGGAGGTAAGTATAGACCAGCCCTAGGATAGCAAAATCTATCCCTGACGTGACTCCACATAGTCCACTTATCCAACAGGTGTAAGGCAGTGGAGAATCAGGCATAGAACCATCTTACTACAGTGCTTCAGAGTGGGTGGCACATGGGACTTGGAAACAAGCAACTTTCTCTTCCAAATGTCCTTCCACATTAGAACAGAATACAAGAAACAATTAATGGAAATTCTTTCATTCTGGAGGTGCCTGTCACTGTCCCTGCGAGCTGGGAGGCAGTTGCTGCAGGACTGGATATATTTCAAAGATTAATTCTTTTTTTAGGGAGTGTCAGTTTAATACCAGAGGCGATTTAAACTGGATTTCTAACAGATTTCCTGATGGCGATCTGTAAATCATAAGCACACCATTTCCCTGCCTACTAGACGGGAAGTATAAGGGAGAGGATCAGCCATTCTGCATAAAGCTGTGACTATATTTGATGCAGCATGTCCATGGTTCCCAAGCTGTGATGTCACAATACCAGTAGATGAGGTCGCGGCAATCTCTAGTGTGTAGAAGTTGTCATTTTGCTCCATGCAGCGTGACCTCACATGTACGGTGCGTGCAAGTTCACAATGTGTGGAGGATGTCGTTTTGAGCAAAATGGCACCCTCCATGCTGTCTGATGTTCTGGGAGGAAATAGTTCATTAAAATGGGGCTGTGCTGGCAAAAAGTTTGAGTAACGTTAATCAACTCAACAAAGTTACTGTAAAGTAACGTAGGAAGCCCACAAGTACCAACTCTGATGAGTTTTCAGTGGTGCAGGAACCATCCTGTGTTGCCATATAATATGTCCTAAAGCACAGTAATTTTCCATGTAATAGTGGGTTGTAAAATTCCTCATTTGGAAAAAATAAATTAGTTTTTGTTCAGCTAGTAGTCCCATTAAGCATTCTCTTATCACTGAGTGGAGCATTACAATTCTTCTGACCACACTGTGAAACAGTTTTATAACGCAAGAATAAATCTGTGTAAGTGCTTAGAATGATCTTTCTTCCATGTTCTGCTGTGTTTGATGTAATAAATAAAGCTATGGCTCAAGTAATAAAAAACACTGACATTTTACTCTGTCAGAACATCTGGAGGGGCTCAAACTTTCTGCAGACATAGCCACTTGCAGCAATACAAACCTTGAATGGCCTGGGTGTCCCTAATACTGACAGGGTTCTGCTCTAAAGATAGGTCCAGCAAGTAGTTTTTCTGAACTTTAGAAACTGGGTTTCATGAAATAACCACAATGGGTTAGTTCTGTGGTTGAGAGTCCCAGCTCTATCACATCTTACTTTATGCCAGAAAAATGTACTTGACCCATATCTCACAGAATTAAAATACTGGCCAAAAAAAAACCCAAAAACCTTTGATGCCATGCCCCATCCAATTTAAAGCAGTTGTATACTATCTGCCTGGGTGCTGTATTTAGTTGTGAAATTGTCAGTCTACTTTCTGTATTATTTTAAAAATGTAACTTTACTACCTCTGACTTGCTTTTGTTAGACCTTCTTTCCCTTCATAGATTCAGTCCACTTCTTCCTGCTTTACTTTCCCACAATAGATAATGAGGTATCTTTTCCCGTGTTGTCTTCAATGTCTGTTTCCTCTTCCTCCATCCCATTACATTCCTTTCTCTTTCTTTCCCTACACTGGTGTTCCGTACCCCCTCCCTTATATCTGCTGTCTCTCATTTCTTCCCTGTCCAAATCTTTCTTGATATATACAGATGCACACAAACTCATGCCATACTTCTCTTTTAAAAAAATTATCTCATCACTCTTCATCCCAAAAGTTTACACACAGGGCTTAAACATTTCCAACAATCAGAGGACTAAAGCTACTAGCCAAAGAATGATTTTAAAAGGTATGTGTGGGAGAAGGTGTGACACTATCCACAGCAATCTCTAGGTGAGAAACCAACTTCCCACCAGTTGTTTGGGAGGATTCTGGTATTCCTAGCAGTGCACTGTCCCTGTTTCCTGCTCATGGACTCTTGTGTAACAGCCTCCAGCTAGTAGGTGTCAGCATTTGACAAATATGAAGCACCTTTTCCTCACTCTCATTCTCTTGAGCTTTTGGAAGGCAGAAAGAACATTTGCTCCTAGATACTGCAGCAGTTGACAAGGGTTTCTCAGGCTGGGTCTACACTGATGGCGGTATATTCGCTGCTGTCACATCGATTGCTCTGGATCGACTGAGCGGTCTGTATAGACGCGCTCAGTCGATCCAGGAAGGGACGCAGGAAAACCACCTTGGCAAGTGGAATAGCGCTGTGTCGAAGGGAGCGCTGTTCCCTTCGACGCAGCGCAGTGTGGACACCGCGCAGAGGAGACGCTACAAAGTCGACGGGAGATACGCAAGTGATTTACGTCACTTGCGTATCTCCTGTCGACTGCCGCCGAATCACAAAGGTAAGTGTAGACCGGGCCTCAGCTACTCTACCCTTCCCCCCTACACTCCTGCCTTTTGGAATGTGGGTGCACATCTACACTATTCTAACTCTCCTCCTATTTCTAGCTGCAGCAAGAAGGTGGACCCTGCTACTTCATTTCTTTTCTGGCCTATGCTTTTGAGTTCTCTTATTAGAGACTAGTGTCATTACCTGTCTCTGCTGCTGCTCCTCTCTCCCCCCAGTGAAGACTGGTCAGTTTTCACTCTACTGCAACTTTGGCAAAGCTCCAGTCTCAGCAGAATCACCAGAGTTGTCTGTCTGCAGACTTGGAAAGACTACACAGCATTTATTACCTTCATATTTGGAAAGATATGGAAGACAGCACTGCATGTATTTACACCTTCGTATTGGGAAGGTTGTCTTTGTCAGCATAATAAGGCTAGATGCTTTTTTATTGAAATACAAATGACAGTTTAAGAATCTACAGATGTTCATGGCACACTTGCTCAAGAAAGCTTCCTATTTGCTAGGAGTGAGTGGATTTTTCAGGCCTACATGCAAAACCACCAACCAGGACATTTTACCATCCACAGGTTTGGTGCTTCGTGCAGTAGTGAAACCCCCCTAATGTTGCCCGTGCATTTCAAACATTACACCCTAATGGTACATCTAAATTGCAGCTGTGTGAACATCTCCCAGTCCAGGTATACAGATTTGCACTTGTGCTCTAAAACAGCAGCATGGATATTGTAGCATGGGTAGCAGGCTGGGTAGCTGCCAAAGTCCAAGCCCGCCAGCTGGTCCAAGCCACTGCCTGCACTACAATGTCTACAGTTATTTTTCACACGTTATGTCAAGCAAACTCTAAAAAAACCCACGAGTGTGAGTTTGCCTCAGTTGGGAGGCACACTCCTAGTTACAGTGTAGACAGACGTAACACAGCAAAGGTGACATTAGTGCATTTTAAATTACACTTTGCTGGAAAGAATTAAATGATTTGTTTGGGTGGCTTCCCAAACCAGAAAAATGTGCAGGGCTCAAGGCCAAGGGTACAAATGTTGGTTGTGAGAGACTGACTCATTTATTCTGAACAACAAAGCTGACTTTTGTGTGATCAAGATTTCCTTTGACTACACTGTCAAGCTGGAAACTTGAAATGTAACTGCAGATCTTCCATTAGAAAGAAAGATACAGAAGCCAACCAATTTTAAAGATCAGGAATGGAGTACGGCATCAGTTGCCTTGGAGTTTATGGTTCTATGAAGCAGTAAGTCTTTATTTGCATAATAATCTTTCAATCATTTCATCAAGGCAGATTCCCTTCTTTCCTGCCTGTGATTCTAAAATAAGGAGATCAATAGGCCATAGATAAGAGATTTGTATGTGTCCCACCTCCATTCCAAAAGTATTTATTGAAGATAAAAGTGCTAGGGAAAAAAATGAATGGATCTTATTCATATCCTTTAAAATTCAGATAAGATAACAATCATATGTACTAGAAAGCAGCAATGCATCAATTAAAACATCCTGTAACTGGAGAACAGTTTCATTATTTCCCCATGAGTTTCAAAACATTAATTTGAATTACATTAAACTTTAAACTTTTGTATAAAGGTCAAAGAGCTACCTTCACTTCTGTAAACTATAGCAGGGCTAGGGTCTGTGCAGCTGCAGTGAAACTTCACCGGATGCCAGGGTTAAGGGGGGGAAGTGAACTGTCTGGGGGAAACCAACCCTCAGGGGGATTTCTAGTTTATTTACACGATTCTTATGAAATACAAACAGAATACAAACAAGATAGCTCTTTCTCTGTTCAGACTCCAGCCAGCAACCTGTTTTCTCCCCCAAAGTAGTCCAGTCTCTAAGGTCTGGTCTACACTACAGACCTGCACACCCCGTGTCATATAGCTACACCGACGTAACCTCTCCGTGAGGTGCCAACATAGCTGTCATGTCTTGAGGTGTAGCTGCACCGATGCAGTGTTTTAAGTGCAGACTTGCTCTCTGATTCTGAGCCTAAATAGGTTTAGAAGAGTCTAATTAACTAGGAGTACTTCCCTGACCAATTCTGAAATTTCTTTCCGGGATTTAATTAAACCCCCACCCATTTGGTTTGGCGGGACATCCCCATCTAAGGTTATTCGTGAAGCAGAGTGCACCATGACTACAAAGTGGCTCTGCAACACATGTAAACCATGTCACATAAACCACAATCTACTCCTAGGGGCTGTCTATATTAGAAAATCTTAGCACATATGAATGTGAATGGAAGCACTAGAATAGAGGTGATGTGGTAGAGCAGGGGTGTCAAACTCATTTGCTATGGCAGGCCAGATTTGAATTAAATGTACTTCAAATGGGCCACATGTACCATAAATCGAAATACTAGGCACAACCATTTTTCTGTAGTATATTTTATTTGCTAGATATCAGCGATATAAAAACTGCAGTAAATTCACTTCTACGACTACTACTATTTTACAAATAAAATAATCGATCAATGATTAAGAATTATAGCACTGCGCGATGCTCCAAGACCACACTATTCCTCTCCCGCCTTTTGGAGCGCTAGGTCTCGTGCACACAGCGCTCCACGCGCTGCCACCAGAGTACACAGATCTCGTGGCAGCGCACGATGCTGCAACATCTCGCAGCAGCGTGCGCCGCCGCCAGAGAGTACAATGCCGTGAGATGTTGCAGCATTGTGCACTGCCTCCAGGGGCCAGACCAAAAAGGTTGGTGGGACATATCCTGTGGACCGGATGCTTGACACCCCTGTGCTAGAGTATGGCAACAACCCACAGCAATCATGCTGGACATTATGTCATCTAATTGTGGTGAGGCCCCATCAGGGGTTTAGTGATTGGGAGCAGGGTTTAATCACATGATAATGGTGAATAGGATGTGTCTTGGTCTACAGTGCCCACAAAGCCAGGGTCAGCATCACATCATCTAACTAGGGTGCTTTCACTCATACTCTGATAATTTTCATTTTTAAAAACACAGACAAGCTTTCAGTGGGTATATTCTCATCTCAAGTGTTCTGTTCACTCTCTCATCTGCCCATCATGTAGCTTAGTGTCTTGAGACATTTTTCTTTCACATCCAGTGTTATTTTACACTAAATTCCTTTTGGCTCATGATTAGACCTGAGAACTATTTTCAAGAGCGCAACAGCCCTGGAACACACTAAAGGATGTGTCTGACAGGATGTGTTTTATTTTATTAAAAGGCTACAGACTAAGCACATTTACTGAGATCTGATTTCCTAGTCTTTATCTGAAGTTATGAATCTATGGCAGTGACCGATAAATGAAGGGATACTAAAGCAGAGGACAGAGAGGAGAATGAATGCACTGCTTTGGGACTTGTTACATGAGAGCTCCACACTACCAGAACCAATGCATTCTGCCACATCCCAGTATTCATAGCAACTTTGCACAGCTCGCTTTTTCTATTTTAAAATGGTGATTGTAAAGCTAACTTCCGGTAATTTAAAGGTGTTAAGGAAACCGCTACCAATATATCCCACCGCCCCATCAATCATGCAAAACAAATGGCCCAGGTGATATATTGGCTTCCTTTTTTTTTTTAAATAAATGCAGTCTTTAGCCTTTGTCCAATCATCTTTAATATGGTTTCCTGTACACTAGCATGCAATGAGACTGCCAATTAGCAGTAATACTGCAGGTGTTATTGGGTGGATCACGTGAACAACGCAAGCTGACTCTAATTCACACTACTCTAATTTGAGAAACATATAGATTACCCACCACACACATTTATAACGGAGATTAAGAAATACAATGTAAATGTATCTAACTTTTAACCCTAGAATATAATAGCAGCATCCAAAATGTATTGACATCAATACCTCAGCCTTTGCAGTAGCATAATTACTAGTCTCCTTTTACAGAAAGTAGATCAGATTTAAGGAAAAATATTAGAAATAATAAGTGTACAAAAGACCTCTAGACCACACAGGGAATACAAAGTGTGTCAAAACTTTTCCTTGTCCTGCCACCAAACACTTGAGGGTGTGCAGCTTGGCTAAGAAGCAGTGCTCACTCCCAGCTTAAATGCAAGACTCCATGTGGGGATTCTTGTACTGCCGATATACACGGAAACATTGATGACTAGGCCAGAAGGAAAAAAAGCCACAACTTTTGAGAACTGTTTGTTTTTATCATTGATTTTGTCATTCTTTGCCCAAGCCCTCCTACATTCTCTGGAGGGCAGTGAAGAATATAAAGATGTGCAGGAATGCTGAAACATTAAGCCTAGCCATTGTCATCCAGCAGGTTCCACCCACAGGTCTGCTGCTGATGCACAAGCTGTGTTTTGGATGCTCATCCTGGACCACAGTGAACATAATGTTAGGTGCCTTTAAAAGGGCCAAGGTTTCGAGCATGATGTAGGATTTGGCACTCCCTCCTCCAGTGCAGTGGCGTATGAGAGTGGCCTCATTCAGCCTCTAGCAGAACTAAAATCAGTTAGCTACTTCAACAGGTATAATTAGTTTTGACCTAAAAAAGTAATTGTATTGTTGACAAACCAAATCTCAATCTATTATTGTCAGGTCTAATAGTTTGTCACAAAGTCATGGGGTGAGGTCACCTGCAACTATTGGAGTTTTCTTAGGTTTACTCTATAAACTTGTGACTTTTGCCTCCACCACCACCCAACTCAAATTTTTTATATATAATTTACAATTTCAAACCTCTGATGGCTATAGTTCTACAGGTAACATTTTCCATGTTTTCTGGTATCAGCTAGCTCAAGAGTTCTTTTATTCAAAAGTGAATTTAAGCATAAGCATAACAATACCTGTATTTACATAGAATTTCTGGCAAAACCTGTAAATGTATTGCCTTTTAGAAGAGCTACCAATGGACATGACAGCAGCATAAGCACAGTTAGAACAAACAGACAGTTTAAATGTCTCAAAAATTCTGCACACCTTCAACTCCCTCTCCTCTGCTTCAGGGTGCAGAGAACAGAACTACTTGCTGTCACTGATATGCTGTTGGAAAGAATTAGAAGATTTATTTGAATCACTTACAAGAACAGAAAAACATGTAAATCTCAAGGCCAAGATATAAAATGCAGATTGAGTAGCTCTAAGCAAGTCATTGAACACAGCAATGTTTACCTCTGTGTGATTAGGATTTCCTTTTACTACACGGATAGAAAAGCAGTCTTTCTTGCTGAACTATTTTTGAAGGGAAAGATATGTCTGACTACAGCTTAACGTTTCAGGAAGCCTAACCAAAACAATACAGGGAGCATCAGAAGTGCATGCAAAGCTTATTAGAATATTTTGTAATTAGTTACTCATTTTGGCAGTTCCACTAGTGTGAATATGTAGAATATTATAGCTAATTATTTCAGAAGAGAAGAAAGAAATCATACTGGGAACAGAGACATTAAGGGACTTGATCATTGCTACAATTAGCAGCAAAGGCAGGAGTAGAATCCAGATCTCCGGACCTCCTAAACCTGTACCTTAACCAAAAAGACCTCCCTTCCTCTCTCTTCATTTACATGCTTTTCTATCTGTTCTTACTAGCTTTCCATTTCTGACTTCCCCATATAACTAGAAACAACAACAAAACCTTAAACCATACTGATGGAAAGAAGATGAACCTATCAGAAGAACCTAAAGGTAATTCTACTGTCCTCTCTCTTTTGAACTTGTTTGCCTCCCTTTTTTAAACAAACATTAAAATGCTCAGCTAACATGCTCCTCACCGCAGTACAAATAACTAAAACAGGAAGAGTTTTCTGACATCTCTTCTTATTATTATAGGAGTAAATGCATTCACACACATATACACACACACTCTCTCTCTTTCTCTCTCTCTCCTGTGCAAATCAGCCTGCTAGCTTCAACATCTCCTACCCCTTTAAAAGCAAGCTGCTCTGCATAGAAAGCTGTGCGCGTAATCGACAGCCTGCAAATTGGCTTCAGATATAGAAGACTTTCACACTTCATTGACAAAAAAGGGGAGATAGTCTCTGTCCAGAGGAGCTTACAATCTAACTTGTTTCAATCACTGAAGTTATTTTTTTTATTAATAACTCCTGAGGTAAGATAGAAATTTCAAATGAGAATTTTTATGCTCTCTCGCACCCATTCTTCCAGTGCCAGAAGCAAAAGGCCTGATCCTGTGGAGTGCTTTGTAATGCATGAGGCAGGAGACTGCAGGAAGAGAAAGGATAGCCTCGTAGTTAAGGCAGTTGGATGCTGCCTGAGGAACTGGGGATTCTATCCCAGCCTCTGCCACAAAGTT
This sequence comes from Mesoclemmys tuberculata, assembly GCA_007922155.1. Classification (NCBI taxonomy): domain Eukaryota; kingdom Metazoa; phylum Chordata; order Testudines; family Chelidae; genus Mesoclemmys; species Mesoclemmys tuberculata. The sequence goes on along the minus strand of ML675603.1, from coordinate 67,448,916 downwards.
CCTCTGTGATGCTGGGCAGATTGCTTATGCCAAACTTTTCAGAGGTGATCACTAATGGTGTTCACCTCATTTTCTGATTGCCTGACTTAAGACCCTTGGGTCTAATTCGCAGAAGTGCTGAACACTATCTTCACAAAACTTGGAAAGTACATATCTACCCAACAGGAAAGTTAAGTCTTTCGTTATTACATTAGTGCTTTTCCAAGGAGATTTTTTTTTTATTTTTTACCTCATGATTGTTTGTAAAACTCTTCCACAAACTTGAAAAGATAATTGTGTTCCCTATTGATTTTGTTCTTTTCCATCTAGTAAACATTGATTTTTTTTCCTGGTTCAGATGGAGCTGAAAGTATCTTTTTTTTTAGTTTAAGCACAACTTCAACTTACAGTCTCTTATCATGCTACAACAAGTTTTGTCTGCTCAGCAACAATATCATTCTCCTGGGAATCACAGCCTTGGCCCTGGGTTGTGGCCAAGCTCAGTTTGGCTTTGCTCAGAGGGGAGTGCTAGCTGCCACCTTTACACTTCTCAGACTCTTTAGACAGGTTAGCTACACAGTTGTCCCTGGTGTAAACCAGAGTGGCTCCAAGGACTACACTAATTTATGCTATGTTACTATACATACAATGGCTCTGGTCCTTCCTTCTTCCTCCCTTGGTGCACCTCTAGCCACAGTCTGCACACACTTCTGCACCATGGAGCTTTGTGATGGTAGTGCAAACAGAGCCATTCCACTGACCCTACACAACTGAGGATTCCCCTTAAATTGGTTTTATGTT